>CM076669.1:7259803-7399729 GCA_038496675.1 Rachycentron canadum
TCTCCCTACCCCAACCATCTGTGCCATACAAACACACCAAGCTGTCCGTCAGCGGCTCTAGCTCACGACAATGCCAGTTTTGTGACATCAGCCCCGGAGACCGGCTCCTGATGACAACGAGGGGCCCCCAGATCGGTGACATCACCAGCCCACAAGTGGAAGGTGCCAAACAGTTAGCTCCCACAGAGGAGGATTTGAGTCATGTGAGCTGGGATTCCAACCACAGCAGCTAAATGATTATTCTGGACATGGCACAGAGAAACAGAAAGATGCAGAGAGCGTTTACAGGGTCTTTTGGGAAGCTGATCGACTTCACGAATCTCAAATTCTGCTCTGCGTCTTCACTCGCCACTCTCCCTTCGTCTTTTCATCTAAAATGGCTGTGAACAGCTGTGGGTATTTGAGTTCGGCTTACAACACCACCCAGCAGGGCAGCACCGGCCGGCCAGGAATGACTGACATCTGACAAAGAGGAGATAGGCGTGGAAGACAGTGTGGCAAAGTTCAACACAAGGATGAATGATGTGTCAAAATCCGCTCACCAAGAATAGAAACTTGTGACCTCAGTGTTACTTATTGACACCTTGAAGGAAATGTGTGAAATTCTGTTAGAGAACAGAATTGTGTGACATTCGTTCTGTTCAATTATGTTAAATGATCTTGGACCACAACTGACAACTATTTTCATAATTTAATTTGTTTTTTTGTTGTTTTTGATTCAGTGATTGTTCATTTAACCTACAGATGTCAAATGGTTCAAATACCACCTCATTTTCCAAGAATGAGAGGGATGTTTTTTGTTTTGGCTGACCAAAAAAAAAAGATATTTCAATTGCAATCATGCAAAAAAAAAAAAGAAAAAGAAAGGTAGCAGATTCTCACATTTAAATTGTTTCTATTGCTACATAGCCAGTGTCAGCTGATTCATACTAGTCTAGAAGAAACATTGTCAGTTCAGTATTAAGCTTAAACCCTTTACTCACCAAGAGCTGTCTACAGCAGTAGGAAGCAATGGAAATTGAACTGTTTTTAGCTGTTTCCATTTGATCTTTCTCTACAGAAGTTAGCTAGTATGTTAATCAGCTAGCTCCGGCCCAGTCAATGTAGCCCTTTAATAATCAGTTCAATCCAAGACTGAATAAAACTTATCTAATAAAGTGTAATGTCCATTTTAAAGAAATTCAGTATATAAAGTATTTTTATTGTAGGGAAAGATTTAAATAACCATTTAGTATAACTACAAGTGTGGGATTAAAAGCAATTAAAAGCAATTAAAAGCATCAAAAGTGTTATTTATGCTCTCCCTCTTTACCACCTTAAGTTGGAAAAGACAAGAAATAATACTTCCACTCAATCATTTACTCTATGATCATTCATCCTGCTAGCTATATGCACATGTTTGTGAATGTGTGTGCATATGGTGTGAAAGGCTTAGAGAACTAGAATTGCCACCTTGTAGTGGTCTCCACCAACCAGTTTACATTCATGTCTGTCCAGACTCATAGTATATGTAGAGACCTGTTCAACCTGGCAGCACAGATCTCTACAATCAGTACAGTTTAAAAGTGTGCACCCAAGATTAGTCCCAACTCAGCATCCGACTAAATGTGAACTAAGGTCACAATCTTCTTTTCTGTTCCTCAGCCATGGTGAATAATGGACAGAAAGTTGTTTTAACAGGACATTATGATGTCACAATGAAGATCACCTTTGACTTTTTGGATATAAAAAGTAATTGCTTTGTCATTTTATCCCATTAGATATTTGTGTAAAGTTTTGTTAGAATTTGCACATAAACTAGCAATGTGTTACGGCAAAAAAGTGTTTTATATTGTCACAGTGACCTTGATCTAAGCATTTGTGCCAAAGTTCAGTTAATTCCTTCAAGATGTCACTGAGATATCATATTCATGAGAATGAGGCAGACAGATGGACAAATGGACGACTGGAATAAAACAAAGCCTCCAGCCAGAGGTTTTGCAGAGGAATAAAAACACAAAAACTAGCACAACAAGAAAAGTAATATCACGTCTGTGGCAACAAATCAATTATCAGAGATAAAGAGCGAAAGATGTGAGAAGTGATGGAAGGAGATTAATTTTTTTTTTTCTTTCTTTCTCAAACACACACATATATTACATGACCTATCACAAACTTGATATCCGGCGAAGCAGAGAGTTCCTGCACTGCCTAGCAGTATATAGGAGAAGCTATAACAGTTCTTCCTAAGCCCGGGCAGGTATCCAAACAGCCTCCACAGGCTTTGATGAAGTGTCCTGTCATGATGTCAGCCTCCATTGGTCTCTTGCTCACCTGGGACCTCCCTCACTCTTAACAACTCCTGGCTGAGAGGAAAGAACAAAAAGTAAGAAAGAAAAAGGGGGGATGTAACTGACCTCCTCATCTACAGCCTTTGCTTCTCACATCTTCTCATATCTTTTCCTAACTCTCCTTGACAGCCAAAAAAAAAAAAAAAAAGAAAAGAATGACAAGGAAAACTTAGATATGGATTGATTCTTATCTAATAGATCTCCCCTGTTCTCTCATTCTCTCTCCTTCCTCCTCCTTTCCTCCTCTTGCTTGCTGGCTGTCAGCAGGTTAAAAAATGGCTCAGTGCTAGTGAGGGAGAAACAATTACTCATGGCGCAGGCTGTATAGACATTAGAAGCTCTGTACTCCTCTGCGATCTCAGGGCCATGTGTTTCTAATTGAACGGTGCGCTGGAGGAATTATCAAAGCTTAGGATTGCATAATGAGGACTGGCAGAAATCTTCAGCAGGCAGTGACACTCTTTGTCTCCAGAGGCACACTGTGGCTACACTGGATTAAAATGGAAGTATGTCAATGAGTGTCTGAGAGAAACAACCATTTTTCTTGTTGCAGGATCCCCTGATTGTATCTACAGAATCTACAGACTACAGAATCATCACTTTGTGGAATCAACCCCCAACACTGCTAAAACCTGAGCTCTGTCTGTGGTCAAAATGGCAAGATTAAGGAATTCATTCAAATGAGTATTGGCAGAGCTGTTTCTATTCCGAAAGACAATTCTGCCTTCAGATCCAATTTCTGTGCTCGTGTGATGTTCACTAACACCTACCCTGTTTTTCTCCTCACCAGTGTTCTTCTATCATCACACAACACCAGTTGGCCAGAGACGGACATGGCCGATTTAGCTCACCAAATGGAGGCATGATCATCCTTACACAGAGAAACACTTCTGCAATAGATGTCTGGCCAGCTTTTGTTAAACATCACACATGAGCCTGCGCATGCATGTGCTCACCACACATAACACACACGGACATACTTAAATCCTGGTCTCCATGGTGATTATTTTAGTGGCCGTGTGAACTTGCCCCCTGCATCTGTTTCTGTGTTTGTTCACTGTATAAAATACCATTATTACTTATTCATAACCACATGACTATTTTCATTTTCTACACAGCACTCTCCAAGCACCATAAATGACAAACTATAAATACTCTGGCCAGAATACAACATTAAGACATAAGCACAGGGAACAAACAGTTCTTTAGAAGGCACACAACATTGTGTTAAAGACTGTCATGTTTTACTGAGGATTGCTGAGGGTATGATTCACATCTTTGCCACTGATGCACACCATCATCACAGCCATCAACACAGAGTCCAAGTTGAAGGTTTACACCTCTAACAAGGAGGGAGACTGGAAAGGGATGTCTGCCTAATCCTTCCAAAGTGGCCATTTAGAGCACCGAGTCCATCTGGTGGAAGAAAGGAGAATCACTCAGAGGTTACATTTGACTCTTCAGTGTCACTTTACTTCATCTAAATCCTGTTGCTTTAATCTTTGTTGCTAACTCTAACCAGCATTTTTAGAAAGTACTACTGAAGCCAATTCTCATGGGGCGTATCTCGCACGCAAACATACGTAAATAGATAAGCCTGGATACACACACATAAATGTATACAACTCACGATGAGAAGCAAAGAAGACGCCAGAAGTAATGTGAGGCATGTGTGTCAGAGACGGTCTATGTTATGTGTAACAAGGATCCTATTCTGGCAGAGGAAAAGAAGCGAGTGTATGTGTTTCAGTGTCTGTGTAATGGTATGCTAGAGTCATCCAGAGTTTCCCTTACACACAGAGAGAGACACATACACACTTGCGGTCGCAGTATTGGTGAAACTTTCCTTGCCACACAGAAGAAACAGCTTACCAATGTCTGCTGAACTGTCTGAACACCAAACCGCACACAAAGTTCAAACTGTCATCAATAAATCTTGTGCCCAAATAGCCTCGAATTTAAATCACCTGAGAGAGAAAACCATAATGAAAGGTTGACTTTCAAACGTATCTGCTCTCAAAGCTTTAATACTGAGTTGGCCTGAGATTTCAGATTCATTTCACATAAAACATTCACACAAAATATAACTACAACTACTGCAAGATATTTTATGTTATTTACAGAAAAATATATAAAACAATAGTAGAACACTAATGTGGCTTGACCATGAGTCACAACATCCCTGGTTCAAGTCCAGCTGGGGACCTTTGTTGCATTTTTCTTGTCCTTGTTTCCTGTCATCTCTCCGTTGGACAACAAATGAACAATGCACACATCACTTCACAGATAAGCTATATAGTTTTTCGTTTCTGGACAATAAACTGAGGTGTTTCTAAATGACCAAACCAGCTTTGAGGCAATTGCTCAACAATGAAACAGCCCTCTATATTTAATTCAAGAGTGAAATCACTTGCAGGACAAAAAATGTTGTTTTAGGATCACTCGTCGAGTGAGTGTAGATTTCACTCACATTTAAAAGGCTTAATAGGGCATGCAATTGAAGATAAGCTCACTTATTTTTTCTGGCCAAACCTCCAGGTGGGTAAACTCAAAGCTGATGACTGCTCTGCAGTAGTGTATCGGGGGTTTACAGCGCTAAGTTTCTTCATACTGGTATACCGGGGAGCTTTGTCTATTAGGAGAGCTCCTTTACACGAAAAACCCTGAATTCGTCTTTGTTTATAAATCACAGCTTGTATTCATTCAATTTGCAGATACGTTTCACAGATGGGAGGCAGCAGCAACTACAACTATCACAATCGTGTTCACGGGATAAATCCTGATTTATTGAGACGTGCTTCATCCGAGGCCGTGTTGAAAAGGATATCCAGATTATAGACTGTAAAGTACCCACAGCTGCTACACCTTAAGGCCTGACATGCACCTTTCTGTCCATGTGGAAGAAAATTAAGGTCGACGCTTCAACAGCTGCATGCATCAACAGTATCACACTCCTATGCAATATCATACACTGTTTATCTTTCCACAACTGGATTACAGCTGCTTAAATGTCAAAATTATATTCATATATGGTTAAGATTCAGATAAATACCTCCAATGCTGAAACTGCCAATTAGAATATTAGTTTTTGTAAACACACCATTTCCTGGTGAGCTATGGCACAAGGAAGTCCATATGTTTGCTGTTGACTGTACCAGAGGTATTTAAGAGTTAAGTAAAAGCATGTAGCATATTTCAGTCTGTCTGATTGATATGAGTGATAGCAGATGTTGGAGAAGTTAGAGAAGAGAAATTAATTTGTTGGGAGGGATACAATAACACTCTTGATTACTATAATGCACATATGAAATGGAGTTCATAATGGGGCTAAGGTTTTACATGTGAATCTAAGATGTGTCTAAAATTAAACCAGATTGAATGGATGACTATATTTTGACATTTGAGAAAAGACCAAAAAAAAAAAAAAAAAGTAGTAGTAAAAAAGTTTTAAAGTGGTGTGTAATATGCATTGAAATCAGTAAATGGAGCAGGAATCTTTGGATGAATGTTTCACAAGTTGCCTGCTATTATGCAAAACCATCATTAAAAACAAATGAGTCTGCTTTGTGAAACAAAGAATGTGCATCACGCCATGATGCCTGTGCTCATTTAGTCTAGATTCCCTGTTGAATTTTGCACATTTCCAAACATCTTTCTCTTCCCTTTCAACCAATTTTCCATCTGTCTTTATTGCCTCTATCTTAAGTCTCAAGGCTATGTGCTGCGATGGCACAGTGCCTCATATTCAGGCACTGACTTCCTAAAGGGTACTCAAGAGCCTGTTTACTGATTACAAACGCCGCCTCTCTGTTTCTTTCTCCAAGCTCACCCCGCTCTCATGACCAAGTCAAGGTCGCTCCCATGCTCTCCTCCATGCCATCAATCTCAGAAGGAAGAGCACAACTTCCTCTCATGCTATTTTGTATCTGTGCCCCCCTCCCATTCTTTTTTTTCGTGGATGATAAATACATTCTCCTTCCAAAATATCATATCCACTTCCTCCTCTTCCATTCATCTCTGGAGCATAAATAAACACAGGTTGACAGACTAATCTACTTTTATACAAAAAGTCTTATCCTTTCCAACTCACAGCTTCGTGTTTAATTCAACAGGGTTTCTCTTTATTTCTGAAAAAACTGTGAGTCATGTTTTTCATTAACCAGAAGGGTAGATATCCTCATCTGGAAATCTTACAAAACCACATACATGCGTCACTTGTCCACATACATGACTACAAACTAGAATTGCCACCTTATAGTTGTCTGCCTCTGCCAAACAGTCAAGTTACAGTTTAAATCCACGTCTGTCTGCATTTATATATGTCGTGATTGAAAGAATTTAATACTATACTATGTGTATTTTATTGTAATTATTTTAGAAATTATTGAGCTCTGGCCAAAACTGTGTTGAGTGAGGTCACAACAACCTTCACCTGTTATAATCTGTTCATCCTAAAGTCCAAGTGAGTGATTGTGTTGTACCAAATGTGAAGATATTCCCTCCCTTCCTGAGATATTGCTTTCACAAGAAAGGGAAATACAGACAGACAAACAACATGAAAACAATGTCTCTGGTCATAGCTATCACCAACCTGGAAACGCAAAAACACACTGCACATACATACAGTATGCATAAACACAAAATACAGTTTGTTGTAAAACTGCCATTTATGCAGTTAATTCTGCATAGTTTGCAGTTTTTGCCATCTTATGAGACTTTTTTGTACACAGAACATTACAAAGCTGAACGTGCAGTTTTTGTTTGCGCATGTTAGCCAACTGGCAGAAAAACCCATAGGGTGTAGATAGACTTCAGCAAGACTGTAAAAGTTTACAGACTCCAACCCTCACTTTAAACAGAAACACCACTCAGCCCATATAAATTACAGTGTATAGACACCATCAGTGAATGTCAAAGAAGGCATTTTTAAGTGCAGCACCCCTGACATACTTGAAGCATGAAATTCCATCTTGTTGGGCTGCTTTACCACATGTATGTGACACCACATCCATCACTTTGAAACGCATTCTTTTGACACAACAGACACATCTCTTTGGCTCATGCTGGGAAACTAGTCTGTCAAATAGGAGCGTAATGTAAGCAAATCTGATCACATGCCACAAATCACAACAATCTGTTCAATACAAAGAATGGGTGTTACACAAACACACTGATACACAAACCTAGATCATGTAAGCATGCTAATTTAACTGTCAGTATTTATCACAATGGTTGATGCTGGTCAAGTATACAGACTCACACGGCTCTTACTCCAGTCTTCTATTTCCATTTCTAAAGAAGCTCCTGCTTCATCATCGTTTCACCCCTATGGTACCTGTGCTGGCAGCAGAATACATCACAATGATGTCGTGAGACCTTGAAAACGCCCCACAGTCTGTTTGGTATCAATCAACACCCCCATCAACATGACGCTCATCATCATTATCAGACAGCAGGCTTTTGAAAGGGCGTCTTGAAACACTTTCTGAGGTTTGTTTCCATCTAAACTCATTCTCCCATGGACAAAGACCCTCCCACACACACTGTGAAACACATACACATACCTCAGAAACCACAGCTTTCTCAACTGTGGGGGTACTGGGAAGCAAGTGAGAAATATTTATGGGTCTGGGGTATGAATTCAAAGCCCCAATTTCAAATGACTACGTGAGTCGTTCGAGTTGAATGTAAATACTGCAGCATCATGTCTGGGAATCAGTCTTACCCCAAATGGTTTTAAACTGAATGTGAAAACTTAGAGATAAATTCAATATTAGTGAATCAATTGTAATTGTAGGATTTTGTCATTAGTTTAACACTAGACATCATCTTTGTCATTTGCTGCTGCTACAAAATCCAAGTCTGGGCAACAAATGCAGAGCTGAGATGAGTTGCAGTCATCATAACTGAGTGTAAAAAGCATGGTTGCCATTCAGGAAAAACACATGCCAAAATATAATCTGCCTCGAGACAGTGGTTCCCAACCATTTTGGCTTGTGTGAGAAATTAACCACTGAGACCTTAACGTGTTGTGGAAAAGTAGTGCTGACTTTGTATTTCCAGGGAGAGGTTGAGGGATTTCCTATTGATTTAGCGTATTATGAGGATTTTAGGAACCAGCATGGTGAGGCCTTTTAGAAGGCAAGATAAAGCACCTCTACAAATACTGCACGTACATTCCTGGAAGTGGCGTACAGGTCGTCAATATTGGCTCCAACGCTCATTTCCAAAAGCCAAATGAAAGTATTTTTGACTCAATATGAACATATGCTGGATGTATGTTGCAGTGCTGGTCTTAAGGCCTCTAAGCCTTCAGATCCAGTTCTGAAGTTATCTAAACACGCCATCTCCTCCTCTACGGCTTTGATTCTTCAGAAATCTGTCAAACACATTTACAGTCACAGCTAACGTGTTGCAGGCAAGGCACAAACCCGTTCGGAGGCGAGTACGAAGGTCAGTGTGGATTCAGAAACCAGATCTGACAGAGAACTGGACCAAACCAAGTCTGGCCTTTTTATATACTAAACTGAGAATTACTCACAAATGTAGCTACTCTGCTGGATCTACTCAATAATGAGGAGCTGCTGGACAGGTGCTCTCTTTGATACTGTTTGTATTAAGTAACTTCTTATTCAGCTATTAATAATTCTGCCATTTTGCTTTTTGGCGGATGCACCTGCAGTTTGTTTACAGATGACTTAACCTCACTGGACAGCGGTTGATTGTCACATTGCTTTGAAGTCCACTTTTCTGACCCTCTTTAATAGCTGACAAATGCTAACTGACATTCAACCTAATCTGACCCACCTTTGTATTAGTGTCTGTAATTGTGATGGACTTAACTTCAAAGTCTTTTTCAATGAGCTGTTTACATTGTTTTGTCTGTACGTTCACAGGGCTTGAGGCAGTTGTACTGAGCTACAAAGGCCAAAACAAAGACCCAGTCCTTGGATAGTGACGT
The DNA here is from genome assembly GCA_038496675.1 of Rachycentron canadum. NCBI lineage: Eukaryota > Metazoa > Chordata > Actinopteri > Carangiformes > Rachycentridae > Rachycentron > Rachycentron canadum. The sequence continues at coordinate 7,269,095 of CM076669.1, forward strand.
CATCTTAATTTTAAGGACAGGATGCTTATTGTCTTCCCAATCTTAATGGAGACAGAGGCAATTTCCAGAAACATGCTAACACAATGAATCCTTAACCAGACTTCCCCCTCAGGCGTTACATTCAACACAATGTTACTGAAGACTTTTCCCACACATCTATTTTTCTAAAAGGCACAGCAGCATTTGATCACCACAACTGCGGCCTAGAGTTTTACTACACATATTGAACACAGGTGCACTTAGTGAGACAATAGTTGTGTTGTGCCAGAATATGTTTTATGAGATCAACAAATGCCTTATAGACGCAAAGAAAAAACCATAACTCAAGCATGGTATCATGTGTTGAAATGCACCGAGACATATAGAGAACCATATAAAATTAAATGCATTGATTTATAAACGAGAAATGACATCAGTACATTTTGTTTTTGCTCATTGCTGGAATGCTTCGCTCTGCTAGTAAAATTTGCAGGTATTCATGTGTCACCTGTGCACATGCAATCACACATCCATAGTCGACAGACAAATGATGCTACCACATGTGTTCTGAGGTAACTTCTTGAGATCTTCCACTGAAATATCGTCCCCTTGGCTACAATGTGATGAGGATCGAGGCTGTAAGTGCTGTGTCTCTGTGTGTGTGTGAGATGCAGAGAGGCCTCAACATGTGGGAGCATTGAATCTCCAGCTGCTCCCAATTGTCCCTCATGGTTCTTTTCTGGCAAAGGGTGTAGACCGCATGCTAATGTGTACAGGATCTAACGTGTGTGTGTGTGTGTGTGTTGTTATCTTGTCAGTATCAGTGCGTCCTTACTCTACATCAGTGTGTGTGTGCAACATCTGCAGGAAATGAGAGCCATCCTCCTATAGCTGATGAAGACAAAGGGACTAACAGACTCCATGGGCCAAATGAAGCCAAAATGTGAGAGAACGTCCAAATTTTTAAAACTTTGTGCCCTTATTCCTAATTGGGTGACAATGATAGATCGCTCTGAACCAACAGTGTCTTGTAAGTAATCTGGAGCTGAGGGAAAACAAAGAAAAAGGGAAAAGTCATGCTTCAAAGACAAATAGTTAGGTCATATGGCAACAATATAGCGCAAACAGTAACGCACAAACAATCAATGTGCATGGCAGTTTTGAATAAGTGGAGACTTTACCTCAACAAGACCCTAAAACCACACAGAGCTGCACTAACAACAAATCCCGATCAGCGTGGTTTGAGCACAAAACCCTACAAGATTTTCCAATGTGCATTTGTGGGAGACCCCACACGTAACAAGTGTTTTCCCAGTGTTCTCTTAACAAAGCCCACGCATTACATGATAAAGTTAACAGCCCCGACCTGAGCTCTCACTCCAGCTCACATTATCTGGAAAGATTTATACAAGCCGCTTTTTCAGTGTACGCAGAGGAAATGCAACAGGACAAGAAGAGTTCTATGTGAAAGGGTATAGTTTGGATCATTTTGAAGAGCAAACTGGTTATGAAGTGTGTTTAGATAAGCAGGCACGGTTTGTGAAATATAATGTCAGGTGGTCCCATCTCATAACACATGCAGATTGTTTCAAAGCAAAACGGACTCTTTACAAGTATGACAATATTAATAAACAAAAAATAATAATCAGGTTAGTCAAGTGTATCCCCTGTTATTAGGGATTACTACTGAGTGGTGGGAGAGACCGTACTGGACCGGTTTCATTAAACTAGAAGGATTATTTCACATTAAGACTGTAAAAGGAAAACCTTTGTCTCCCTCTAGTGGTTGACAATGATTATACCTACCCATCAAAAACAGCTCTAAATATGTCTCTTTCTTTTACAAGAAAATTCGTGAATGCAACAATATTCATTTATTTATGAGATTCATATCAATATTTTGAATATCACAATCAGTAGTTGGAGCACATGCCAGTGTTGGATCATTATCATCAACATACATTGATATCTAAATGAAGGTTGTTAATCAGGAAAAAAAAAACACAAATCCATTACAAAGAAATGAGTCATGGTAACTGCAACACATTCTTTCCAAGAATTAAAATGAAGAAATGTTAAACAGATACTCTTTGATCTCTGAAGCAGAAAAATCTATAGCCAGACAGTAGATATTACTACTTTATAACACAACAGCCAATCCAAAACCATTCACCTCTACAGTATAGTGATTGTTACATATGTAATGGCTGTGGCATAAGGAATGGAGTGATAGATTAGACAGTGATAACATAGTCCTTGTCTTCTTTGGCTCACAGAAAGGGCAGTTTTGTCACCACAAGGAGTGAAACCTCAGTGTGTAGACGGCAGTGTGGAAAGATCTAGAGGGTGAAATGAAGTTATAGTAGGATGAGTATATGCTCACTAGAGGCCACTAGGTGGAGTCAAAAATTCAGGAATCTGGAACCCAAGTTAAACACGTTTCTCTGACTGAACAGTCTGGAAATGTCCAAAAATTCTTAGCCATAGCCTACAAGTACTACAAGTATTCCTAAATTAATCTTAACCATAATACAGTTCAAAAGATGGTGTTATTTAGTCAGTAATATGGACACAACTACAAAAATAAAGATAGTAAACTATAATTAATCTGCTGCGGTTTACCACAGAGCATTACCAGCTCCCTTTAAAGATTTCAGGTAGAAAATACATGCATAATCATTTCTCAGCAGAACTGTGAAAGAGGCACATTGTGTTTAGAAAATATATAACCGTAAGATAGCTATCATCACTCAACAGTAACACAGGGGTACACAGCGCTCTCACCCAGCTTACTTTAGCACTGCACCGGACAGAAAATGACTATTATATAATTCTGCACAGTGAAGACATGATTTCCATCATTAGTTAAGTAGAATGCAGTATGAGTAAGGTTTGCCTTTTCTTCGGTTCTGCTTAAACGAAAGCATGCATCTCAGCCAAGGCAGTGATACAACCAGATATGATGCTCCAGTAAGCCTAGATCTCAGTCAGATATCAGGAATGTATAAGCCTGAATTGCAGTGCATTGTAACTTAAGTACAATACTGTAGAAAATAAACAATGATCAATGTAGGTGACCTGAAACATGTCTGTGCATTTGGCTTAGATCACTAGGTCAGAGTTCAAAATTCTGAGATTGAAGTTAGGTTTCAGTAGGTCATTGCTCCAACTGCCTGTTGAAGGTCATGTTGGGGGGCCTGGTCTGCTCAGTAAGGGTCCATCTTGATCCTTTTGTATAAACAGCAGGTGAACGCCATCCCACAGATCTGAAAACAGGAAGTGTTAAGTCAGGAGTGCTGCTCAGTCACCATGGAGGACTTCAGAAAGCTTGAATTTATAGAATGGGGTTAAGGTGATGGGGTTAGAGACTGCTGAAAAGTATGTAGGTGGTTACTATGTGGATTTCAGAAGTTCAGCAGCCATTATTGCTGAAACACGTGTGCAAAAGCTTGTCCAAGCAAATTCTAAATAAAGCATTTCAGGTGGAGTCAAAAAGGAGTTGCATGTATAAACATTCACCTTGGTATTCTGTTAATCCTAAATCCAAATAATCTAGTAAAAATACTCTAATGTATTTGAATATTACTGAAATCAGGATTTAGCGCTATAACATTCCAAGGAAAAAAAAGTAATGTAATGGGCAGAAAAGAGAAATTTATCCATGTACATATAATTGCAATTTTGAATTGCCATACCTCGGTGGTCTTCCAACACATGGTCCTATAAACAAAACTGTAGGGCACTAAGATAAGTACATGGATACATATAAAACTTAACATAATTACAGACGCACTAAGCTATCCACCACTACATAAAAGTTCAAAATATCAAGGAAGAACAGCAGGAACAGATATGGACCTAGGTCACCGGGCCTGCCAGGCTTGACAGATTCACAGTCAAGTGCCCAGATTCAGTCTTTGAGTCTCTAATAGCCCTCTGAGAAAGCTTTGAGAGAGTCAGCATTGTATATTGACTCATCACAATCTCTCTTCAGGCAAGTTTGCTTTTTTCCCCCCTTCCACAACAGTGGTGATACACAGAAGCACAGAGGAAGACTGACATTTTGGCTCTGAGGATACTGACATGAGAGCAAAAAGTGAGGGAAAAAAAAACATCCTCTCTGCTTTTTTTTTTTCTTGAAGGCTAAATTGAGTAGACTGAGGTAACGGAGATGTGAGGAGGCAACAAATAATGTAACGAAATATATTTATCAACATGAGCAAAGAAAACACTTCTTTCTGGATGGATCAGTGAGCGTCTGTTAATGCTGTATATTTTTGCAACAAACTATAACTATAGCAACAACAATACCAATGCTTTACATTCACGATAATGTGCTCGGAGATACCCAAATACATGTAAGTGTGGTGCAGAAAAGTAGAGAAATTGCATTTCATATCAATCTCTACACCTTGTTATCACCTCACTACTGATAGAGAATTTAAAGGCAATCTGCCATTAAGAATATAACAGAAAAACTTGGTATATACTGAAAATACATATTGTTGACGTTTGACCTTTCTCAAATCATTACATACTTCTCAGCCATAACAGCCCTTCATCACAACATGCAGAGCAACAATCTGCAATACACAGCCAAAGCCAGGCAGCCGCATGCTTCACACTCAGCAAAGATCGTGGAGGAAAAGAAATATGTTCATTTAGTAGACATGTAGCCCACAGATTTCACATGTAATACACAGCAGACAGTCACACAAGGACAAACATGCTGAAAGATATCAAATTTCCACAGCACTCTCCAACCTTGTCTCTTGAGTTGATTAAACCACAAAAGATGCTCTAGAGCTAAATCACAGTGTACCGAAGTCCTCTTCCTCTTCTTTATAGAGCAGATAGATAAAGCAGGCTGTCAAAGCTGCCCCAGCCAGCTATTGACAGGACACACACACATACACACAAGACAAAAAGACAATACAGTGCACCAAAGACAGGTTAATGTCATACAAAAGACATTAATGTAACACAGATTAAAACTACAGCTAGTCTGATTTGACACAAAGCTATATTGTTTCAGTGATTTAAAGAGTTACTAGAGACAGGAAAGTTTTAAGACAGACTGAAACAGTTGACAAACATGAGACAGTAAGCCTACAAACATATACTTGGACTGAAAAGTGTTAAACCACACCAAAATCTGAATTTTATATGCATTTCTCCAGTTATCTATATAATCAGCACCTCATTTACATGTACATTATGCCATCAGACAATTTGGAGATGAGAAAATATTCTATTCTATTCATAACTGAAACTAATGAAAGCTGTATTTTTAAATTCCCTTGTCAACAATCTTTAAGCATCAGAGAGATCACATAGCTATTGATATTTTTTTGTGTTGCAAGTCTTGATTATTACAGCTTAAAAAGATTTGTCATCTGCCATTATGCTCAAGTCCCTTGTGTTTGCGTTACAAAATGGTGGGCATAAAGGGCCAATCAGTCTTACAATGAAGACTGAAAAATGAAAATGTAGCTTTGTTTGGTCTCAGGTTTCCCTCAAGTTAATTTACAAAGAGGTGGTGCACAGCTGTAAGAGGGCTGTCAGGCAGCAGAAAATTGTACAAAAAAGCACCACCGTATGCCTCTTAAAAGCTTAAAAGCTTGGGTCTATATCAGTCTGGGACAAATCAAATAAGAGGAATGAATAAAATCAGATAACAGTGACTGAGAGACTAGGTTGAGATGAAAAGAAGTGTCCATATAGCTGTTGCTGACCTGCGATGGCCCAGTTTCAGTAAAGGAGAGACAAAATCCCATCTGTCTGGGTTTTGTTTTACACAACCAAAGGGAGCAATTCATTCAAAAAAAAAAAAAAGGTAGAGGCAGTGTCTCATTTCTTACATAATAATAATCGGGTTTCAGGATTGTATTCTGCTTATTCAATCACTGTCTGAATTACAGGTTACATTTTACTTGCCTGCAAACAGGCTACTCCTATTCCCACAGCGCCAATGACCAACAGGTGGTCTGCCAGAAACTGCTCCAGCTTAGTGATGCATCCTCCCTACAGAGTCAAAGAATGATTTGAAAATCATAATAGACAATACATAAAACTCAACAGCCAGTAAACACGCCCTTAAGTAAACATGCTACAGGGAACATGCTAGGTTTATTACATTATATTTCAGATCACTTTTTTTTTTATCTCTCATGCTTTTCACCAACACTGAGGGTTCACCTAAGCACACAATATCTGTAGCATATTATGAACTTTAAGAGAGGGAATTGAACAAGAAGGTGGAAAACTTCACCTGGGCAGCATTGATAAGAATTCAAAGCGTTTAGTCCACTGACCTCCACCTTGTAGATGTTGGAGGGGTGGTCTCTCTTGCCACAGTGAGGGGTGATGGTCTTACAGCAGCTATCAGGCACAATTCTGTCTTCTGCCTGCTTTGATGAAATGTACACACTCACCATCCAATCATGGGAGTTGTTGCTGCCACAGCACTTGAACTGGAAGGTCAGAAAGAAAAGAGTGAAATGTTTGGTTTCATCAGAGTCGTGGAAGCCTAAGTTTGTCCCTCCCCTTCTTTTCATCATAACTGAGATGATATTTAAAGGTTTATTTGGCTCATCTCTGGAACAATACCTTGAGTAAACCCCAATAGATGGAAGCGCTTGGAGCAATTCATATACTAAAATACTTTAAAACTACTTCATATTTAGTCATTACCAAATTAACTTGACAATGCTTTCTGAAGAAAAGTGCAACATATGATCTTATGTAAACTTAACAAAACCCCTGAGGCTTTTGTAAAAATAGTCCATACATCCTGTTGTAGTCTGTCCACAGCTAATGTGATGGCCTCCTTCCCTGGCTGGGCATAGTTCTCCGTCATAGTCTGGTTGAGATGTTGCTTCAGCTCCTCGCTCAACTGAAAATGAGGAACACAGCAGAGACAGTATGGACTAGAAGTGAGAAACAGTGCCTGTCAGGCCTCAATTATTCACACAAAGACACATAATTGTAATTATGCTTCCTGAGGAGAGCATCTTGGACTTGGAGGAGAGCGTCAACAGTTGCCCTTGCAGTTGGGGCCGCATGGATAATCTGGGCACAACACACTGGGAACATGGATATCCACACAGTGCCTCACATGCATCCTGTGATGAAGTTCAGACACACACAACAGCAGTAACACTATCTTGCAGCAATGAAGGTAGGGAGCTGGGGGGTTAAATATTCTGTCAAATGTGTGGGAGCGATGGCTAAGGTGTGAGAGTGCTGAGTGACACACTTGACAAAAGTTATGAAGTGGGAGGATTAGGGCAAGATAGGCAGGTAGCAACTCCCAGGCCCCCATGAGTGCTGTGATTGAAAAGACAACAATAAACAACACATTGCAAAAAACAGACTTTAAAATATAAGCTTTGGTGTGTGTATATGTTGATCTGTGCACATCCACACACGCACACACACAGGAGAGCAAAGAATAAATGGAGAGAAGATGAGAGCCCTTATCTTTTAAGTGATTCTACCCTGTGCTGAGCCCTTTTCCATTATAATAAATCTCTGTGCTTGCCTGCAGATAGCGTGGTGCTCTTTGCAGTCCTAGCTGACTGACAGGCAGATGTACGCAAGATAAAAAGATCCTGAAACCTGCGTGTTAGATAAACTCCAGACACTGAAGATAGCGCTTGGATCAGGTGGCAAACAGTGACAACCCAGACACATAAAAAGCAAAAAAAAAAAAAAAGCAAAGCTTAAAGATCTAATGTAGATTCGCTATGACTTATCTTCACCCGTATCCAATGAGACATAACAAAAATATACATAAATTTCTGTAAGGAGTAGCTGCTTTTATTCCTTCAACAGGGGCAACACCAGCCCTGAACTGGTAAGGAAATGTTCATGGACACTTAAGCAAAGTCATAGCTCATGAAATGAAAAGGGCCTCCCTATCACATGTTTCGCTGAGAGGTTCGAGGTAAATGCAAGAGGTGGCCGCAGCACCAGACGATCAGTCTTGACATCTTTATATGTTCAAAAGATTTTTCAGTGCTGCTCTTTATCGCACACCCAGAGAGCCAACACAATCTGTAAAACTAATACCCAAAAAAACGAGTAAAACATTGTCTTAGCCAAACACCCTCACTGCTACTAGAAGTATAAATTTTTTTTTTTTTTTTTAAATAGACTACAGTCTGAGCTGTTGCTGGTCACCTAGACTGAAAAAGGTTTCTATATTTGAAAAGTCTTTAATTCTTTCTTCCAATGCAGTGTTAACATAGCATAAGGCTGGGAGCATGCACAGTAACTACTGATATTGCTTTGGTGATTTGGATATTCAGTGTAGAGCACCACTTGACTACAATTAAATGATAAGCAGCGATCACTTACCCTCTGGTAGTATACATAAGCCAGTACTCCAGCCACCAGTTCAATCAAGAAGATGAACAGCAGGCAAAGGAAATACTGTGGATGAGGAAAAAGGACAGAGAAAAAAAAGAAGCGAGTAATTCAATAAATGAGACAAGACTTCAATTCATCAGACATTTCACACTTCAGCACAGTTTTCGCCTGTGCCAACTCATCTGAGGAAGATGCTCACACTTGTGACGGCTCAATAAAAACTTCTATCAACTGTCATTGTGCTGCATCTGTCACTTCTAACACAGATGGCAATGCAGCACAAAAAGAGGCAACCAGAAAGAAATTTGACAGACTGTAGAATCAGATTTCTATCTGGCATCTTTTACAAGCGCTACACACTCCCAAAAACCAGTTCCATTATGTATTAGTATTAACTTCAAAACATCATCTTGGCAAAAACTAAATTATGGTGATTTAAATATCAACCACCAACCCAGCACAACAATTGACAAACTAAAAACCAATACCTCAGCAGCTACACAGTAGTGGTTCTAATTGTAAGCATCATCATCAATGATAAACTCCATTGTACATTGGGACATGCAAAATAGTTATGTAAAGTGTATATTGAACAGATCGCCTACACATTTAGAGAGCTCTGACAGACTGAACAAGATCAAAGCTGCAGTTTTTTCAGACTCAAATAAAGCAGGCTCACCCTTTTCATTGTTCAGACAAGGGTCCATATAACCTCAGCAAACATGGGCCGTGCCACATAATGCGCGCACACACACCTGTCGCAGAGCGGGACACAACAGTTTGACAGCAGCACCAGTGCAGTTTCAATCAAGACCATTACACAGAGGCAGATGCTACTACATATCCTGCAAAACGCAGGAAAGAAAGAGATGGAACACTATTAGTCAAACAAACAGCTGCAGGGGAGAAATCATCTCACCAAATTAATACTGAGGACACTTAAGCAAATGCTCTCTTCAGTTTTGCCATTATCACAGTTATGTCGTGCAGAAACACAACCTGTTCTGTATCTTAGTTACAAGATTTCAAAAAACACTACAGTCTCTGTGTCTGCTGCCCACACAAAATGCTAACTTCACTCCTTCTTCTCTCTCACACACACACACACACACACGCACTGGTATAACTCATTAATCTTTGAAAACAAATCTATAAATAGCACATCAATAGTTGCTATTCAACCAAAATGCACCAGACTTTAAATTCTCTACAGCACCACTTCTTAACTCCTGCAAGACCCGTTCTCTCTCCTATTGCTCTATCCATCAAGAGTAGATAGATAGACCTATAAATAGTCCTGCGGCAGTGAGAGTTCACCTCCCGCCTGCTTCTCTCCCATTGGGGCCTGTCTCGGTAAAATAATGAGGACAGTACGGGCCCTGTCACAGTCATTTGTCAGCATCCAGTGATAGACCTTAGACCAAGGAGAGCATGGGTGATTCCCATGCGATGTTGTTGTTATGTAGTTGAGCAAACCTTTGCATACTTATGGGAGAGCATCAAGCTTCTCAATATAGACATGCAAATCGGGGACCGCTAACCAGAAGCCTGGACCATCACCATTGTTGCCCACATGTTATGTATAGCAGTCCACATGGACCTTGAGTAAAGGCTTCTAACTTTGGAGGCCCCTTCAGTCCATGAGTGGCAGTTTGTTGTCCTTTTTCCAAGCTACATAATAATTATATCCTGATTTGAATATTCAGTGTGTTCACACCAAAAAAAAAGTGACAAAATTCAGAATACTTAAAGCTGCCAGGAAATTTGACTGATCTTTAAGTGTGCTGTTGAACACGCTATAGTCCCAGCATGCAATGGAGCAGCAGTTTACAGGTGAAACACAAACTTTGAGAAAAAAAATGAAGTTTAAATTCTTTGAAAAATGCTTCTTTTTACATATTAAGGTAGTGTTCAGTTGCAGTTTGACTGAGGTCCAGAAGTGCAGTAGATTCAATTATTATATTCCAAATTGCAAAAAAACAACAAGAGACAATTGTAATTTGTAATGATAGAAATTTCAAGTCATATCACCAATTGACAGTGTGGTATGATAATTTAGTTCTCAGCCTAGAATGCTCTTAACCAAGGCACAGAGTTGAGGGTTTCAGTCATACACAATAGTATCAAATACCCTCTCATTATAACTGCAGTATTGTGTTGTTGGTCACTGTTCAGCTACAGTGCAACTACTTAGTTCCAGTAAGGTGGTTTTAGAAGTTTGGGGTTCTAAGAGAAAACTACACTCCTTTGAATGACAAACCTTAAATTGTTACCTGTTTAACAAGCACATTTGTGTAGGAAAATCTAATAATTTTGCAAAGGCATAAAAAATAGATTTAATATAAGTGTGTAACTGTTAAAAACTGCCAATTGTTCAACAGATACATACTGTACCATATAACCATATGTGTACAACTAGAAACACACTCTGGGTTCCCTGTCTCACCGTGGACAGACAGCTTCTCTGTTCCCGGATGACAGCACAACAGCCCAAGAAGCCTGTAACTACTACCAGGCCGCCGGCCAGGATGAGGATATATGCTGAAACAGCAAAAGTGCTGGAGGCCAGCAGACTCAAGTAGTCACTCTTCTCCACCAGTGTCCAGACTCCAACACCCAAAACAGCAGCTCCACCCACCTGGAAAACAAATGTAGGGGGAGGGAAGAATTGGTGGCATTAGAACGATAATAGAACATAAAAGGTAAAGACAGAGATACAATAAAACTGATATGAATGTTGCAAAAGGTTTCAGAGAAGAAAGCAAGATGAGAAAAAAAGCATAGCAAAAGATATGAATCAAAAGAAGGAAAGAGGGGGTATGGATGACTCAAACAGAGAGAGGAAATACTTTGAAAACACAAAGTGAGCCATGCTAAACAAAAGACCAGGGCAGAAGTGACAACTAGGAAGGGGATTCATTTCCATTATATGAATTGCAGGTATGAAAAAAACCACAAGGGGACAGTGAAAGGAGAGTGAAAGAAGCATAAAAGAGAGAAGAAGGAGTAGAGTAAATAGAAAGAGAAACAGAAAGAGCAGCCATGCATAAAGAATAACAGACATAGGAGTAGTGGGACTTCAGAGGTCGAGCCAGGGCATAATGACCACTTCCTGACAAACAGTCCTGGATAACAAACCCAGGGTGGCGTTCAGATCTGTTCCTCTCATCTCATCAGGTTCACAGGGAGGCGGATAGGAAATGCCTCAAAGAGTCTCAACCCTTCATCCTTCCACCCCTTTCCGTCAAAAGCAAGATCCCCAAATTCAAAATAACACACGTCCAACCAATGGATACAGACAGGGCCTGGTGGGAGATGTATGTTCCCAAACAATAGCACCTTTAGGACTTTCCTTCTATGTTCAACTAGTAAAAGAAGTAATTATTAACTGATAATAAAAGGCTGCATATGTTTGTTGCTTGCCACTTCCCATCTCGCCTTACCACAAGCTAGCTCATATACAAAGGCATAAAACGACCCAGTTGGTCACAGCAGGATCCTGACTTAGTTAGCTAGCATACATAAAAATGATGGACATAGCAGTTTGTTGAATTCCTACTAAACTTTAACAGTAAAAAAGAAGTAGTAGCTATTTAAGACTTACAACTCAAGTTCTAATATTTAGCAAGTTGACTAAATAAAATGTTAATATTGCTCATCATTTCTTAAAAATCAAGGATATGAAAGGAGTCAGTGGTCTGCAGATCAGTGAGGTATAGGACACAATACATTTCCTCTAAGAGATGAGTTTTAAGGTGGTTATGGAGCATTACCCCAAGCCTGAAGATAAAGCTTGATCTTTTTTCTCTTTAACCTCTCCCACACACAGATCTGTCTGCTCACAATCTTCCCTTTAACTCTGGCTCAGACTTTGAAAATGTTTCAAAGTGACCCCAGACACACTGCACAGTACAGCGTACAATTTTAGCAGCAAACTGCAGTATCATAAAGTGCAGTGCCAGAAAACAGGTTTGATACACTGTTCCCCACTGTACACTGACAAGCCCTAAATAATCTATGACTCACTTTGGGCCAAGTCCACAGCTCGAGCCTTTTCAGAATCAGAACTCCCCTTAATCCTCTCTCCCTTTCTGCATTCTCGCTAATATCTGCCTGCAGTTTTAAAGGAGCATTAAAGCATTTTTACTCTGTGTCTTTAAGTACAAAATTATCATTTCCCATTCATTAGGCAGTTCTAATTATACTTACTTTACTTATCTCCATTTTAAAAATAGAGTTAAGTCGGTAAGTACACCCGTCAGTGTTATCTAAATGAAGTGGTTGTCAAAAGAAGTTGAATTTAAAGCTCATTTAATGCTGTTTGAGCAGCGCATTGCAAGTACTTACAAGTGCATATATGACAAAGTGAAATCATTCTAAGGGTTTTCCCTGTAAGGTTTTTGTGAGTGGTAGTTTCAAAAGATGCCTACTTACTGCCACTTACCCAGAAGAGAAAGTTGAAAACAAAGAGCAGGTACTTGAGGCACACTGTCACCCAGTCCTCCTGGTCATCTTTATAAACCGTTGACATCTTCTTTTTTTCTAGTTCACCTCTGGAAGTACAGAATTTTTTCCTCTTAGTACAAGAGGAGGATAATGGGGAATGTATATTTTGTAGCAATATATGGGGATTTAAGATTAAAACTCTGCAATTAAGAAACCTAAATATTGTTAACTATAAATACTGCTTTTAAGAAAAAAAAAAAAGAAAAAGAAAATCCACTGACTGCGTTACAACTTTCCTCCGTAACCAAAATGTCATGACACAAGCAGAACAAAACAGTAACTACGTTGCAAATGAACTGTGGATCTCATACAAAACTGATGAATTGGCTGGTTAAATAAGTCAAACAATTTAAAAGTGTGTGTGAAAAAAAAAGCAACTTTGCACTGCTCATCTTAAAACTAATGGCAAGTCATTACAGAGTTAAATTCTTTACCTTCTAATATGCCTAAAATTGTGCCTCTGCAACCCCAATTACCAGTCTTTATCTGAGAAAAAAATGAAATGGAATAAAAGAGTAACGCAGACACTAGCAAGTTCATTAGCATTTGAGGCTGTCCAAAAAGTAGCAAAGCAAATTAAACTCATTCACGTCAAAGCTCAGCTTATTGTTGACATTTGACAGCTCTGCATAAAATGGGTGCCACAGTAAATGAGACTAACATTATTTACCAAAGGGATATAGCTGCCTATCAAATGTCACAACAAAAGTAACAAGCCACTGGCAACACTAAGCCATTTTAAGCAATTATAATTTGCATCCTTAACAAATAAGCAAAAATAAGACACAAAAAAAAATGTCAAAAAGCATTCTCAAAAGTCCTTTGGATATGACTGAGAAAACCTGACTCACCATAGATTAAAAGTTAATGGCAAATTTCTGCCAATACACTATACCAGCAACTTTTAATTTACACTATTTTCCAATTGAATCTCTGACTTTTATTATCAAGGACTCCATCAGGGTTCATCTTACTAGTTTATTGATGCATCCAAGTTCATTGTTATCTCCTGCCGTTATACCCACAAACCACTTCTTTAAATTATTCATAGCACTGAACAGACCATAAACCTCGGAGACGTTAATTGACCTCTCAGTTTCTGTCCTGTAAATAAAAATAGGCCATAGTGTGAGAGGCATTTAGACCCATAACATCGATCTACACAGTATGCTTCCAAGGAATGCACCAGAGGAAACAGCTCAGGTAGGCCTGTGGCCAAAGAGAGACATGTCCATAATAGTTTGCATAGATAGCTATTGTCTGTGAGGACAAGATCACCATAAGCATTTTCTTGGGAGGTAAAGTTTTGGATTACCTAACCACACCTTAAACAGGCTAGTGGGTTTGTTAAAAGGAGTTCCTTCACTTACCTCTAGTTTCATACACAAAATCTTGGTTTTATTTGCCCAGGTTTTTAGATACTGCATCTGTGTTAACCTAAGTATAATGGGGAGTAAATGGAGTTTCATTTGCATCAGCATTAAGAGAAAACATTTATCTTTATATCAAGAATCCCTATGTAGTCTAAAGAAGAAAAAGTAGCTGCAATTTGGCTCTGTGGTTGTTAAAATGTTACTTTAAGCCACTCTCAGACCTTCACCATTTCCATGGTGAAAAAGAACTAATGCGTTTTGTTTGTTTGTTGTAATTGTGGATAAATCACCCCTATAGTTACAGTAACAACCAGAACAAATACTAGGACCTGAAACCTGAAACGAACAGTGCTATTTAGATTATGTATTTCGACTGGAACAAATATAATGGAAGCAATAAAATAAAAACTATAACCATAAACTACGCGTTGTAGAGGATTTCACACAGATACATCGTTGAATTGAATAGACATCAGCTACAGGAAGTTTGAATAAAATCACCTGTGACCACATTCCAAGCCACTTAAAATATTAATGCGCCAAACAAACAATTTGGCAACTGGCTAAACGATTTATCTGTCACTTAGAAAGCAAACGCGACGTTTAACGAGCTCGCCGAGAAAGATTACGCTTTTTTATGATTAAAAAGTGTTTTTTGGTCAAGCTGGTTAGTGACTTTACAGCAGCCTACGGTAGCGGTTTACTTTTTGTAACGAGGCCCTCGACTCTTACAAAATGAGCGCTGCGCGTCCGGATGCGACAAATCACGTTAATTACCCACTAGAGTGATTTTTTTTCACCACAGCAAATGTCCTTCGGTGATACAAGAAACTTATAAATAAAAAAATTTTAAAAAATGTAAAAAAAAAAATCAGAGTACACGTCCTTACGGTTTAAGACAAACTTTCTTGCGCCCTTATTCAGGACGGGGTGTACGCTCGAGCACCCTGAGAAAAAAACAAAACAAAACAAACACATCCCTCCACCTGCGACGTTGATGAGCAGGACAAAGTTTAGGCGAATTATCGCACCGTTATATCGATAAATTAAGGTTTTCATCCCGTAGCCCAGAAAATACTCACCAGACCCAACGATTCGTGAGGGTAAATAACCTCGTTTTGCTGCTATTCCCGTCAAAGTGCAGAGTACAGGGCACTGCAGCAGGGCGCATTTGGTCCAGTCAAGCTTGTTGCTCTCAGGGTGTCCGACAGCACGTTTCTGCGGATGCTGCCTTTGAGTACAGCTCGTATTTTCAGAGTTTTTTAGCTTTACGGGACACGAACACAGTTCAACACACAGACATAACACACATCTGTTATGTCCCTGTTATGTCTCTGTGAGTCATCGAGCCCAAAGAAGCACTACACTAAAATACAATTAGAAATGCAAGTTCAAATTGTAATAAATAATAACTTCATAGTGCAATGAATTTGTCGATGGATATTCACCCAAACCATATGTGAACAAAAAATTCTGACGGTCCTCTAAGACAGCACCAGTGTGAACTTGAGGAAAGAGTCACAATGGGGAGTGACAGAGGAGGAAATGGAGCTGCTCCCCTTCTCCACCACCACAGGCTGAATACCACCCTGCTATTGACGGCGCAACCTTGGTTACAATGTAACCACATACCCCCTGAAGAATCTCACGCTGAGGTGTACATGAATAAACAGGGATAAACGATTGAGGGGAAAAGAGCACAGACTGCAGCGAACAAAGCCTCAGCCTTACTGTGTAGACTTTATTTTTACAGGGCCAGTTTGTACATTAATGAATGTCTATTTATACATGTAGGAGAGCCCTTACCGTTGACTTGGAAACATCTCATTATGAATTCCAGTCAAGCCAGTAAGACTAACAATTAATTTTCAAATTGCTCTTCATTATGTAAAGCAGACTACAAAATGACTGAGCAGAGTGTGTATGTGACCCCAGAGGGAGAGATGGTAATTTGGTATTTCAGCAGTAAGTTGATGAACATTGATTTGATTGTCTAGACTTGTTTTTTGGTTTTTTTTTTGTCAAGACTCATTTACTCATCAAGGAAAGGCTATTATACACAAACCCACAAACATTATACAAGAAATGTATAAGATTCATTTAAAAACAACAAACTCTAACATGACAATTGTCTCTTATGGTGTCTGTGTATAAAAACCCATTGATATCTTTTAATTAAAATAATTGAAATGCCTGGTCCTTGTTTCTCTGATGCATCACCACAGTGCCCAACCAATATGACATTTTTTCATCACAGCAAGACATCCTCTTTGGCCAACACAGACTCTTTAATACACATTTGCCTCTTTTTCCACCGCAGTAATTCAATAAGCTTGCAAGCCATTAGTAGAAGATGATGGCTGCAGGGGGAGGAACTCTGCAGTGGTCACCTGCACTGACAACAGTCAGTCTACCAAAACAACATTCCAACTAGCAGAGGATGTCATCCATCACATCAACTTTTTCAATATAAACACCATCCAACTGGAATATCAAACTATGGCTTCTATGGCTAGGAATTTGAAGCACAGCTGTTTTCCATTTCTTCATATGTGCATATGTGACATATGGTGGAACAAACAGAATAGTGGTTTTATTTATTTTTAGTTTTATTATTTATCAGAATGATAAATCAGACTAAATTACACAGGGAAATAATGCCATTTTGTTTCCATAGTAAAATCAATAGTTCAGCACTGGTTCAGGTCTCAGTAAAAGTACAACTGAGCATTGAGCCACTCACCTCCTGCTTGTTGTGCCTGACCTCTTGTGGTCAGACTCACCTGGAAGCCACATGACAGAATGGCCTCTTCAAAGATTGCACGGTGCTATGTTGACAAAGTTAAGGAGAGATGAGAACAAAATGGCACAATACAGGGGGATGATAGATGCAGAATATTGAAAGAAATAACAAACAACAAGAATCTTATCAAATTCTGCTCATGGAAAACAGAGTCTGACAGCAGCGAAGGTGTGTGTACCAGACAATCTCTATGCTTTAAGAGAACAAAACATCTCAGCCCTGATCTTTAGCCATGCTATCAACATGTCTGTCTGCCACCACTTTGTGCTGCATAGAAATATCCCAAGAACTATGGACTTCCATAAATTTGGCATAATAATAATAATTGTTGGAAGAATTCCTCTTCTTCTTCTTTGTCCTCCTCCTGTTGTGCTTCTTCTTATTATTATTATTAATAATAATAATAATAATGATTATGATTGTTATTATTATTATTATTATTATTAGTAGTAGTAGTAGTAGTACTAGTGGTAGTGGTAGAGTTGCCCATAATTTCCATGAATCATAATTCAAATTTAGAACAATCATTTCACACATGGTCTCCTTCTGTCCCTTTCATTAAATAAGTGCTGTATATGTGTTTTTACAGGAACATCAAGGGGAAAAAAAATAGAATATGATAATTTTATTCCAGCAATTCCAACAGTCAACTAATAGTAGTTCCAACTAGTGGGATATGCTCAGCTCCTGGCAAAGAGTCTGTTTCCATGGCATTGCCTGCAATAATGCTGAAGACCTAGCATCTTGTCGATTCATCCTCGAGGCACAAAAGGTGTGGGAATAGATGGGTTTCTGCACATTGCAAATGCTAAGATAAAAATATGAATTAATTTCTTTTATGAAAATGATAAAAAACTAAACACTAGTATAAATATACTAGAATTAATTGAGTTGGTATATATATTCACAGTACCTGGATTATTATTGAATTTGTATTTAATAAATGGCCATAATGAGCGACTGGCGGTGGGGGGGTGGGGGTGGGGTGGGGGCATTGTGAATGGAGTCGAAAGAGTTAAATTTTTACCAGGAAGTGTATAATACAGGCGCGGTAGGGGCGGGGCCTCAGTGACGTCAACGTGCTGAAAGGAAACTGAAACAGGAAACTTCTTGTTTGTTTTGTACGTATCTGTGTTTAAAACTAGCAACTGTACAGGTATGTTAAATGCTTCAGTTTTATTATTTCCTCTGTGCGTTTCTTGTTGATGAAATTAAGTAAAATATATGGATGATAAAATAGATCGTCATTGAGTTTAATCACATGAGTGGTCATCAGTGTATTTCTGCTGGGTTGTGCAGATATGGCAGCTGCCAGCAGCATGTGGTCAGAGGAGAGGTTCCTGTGCTCTGTCTGTCTGGATGTGTTTACTCAGCCAGTCTCGACGCCATGTGGACACAACTTCTGCAGTGCATGTATACACAAGTATTGGGACAACAATGACACTTGCCAGTGCCCATTGTGCAAAAGGACATTTCCCACAAGACCTGAACTCCAAGTCAACCGTATCATGGCAGAGTTAGTAGGTGAGTTTAAGAAGCAGGTTCAAATCAAAGCCTCAACTCCAGACCCACAACATGAGGCAGGTGTTCTTTGTGACATCTGTTGTGACACAAAGGAGAAGGCTGTTAAATCTTGCCTGATGTGCCTAAGTTCTTTTTGTGAAGTGCACCTTGAGCCACATCAGAGAGTTGCTGGTCTGAGGAGCCACACATTGTTAAACCCTGTGACAAATCTGGATGACAAGATGTGCAAGACACACAACAAGATAACAGAACTGTACTGTAGGAATGACCAGGCCTGTATCTGTGTCTTGTGTATCAAAACTGATCACAAGAGTCACAGTGTTGTTCCACTTGAAGAAGAATATGAAACGCTGATGGAAAGAAAAGATGAGGCAATATCAAATATCCAAAAACTGATCCAGTCACGGTCTGAGAAGATAGATGACATTGAATCCTCACTTGATGACTGCCAGATAGAAACTGAGAAGGAGAAAGAAACAAGCATGCAGGTATTCACTGACTTGATCTGCTCTATTCAGAGAAGCCGGACTGAGCTGGTTGATGTGATTAAGGAGAGGCACGGAGCAACGAAGCAAAAGGCTGAAGGTTTTCTTAAAGAACTGAGGATGGAAATTACTGAGCTTGAAAGCAGACGCAGTCAGCTGGAGCAGCTGTCACAGTCTGATGATCACCATCATTTTCTCCAGAGCTTCCCAACCTTGAGCTCACCTTTAAACAAGGACTGCACCAACATTGCTGTTCACTGTGACCTATCTTTTGAGGCAGTGAGAGGAGATGTGACTCTGCTGAAACAGAGAGTTGACAAAATAATGGAAGAGCTTCCTGAGATCAAAATGAAAAGAATGAGAGAACATGCTGTGGACTTGACTCTCGACCCTGACACAGCGCATTGCTTACTTGTTATAAGTCAAGATGGAAAACAAGTAACAGGTGGAGTTATAAATGTGAAAGTACCCAACAATCCAAAGAGATTTGAAAAGTGTCCAGAGGTTTTAGCAATGGAGGGTTTCACAACAGGCAAGTTTTACTACGAGGTGCAAGTGAAAGGAAAGATTAGCTGGATCCTTGGAGTGGTCAGAGAATCTGTTGATAGAAAAAATGACACAAACCTCTCAGTTACACATGGTCTTTGGACTTTACACTTTGGGTTGAATGAGGGCAGATATGGAACATCTGACAACTCTTCCACCATCACACTGGAAGAAAAGCTGCAGAAGGTGGGCATCTTTGTGGACTATGATGGGGGGGTGGTGTCTTTCTATGATGTGGATTCTAAATCACACATCTTTTCTTTCACTGGCTGCAATTTTTCAGAGAAGCTTTATCCATACTTCAACCCCCAATCGGATGATCATCCTCTCATCATAACACCTGTACCTCAACCAGACTAGATTTTTTTTTTTCATCCTCATGTAGTGATCGGGAAATTAAAATTGGTCCGCATTACTACATTCAACATATTTGATTAAACTATTAACAGCAAATGCCAAATGTTACAAGAAATTAGCTTGTTTAATATGTAAAACTATTATCACCTTGCAGTTGTATATTTCCACTTAGGCCACTCAGGCTTGTTTAAGGTTACATCCCTGTTTATCCAGAATTATAGAAACTACTGAAATGTTGTCAGAATTGCCATGTGAAGTCTTCAGGTTTGGCTATGAAGCAGTTTGTGTGGTCACAGTGACCTTGACCTTTTTGTTCAGTTCATCCCTGAGTCCCAGTGGAGATTTGTGCTAAATGTGAATGTGATTGCCTTGAAGAGTTTCCAAGTTAATGCGTTCACAAGGCCAAGACTCAAAGCTTATACCAAATCTGAAGAACAACAGACAACCTGAAAACATTATGCTTCTGACTGTCAGTGGTGCAGAGCCATAATATTGTCAAATATATGCATGGATATTCTAACCAAATGGAAAATAATGATACTAATGTTATTCTGTTAAATTACAATGGATAAGGTCACCACTGTCATTAGGTAATGGAGTTCTAATTTGTCAAGGCATTTTGTTGCCTCTTTACACACATTTTAATTGTTGAAATATTTACTTGTGATTCGCAGTGGTGTGAAATGAGGAGAAGTTGTGCATTTGAGAAATGGGGCTGAATAAACTACACATCTAAACTGATTTTGTTTTGTAACTCCTACCTATGAGCTCTGTCACAATATTAACCTTGTAGCATTTGGACACATCTTGAATGTAAAATGTGCTTATATTTCATAAAGATGCAACAGGATGAGTTGAAGGACAATTTTGAAATTGAAGTAGGCTAAACAATGGCAGCATAAAAATCACATCACCCCCCGTCCTTCGTTGCAACACCTTGGTTATATTTAGTGATTTATTTATTTTTTTTAAACTTTATAGAGTATATAGTCTCTGTACTAATTTTTTTGATAGCAGGATTGTAGTATAAGACCACCACTCCTGGAGCAAATAGCATCTTCAGTGTTTTGCACAAAAACATAAATGTTGAGGGCATTTAAATATATTTTCACGATTAAGATTTTCAATGAAATTCAACAGAATTGTTGATCACATCCTTGTATCAGCATCAGTCAATAGTAGCGTGCCCACTTCTTTTACTCCTGACTCCTGCCTATGTGCTCCTGCCCCCACACTGATTTATGTGTGTGTGCGCCTGTGTGTGTGTGTGTGTGTGTATGCATGATAGAGTGGATGCGCACGTTATCCTTGAGTGTGAAGCGTGGGCTGATGTTCTTAAGCACCGCTGATGAAGCTTATCCATAACTAACGGAAACCTGGTGTGTTTCATTGTGTTTTATCTTTTATTAATGGGACACAAGCCCATTTTTCTTGAGTGACATTTTGTGGTATTTGATCAAAATAGGTTACCACCAATTAATTTGATATAGTATGAAACATGCCAGTGAGACGGAGACATCAACAATACACTGTAAATGTGGAAATCAGACGTCCTGAAGTAGGAGATATTTTGACATATTTTCCAAGAAAACTGATATGCAGTGTGGATACCAATGCATCATACAGTGGCAAATTCTGTTAGAAAATGTGTTCCTCAGTTGCAGGGTACATTTCACCAAAAATCTTCCATTGTGTCCGAGGTTTGAAACGTACTGTTTTTCATTACTGATATCACTCACTCTCTCCTCAAGCCTTTTGCTACCGATAAATGAGGGTCAGCAGTGTAAGGGGCTAGAAAATGGAGCTAGAATCATTTCAGGAAATAAAAGGGAAAATTTGTGACATGAACGAGCACCAGAGCACCGCAGTGAATGTTGGAAACCGTGAAAATGGTCAGCCATGCTCTTCAGATTCAAAGTGCAAGTGCAAGCATGTTGTGGTTGTAGTCACAACAGTAGGTGTGTTGCCTTTAGCAGGCAGTGAAAGCACCTGCTGAGACTTCACCGGCTGGGATGAAGATATCATCAAGCATCCTTGAAAGTATCCCCTTAGGAGCACAGAAGTTTTCTTGTCTTTTTTTTTTCATGCAAAAGCTTCAACAAGTTCTGGGGGGGGGGGGGTACAGTAAGTGCAGTAGTAGAACAAGTAGCCTAACACTTTTACAAAAAAAAACAAAAAAACAACACATATTACTATTAAAAATACAGCAACAAAATGCACTTAAAGTGTAAAAGGAGAATGTACCTGTTATTGTTCCATTAATATTGTAATATTATTGTAATGTTGTAGTTGGTGTGTATCTTATTTTGACGCACGTACACAAAAGCAGAAGTAGCTATTGTACAAAAGTTGCCCATCTGTGTCTGCGTTGCTTTTAAATAGTATCGTCAGTAACCGGCTCCCAACCACTGTACGTGTCATCGCCTATATTTTACGACATGGAGAAAACATATTGTTTTCTTGTTGTTTTACTTTTTTGCCCCCCCAACACATGAAACACACGTGTTACATAAGCGAGTGACTGTTCTCTGCCTCGGTGTGATTATCTGGTGTAAGAGGCGTCCGTCTGTGGGGAGCAGAGATTTCTTTTCTGTGAATGTTTTTCAAATATTCCCGTCACATTTCGTTTCATGTCGTTCCGTCGGGGGCTCGTGTATAAAGGCGGTGCACGCTCACAGTTTGAACCCACCCTTCAACTTTCTCTCCGGGAAACCCCATCGGGATTACGCAGAGGACTTTCCATAGCGCACGCGGCGACAGGAATTTTTCCCGGTACCCAATAGCGAGTGATGAGAAGTGTTTTTTCAGCGGTGCAGTGGACGAGAAGAAGCATTTTTCCTATGTGGAGTTTAGTTTCCAGCGCGTAACTGAGTGCCTTTTTCACCCTTTTTGTTTAATTTTATCCTGCTCGTGGGAGACACCTCACGTTTTGCCCCTGAGATTTAAAATGTGCCAGCAGGTAGGGGTCCGGTGTCTCGCACGAGGACGGCCAAACGGGGCGCGCGGCTGTTAATGGGTACACTGACTCCTGCTGGGATCAAACCTGCAACCCTTTTCAGTCGCAGTACGGTCTCTCCAACCAATAGACTGCTCTGCCATCCATGAGTCCTCCCACTAAAACAACCTGTATCACGTTTACAGTATGGATTACTGGACGTCTCGCCTCGCGCAAATCCTTTTAACAACTTTTCTGGGGAAATTAATTTAATTTGTTCGAAACTGTGATAAGTACTCGCGTTTGTTATTATGGCTTTCCTCGTTACATATAATCAAACCACATATCCAGTGGCCTAGTGTTATTTTTGACACGTTTCTGTAAAGAATTCAGAGCCTCCGTCCACTTGGAAGAGTTGTAGCCTAAATCTCGTCGGCTCTCATGGGACTGAGGCATTCGTCGCGTTGTTTGCTGCTACGGCGGAAGATGGCGGAGGCGGACAACTCTGAGGTAGGGACCTTGTGGTGTCCTGCACCCGGTATCAGCGTTTTTTTTTTTTTTTTTCTTTTTTTTTTCTTTTTTATAGTGACAACACATATGACTTGGATATTATTTGTGTTTACGTTATTCAGTTGCCAGGCACATTTTAGATACAACGTTGCACCGGTAGCGTGCACACAAAGGAAAGTGCATATCCCAGTGTCCTGCAGATGTTACGGGAGATCTAAGCAGAGTCGTGTAACTGCACTAATAATGATAATGCATGGTGAAGATGTGCAGGAAGGTTAAAAGATCTGTGTAGGATTCATGGATGTGTTGAACGTGGCCATGTCCGCTGTCCCTGGTGCTGAAACGGACCTGCATCTTTTGCCGGCTCTTCCTTGAGTGTACCGCCACTATAGCAAGTCTCCTGTCTGAGTAATTTCAATGGCTATATATATGGAATCGTGACTGCTTATCATATGGTTCTCATTACACTTGCATTTAATTATGCCTCACATTAACGTAAACTGGATCTACTCACTCAAAATAACACTTGCAGTTCTGCAGTTTCCTTCCACGAAACACAGTCTTAACTCATTCTCTTTTGATTCATTGTTGTCTGTGATTCCTCAATTCTCATACAAACTCTACCCTTATACTTTCCTTTACCTCCTTAACAGCGGCAACAGCCTGTCACGTCCCCCCTCTCTCAGTCTGCCCAGCCCTCCCCACTGCCTAAACCAGTGCCTACTACCCACCATGTGCCCTGTGTTCCTCACACACCTCATGTAGCAGCCTTGTCCACCTGTCCTGGTCGAGGCAAGATTGCCAAGTTCATCAGCCCGGAGGAAATGACATCACGGGACTACTACTTCGACTCTTATGCCCACTTTGGCATCCATGAGGTATGCACACCAGGTTGACAAGCGGCAGGTTGGTATGATTAGAGTAAAAAAATGACACCAGATGCTTCCTGTTCTGTTTAACCTGATGTTCCTTAACTTTGCCAAGGTTAGTCTGGCTTTCTGCCCAAAGGATATGTGAAAAACTTTAGCTGATTTATCACAGACAGATTTCCATGAACAAACAGGTTTTGATTTTGGTAGCGATCCAAATCTTCTATCTGGCATAGATGATATTTTTACCCATAACTGCGAAGCTAATGCATACAGAGATTCCAAATCCTCAGTTCACTGGATCTGAAAATCAGTTTGTAAAGTAAGTACACAAGCCAAGTTAAATCCCAAACAAATGCAAAAAAACCCAAAAAAACAATCATCCAGGAGAGGCAAAAGCACAAGCTATGAAGAGTTGTCAGTCCTCCAGTGCTTTCAAATCTCCTGTCCAAACATGAGTTTTAACAAAGCATGAAATCAAACAGCTTCAAAAACATAATTCAAACATCTCACAGAAGTTAAAGCTTTTTACATTGTCTCTATTTATTTGTAAAAATACAAAAAACAAAATTATTATCATATATTAAAATCGACATCATATAAAACCGAAGACAACTGTCTGCCTCTGAACAACCAGACATTATGTTTTAGGACTGAGATCTTGCAGAGAAACATAAAGGTGAATGAATTGCACTGGTGTAGAGTTGATCCCACCTGACAAAAGAGGAAGCTTGTTCATTGTCAACTAGCACTACGGATGCCAGACTGTAACAGTCTTGACTGCATGCTGTATATGATAACAATCTGTGGCTGTCTTTTACAGTCATCTGTAATAAACTGCTAAACAGATTGTAGAGCTATAACCCAGCTAATGACCTTGATCTGTGAAGGGGTGGCAGCAGAAAAGTTTGGGGACATATAGACCTTTTTAAATAGTGTCCATATTTAGCATGTGGGTCAGGTTTTTGTCTGCTTGCAGACAAAGAGAGTGCCCTGATTAGAGGAGTGCAAAGCAAGAAAGAAGTGAAAGTGGGATGTGTGAATGGGCTCAGGGAGATGGATATCAGGCGCTCCCCAAAGGCTTCAAAGGCTTTGCGTTGTACTCCTGTCTATTTCAAGAAGCTCTGTCACTGTCACTGAGGCTTTTGGCCTAAATACTGCCTTTTCTACCTCACTATACATGACAAAATTCTGTTTATATGCTGTAAATCAACTGACCACTTTTTGCATATTTTACATATATAATATTTTCCTTTGAGCATTTTTAGGAACCACACTTTTCTTTGTCTATACCAGCTCATTATAGAATCTATAGCAGTTTATGTGCAATTAAAGATGCTAAAAATCATGAAATCTGAATTTGTGTCTCCATTTTTGAACAGGAGATGCTGAAAGACGAGGTGCGGACGCTGACCTACCGGAACGCAATGTACCACAACAAGCATGTGTTCAAGGATAAAATTGTGCTGGATGTTGGTAGTGGAACAGGGATCCTCTCTATGTTTGCAGCCAATGCTGGTGCCAAACACGTGTATGGGGTGAGGCAGATAGATGCACCCTTTGGACACAAATACTTCACTGTAATCCTCTGTCAGTCTTTGCTATTCTTTTAATCTTTGAGAGAGAAAAGCAGCATGCTCATTCAATCTCCATTTACAATATTGTATCTGGCTCTGCTGTTACATTATTTTCTCATCTGTGGCCTTTTCTTTCCCTAGATCAGAGACACACACACACACATTCTGCCTTTTTAAAAAAATTCCTCCTAACTGGTAATCTCTTTCAGACAATCTTAGACACAGAGGCCATAAGAGACATCTGGCTCCCTTTACAGCAGGCCTGCAAGTCACAGGTTATACATTACCAGCAGTGTCTCCCACAGTTATGGATGATTCATATACTGTATTACACCTATGGATGGGAGAGCAAAATGATTTATTAGTTTTCATGCAGCACAGGTTCTGCAATGGCCGACCTGAGACATTAATGTTTAGATGGATTATCAGGGTTTGATTAAATTCTGTCCTTCAGTACCCTAAAGGTGAACCACCTGTATATGGGGAAGGAATATGGTAGATAACAGCCTGCTGGTCATAGCTGTTGACAATCTATATATATCATTTTATTTTTTGCCTACAGATAGAATGTTCAAGTATATCCGAATATTCAGAGAAGATTATCAAATCCAACCACCTACACAATGGTAAGTTTTATATTACTGCAATATATTTTACATCCATCTGTCTAAATGCAGAGCAGTGTGATGATATCTGGATTAGAAGTAGCATGAAAAATCTGCATATTTCCATCATTACCGTCACACCCGACAACATTAGTCACAGTTCTGATGGTTAACTGGCAGATCGATGTCAAATAAGCATAATCTATGCCATCAGTCAGAATCACTCCTCTGTTGGGCCTGATTACCATTGTAAAACACCACCCTGAACTTCACAGATGGAGGACTGGCAGCAGATGGTCGGTTTCATAACCTGCAAATTTTGCCCTTAGACAGGTTTTTGTTTCATCTATTATATTTTCAATTCAGGCTTTTTTCTGATGAGCTCAGTGAGACATAGAAAAATTAAAACTCAAATGCCAACTCTATTGGGTACAAACCATTATTGATGCAATAATGACTGCAAATTATAATCATCAACCAACCATCCACGCAAATAAGATGCAGTACTGGTTATTAATTAGTGATGAACAAGTAAAACTGTAATTAATGTAAAAATCCTTAAGTCGTCAAAGGTTGAGAATGGGCTGCTTTAAAATGATTGCATCAGTTTTTCTTCTATATTGTGTGAACATGTGTGAATATATGTGCAGAGACAATGTTTTTTATTGGCTTAATATTATTATAAAATAGATAATTCACCTCAGTATATATGCATGATTGTTTCACAAATCATGTAAAGTAAGAGAATCAGTGTAACTGAGTTACACATCCTCTTCTTGTAGAGGTAGTTTATCATTTGTTTGCTTTCCCACACTTGTATTGTAAGTGTAAGTTTTCAAACATATGTTCCACAAATTCCACTTATTCTACACAATTACAGGTAGAAAAATACAGTTTTTTCAGCGTTTTATTGTGTAATGACTGCTAGACATGATGATGCTGAACTCTGCGGCATTACATCTGTTTTACTTTGACAGCCGTTCTTGTATTTCTATATCATGGGTCAAAGAGGCAAATGGAAAACAAGACTAACATAAGCATACATAAATAAAACACACAGGCACAAGATGAGAGCAGTAATTAAACTTTGTGAATTTATAGAAATCCCAAAGCAGAAAAACACTGTTATCTGAGAATAAAGTCATTGTCCAATCTCCATTAATGCCATGAAGACACCGTGAAGTAATTTGTCGCCTGCTGTTTTGCTGCTCTTCACATCGCAGTCATTACCATCTTCAAGGGCAAAGTGGAGGAGGTGGAGCTTCCCGTGGAGAAGGTGGACATTATCATCTCAGAGTGGATGGGTTACTGCCTCTTCTACGAGTCCATGCTCAACACCGTCATTTTCGCCAGGGACAAATGGCTGGTATGATATTCCTGCTGGAGGCCTGGGGAAGGTGCTGAGCTCTCTGTGTGTGTGTGTGTGTGAGTGTGTGTGTGTGTGTGTGTGTGTGTGTGTGTGTGTGTGTGCAGCTGGCTGGACAAATAAGGCTTCTGACACATAAACACACCAGACAGTGATGAAGTAGAGGATTTACTGTACTGCTTTCTTGCATGTGTCTGCTGCCCAGATGCTGAGGTCGTACACGAATGATCTAGTTTCTGAGCTCAGTAGCCGCCTGCAGGCTTTAAACTTAGCACATGTGATCTTACATTACACTCCAGGTGTGTAAATAGTAAAGATGATAGTTGATGATGATAGTTGATGATAGGCCCCTGTATAGTGCAGCATTGAAGCTTTTCTTGTTTCCAGAAACCTGGAGGCCTGATGTTCCCTGACAGAGCTGCTCTCTATGTGGTAGCCATTGAAGACAGGCAGTACAAGGACTTCAAGATTCATTGTGAGTAGTCATGGTAGATTTGTTGCTGTTTTCTTTCAAGTTTTTGCTAAGTCATTGCCTTCCTCTGTCTCTGTCTCGCTCTGTCTACCTCTTAGCTTTGCATAATTAATGATCATTGTGCAAGTGAAATCAACATACAGAGAAGAATAGCTCCACCTTCTAATAAGTCATACTTTATTAAGGGTTATATAAGCTGTAACTAATAGATTTATCAAGGTAAGCAGATATTCAAATTGGTTGCTATTGCTTTATAAAGTTGCTATGGCAGACAGGGACCAACATTTTCTGTCCACCTGATGAATCTAAGTCTGTATCCACTTGTCTGTTTGCTCCTCTTTGCACTCGAACCATTAAAAAAGCCATTAATGTGCTAGATGCTATGGTGGGGAGGTGCACACAGAGGAAGGTGGAGGGCATACTACACTGTGTGGAACATCCTCTTCATTTAATTCTGGAGGAGCAGAGGAGAGGCTGTACAGATAGGTTCATGTCATGGTGCAGTTCCTAGAGCCATAAGACTTTATAACGCTCTCTCTGTCTCTATCTATCTATCTATCTATCTATCTATCTATCTATCTATCTATCTATCTATCTATCTATTAGTTCTAACAGAGAAGCCTAGTTTAACACATGCCCTTTAAAAAAGCAGCCTCAAGCGTGTTTAAACCACTGGGGTGACTTTATTCTACAGTGCATTCTTTGCTCTGAACTCACTCCATGTGTTCAAATAACCATCCCAGCAGGAGCGCTGAGCTTAACCTTGCGATCCAGATCAAAGCACCAAAATTAAAGGTGCATGGACACAGAATCTAGGTCAATAACTTCTACTGAGTTTCCGTTCACTGCACAGGTGGCTTTGCTTGTTCCATTAAATGTAGACATTCACACAAAGGTATATTTGCTTTCACTTGAATCCCAAAAGTATTTCGACTACCCAAACCCTCACGCTCTTATTTTTAGTTCCTCTCTGCGTTGGTGGCATATTCCACCTTCTCATCATACAGACTTAGCGTTTGGCCCCCTGACAAAGCAAGGTGGAATTGAGGGACAGAGGGAATGGGGGAGGGAAGGCTTGCTTGGTGTGTTTTCATCCCAAATTACAATAAAAAAAAGAAAGGAGGGAAAAAAAAGGCTGCCAGACATGGTGGAGGAGGTGGAGGAGGCCGGAGTCTATTTTCAGCAGGGCTTGTCTTTTTCCACACAGGGTCTGGATAGACAGAAAGACAGCATGAGTGCGGGACTGCTCTTCTTGGCAGGGGTTAAGCGTTCTGTTTTATTTTCTCTGCTACCTTTTTTGTGCTGACAGCTTGGCTGGAACAGAGAGAACAGAGCTTTGCAAAAAAAAAAAAAATTAATAAAGTAAAAACCCATAAAACGCATACTGTTTGCATGTGTATTCTCACGGTTATCTGTATTTCAGATGTTTATGATTGTGTGTGCACAGGGTGGGAAAACGTGTATGGCTTTGACATGAGCTGCATTCGCAACGTGGCCATCAAAGAGCCTCTAGTGGACGTGGTAGATCCCAAGCAGGTGGTGACTAACGCCTGCCTCCTAAAGGTCAGTCTGTGTGTACATGCGTGATGGAGGGGGTGTGAACATACCTCAAGCATTTGTCTTTCATGCCATCTGGTTTTGTACCTTTTAAAAAACCTACATGGGACACACATCCAGAGAAGCAAAGTTCCTTGTCTGTTGTGTACGTGAACCCCCTCCCCAAAAAAAATTTAAAAAAAAGGCAGCTATCAATCCCCAGCATTCTTTGTCTGCTGAGACTATTCTCTAGTACATAATAGAGGTCTCTGGAGAGCTGTAATAGTCTGCGGCTCTGCTTCCATGCTTGAAGAGTCGACAGCGGCTTGCCTTTTATCTCACAAATGAACAGAGGATAAGAGCATTCAGGGAGGTGATAGCTTTTTTTGTTTGCCCCCTCTACCTGTACCTCTCTTTTCATTGCTTTTCCCTCTTTCCCTGCTCCTCCTCTCTGCTTTATATCACACTGTCCTATTTGGAGTATCTGATGTCTTCATTTTCCTTTCTTCTTTCTCTTTCACATCATTTATATCATCGCTATTCTCACCATTTCCTTCTTAATCACTCACTTTTTCTTACCCTTCATCTTCTGTCACATTCTCCGATTTGAACAATGTCAGGCCTCGCTGGTCTGAGTGAACGGGGAGGTCTCACTCGGTCTCACCCTCTGTGCGCTGTGATATGTGTGAAATGTCACACGAGAGCAGGCGTTGAGTCACCAGCCAGAAAGAAATGTGGCTCTCCATCACTTGGATAAGCAGGAGGACTCCTTTTCTGTTAAAAAAGGTGACTTATTTGTCAGTTTGGCAGGTGGGTTACTTCTTCGTTAGTGACACACTGTCTGAAAATTAATTCTCACGGCCTCAGTTTCTTTCACATGCATGTATTCAGGGCTTTTTCACCCCTTCCCCTTGCTGCCAGCCACTTAACCCTGTCTTAATTCAAACTGCCACTCATTCCTATCACGCTAAAATTACAAAGTCACTCCAAAGGACTTTTTTTTTCTCTCCTCCCACAATTTGCTGTATATGATACTGGCCTGGTATCACTGGAGAGGACAGAGGTGTTAAATCACAATCTGTCATACTGACGCCACATGGCCAAGCAATCCGCAGCCCAACAGGCAAGACACGATGAACAGGTTGCAGTGTAAACCCCCCCATCTTCTTAAGTACAACATCATCTACATGCAAAGCAGAGACACATCTGCTCCTCTCCTATTTGTACCCAGTGTGAAGGTTGGCTGGTAACAAAATGTGATACTTAAATATGTGGCCATATTCATGATGTAGATGCGAACAAACACACAGACACTCTGTTCGCTCGCTAACACACAAAACCTCCCTCCCTTGTAGGCTTGAGGGAGGACACCCACACAGCATGTGTACTGTGAGCAGGCTTCATTTGCCAGCCGTGATTCAACCTGTGGGCTTTCACACACACACACACACACACACACACACACACACACACACACACACACACACACACAGTCATACACACATCACTCACACATGTAGAATAATCAAGACGGATTGACATGTACATGTAATGCATGTGGGGGTGACAACTGTGTGTGTGGTTTTACATTACAGTGCCATTTTCTAACCATTATATTCATTAATTGAAAAGAGCAGAAAAGATGTATTGAGGTCAGTCTTTTTAAAATAAAATAAGATAATGTTTGTTTGTTTTTTTCTCCAGGAAGTGGACATCTACACTGTGAAGCCAGAGGACCTGTCTTTCACCTCGGCCTTCTGTCTGCAGATTCAACGCAACGATTATGTCCATGCCCTGGTCACCTATTTCAACATCGAGTTCACCAAGTGTCACAAGAAGACAGGCTTTTCCACCGGTGAGGCTAAAGTCATTACTTTATAATATATGCTACCACCACAAGTTTGCTTCACAGAAGTTGTGAAAAAACATATTTTTTCCCTACTTATTGTGTAAGGCCACAGAACTTTGCACATTCTGTCTCTGATATTTCTGCCACCACCTTCAAACAATGGAGGTCTAACTTTGAATTGCACTACACAAAGCGCTTGGATCACACTTCCCAGGTTTGTCTGTCAGCACTTTACTGCAACAGCATAACTTCCATGCAACTGTAGAGAAACACAAGATTCACAGTCACTTACATAAATAATACTTGTTGTGTCCTCCCAGGAAAAAGTCCAGAATGAAAAGAGAAAGCAAAGCAGACGTTTCAGTTTAAATCTAAATTCACTGTGAAAACACAGAGCATTTCTTTTTGTTTGCTTTTTTACCTGTACCTTCCAAAATAAGATCATTTCAGTTGGAACACAACTTTTTTGTGTTCGTGTGAGACAGAAATATCAAAATCATGAGCAAAAAAAACCAAAAATAATTTGATGGGTACCACTAAGGATGAGTGGGGAAATAAAATTAAAATTCTATATTATTTTGGTTAACTCTAAGCAGGGATTTATAAAACAGTACATATAAGTACATGAAGGGTGCAACTGGTTAATTTAATTTTCACTTTCTGGCCCACCCTGATGTCCAGCAAGCTTCCAAATATTCTGAGCAGAAGTATTTTGAGCACTAAAATCGACGCCAATGAAAAGGATGCGCCTGCACTCCAGCATCTTAGCTCTTGGCTACACTCTGCTGGCGTTACATGAGCCAACCCTGTGTTTCCACCGACGGAATCACCAAGCGCTTCTGGTAACATGCCGTCGAGGACGCCTACAATAGAGAGAGTAGCAAAGTGGTTATGTAAGCTTATGTTAATACATTCATACATCCAGTGCTTACATAATACAGTGTAGAGGAGGTTCTATGTTTAGCCGAGTCTGTTGGACCTGAGGCTGAGCATCGCTGAAGGAGTTCTGTCCTATAAGCCTCTGTATTTCTCCCACAGGTTGAGTAAATTGCAGTTGCTGTGTTAAATTTATTCCACATGAACATGCCCAGGGCACTGGACACACTATTGCAAATTTTTACTCTTAATACCTCCTCCCCACCTCTTTCCTCATTTCTTATCCTCTCCATATTGTCATCATTTTTGATTACTTTTCCTGTTTTTCTTTTTCCCGCACATATATTCCTCCCTTCCACATCTCTTCTTCTCCCTTACACCATTTCCATCCTATCCTTAGCTCCAGATACTCCCAGCACACACTGGAAACAGACAGTGTTTTACTTAGAGGACTACTTAACTGTCAAGAAAGGCGAGGAGATCTTTGGCAGTATTACTGTCAGGCCCAACGAGAAGAATGTGGTAAGGTTCATCAAAGATGCGCAATAGTTTAGATTTAAATATTCACATATGTGACTAATATGACTAATATTCAGTAGTAAAATCAAAAAATGGAAATTACCTTTGGAAAGAGTTAGGCTAGCTGTTACCCTCTGTTTCTAGTCTTTGTGGTAAGCTAATCTGTTGTTGCATGTGAAGGTTTTATTAGGCTGCTTCTACACTAAGAGGATATTTCTTCCATTCATTTCTTGGTTATTGTTTTATCTTCCGTAGCGTGACCTGGAGTTCACCCTCGAGCTCGACTTCAAAGGACAACTATGTGAGGCCGCCATTTCCCACGACTACAAAATGCGTTAGGAGCAACAACAGCAGCGCCCTGGTGCAGACCTTCCCTCAGCCCCTCTGCACCTAGAGATGGGGGAGGGCACACAGCTCTCAAACAAGCATTCCAGTTGGTCAGCAGGGGGGGAGGGGGGGGCAACCCAACGCATCTGAGTGGATGCCATTAAGCCAGCACCTGAGTGATGTCATCAGAGTAGGCAAGTATCTGTCAGCAATAGTGCCATCACGTGTACCAACTCGATCGACCCGGGCACGTCGTTGAATGTAACCTCCTAAATGAACTTGATTTTTTTTTCTCTCACTAGTTTCTGGGGAATTTAATTATTTTGAGTATAAAATGAAAAGCATTTACCAGTCTTTATATTGTTAGTGCAGCTAATCGAGAAGCATTGATCTGTGTGATGTTGAGAGGGTTACAGCACAGTCATTAACTGTTTCATCCTTTAGTTTTTCCTTAAGATTTATGATTTACGTGCCGTATAATGGTATTGAAGGTACAGTAATCAATTGTGTTTTAATTCATTATTTATTTGCATGTGAAAGTGTTTCGCTTCATTGATTGCAAAAAGATGAAATGTAATTTATTTATTTCTTTAATTGAAGATAACTCAGAACAGCTGAACTTTGGTGCCAGAGTAAAAACAGAACAATGCCTCAGAACAGTAACAAACACAGATGCAATATGTCATGAACCACTTTGTTTTCGGGACCAGACAAAGAATACGAAAAAAAGAACGTGATGATGATGAATAAAATGTCAAAGAATCAAGGACTCTTCTCACATGATTTTCATTTGAAACTACTATTTTAATGAATTCCAAAATAATTTATTTCAGTGTAGTTCAACAAAATATAACTACATAATATACACTACACCAGATGGAGAGAAATACAGAGAAATTAAGACTTTAAGGCTAACCTTCAGCTCTGGAAATGCCTGTTGTACATTTGTGATTCTTCTCTTGGATGCAGGTTGTTATTAAAGGTAAATATTTTACTGAATTTATTTATTTATTTTAAATCTTTGGCCCTGATCAGACCTGGCATTCACATGCACCTTTAGTGATCTAATCACAAGTGGTCAACTCTAAGTGCATCAGTTCACATCTGGTTTTAAAATGCGTCTCAAATGTCTCACTTCCCCACTTTATATGCAAATAAACAGGTATGTTGTGTTGTTGGTGTGCTTGGGTATATTTTGATGTGTGTGAGGGAGAGAGCCAATCCACACACTGTGCACATCTCTGCAGTGAAATAATGTTTGATCCATTTGAAATACTAAAGCCTTTTCAGTTTGTTATGAAACAGTGTGGGGACTGTAGCAGACTGTGACTGTGGCAGAGGATGTCAATGGAGGATATGCCACATGTGGCCCAGACGACCTCCGAATGTGCTCTGAGCGATCGGATCTCAAATGCGACCACGATGCATCTTGGGTGCTCTCACACCTGCACTTAGAGCTGTCAACGTGTGATTGGATCATCTGAGATGGATGCTACTGCCAGGTCTGTACGGGGCTTTAGAGACAGCACCACTGTGATCTGACAACACAGCATTTCCTCTGAGCTTCATCATTTAAGCTTGACACCAGTTTGCTCACATGCAAAGAACCATCCTTCATGTCCACTACATCTCTGGACCAAAACTAAGACGTGGTTTTAACACTGATTTCACTGTTGTCTTCAAACACTGCTAATCCCAGTCTGGGAGTCAACGAAAGTAGATGTCTTCCACAGTTTTTAGCTTTCTCCTGCTGGTTAGTGTGTCTTCACTTGCAACAGGCTTTCTTCTTTATGGGCTGAGCACTGAGGGTGACTGTTGTTTCTCTCACCGTGTCCTCTTGCTCCATTAACACTCTTGAGTAAAAAGAGAGAGAGGTGTTACCACCACATGTCAATTCCCTGACAAAAGGATGTAAGTACACAACACACATCCACTCCCAAGTAGTTATCATTCATCATATTTTATGATGTTGATGACTGGTGCATAGTGTGTGTCTATGGGTTGTTCCTTGATATCTCCTCTTACTCTATGCACTGACTTGATTCATAGTCATGATTTTACCTGGCCAGGTGCGTCAGGGACTCTATCACATTCTTGCCGGTGTAGGCACTGACCTCAAAGAACATCACTTTATTTTCCTGTACAGGATGTGTAGACAAAG
The DNA here is from genome assembly GCA_038496675.1 of Rachycentron canadum. Lineage (NCBI taxonomy): Eukaryota > Metazoa > Chordata > Actinopteri > Carangiformes > Rachycentridae > Rachycentron > Rachycentron canadum. The sequence continues at coordinate 7,304,643 of CM076669.1, forward strand.
ACAGGTGGGGATTACAACAGAATTTAAAAGGATATCCTGAATGGAAAAACAAGCAATGTCAGTGGTGTCACACCAATTTTCTCATAGAATTGAGAAAGAACCACTTGGCTTGATTTTGTGTGGAAACAAAAAGAAAAAAAAGAAACACAAAAAAGCAAAAACATAGGTCAAGCATCCATGAGCTGCAAGTTAGACTCACATAAGCCAGTTGCTCAGCTTCTTTAAACGACACCTCCCTGTCTCCGTCCATGTCCATTTTGTTGCCTAGAAGGAGGATGGGGATCCCTTCCCCTGCTGCTTCCTGAAAAAGAAATGTCCTGTGATTTAGTATTGTACTTGTAAAAAGAGAAAGCAGAGGTTTATACCCATCCTACTTATATTTTGTAGTATGAGTCAAGCAACTAAATCACTCGATGCTACACTTTCCATGATAAAATCAGTGCGGGAGGAATTTAAGTGGCAACACAAAAAAGACCACAAATAAAAGATCTAATGCGAATCTCCAAACTCTCCTCGTGAAGAAGGCCAGAGTTGCAGAAGAGGTCAAAGGTCAGACCTGGACATTGGTGAGCCAGGGTTGCACGGCCTTGAAGCTCTCCTCCACGGTGACATCGTACATCACCACCACACCGTCTGCTTTGCGAAAGAACTGCTTGGTTATGCTGCGGTACCTGTGTCAACAACAGGGTTCGAGTGTTAGCACACTCACGACTGTATACACTAACACTGTTTTATCCTATGACTCCAGTTGTTATTTATCTAAAGAAAGAATGAAACTCACCTCTCTTGACCTGCTGTGTCCCAAAGCTGCATGGCAACCTGCATATTATCCAGGGTTAATGTCTTCACACTGTAGTCAATACCTGCGATCAAGACACAACAAAGATCAACAGGATAGAACCAGGACTAAACCACCTTTGGTGGACAGGTTTTATTTAGTTTCAATGTTTAAATGATAGAATTTCCCATATTTGACTTAAAGTTGTTTGCAGCAATTATTTTTGACAGAACAACCAAGACCGAAATGGCCACCAGGGGGCCCAGCGGGGTGTGACACTAGCCGGGCCTCATTTCAGACAGAGAGGGCTGAACAACTCGGAGATAACAAAGCCTCAAGGAGTGAGGATTGGGAAAGATGAAAGTGAGGGGAAAAATTCATCAGAAGTGACATAAGCTTCAGTACAATGTGTGCCAGGGATCTTAGACAGGCAGTGTGACTTCACAAGCCCTTTCATGTGACGCTAAGTCGCCCTCTTCTGTGTTAGCATCCACAAACACACACACACATACACACACACACATACACACACACACACATGCCATTCATTGAAGCGGCCTCCATCACTTTTCGGCGCAATGCAAGATTACAATGTCTTTCTTCTCACCCACAGTAGCAGTGGTGGAAGGGTGGAAACGGCCCTCACAGAAGGAACGCAGCAGAGATGTTTTCCCAACACTTGAGTTGCCAACCAGGACCACCTTAAACAGACGGTCTGGGGCAAACAGAGCTCCTTCTTTTGTCTTCTGATGATGATAGAAGATGATAGAGAGGCAGGGGAGAGAGACAGAGACAGATCAACATTTGTGTTCACATCACACTCTGTAAATGAGTTGCTCTTCGTCTGTACGTTTGTCTGATTTTTTTTTGTGTGTCACTTAAAAGCACCAAAGCTGTGGACGAACTTGCTGAGTCTCCTTCACGAGAAGCTGTCCTTTTGGGGACGCGGAAGTCTTTTTCACTCTGGGAAGGTGGGACTTCCTCACCGCAGGAGCTTCCGCCAACACTGGAATGCGACTGGATGTTCTGGTGGTAGAGGCTTCTGCTGCCATGACAACACTAGATTCAATGTCACTCTGTGCTCCTTCCTCCTCATCGCCCTCCTCGTCCTCCTCCTCACTGAGCTGGTGCATTAAGGGCTGGGGCCCGCCTTGGAGCAGGTGGGGTAGGTGATCCTCCTCGATGGAGATGACTCGACGGAGGGGCCACCCATCTGGAGGGGCGTCCAACACCTCCTCTTCTACGCCTGTCTTCTTCTCAATTTCCACTTTCTTCCCTCTTCCTCTGTCTCGGCCTGTCACCCTCTTGGTGGCAGCCATCTTGCTGGGCATTTTTTTGGCTTTTGCCTTCACATCGTGCACTTTGGAGGGAGTAGAGTCAATGTATCCATTGGCTAAGCTGGAATTCTTTGCTGCAGGGTGTTGTTGACATGCGGGGGCACTGACAGCAGCGGTGGAAGAGGAGGAGGAGGTAGGGGTGGTGGTGGTGGTGGTATCGTCCTCACTACAGGAGGAGGAAGCAACAAACACGATTTGAAGGTGCTCTAAAGGCAAGGCTTCCAGAGACTGGTAGGACCCATCCACCAACAGTGGGGTTCTTTGGAAACAGGAGAAACAGAGGATATACTGGATCAATTCACTTGACTGAGATGAAAATCCGGAGGCCAACATGCTCAAATCTTTCTGATTTTAGTGTTATTTCAACAAATATGTTCATTTAGTTGATTTTTGTATATAATCAGATATCCTCTGTTTTTCCTCCTTTGATACATGATTTTCACATCACACTGAAGAGGAAATTCTTCTTTGACACGCAGGAAGCAATCAGACTGGGGTGATTTGTGTTAAAAGAGTACTGGGATGATAAATGAATCACCTTTTTGCCGGCTGGCTGGTGTCGTCAAATACGCTGGCAAGGCCCGCTCTCTGCTTCTGCTTCTTTCTGAGTGAAGTTCGAGGCTTGTTTAAACAAAAGGGGACGTGTTAAACAGCTTTTTTCAAAATAAAAAATCAGTCAGGTAAAGCCATGATGAATAACCACTTTTACATAAAACAGCATTGACTTACTACACCGCAGCATATGTCCCGCTCATCCTTCAAATGTTTGTTCATCTCTCTGAAATGAAGGGGTTTGAATCTTTTCAGTTAAAATGTGCACTAAATGGATCAAAAAACGGTTTCATATCTTCTGCTTCCCAAGTCTTTGAAAATCCTTTTACTTACTTTGGAATCTGATTTGTAAAGTTTGCCAATTAGGGACTCAACCAGATTAAAAAAGATTAAAACTACCCAGGTTTGAGAGGCTCATGGGATGTCCTTATCGTACCTGAGGAGATCAAGCTGCTTCATGAGACTTTGCTTTTCTCTCTGTAGTCCCTCAGTTATTCTGTACATCTCCCTGAAACAAGACAAAAACACCCAATTCTCAGTAAAAGCACAAGTGAGTATGTTTTTTTCTCTTGCAAACTTAACATGGCCACTTCTATAAGGGTGTATTTTAAGTTAAAGCTTGGTGTTACATATCAGAGCAGGTATTTCCTGTACATGGTTAGGAATTAACCCTGGTGAGGAAGCACTCTAAAACAGATAAAAGTTAATACTTAGATGTGTGTATACCCACATCTCTTTCTCCTGCTGCAGCCGGGCAGCCTGATCCTGCAGTATGGCCAGCTGTTCCTGAGCCAGTGCCAGCTCTTGGCTGGTGCTCTCCAGCGCCCGCGACAGCTCGTCGTTGGTCATCTTCAGCTTGACGTTCTCCACATGGCTCTCCTGCTTCTCGCTGCTCAGCTCACAGCACTGGAGCTCTAACTGGAGGGGGATGAAAATGCACTAATGCTGAGGATACTTAGAGGATGTCAGAAGAAAAGGAGCAGTTTCAATCCCCTCCCCACAACACATGATGGGGAGATAAAGATTAATTCCACAAACGCACTTTATGAGTGTTATGTGTACTTTTTTTTGGTTTTTTTTTTACATCAGATCTTTTTGACCTTTTGAGGCATTTCCAATATGGAATCTAAATCTTGTGTGATGTTGATGATGGATGTTGACATTAAACTTGAGTCAGGACGTGTTGTCAATGTCCACTAACCCTTTTCTGTTTCTGGAAAAGCTGCTCCAGCTCTCTCTCCTTTGAAAACAGCTGGTGCTCCAGGTCCTGGCTACGCAGCTGAAGACGCTCAGAGTCCTGCATGGCCAGGACAAGAAGAGGGCTAAATATCTTGCCAAAAGAGTGCCAACATTTTGCAAAGAGCTTGAGAGCTTTCGTTTTTGAGCACCTGAAGTAGCAGCCGGTCCTTCTCATTTTTGATCTGTGCCTCCATCTCTTCATATAAATAGCGGATCTCGCTGTCATGCGTTGCGGCCTTCCTGCAGAAAGGGACAGCACTAGACATTAGGTAAACCATTGAAAGACACACAGTATGATGTAATGCCCTAACATGTAGGAACAGAATGGCATTGTTGTCTAGGCTGAGCTTAAGGATGTATTATTCCCTCTGTAATTGTAATTACATGTAAATACTTAAACACACACACACATGCATGCCACAGACTGAGCTTCATTTTTCAAAAGAGTACTGAGTGGTATTTACATTCCCCCTGACAATTGTTAAGACCCAAATCAGCCAATTAGCAGAGTCTAGAGGAATAACAAGCTGTTACACGGTACCATGCAGCGCCATGGGAAAACTACCATACGCACATTTATGTCACATTCTGTACAAACACACACACACAACTGCAATTTGATTTTATTTCAATAACCACAAAGCATGTTATAGAAGTAACTCTATAAATATACCGACAAAGATATATTTTACACTTCTCACTGCTTTTTATGTCCTTTCAGTAGTAACATTAGTGTCCAGTGGTCAGACTTCAGAGTGTTCCTGCAGATTAGTGGTCATTTGACACGGATAAAGGGGTTGCTCTTTAGAGAATTACAGGTAAATCCATCCACACACACACGCACACACACACACACACACACACACGCATACACACACACACACACACGCACACACACACACACACATACACAAACCCACCACTATGTCACCAATTCTTTAGCTGGCTAATGAGCAAGAAGAACTTTTGTATTATATTACATAAAGTTGAGCATTTAAACGCTTTAGGTGTGGGAACCAATTGAGGAATGTGACCTTTTGTCACTGTTGTAAATAAACACCCAGTTCCTCCCTCTACCTGCATGGCCATAAGATAATGTTTTTCTTTGCCTATTCATTGTCCTCTGTCGTACACTTGAGTGCATGTGTGTTCTACCTCTGGAGTGCGCTCTCCATCTCCTTCTTTTCCTGGTGGGCTTCTTTTATTTGGTGGGTGACTCTGGCCAGGAACTCCTCAAAATTGGACAGGAGGTGGGGCTCATCTCGCCTGAGCTGGGCCCAAAGACTGCGCACCTCGCCCGGACTGAGGAGCGGGACAGACGGAAAACACAGTTAAGGGGATGAGTCAAGTTACAGCTCACCTCAGGCCTCTTCGTGTCACACACTCAATAAGAGGTCGCCGTGATCACACTCACTCCTCAAACACATTACTGGCCCCCAGGCTCTCCAGCAGCATACAGAAGTGCCTCTCCTCCTCGTCTTCAACTCCTGACAGCTTGGCTTCCCATTGGCTTTGATAAAGGGCCTCCTTGGTTCTAAAGATGGGGCTGGGGGTCTGATTTAGGTCGGTGTCAGTGACAGAGATCCTCCGTCCATGCAGGAACTTACCTGAGGTAGATCAGCATGGGGAGACAGAAGTAACATTTTTAGACACTCACCACAGAAGCATCTGAAGAATAGCTTTAGCTTTATCTTGAAAGTACATTTCCAAAGCATATCACACTGTTATCTTTCCTGTTTAACATAAAAATTAGTAAGTAAGTAATAACATGTACATAATCACTTAATGCTGTGCAAATGACCCTACTGAGTCAGTTCATTAACTTTATGACTCCTGTACCTCCTCCTTCTGTTACTGTAATGTATAATATATATGTATAAAGTTTAATACTGTATTTAGTATGTTATTTCCACTTGTAAGCTAGAAACAGTTACAGTCTTGCTTTAAGCTTCCAACATAGTGCACATGGCATATCACGTGTATTATTTCCCTTGAAATTGGCTAATACCCCATACCTGAATGATGTTTGTTCTAGCTTTGATAGACAGAATACTATTTGAAGTGTAGATCAGAAACAAGCGGCATGAGGCAAACTAAAGGCCACTGACAGCAGGAAACCTACTGAATCCAGAGGAGAATGCCTCCAGTGTGAGGTAACCAGTGTGGTCTGTATCCAGAGAGTCAAACACATCCTCCAGCTCCTCTGCAGACAGAGGCAGCTCTCTGTGCAGCCTCTGCCAGGGAAACATAAACAAAAAAAAAAAAAATAACACACACGCAGGATATTTAAATGCTGTTGAACTGAGCTGAACTGCACAAAATGATCAGCAGTAGAAAAAAATGATACATAGTTGACATAAAGGTAGAGTTAGAATGAACTAATGTTTACAATACTATGATTAGTACGGAAATCAATAAATGTCATATAAAAAGATCTAGGGCCGTTAATCTGTCATATCTGGTTCTTTTTGGTTATAACTCAAGCCACCTTGCACAGAATAAACACTAGCACGAACACAAAGTGGCTGATTTATGTGTCACTGCATAGAGCTTTTTTTTTTTTGGAGTCCACCAACTCAAACAACAGCAACAAAAGACATGAAACTCAAAAGAGCCATGTCCTGATTAACTGACAACACAGCTCGGACATTGTCAGCGCTTTGAAGAGGGTCTGCCTGTATTGTTCCTGCCTATGTTCCTCATTTCAGCCAGTGAAATGAATGCGCGTGAGAGTGAGCTTGTACCTGCACTCGTAAACACTGCCATCAATGGTGCTACACACAGCGGCTGTTTCTGTGCGTATGAGTAGGAGAATTGCTTCTTTTACAAAAGGTGATACAACGTGAAAAAAAAAAAAAAAAAAATCTCAAAATTGAAAGACAGCCATGACACTAAGTGTTTCCTACTTGCCATTCACCGTCATTACAGCGCCACAGGTAAAAGCGTGCCCTCTTGACCTACTGTTCTTAGCGGGGGCTTAATGAATTCAGAGCATCTGTGCATTTTCAGAGGACAAAGAATAAAGGTTGTCTAGGAAAAGCAAAATGTCTTATGCTTCAAAGGAAATATAAAATCACGTGGAGCTAAAACAATTAGTTGATTAAATGAATCAACTGCAACAACCTTTGATAACAGTTGATTGTTGAAGTAAACTTGTACTTAATCTCTTTGCCTGCAGGCCATGTTTGGACAAGATGAGCATTATGAAGGCAGCCTTGAGCTTCATGAACTTGTGACAGGTATTTTTTCAGGATAGTTTATGACCCAAAGTGTGTGTAGGTTGCAGTGAAACGTCAGCAAAAGGAGATTAAATCTACCCATTGCACACATTAAACTCATTTAAGAAGTCAAATGTGTATAAAGCGTTTTGTGACTGTCAAAGCAGCTGTGCAGTTAGATGATAAATGATGTTGTGAGTCAGCACTGGTTAGGACACAGAACACTACAAGTTTGACAGATCCAAAAATCAAGCCATCAGTCTTAATAACCTGGAGCTCCAACAGTGTGCAGACTTTAGAAATGTCCGCCAAACCTTAGTCACCCCATCCCCCCCACACACACACAGACACACACAGACAGACACACACACACACACACTCCTTTTCTAACCCTCATATCGGTGCGGGTAATGAAGCCTTTGCCCTCCACGTCACAGGTCTGGAAGAACTCCTTGGTCTTGTCCAGCAGGGCGATGTGACCCCAGTCTGAACTCCTCCCTGGGTTCAGTCCACAGCCATTCACCCTGTTCTCCTCCTCCATGTCTGCGGCTCTTTCTGGGGACACTTGAGAGACACGGTGTGTAGGTTGCATGTACTTCAGTGGCAGTCAGAGGCAGAGTCAGACATCAGGCCTCCTCACTGGCCCTGTATTCTGCACTCTGAGGCTCTCACAGTCGCCATGACGACAACAACAGGAAGTAGCATCAGATGATGAGATGCCTGATAATGTAAATACACTCAAAGCTGGTTGAAGGCTCCTGTGAGGCAGACAGAAATATAGGAAATACAGTGCACAAACTCAGAACTTCTTACTGCAGCACTAAGACAGGCAAGAAAACTGGTGGGAAAATGTGTTACCCAAGTAATCAGAATATTAATGCAACAGTAGCACACTTGTTACAACTATACAGTACTTCCTTTTTCTAAAATGTCTGGAACAAGCAACTCACAAAGGTATGTAAACACAGTGTAAAGGATTATCTTAATACCCCACCATACAGAACACATGATGGCATAATGCCTGCAAGACTGCAAGAGCTGTTACCAAGAGGCTGAATTCCAGACTGTACAATGTATCTCCCTTTGTGCTTTTGCAGCAGTTCTTCGTTTTCATCACAAATGCATGACTCAAAGTTTTGAAGTACATGTCTTGTTTGTTCTCTTCAGACCCAGAGCTCAATCCATCTTGTCAGAGATTGTAAATATGCAGCCAGTGAAATCTGAGAGGCAGACGAGCGATTTTGAAGCCAAATAAACTCTTGAGATGGAAACGTTTGTTTTTAGTGGTGAGTAAGAGACTGGATGTCACAATTCAAACAAAACTGTTAAGAAATGTCAGTAGTTAAAAACACCCATCCTTCTTTCTTAGTTGGGCTTTTTTTTAAAAAAAAAACTTTTACCAGTTGAACCACGTATTTTACTCTGTGCAGTAAAACACACTCTTCTAAATAAGAAGTATGACAAAGATGAAAAGTTCTGGGCCTAGCAGATTCAGCCGTCTTCATCTTTAACAGACAAATTGTTTCTTTAAAGAAACCAGACACTGGAGGAAAGGTCTTACCTTTTAAAAACGATACACACAAGAAAGTGAAGCCTTTTTCCGCCCTCAGTATCAACAGAGCAGTGGTAGCGCTCTGTGTTTAGGAAGTCTTGCTTCACAGATGAATGTCAGACAAGTCATTCTGCAACCATGTGATGTCATGAGGAAGCGGCCTGAGGCTTTTCAGTCTGCGTCCACACGCTGCTCCCACACTGAGTGAGAGAGAGAGGGGCTGCAGATTGGACTCTCTCTTTATGTGGGCTACATACATGCAACATGTTTGCATTGTCTGTAACTATGACGACAGCGGGCTCAAGACCACAGCGTCTCGTATGTTAATGTGTTGTTGACATGGGATTTATTAGGATCTAAAGGAAAAATACAGCTGACTGTTGCTACATCACTCATTGATTAATGATTTATTTAAAATCATAGTTTACTAAGGCTGGTGTTCATTTCCCATTTCAAAATAATTTACAGGAAACTCAAACATTTATCAATGAATAAATCTCTTACATGAGCACCTCACCATATCTTACAATGCCATCTTGTGGTCTGAGACTAATTTCTGCAGCTTTAGGTTTTCTGGAACAAAATACTGGAAAATTACAATATAAAATTAAAAACACAGATCAAATTAAACAACCAAAAGCTTTCACTCTGAGTGTAGAGGCAAACCGGTCTCACATTATGATTCTACATATAACTCAGTCAAAGCATGATCCCAATGCACCTCATTAGGTTCTTAATAACGTTGTCAAATGCAGGGAACGCCCAATCTTTTGTTCATTCATTCCTCAGGATCAGCTGTGTCCCTGGAGTCATTTCTCAGTTCCTTGGATCTTCTGAAGCAAATACTCCATCTGGAGGTTCAGATTGGGCTGTCCTCTCTTGGTCTTTTTGCTCAGCATCTGGAAGGTCTCTGTCTTTTTCTGTTTGTACCTCTGAATGGCTTCTTCTCTTTGCTGCTTGTTCTTCAGGTACTCCTGGGGAAAAAGAACAAGATGGTGGAATGAAAGATTAGCAATTAGAAAAATTATAAATAAGTGGTGACAAATACAGAGGATGCTTTATTTTTCCCCACAGGTAATGGTTAATAGTAAATAACTGGGGAAACAGCCCACCTCTTTCTTTTTTCTCCGTTTTTCTTTGGCACTCTCAAATTCCTCTTTTGTCCTCTGGTATGACGTCTTCTTCAGCATTTTTTTCCTCATGCGGTTGCTGATTGGAAGACTGGAAGAGAATATCAGAAAGGCAATATTACACCTTGACAGGAAAAAAAAAAGAATAATAAAACCAAACTGCAATTTTCATTTTTCCACTTTAAGATTAAGATTTGCCAAAAGACTGCAAACATTTTAAGTTCTTGGAGGATAATATGAGATGGGCTGTCCTCAAGTTAGCACCATTAAAGGCTTTGTTTTATGGGGCCTGAAACACTTGACATAGTATAATTATATAATAATAATAATCTGCCACATGAGCATGATATAAACAGTCAATCATTTGATTACACCAAATTACTCTGATATTGTAGTAGTAACCTTTTTTCACTGAATATAAAATAAGTTTAAAACTTGCACATTTCTCTGTGTGTAGTGTGTGTTGTAATTTTTTTAATGTAAGGCAGCACATCATAAGCATACACATACGTCAAACACCAGGTTTTCTCTTTTTCTTTTTATAGTAATTCAAAACAGTGGAAGAAAAACTTAATGCAGACGAAAAGAACGTGTAATTAAATCATAGAAATGTTCTCACCTCTCTCTCTCTGAGGCCGGAGTCACGTCAGGCTTTCCAGCCACAGAATGTGTTGGTTCAGATTCACCAGAAGCTTCTGGATCTGGATCGGCAGCTTCAGTCGGCTGTGCAGCAGCATCATTTTCAGCGACCTCTTCTCCCTTCTCCTTCCCTTTCATCCTCAGTTTACTCCGGTTGACTCTGTTCATCCAGGCCTCCTGCTGCAGTTTCTCTGCCTCAGCCATATACAGGTGCTTGAGATGTTCTGGATACTCCTCCTTGTATAGGGCTGTGGATGGATTCTTCTTCTTCTCCTTTCGCAGCAGCTTGTTGTACTCATGTCTGACTTTCTGCTTTCTCTTGAAAGCAAACCCTTGACCTGAAGAGCAAAGATGCACACCACAATTTCAAGCCAGTAAAGAAAGATTCAGTTACTGGTGGATAAATTATAGGCCGAATTTACTAGAAGACTTAGATGCTCAAATGAATATGCTTTAAATTCCTTTAAGTAGGATCAAATTTAGAAACACGATAAAGGGGAAATTAAATTGCGAGTTTTCTTAGTTGAGCTTGGCACCATGCATATCTAGGTTAGGTTAAATTGCATACAAGTGTAGATGGGCTGAGCCTCAGCGTTGGTCTTTCTCTCTTGATACAGCTGTGTTATTTACCAATAACAGAAGTGGCTGGCTGAGTTTAAAGAGAGCCAAACCTTACCCTCTTTAACACTGCCTTCGAATAATTTGTGCTCGGGGGCCCATTTCCTCTTCTTCTTAACACCTTGTGTCTTATTCTTTGACATCTTCCCTTTGCCATCTTCCGCTGTAAACTTGTTGGTCTTCATTTTTCGATCTGTCGGTGCCATTTGAGTTAAATCAAGAAACGTGAAATGTTTACATGTGGGAGTCGGCCGACGCGGGGAGATGACGTAAGGAAGGACAGACGTGACAAATCGATTACAGATCAGAGGTTCCAGCTGTTCTGCAACTTAAAGGTAATAGATGAGCAATCAAGTTGATTTAGTAGATAAAGCAAACATCAACTCATTGCAATAAAGTGACGACTAAATATTTTGGGATGTCACATCTATATATTTACATTCACTGTTTATTTAGTCTTTAGAATGATAATCCAACATAATTGTGTAGCTACAGAGACTATACACACACAATGAAGTACTCTGCAAGGTATTTCACAGACTGACAAAGATCCAGGATTGTTGACTTCCTTGAATATTGTTATTTTTGATTTTAGAAATATTAAACTTCAAATCAAAATCTGCCTCCTGTCTTTTGTTATGTCTATTGTGAGCTACTGTTTAACTATTTTCATGACTTTCCTTCTGTACCACTGGAGAAGCGTGTGTTTGCAGCAACCTCGATCATCGAACAGCCGTTTTCGAGGTTCGACTACTCACGCCTGGACGCGCATCATCAGGCGGCCGACTTCCTCCGTGCTGCGGTGGGGTCTGCTTCAGAGAGCCCAGCATGTCCTCCTCACACAGTCTGACAGGCATTCAGCAGCGGGCAGATCAAGTCCGGCGGTTTCTGTCTGTAACTCTGAGCATCGCCAACGCTCACACGGTGGAGTTTTACACCCACGACGTGTGGAGACGATTCGTGGCCATGTCACCGGAGGAAGTCCTCTCCGCCGTGAGCTCCGCCGGCGACCAGCAGAGGGAGCCAGAGTCCGGAGGCAGAGGCAGAGACGGTGAGTCTGGCCTCCGGTACAGGGAGGTTTATAGAGCAACTCTCAAAGACACTGCGCTTAATAAACCACTCGTTCATTACTCAAAATATGCTTCTCTGACATTGACTGAGGGAGTTTTTTGGTTGCCAGGTTGTGAAAAAACCTGCAATGATTGTTCAGGATTAAAGACACAACAATGAGACAATTAATGAATGAACCTTTGTGATAATTAAACTTTTTTTCATTTTCAAGAATCCGTTGACTCACATGAATGAGGATGAAATATATGTGGTCTTTGAAATGTTTGTTGGACAAAACAAATTGAACTGGAAGCTTCTTTAAAAATTAAAAGACCAAACAATTGATCGATTAGTCAAGAAGATGCCTGACAGGACAATCAAAACTAGTAGCAGTCCTACTGTACCCTCATGGCTTGTGAAATGGAGCACTGTAACATAACAATTTCCTGCGAGGGATTAATAAAGTGTTTCTGATTCTGATATGACTGTTTAACCTGTATAAAAGAGCTGCAGAGGTTCTGGACATGTGACAGCTTATTAAATTATTGGTTTAATAGATAACCAACATTTATTAGTGAATTGTTGCCAAATAGAAATGATAAACACCAGCCAAATACATTTTCACAACCTGGCAAGTGGCAACACAAAAGCTCTAATTAATTCATTTTCTCGTTTTCATAGGCAAATATTTTTTTATGGGTTGCTTTAAAATTTGAATGTAAAGGGTCACCCAGTTTACAAGGAAGAAACACTCTCTACCTCCAGTGCTATCAAGCCAAGTGAATGGGTTTTGGCATTATTAGCCATCGTTTTTGATTTGATCTTATTTTTTGAGAACACACAGTCAGCAGTTTTCATGGGCTCTCGTTTTTGTTAGAGAGTAGCTCCAATGAAAGCACATTTACAGTGAGGTCTGTGGATCATCCAGCAGTAACCAGAACATTGTTTCTGGAAAGTGTTGTTGCTGTTAAATCTTTAAAATGTCATTTTTCAGTGCTGAAAGCACCACAAAATCAAAATGTATTCCCCTCCTTTGTATTGGGTGTTGAACAAACACTTTCAGTGGTTTTATTTCTTGCACTAAAACCTGAATGAATGCATTAAATTTTAGTGTCGACAATATACACAGACATAAATACAAAGTTCTACTAATTTGCAAATTTTGCACTTTCAGTCATGTTTCTATGTCTGTCTCCACTAACAGATCAGTCCAGGACCACGTTTGGGTTTTGCAGTGATACAAACCGGCTGGTTGATATCCATGAACTTTTGCAGGCAGCCAAAGCCCACTCACTTCCAGGCCTTGGAGTCTGCTGGAGCAGAGATGAGCTACTGCAGGCCCTCAGAGAGAATAGGTCTGACTCTGGCGCTCCACCAGCAGACAAAGGTAGGGAGCAGTGTAAGAACATAATGTTTCATGCTGAGAATGGGAAACCACTCAAGGATTGTCCATTTATGACCATAACTCGGGTGCTGTCATAGGATTGATCTAGGATTTATTTAGAGGAACAAGTAAATATGTTTTACTCCTTTTTTGTTCTGTCAAACCCAGGGGCTGAGCTGGAGGCAGATGAGTTCATGAACTCTAAGAAATCTCACGAGGTCCAGTCCATGTCTGAGGTCGTGGCCTGTTTGGCCCAGCACTGTCGAGTCAAACAAGTGGAGTAACATTTTTTAAGTTGTTAAGAATGCTTTAAAGATTATTATAAACCAAAGGATGTTTTGTTTTACTACCCTGATTTTGGATTCGATTTTGCCTTCCATCCTCTCTCCTGCTCCCAGGTGATAGATGTGGGCTCAGGGAAAGGCTACCTGAGTTCTTTCCTGTCCCTGCAGTATGGTCTCCGGGTCTACGGCATCGACTCCTCCAGCACCAACACCCATGGAGCCCATGAGAGGAACAGGAAACTGAAGAAGTTCTCCAGGGTGTACCAGAAACACACCAATGCAAAGAGGGCACAGGAAGAGGCAACACATTCACCGCAGGAGGAGTTAGTCGAAATAAAGCCTGGATCAAATGGAGACAATGATGCTTTATGTGCGCAGGGAGGAATTGCATCACAAGTGGAAGAGAAGGTGTTATCAGATGTCAGCCCCACAGCTGAAAGACTTTCTGAACCAAATCCAGAAACAGACGAGCTCTTCCTGAGTGCCCTATCCATGGATGTGATACAGACTGCATCCCCCAGAATTCCCCCTAGCCAGCTTAGCTCAGAGGAGAGGGAGAGGAGAAAGAAGGAGAACCTGGAGAGGAAAGCTCTGAACAGAACCGCCAGCGGCAGCACCGTGTTTTCACCCCTCACATCTTACGTTACTGCAGAAACAGAGCTCAGAGAGCTCATCAGTGAGCTGGAGGTGAGCAGATCCAAAGTCACAAAAAAAAGAATCCAAAAGTAAATGGTGAAAAAAGATTTACTGTGTGTGCGGTGGTGGTGCAGATAAGCGTCCAGCCGCATAGTAGCGAAGCATGATTCCCACTGTGGCTCCTAAAATTACAAGTCTGTCACAGTGGGCTGGAGTTTGCATTACTGGGGTGAGTGTGGGATGTAAGTGCATCGCCAAATGTGCAGGGCGTCATCATCAATAAATTTCACCATTGATCTCCAAACCCCTCCCCTCCTCCTCCTTCTCTTATTCTCTGCATACTTTCACCAAACTCCAGGATGCTGTCATGGTCGGCCTGCACACATGTGGTGACTTGGCTCCCAGCACCCTGAGGATGTTTGTGGCTAAACCGGAGCTGGCCGCAGTCTGCAGCGTGGGCTGCTGCTATCACCTACTGTCTGAGGAGTTTGACCATGCCCAACAGGGTAATCACACACGCGCACACACACACACACACACACACACACACACACACACACACACACACACACACACACACACACACACACACAAACACAGTAACAGTCAGATACAGATCATGACCAGAGACAGATTAGTGTGTTTTGTGTCTGTATGTTGCAAAGCTGTGGCAGTGGAGTCATCACACACAGAGGGAACATATGGTTTCTGTTCTACACAGACATCAGAGTCTTTCCTTCTATTTCCATCCCTTTCTTTGTTTTTCACTCACACCTCAGACACCTGCGTCGTCCAAGTCATCGCTTTGTTCCAATGTGAAATTAATATCATATCATCTTCCCACATTAACACTCATATTCATGTCTCATAGTAAACAAGTCAGATGTTCCGCTAAGAGTCTGGAGACTGCAGCCAAGTTACCCTTCTGGAGATTGGGTTGACTTCAGAAACCTGCTGTTAGAACCATTAAAATGGATTTATGGATTTAGAGTGGCTGTGTAAGGCCGCTGAAAATGAGATTTTTTTGACCTTTTAATTTGGAAGTGAATCTGTTGGATAAAGCTGATTCTTTACCCAGTGTGTAATATTTCATCTTTTAGGCCGCCATTCTCTACTGCTGCCTCAACTTGATGGTTAATTCAGGTGCCAAAAAATCATCCCTGTTTCATTCCCCCTCGCCTCATAGTTTATGAGGTATGAAATGGTCTACATGTGTCCTCATGCTGTGACTGTAGCCTCTGCGCATCCATAAGAAGGAGCCCTTGCTGAAGTGGATACAGTATCGCGTCATCTCTTGTTAACAGTGTGACCTCTGACTCTCGCGTCATCAGGTCCATCGTGGCTTCAGCCAACAGCGGAAAATGATATCACGACAGCTGATTGAAAACACTCCTTTCCCAGCTTGTTTCTCAAACTCCTGCTCTTTTGAGGAAGGGAACAAAGGCATACACACAAACACAAACACACACACACACACACACTTTCTCTCTCCCCTGTTGGCCTTACAGTGCAGTCTGGGATGCAGGCCAGCTCCTATGGTGGCCTGCCTCACCCTAGAAAAGAGCTTAATAGCTGAAATGCTTCATTATTAAAGGCAGTTATACATTTATGTGATCTCCTTATTTAGGAATTAAGCAATATCTTAAACTTCTTGTACATGATGAGCCCTACCTCTTGCTATTTACTCTAAAAAAAAACAACTTCTCAGAGGTGAGTATATTCAGGCGTCTATGGTCTGGAGCCAGCATGTTTCTAAGCGTACGTGTCCACTTATACACAAGGACATCAGAAATATTTGTCTTTCTGAATTGCAGTGCATGTGCATGGCCACTTCAGATGTGATCTCTGTGGTCAGCATGAGGCTAGTTACTATAAACAGCTCTGCGTGCACACTGTAATCCACCCGTCGGTCTGAGGAAAGGCTTGTCCACTTCAATCGCGTCTGAGGGCCTGTGCCTGGGCAGAGGGGAAGCTAACTTGACTGGTATCGTGTTAGCGTGTCCAGAGCAGTTTGCGAGAGCCCGACCGGCCCCAGCTGCGCATGTTATTAGTGCTTCTTTTGACTGCATCCCTCTGGATTCACAGCGCCTTGGCCTCAGTCACTGACCCTTTTAGAAGTGACATGAAAAGGATGGCAGGCTGTCAAGTAGCCACACTCAGTACCCTCCCACTGGGAATCTGTGTGTGTATGTGTGTACTACAGTAAGAAATATGTGGTTAATATGGCTGTTCTTAACAACAACCAGAGGTCAACAGATCTGACTTTTTAAGTCTTTTAAGTTTTTAAGTAGATATTTAGGAGGGAGGTTTTTTTTTTTTCTTAATTCTTCTGCTCAGTCTTAAATGAGTAGTTTGAATAAAGACCGGAAACAGCTAATTAAAATGTTATACAACATACAGTTTGTTTAAACTGTACAAAAACCAATCACAATGAATGCTATTGCTAAGCTAGCTAGAAAGTCACTGCAAGTAAATGATTCGTCGTTCTAGTCACCTCAGTCAAATTTAAATGATGTAAGAGGAAGACGAAGAACAGATGGAATTTATCAATGTCAAAGTAACTGACTTGAACATTCCTCAGCAAATTTTTGAAATTCATATCCACAGATTGCGGCTATGTGCAAAAGAAAGAAAGGATTAATCAACCAAACTGATAAATTGCTTTGCTCTTATTATCTCTGTGTGTTTCTTCACAGACTATTTACATGGCATCTGTGGTTTCCCTCTGAGTCAGTACCTCCGCGGCCAGTCCTGGTTCTGCGGCAGAAACGCCAGGATGTCTGCGTGTTTGGTAAGCTTGGGTGACACCACAAAAAAAAATGTGCACAGCAGCATCTTTTCTGACACAAACATGTGGTATTTAGACAATAATGGCCTTTTGCGACAGCCTCAGCTCAGTTTCTTTACCGTTTTCCTAACAAAACAGGCTCTAGAGAGAGTTTCACTCGGCCAGGGGGTAAGTAAGGCCTGCACACTCACTGCAATCACCACCATAAACCAATAGTCATCATTGCACAAGAATGAGAGTTAAATGTTTTTCTCTAAGCTGTCATTACTTCGCACCCATCAAAACAAATCCATCAAATTCCGTCAAACCACAAACACGAGTGTTCACAATCACTCCAGACTGTATTATCTTCACCGTAGATCTGCTCCATGCATTCAAACAATCAGCCCGTTAATTTTCCTTTTTGTTTTCAGTCCGTGATTGACTACAGTGTATTTATTTGAAATGTAGAACGCAGAGCTCGAGGCCAAAGCTGATACCCGATACCAGCAGCCATTAATATGGAATGTTTATAAATATTAATGCAATCACGGAAAGATTGATTACTTTTTGGAACTGGAGTCTGAATCCAAAAACAGGCTTGATTGCCTGCTTGTGTTGCATCAGGCTTGGAAAGTGTCAGAAATATTCATCAAGTGTAGTTCATACTCATGCTGGATGAGTCATAAGAGAACAGCACAACTTTAAATGTAAAAAATGAAATAAACTGTCTTATGTTGAATCAAGTTATCTTTGACCTTTTCTGTAGATTCAAATGGAATCCCTGTTCTACCGGGCAGTCCTTCACGTTATTCTGAGGGACCATTACGGCTCCTATAAAAGGTAATCCACAGACATTCACATCTGGAATTACTCCACTATGAGAAATAACAGCCCACATTCAAGTGTTCATGACATTTAGCTCCATCATTGCGTATTAAAAATGTGTCCACATACAGTAACAAGTGACTTCTGTGGGAATGAGGTAGAGCAGAACAGTGGGAATCGAAAGGGTGAAATCTCTCGCTGTTTGTTTTCTTTGTTCTGAACCAGAAAGGAAAAGGTTTTGTTTCTGGTTTATTTTTGTTACAAATGAACCAAGACCTGCAACAAAAGTCACACTCCTTCACGTTCACATAGACGGTTTCAAGGTTTTGATAATTGTCAGGGTCAAGGTTAATGTGTTATAGACTTGAGAGTTAGAATGAGTCCTCATACAGAATTTGACTAGAATAGATTATAGAATAGTGATAATCAGTCATCCACATCATTTATTTTGCAACAAGACTAGAAATCTATAGCTACATGATCACAGTGATAATGTCTACATAGTCACAGGTATTATGTTCATGCTATTTGTCAGCATGCCAACAACCACAGTTTGGACAGACTTAAAATTGGATCTGATGAAAGGTAATGGGATCAATATCAATGCCAATCCTCTGGGGACCAGGAACATTGACACCAAATTTGATATGAATCCATCCAATAGTTGTGTGGACATTTCACTCAAAACTACAATCTCATCTCAATCGCATCCTCCTGTGGTGGCGCTAGAGGAAAAGTCGGGGGCATCACCAAAGTTAGTCGGATCTATCCTCTGGGGAACATGAATGTCTATATAGATTTTCATGGCAATCCATCCAGCAGTTGTTAAGATACTCATTCAGTGGGCTGACAGACAGACAATACCATTCTCAGAGCAGCAGAGGTAAAAATGAAGGCTCTGGTGTCTCTGGTGAAATTTGAAGCTTTCATCTTTGATTCTAACTTGAATACAGGTGGTGGATATCTTTAGGTTCTGGACTGATGGCCACAAAACAAAAACAAGCACTTTACGTTTGGCTTTGGCAAATTCTGATGGACATTTGTCACTATTTGCTGGTTATTTATAGACAAAAAAAATACAAGGGAAAAACATTAAGAAAGGGCAGAATACATGGTTCACTTGCTATGCGATGTTTTCCAAAGAAACCAATGAAACCTCCAGTTCTGGGGTTATCTGTTATTTTGCGTTCTTAATGATGGATCAGGTTTTTCAGTCCAGAGGTTTGATGGAAGATGGCCATTGCTTTCCTCTGCCTAACACACAACAGAAGCAAATGCTGCAGATCTCAATTAGCCCTTATCAGACGTGCTTGGTGCAGACATGATCAAAGACTCCTAAAAGACACTGAGCATTGCTGGTCACTGCTCTGTGACCTTCATCTTAATGGCTAACATCAGGTTAGGATCGAATATTCATTAGTTTTCTCCAAGCACACCTATTCATCACTGTTAAGTCTTTTACAAGCATTTAAAAGTCTGCTTCTGGCTGCTGAGGCTTGATTAAAAAAAAAGGAGTGAATGTTGTTTATTTAATCTGGCAGAAATGAAAGAAATTACATATGACTGTGTTTGCTCTCCAGTGAGAAGCGAGTTGGGAATGTCTACTCCAAGGCTAAATCTTTCGTGGATTATGTTCGTCGAGCTCTAACCAGACTGGACCTGGATGAGTCAAAGGTCAGTGCCAGAATACCCTCCAGAAACAAACTGGGAGAAATTGCACAGAAAAATACTCATTGTCTTGGTGTGATCAGATGGAAAATGTTTCCTCGCTAGTGTTTATTTCGAAAATATATAAGTGGATGTCAGTCTGATTAATGAAACAGGTGCTTGAAGTACTTTCTCCTTTGCCTTAGGGTTTTTTTCAGACACTCTTCTTCACACCATCTTATATTCACACCAACTGACAAACATGACACTTCTTCTTTTTCCTCAGCTCTCTGACAACGACATCCAGGACTACCATGACACATACACACCACGGAGGGGCGAGATGCACGCCTTTAACATGGTGAGTCCTTTCTGTGCCTTTGCAGACAAGAAAAAATTTAAAAATCCTTAATATCCTTTCCAAAAAAAAAAATCCTATAGTATACATGCCTTTACGCCACAACAACCTGTTTCACTTCTGCTTTGTGTAAAACATTTTCCTTCCTGTAAAATGAGACGCATAATGCCAATAAATTGTAGACCATTAAGTGAGATCATTGTGAGGGAAGTAAAACAGGAATGACTTTAGAGAACAGGAGGAAAAGCAGCCGCTGGTTTTAGCTCAGGCTGCTAATTGTGGTGTCAACCAACAGAGAAATTTTCCTTCAAGACATTAAACAGTCGAATGGTTTTTGGGGATCGTCCACCAGTTACTGAGAAGACACTGGTCATGGTGGGTTTTCGGTATGTAGTCTTAGTATTGGGAGAAACCTTAAAGGGCACAACTTACAAAAAAAGTAAGTAACAACAACCAGATGTTGTAGTTACTATGGAAACACTGATGTAAGAAGATTTATTTTATTTAGATGAGTAAATCTTTCTTCTGTCATGTCTTTCTGTTTGTGTAGCTGAAGGTGACCTTGGCCCCCTGTATTGAAGGTCTGATTCTCCTGGATCGGCTGTGTTATCTGAAAGAACAGGTAAAATTATTTCATTCTGGCGTTTTACACCAAAGAGATAAACACTAAATAGACACACACCCAGGATGAGACTGAGGAAGAGGAGGAGGAGGGAGTTAAATTGCTGAGGGAAAATGTGTTTGAATGTGTTTATACAGATTGTTATGTTTGCACTGAGTTGTTATGTTGAGGTTGTGTCTTTGTGGGAAGTTCATGGAACATCTGACATTAAACATCAGCGCTGTACGGCTCCACAGCCACATGGTGCTGTTTGTATGTGCATGATAGAGAGAAGCATGGCATGTTTAAATAGTTATCCAGATGGAAACTGACTTGCAGTTCAAATCTACAGACTTTTCGTAAATAAACTGGATAAAAGCTTTCCTCCATGCTCTTAATGTAACAGGTGAACTGTTTTAGCGTCTGGTTGTTCATTTGTTAATAAGAAAAAATATTTGGTTACTTTTACAAAATCTAACAATGATTGGTTTGTGGAAATAAATAACAATTAATCATTATAATAAATATTTTGATAAATATGATCTCACCACAGGTTGCATTTAAATGTTGTGGAGCTTTTGATCATGTCATATATGATCTTAATTGTCACATGATGGAACAGTGGACTTTATTGTCCATATTGGTTGAAGGTTTTTTCAGATTTATGTCTTAAAACTGTGTAAACTGACATAAAATGAAGTAAAATCTACTCTGCACGTTGAATAATGAAAATTAGAATTAAACTTGTTCTATTCTGCTTATTTCAGCTAAATTAAATTCTAGTTGAACTGTTTTAGATTATTGTCTTTATGTAAAGCACGTATGTAAAGCAAAAATATAAACAAATGGAAACCAAAAAGTAAAAATATATTTGGCAACTTCTAATAAAATTAAGTAACTGAGCAATTAGTGGAAATACATTAAAGAAATATTTGATTTTTATTAATGCGCAGATGTCAACATTCACTTAAACCTGCTCTGAAAATGGATTTGATATTTAACATGAGAACTACTGACAGTGAAATGAATGCTCACAGTCAGATTACCCAGCAGCCACAAGGCACACAGGGTTCACTTATTCTCTTTTTTCAGCTGGACTCGTCTTCATAATTTGTTTGTACATCTTATCGGTTGGGTTTTGAGGTTTACATCCTGCATGATGAAAGTGAACACATGTAAATCTCAGCTGAAATCAGGAGACGCTGTTTTGATTCAGATCATGGACAATAATATAGGTGTCGTCTAAATTTAAGCCAGCCCGCAGTTTAACGTCTTCTGCTTCTGCAGCCAAACACAACATGCAAAATTTTGGCCTGAGTCACTGTGATGAGATATGTATGAGCCGGTGGCTTTGAAGTTCTGATTACAGATGAGATTGTGTGTCAGATGGACTTCCTTAATAGACTTGTGTAATCATAGTATATACGACGTCAAGAGCGCTGGTCATCTCTGAGAGAACTCCCTCGAGAAGGAAAACGAGGAGGTGGTGGATGCATGTGAATGTGATCCATGTGATGATAAGTGTGCTGAAGCATGTTAAGCCTTAAAGACGGATACACACACACACACACACACACACAAACAGACACACACACACACACAGGCTGTTAAAGTTCACAACTGTACAACTAATGACATTTTCATCAGCTTCAGCTTCCTTTGACTCGCAATTTTGGGTCAGATATAATATCTGATTTCCCACTTGGTAAAAAGAAGTCAACAATATGCCAACATGGCTGCACGGCCTCCACCACTGGCATCTAAGTAAAGTAAAATAATAACACTAATACAATTAGACTGATTTACATGCAAATATACATTGTTAGTGTCTGGTTTCACTGTTGAAGAACCTCTCCAAAGCACAAGTAGCACATAATCATTGATGGTGTGACAAGGAGGCTGGCAGTGGGGCAGCCATCTTGGAATAATGCTGAACAGGGTTTGCTCTTCTTCCCATCATGCTGACACTGTATGAACCCAGCAGAAGTACAGCCGTGCAGAGCCGGTAGTGTGGCTGTAGATCTACATCTAAGCATCAAGCCATCAAGGAAGACAAACTTGTTTTATGCATGAACGGGAGTCCACCTGACACAATATTTGTACAGATGTTAGTTCTCCAGAGGATTCAACAGCGAGAACATCATACAGCAAAGGATGCCAAAGAGGTCACAAAGCCAAACTGGGAGGAGAAGCAAGATTTAATGTTTTATGTCCATGTGTTTTTTATTCAGTTCCATTGTGTCTCGTTGTTTTATGGGTGTGTGTCTTTGTGTACTGCAGGAGGACGTCTCACTCTCTGCGCTGGTGCAACTCTTTGATCCTCTGCTGTCGCCGAGATGTTACGCTGTCGTCGGACTAAAGAGCTTCGGAAACAGAGTTACAAGCTGATGAGCTACACACAATCACGCGCATGATTATAAAGCAAGAGAATGATGATGATACATGGTCACCACTTTACTATAATTTAAACATGATTGTATTATGTTTGTATTGTTTCCTGCTTTAATTTAATTACATGTACGATTTAATCTAAATTGTGTAATTTATTAATTAGTCTCACTTATGTAGCATCAATTTCAGTAGAATTTTTCAACATTTTGTTTTATACGTTTTTCAAATCTGAAATATCTTCGGAGCTCCGTCCTTGACTTTGTGCTCCTTTCAGGGGGCGACTCATGAAAACACAGGTTTCAAACACCTGGAAAAACTGTCAGCTGTGGGTGATTGAATTTTGTCCATCTCAGCCTGTTGTCTTCATGTTTGAGTGACTCTTGAGGAAACACTTGTTTTTAAGGACCATCCAGGGAGGCTGGGGCATTGTGGGATCACGTTTGTTGACAGATCTGGAAACCCTATTGCTCCCAGGCTCCCAGACCAGAATTTTTAATCTTTACTTCTGTTCACCTCTGTCTTTGGTCATTCAATAAATCATGATCTTTTTATATGTTTGAAAACAAATGTTGGAGTTTTGAGTTCACACATTAGTCATGGTTGTGGAAATTACATTAAAATTGATGGAAAGCAGATGATGAGGTGGTAAATGGAGCATTTCTAGGACAAATATTAAATTCTGTTTGTGGGATTGTTTTCTAACTCCATTTAAAAATAAAAATCAACATTATTTTATTATGTTGCTATAACTTTATTAAATTAAAAAGAAGAAATTACAGATACCTGGGCGTGGATACAAAGTTCGGCTCTTTTCTCAATTTACGACTAGGAATTGAATCACTTACTCATCTATAAATGTCTTACACCACAAGGGGATTGGACAAGGTCAGTGATTCCCATCCAGGGCTATAGGGGGTAAGTAGAGAAAGTTTGCTGAAAGTAAAAGATAAATCATAGCCAGAGTTATGAATTATGGCTGAATAGTTGACAGGATTGGCTAAAACTTAGGGATAAATGTTTGAAATGGCAAGATGTTATGGGTAAACAGTTGAAATGATAGCTCAAAGTGAATTGCTGAAATAGCTAAAATGTGATTAATGTAATGGAGTTAAAAGTAATTTATAAATGGTTGAAATATGTTTGAAATAGCAAACTTGACCAAAATGGCCTAGAAACACAAATGTCACTTGTATTCAAAACATATTTTAACAATACATTTTAAAATGACGGTCAGTTTAAAATCAGTTCCAATGGTGAAGGGGTCCTTAAATTCATCTGGCAGAGCTGTGCTGATATGTCAGATCTTCTTTTTCACACTGATCATTAATTCTGTCATGTAGTGAACTGATGTGATGTGTCCAGCAGTATCTGCCACTGAGTCAGTCACAGTGACAGCAGCTGTGTTTTTTGATTCTTTAAGAACAAACAATTTATAAAATTGCAGAGACTGTCTAGTGAGTAAATGAAAATGAGGGAGCATGACACACTGGTGCAAAGCACTTCCTCCTATCTCGTCTTCTGCTGTTTCTAGCTGCAGCAGCTTGCACATCTGTAGGCCATCCATAGATCTGTCAATGTCAACTTGGTGAAACTGTGTCCTGGAGCTTTATTTTTATCCTGCTACAGACAGATGGTGAGGCCCTCTGCTGTGTCTGGACCATGTTTGGACCATGTTTTGCACTGACATCTTGCTGTGGTGGCCAAACCAGACTGACACGAATGCAACAGATTCAAGATGCGAATGAAGCTTGTTTGGCGATATAATTGTTGCTGGGTTTTGTTGTGGCCGCGTGAGTCACATCCTGTCGACCCGTCCTGTTCTTGATGCCCGCACGGATGTTTGCGTGCATACATGTGTATATAAACACACATCCTGGCACAGTGTCTTTCATGTGCCCACATGGAAGGACAAGGAAAAATGACATGATAAAAGGCCTGCTTTCACCACACACAAACAAACATGCAAAGTCAGGCTCACACAGGAAAGAAATCAGCAAAAGCTTTCCATGCAATGCAGTAGGTAAACTACAATTTCCTCACTTTGCACTTAACACAAGGCCAGAAAAAGGGTTGCAGGATGCGATGAAGTCTTTTAGACTGAAATAGTCCACATGGAGAATCATGCAAGGCATTCCCACCTCAGATGACTTTTCATTGCAAGGTAGAAATGAGTCGAAGTGGAGTGGAAAAGTGCATCAAACACTCGGGCTCTTAGCTGTGATCACTGTTTCTCACGGTGGTGTTTGGACAGAAGACAAGTTCCTGCTGCCCCCCTAAATGTGAAAAGTCATCTCAAGGTTCCTCCAACTTCATAAACAGGAAGGGGACATTTAAACTTCATCCAGTAACATCTACGTAATTAGTTTACTGCCGGTGAATGTGATGTGAGCTGAATGGGGAAACTGACTCTGAATAACCCCAACATAATCAAAGGGTAAAGTTTGGAAGGGAAGTGCCAGGCTTTCTCAATGAGATCGAGCAGCTCGAAAATGAGGAAAAGGAGTGAAAGAAATGAGAGAAAGAGATGGGCCAGTTTAAGTGATCATTTGTTGAATGTCAGGAAGCAGAGCAGTAAAAAAAGCCCTTTAAAGGTCTGTTACAGCATCACATTCACACTCCACACGTCCACCTTTACTTCTGCCTCCACTTTCTGACACATATAGTAATGTCTTCTATTTGAGGATAATCATTGTGTTGTCCTGTTTTAACTGCCCCAAGCACAAAGTAGATTTTTTATTTTTGATTTATTTATTTATTTATTTATTTATTTTTTGGGGGGGGGTTGGGCAGACAGCCATCATAGAGAAGGGTGCCCTGGCTGCCATCATCATGCCCGTGCACAGTGTATTTCTCTGCCAGATGCCCTGCTTCAGAGAAAGAGGGAATTTGGCAGCATGTCACATTAGACACACACTGCTTGTTTTAGCTCTAAAAATTTTATCACCTCAAGTCAATGCAGATTTCCTCTCTGAAGTGAGACATGGACAAAAGCTTTGCACCTGTCAGAGTGGGAGGTGTAATAAACAGGTAGATGAGGCCATGTACAGGGCATATTTGACTCTTGTCACCCTGTGTGGGAGCGCTCAACTGCTGTTTTCAATGTGAAACATCATAATGCATTCTGAACAAGACTTGTCTCACTGATTCATTTTTTCCATTTATCTTGCCCATTCCCCTGTAATGATATCCAGATTAATATCAAATCTAAAACATCTGCAAAGTCATAGAAAACTGCTAGAGAAAACTAGAAACAGTGTGGCTCATAGAAAGTGCCACTCCAACCTCTAATGCTATAAAAAAAAAAAACCCAATGCAGTGCTTTATTTATATGTCATGTTATCAAAGTACCATTGGTCATTAAACTGACATGGTTTTGACAGATAGCTGAATCTGATAACCACTTTGAAGAATATAAAGCCAGAATCTGTACATTATCTTCAGTGAGCTTTGATCTAAAGGTCCTCATACAGTCCAAACAGACTGTAAAACACATTTCCTGTCACAGCGTGTACAGCATGTTGGTACAAACTGCAGTTTAACGGATGTGACAGAAGGACACTGGAGTGGAACATCACTCGGGTTATGAATTTATATAAAGCTTTCCTGCTGTAGAATAAGCCTCAGTGGGTTTATCTGATGTAAGAAAATGCTTTGAGTTGTGTGAATTGGATTTAAATCACAGTAGCATTGTTGATTCTAACCAAGGAAATATATAGTTTCAGTAGAAAAGCCCCTAAATAATTTAGCCAGTCAGGTTTCGTATCTTTCTGTATTTATCCCCTTCCCTCTAACTTCAGACACATCAAATTTATTATACATGGTATAATGCTGCAGATTATTTTTTAAAGCTTCCAGGGGTTTTAATTGGTATTTTATATGGTGTTTCATTTGATCTCTTTTTGTTTGATTTCATTTTCACAGAATTTTCTATTTACCTCTCTGAAACAAATCCACTGACCATTTTTACCACCATTCAAGCCATTTCACAGCACATCATTAGTGTGGGTTAACAGTAATGTAAAATAAGAAAAACACTCATTATCTTATCCATCTTAATACAGCACCAAACCCAATGATTTTCCACATGGAGTTATATTTCTGGTCAGAGTCAGGAGGTGACACCCAGGCGGATGTTCCATAAAACTGGGGTGGATTTGATTTGGAGCCTGACTTTAGGTTGTTGAGATTCAACAATGATATTAATACCATCAGTGTGCTATTTATGTGAGGGCAGGGCCCAGGCCTGGTCCTTCCAGCTGTGATTATCTGTTTCCTGTGTGATGTTTATCTGCTGGGGTGAAGATGCAGTGTTTCCGGAGTAAATAGCACCAGGAAATAACCATTACTCGCTTAGTACACCTTAAAAGGGAGAGGAAACCTCTTAATAATAGAATCAGTGGAAATATTCTTTGTTTTTCAAGGTAGTCCTGATGGTCAGTTTTGCCTTGTTTTGCTTGTGCTGAATTCCTCAATAGAGAAAAGATTGGACACATTTCAAGTAAAATATGCAGGAATTAGCTTTGTTGATGAACAAAACAATGTGTGGTTTATATGAAGAAAACCCATATTCTTTATATTACAAGCTCTATAAATGATTGTCACTTCCTAAAGCAGAAGAAAGCAGACAGGAATATGACATGAGAAAAATGCATTGGTTAAATATGACAAATATTTAGAGAGAGTGAGCAAACACTGCTGATTTCTCCTCAGCTTACACTTTACATGCAATTTAAACTTGTATCTGAAACCCAAAAAAGGATGTTTTTATTCAGGGCTACCTGTTTACACCTAAAGAGCAGGCAACACATTCATTACGCCCTTCCACGCACGGTGGGGACGCAGCAGGTAATCATTCAGAGGGAGTAAACACATCTTCTCCTGTAATGTGTTTGTTTTGCCCTGGGCCTTGTTTATACTCCGGGAATATTTGTCCTGCTTTTCCTGAGTTAATCCCTTAATCACTTGTGCTGGCTGCTGCGAGACAGAGCACCCCTTGTCCCCATGGGGCAGAGCGAAGGCACGGCGTTCATCTTATGGCCTTTGTATTCGCCGGCGAGTAACGGGGTTGTTTGGGTCTATGTTGCGATCATTTTGGTGTCATGTTGTGAGGTTGTCTTGCAGATAAATTGTCAAGAGGGTTTTTTCTTACAACCCAAACAAAGACTCTCATTTATTACCTCTCAACTCTGATGAATGCTATAGAAGAGGAAGCACCGCTCAGGGATAAAAACACAGTCTTCCTAAATAGTCCAACAGGTTTCATGAGGTCAAGGTCACGTCTTGTTCAGAATCAGGGTTACTGTTACAAATGACTCTCTAACCTCAGCGTGCAAAGCTTCGTCACTGTCTTACCCATCGGCAGCCAAGGCCTTTACGCTCCATACATCCTTCCCCTACCATCTGTTTTTCTTTCCCTGCTGTTCTGCACTGGATTTATCCTCCCCAATCCCTGGCTGTGGGACATGCGTCGGTCCAGCTGGTAGTCAGCAGGACCAGGCTGCGCGTTTCCAAACTGACACCCATGTGCATCCTCGCCGTAGGGTGAGATATGGCAGTTCATCAATCACACCCATTCTCTCTGTTAAGCCTCTCCATGGAGATAGTGGGGGGTTGGTGTATGGCAAACTGATCAATATTTTTAATTTGGGGTTAGAATGAGATCATGTGATACCTACAGCAGCTGATTCTGAACAGACTCCTTTCACTTGATTTCTCTTACATAATATGCTAAGTCATTATCTGAGTATCTTATGAAAGGACTTATACAGTGTCCTGCTTTATCTATATCTCAGTAAGCATGATGCTAAGAAATATTATCTTTGATGTATCCTGATGAAATATCAGCAAGAAGGGAAGAAAATGATCTGTACATCATTATTCTATTCTGGAGATACAATTTGGTCCCATTTACAAAAATAGCAATAACTGGAATTAAGTCCAATATCAGTTCATGCCACAAACTACAACTTCTTCCAACTTATCAATGTTTGTTAAACATGTACTTCCATATATAAAGTGTGTGGGAAATTTTGCTTATCATATCATATCATATCATATCATATCATATCATATCATATCATATCATATCATATATCATATCATATCATATATCATATCATATCATATATCATATCATATCATATATCATATCATACCTCATTTTCACACAGATTAACCGTCGCAGGTCCAAACCTTTGAACCTCTCTTTCTCATACAGTGAAAATTATATCTTTATATTATATCTTCAAAAGACAATGTTTTATGTTTATTTGAATGGTACACCTGACATATTTGGACATTTTGAATATTGTTTTCTGTTATTTTAGTTGGACTTTGCTCCTCTGCCTTAACACTTTGTTATTTTTCATGTCATTTGTTTGATTTTGCGTGGAAGAGTAAAACTCGAAATCTTGAAAACTGAATAGACTTGAAATCTGAATAGAAATGTAACCAGGCACATCGAAGGGCCTGTATTTATATTTTAGACCATTTAAAAATCACTACGCATTCATTCGCTGCGCAGACAGTGATCTTCTTTGGGGTAAATCAGTTGCAGTTGCATCAAGAGAAAAATCTTGCCGTGGACACAGTTATAATCTTATGGCTGACTTCCGGTTCACAACCAGTTCGTTCTGCTCCATCAGTAAGTGTGATGGCAGCACTATATTATTTATTTCCATCTCTCTCCACCTTGCGCTCCAGTGCAGAGCCCAGTGCGCATGCTCCGCCTCTCCTCTGAAAACCACACGCGTCTCCCCACTCCGCTCTCTCCAGTGCCAAGGCGGAGAGATGCGCACGCCGAGGACACCGCAGCACAGAAATGCGCACAGCTCCGAGCCAGACCCTGCGATAGCTCCGCATCCCAACGCCCCTCACCCGCCCCTCAGCGCAATGGGTTAGAGGGAGCATGGCAAACTTTGACACACTTTGTATGACACGGGAAATGCCTGGCGTTGTGCGGAGAGCTGCGCTGCCGAGCGGCTGAACTGAGAGCACAATAACAGAGACTTGAGAGAGAGAGAGAGAGAGAGAGAGAGAGAGAGGAGGGGACCTGGTTCCAGTCATTTCTATCCCGCTTCCTCTCACACTTTGGTTTTGAGAGATGATCACGGAGCTGGTGTGCACCGCCGTGGCAGTGGGTCTCTATCTGAACACGCTGGACGCAGATTTCTGCTACGATGACAGGTAGGTTTCGCCCACGGAGCTGCCACCACCACCACCACCACCACCACCACCCGCTCCTCCACTTGTCATCTCCTTGTTGCCTCTACACGGAAGTGGAGGGGGGACGGGACGTTGCGCCTGCCCGCTTGTTTGCATGTGCTTTTGTCCGTAGCCTGTAATAAATCCGTGCTTATTTCTAGGCTGTAGTCTCAGGCACAAAGACAGGCAGAGGGGAGAGGAGAGCACTGAAAGCTGGAGGGCGAAAGTGTAGTAAAATAACCAAAATATCCCAGCAGTGCAACTTGCTCTTTTGCAGCCCATTGAGCTCACACTGCTTTGCAGACATCTCACCAATATCCTGTGCCTTATATTGCCCAGCTGATATTTATCCATAGCTTGGCTTTTTTTTTTGCAAGGATGACAAAGCATCCTTGTCTTATTTTAATGGCAACAGATAAAGTGTGTCCACATCAACACGTGGCTCACTTCCACAGCCACAAACAGCCAAAGAGGTGAAGTTCAACATGTTGTGAACTGAGAGCAGCCCGAGTCCCTTCGCCTGATGCGTCTCAGATGCTCTTTGTGTTGATGAAGCATTCCTGCCTGTTATAACAATGCCCTGGCCCGAGGGGGATCCAGCTAATTTAAATAGGGAGTTTAATTTTACTAACTGCTGAATAAACATGTGAACGCACCATCATGCTGTGGAGGAGCGTTTAGAGAAAGCGTCTCCTGCCCTGAAGCACAGAGATGTACTGAAGGAAGTAGTGATAGTGAAAAGAGAAAACAACAAAACACTTAACAACAAAAATCTGTCATATAAGTATTTATTATCTGTTTTTAAAGATACAGGTGAATTACTAACACTACTTTTAATATACTGTCCAATTCAAATATTTTTTATTATCCATTTATCTATCTGATGATTTAATCCCTGAATCAAATCATCATTCCTTGTTAAGATGTCAGAAACCAAAATCTTCTTCAGTTTGCAACAATAGAAACCAGAGAGAAGCAGCACATCCTCGCATTGAGAATAAAAATACTTCAATTGCACAAAATGGTCATAATATGCAAAATTTGGCATTTTCATGTGATATATTCCACTTCCACTCCTGACTCTTGGAGATTAAATGATGCTTTATTGTGCTTTGTATCAGAGGTCTAGAAAAATAGGCAGTTGTTTTTTGTGAGGTCTGTCTTACATCTATGCACCACAGCTGCTCCCCTTTTGAAAAGAGGAGCTGGACAGGTAGTTCCTCATTGACTCTAAAGCACTGTATATGGGCAAAAGGGCTTTTGACTCTGTCAAAACTGATATTAATCGGTCTTCTTTTATCAAGTATTAAATCACAGAGTAAAAACTACTGATATGCAAGGTATGTGGTAAATTTTTCTGTGGATTAAATGAATGAACAGAGAGTGAACAGGTCGCCTCCCTTTCGTCCACAGCTCAGTCTGGTAAGCATCTCCAGACACTTAAAGGTCAAAGAGCCCCCCCCCACTTTACTTTTCAGCACCATCGGTGATCCCTCTGTGTGTTGTGTGTGAGCAAGACGGAGTGTGTGTGTGGAGGTGAAGGAGGAGGAGACGTAGTGGAGAAACATAGAGTGGTGGGAGAAATGAGCTTCATATGCCGTCTATAGTTACATCACACCTCACCAAGTATCCCCATAAAGCATCCAGCGGTTATTCATCCATTAGCCTCGTCCGGACATGTGACCGTGACACTGCGAGGTTGTCAGAAAGCCCTCTGGGTGACAGATTACCGCGGCATCGCCCTGCCCGCCTCAGCCCACGCTTGCACTCCATCCCCTCAGTGAAAGTTCGGTATCTGCCAGCGCCGTGTATCTATCAACGTCACCCTGGTAATTTACACTGTGGGGGACAGAAACTGGGGTTGTGGTTCAGCGCTCTCAGATGGAGGAGGTTGAATACCAATCAGAGGTCTGACCTTTCATGGTCGTTCATCAAACGGTGTCCTCGCTTGGGGTCAAGAATTGTGTGCTCCCGGTCTCTTCCTGTGGGAATTAGAAGAGAGTTATGAGCAAAAGGTTAAGGCAAGAGAAAGATTGTAGTAGAGGAGAGCCGTAGTAATCATTCTGCTCTGGAGTTGTCTTAAAAGACTATCTTAGTTGTAGACAGATTTGTTTTTCTACATGTATCCATTGCTGTGAACTAAGAGTCACCTGACCTTTCACCCTGTAATCAAATTCTTGTTACACATCACATGTAGTTCTTAACATCCTAGACGAGATGGTAAAGCTGATAAGTCCTCTATGTCTGTTAACTCAGACTTGCGGAGATGTTCTGGCTGCTCTCTGCTTTTTCAATCATGTCAAGTGTTTTTCCTGGGCACTGCTCAGGGCCTGGCCAAGCACTGTCTTGGCCAGTGGTAATCCCAATGAAAAGCCGATGACTAAGTTTTACGGGAGCTGGGAAAGAACTTGAGCCAAGGCAGTTTTTGATTTGGGGGGAAAAAAATCAAGATGTGATCTCCTGGTTTACAGTCAGTCCTTTCTTGGGTTTAGTCAAATGTAAAGGTATTTTTCTTCAAACAAATCATATTTTAAACAATCTCGCAGTGTTGATGTTTGTTCCAGCTGTTAAGACTGTTTGCTTTTGGTTATATATTGGAAAACGTATTAACCATGACCTCTGAACTTGCCTTTGAATACCAATCATCAAGGCTTTTGACAGGTTAACAAATGACACTTTGCATGATGCAGACATTTCACAGATATTGGTTTTTAACAGCACCTTTTTGAGAAATTCACTCAGTAATGGATGTCTTTATGAGGAAGGCTAGGGCATTATTCAATAGACACCAAAAGTCAAGCTAGGAGAAGAGATAAAAAGGCGACGTTTTGTGAAATGAAATGCATCCTAAGTGGTTTTCAGAGTGATGTATCCTGAGACATCTGTGACCCCAATCACGTCAAAGTCTCTCTGCGCAACTCAGAAATGCATTATGGTCCCTTAGGGGATTGAAGCGAAAACATCTTCCCTCTTTGTTTCAGAAGAGCAAAACAATTTAATCACTGGGTGAAGGTCTGGGTGTAGAGGAGTTTTGGTGGAGCTTGGATTTCACTGGCTGGCACATTTCCTTCATAAGCACCATGAAATTTAGATTCACTCTGGATCTGAAATATCCTCATTGTTAAAACTGAAAACGGTCGACCCAAAGCAGGGTTTGAACAATTAAATATGCCACAAAGTAGTGACTCAAGAGAAGTGCCACAATGAAGCAGAAGATCACAGAATTTGTTGGTTGAAACATCTGTTACTTCTCTAGCTTGGTTTTTGAGGTTAACCGATAAATGCATCAGTATGGGATTGTCTTAAAGAAGTGCCCTTTCATCATAGTTCAAACCGTAGTGCCTTGAAGTGCTAATCAACTGCCTTTATGAATGTTAATGGGCCACACATTTTTTTAACCCTTTGGAACGCATACATGACAATATATAGTTATAACTATAAGCCATATCGCTACGAAACCCCCAGAGTATAGTAAACATGGAAAGAACTGTTCTCATGTATGCAATCTCCATTTGTCCCACAAATACATCTGTATTTGACATGTATGGTGAAGTATGCTCTGTAAATAAGGAGCAATTGCTGTGTCAGGAACGTTTGTATCAACAGCCACTGAGCTCAAAGAAGCAGTAAATTTAATTGGTTTAAAGCAGGCCTGTAACTTTACTCTTTTGGTTTAGTCTCACTGCTGTCATCTGTGTTTTCACGTAAAAGGTCTGATAAACCCACTGGACGCTACCCAGCATCCAACTGTTACATGTAGCTTGTGAGCGTAATGGAGCTTTTTGTAGCTAAGACTCATTTATCCCTTGGGGATTGACTAAAACAAAGCTAAAAGAGGAGGGAACATTTTAATTCAATTCAATAAATGACCGATGAATACTACTGTTGCTCTATCTTTGCTGGATTTGAAGAAGGAAATTGGTCTGAGGTATTTGCTGACCGAGCGATCGACAGCTAGCTTAACACACAGAGCTCTAGGTATCCCCTCCGAACGAAACCAGGTGAGTCCTGACTGTAGGTTTACCAGTAGCTAGCTAAAAAGATGCATGTAAGATGTAAACAATGTTACTTTGGAGTTACCAGAAAGCATGTTCCATCTATTTTAGTAAGCTAGCTGCTTTCCTGTGCCAAGCTAACATTTCTTGGACCAGTTTGTCAACTGAAACTCGATGTCAACTCCACTTCCAACTGTTGGTAAGACAAGCATACTTCCCAAAATGTCAAACTAACAGAGGTTTAAAGGCATTATTAAAGCAACTACCCAGGTTTGAATTAAAATTATTTTTTTTAAGCATGCAAATTTACACTGCTTACTTATAAGTAGCCTAATTCACTGCTGCTTAACACTTACCTTCACAGTGTTACGTCACATTTTGATTGAAAACATTATTATAGACTTAAATGTTCCTCAGAATCCCTACTTAAAGTTTGAGGTTCTCATTACTGGACAGAACATGTTGAAAGAATAGCAATTTAACCACTTTAATGTTGTAACGTTTTTTTTTTTTTTTTTTGGTGAGCTTAATGAATGTCACTTAGTACATTTGATGACTGTATTCGATTAGGTTCTTCCAAAAGAACCCATTTGATCTCTAAAGCATCTCTGTTATTGATTTCAGCTCATGTTATCTTTAATGGGTTGGCGCTTCCTCACCGTGATATGTTTTAGCCCACTCTGGTAAATGTTACCAATTTTGATTTATATTTATCAATCATAACATACATCATCTGAAGGAGTAAGGTCAGGACCTTAGAAGCAAGCATTTGGACGCAGTGGAGAAGAACCCTCTGACAGAACAAGAGTCAGGGTGGGCGGCCATCTCACTCGACCTGTTGGGTCGGGAGAAGAGAAATTGGGGAGAAATTCCTGTGCCTTGTGAAATGATTATCTAAAACATGTGCCCTAGTTATGGTGAGGCTGTTTAAGTTACACTATGTGCTTGGAGCGGATAAATATTGAGGGAAGAAGTAGGCTAATGAAATGAGTGAGCCAAATGTCTTTGACTGAGTTGAGCATGCAGCTAGTAATGCTGTTGAGGTGAAAAAGCTTGTTCCTGTCAGGAGGAATTTTCACTGCAAGCGTTTTAGAAATGGGTAACATTGCCTAAAGAAAAGCAGAACGTTAAAATGAACAAAGTGGTGAAGATAACCAATGAAAAAAGTGTTTGTGAATAGTAATTTGAGATGGTTTTGAGGCAAGAGACTTTTAACCAGATTTGCGTACATAAAGGATTATGTGTTTTCAAAGAGGAACAGGCAAACCTCATGAAAAATGTGGTTTGGTGGTGAGAAAAGCTTGCAGATCTGTCACCACTGCATGCACTTGAAACATTAACATATGTTTTTATTCAGTAGCCATAAAAACAGTGTTACTATTGATGCCTTGTTTTCGCAATCTGTAGCCTCCTTAGATTTTGGGGGTGGAAGGCTCAGACTACCATTCAAACAATAGGAAGGCAGGAGGAAAGGGTCTCATCTTGATTAGCAGCAGATTTAATTCACATAAGCAACTCTGCAAATGTGGCTTTGAACTGCCTTGAAAGCCACAAATGAAGGCTTGAGAAACCAGTATTTTGAATAGGGTGAGTGAGAAAGTTCTTTTTTGGCTTATAATGGTGTTCAGTTCAATGCTTAAGGAAAGGAATGGAAGTAGTTGTGCTGACGACAGGATGAAATGTTAAAGCCTATCTTCTTGCGCTGGGATGTGCTCCAGCTTCCACAACCCTTAAAGGG
The DNA here is from genome assembly GCA_038496675.1 of Rachycentron canadum. Taxonomy (NCBI): domain Eukaryota; kingdom Metazoa; phylum Chordata; class Actinopteri; order Carangiformes; family Rachycentridae; genus Rachycentron; species Rachycentron canadum. The sequence continues at coordinate 7,340,588 of CM076669.1, forward strand.
GCAGGAAAAACAGTCTTCTGGCTGCCTTCTTGTTCCTCATAATGAAAGGCTGGTGAGGCATGCACAAGGCAGTTTTCTTTTTTATCAGAAACATTTTATGAAAGCTATATAATAAGTCGAATCCCTTTCATTAATAATATGAATCCCCTTCGTGTACAGTTCTAAGTTCTGCCACCTTGAACTTTTGACTTACAAACATGTTGAAGATTTGAGGTTTCCTCCCACTCACTATCCCTTCTTTAGTGATGTAGGCTAATGGGGGCAGGGATTTATATTTTTAGGGAGTTTTTGAAAGTTTTGAAGTAGACAGATTGTCAGAAAAGCTTCCAGCCAAGGGTTAGAGTCACAGGGTTACTCTGGAAAAAAAAAAAAAAAAACAATTCAAGCCCCTGATTGTGTGTGCTTGGTTAATAGATGTATGCAGTGTAGCACACCCTGTTAAATATCTATGTATGTATCTATGTGGTTATTTGACTCTCAGTCATTGGCAGAATGTTCCAAAGACCAAGAAAACTTTGTTTTCAAAGAATACATAGATATTTAATCAATTATTCAATCCATGGAGAAAGGATTTTAGTAATTATTAGTTGTAGTCATACTTTGAGAGCTCAATCCTCAGACAGACAGAATGTAATATTTTATAGAAGCTTTGGCTCAGCACCCACTTCATAAACATGGAGGAAAGATGGGTTTGTTTATTTTTAGATTGTCCTTCCTTGTCCCCCTGGGTCCCAGCGATGCATGAGGCTGGTTGTTGCTAACCCTTGGCTGGCCTGTATGCTTAGCAGGCCGCAGTCGACCCGCCTGTCTGCCAAGACATGACCGCCAAACCTCAGTCCCACGACCCTCCCAGTACACAGACCATATGTAGATCCCAAAACACTGGTATCCACATACAGCTTTGCCAGCATCCTGTATGGTACACAGGCCAAAGCCCCACATTTGTCATGTGACACTCATGCTAGATTTGAGAGCATGAATTCCTCAGAACCGCAGATAAAGTGGTGAAAACAGAGTCTTGCAAGGTTCTTATCTGGCCAACCGCATGTGTGTTCATCAGGCTCTTCTCTAAAGGAGACCCCTCATAACTGTGTTCAGCAGCAACGGTTTGAATTTCTACCACACCGCATTAAACTTACTTTGTAAGCAAAGCCTCCTTTTAGTGGTGCTAGATTACACTTAGAAGCTGGCATCCACTTTCCCTTTAAACTACAAGGTGGAATAAAACAACTTAGAGCAGTTGGGGCGTAAAATAAAACCAAGTCCAAGCTGGTGATCACACATATCTCAAGCAGTTACTCTTTCTGCCTTTTGTAATCAATATCCATTGAGTATCATCTTTCAGTGGCTGTGAAGTTCTTTGTCTGTAGCCAAGAACAGCTGTCAGAATAGAATAGAAAATCTTTTCTCTTTTTTAAATTTTTTTTATTTAATTTGCTACACTTGAAAAATTGCTCTTATTTCACCACAGCCGGCATCACTTGTAACTGTGAAAAGCACACTAAAGTGACTACTTACTTTCATCAGCCACTCTGGATCTCAATCTGGAGTGATCTGTTTGTACGTAAGGAGGTTTGTGAGCTGTTTCCCTGGTGGCGGTGAAGATCTCAGTAGTTGATGGTGTAAATGATTAAGGTGATGGAGACTCAACTCTTGTGCCTGTGGTTTGTATGACCTATGACCTTTGTGTTGTGTTGGTAGGTTGGAAACTGAGAGGGTGGTTTAGACAACACCTATGATAGACATACAATATAAACATAGCCACATGCATTTAATGCATTGTTTTGACTCTTGTCATCAGTTTAGTTAGTTTGTTAGCAACTGGCAAAGACTCTAGCAAGTCACTGCAAGTAGTACAAGTAGTGACGACATGGAGCACCATGTTAAATCATTTTTACATTTTTGTTTGTGGACGGATTATGTTGACACATTAAACAGAGTAGAACATGTTGGTTTCAGGTTTGAAGCATTTCTTTTTTAACTTTCAACAGAGCCGGGCTAGCTGCTCCCCCTGCTTTCAGTCTTTAAGCAAAGCTAAGCTAAATGACTCCCAGAAACAAATAACTCCCCATAAAACCACAACTTGTTAGTTTTACACCTCAATGTTACATGACTTAAACAAGACAAAACAAAATATAAGCTTTAGAGGTGCTAGCTGGAAATTTATTTTGGGCTGAGCTAGCGGTTTCTGCACATTTCTAATCTTTATGCTAAGGTAAGATAACCACACAAACATGGGGCAGGTGTCCATTCTGTTAAACAAGTCTCAGTGAAAAAAGTGAATTTCACAAAAATAACTTACTCCTTTTATTTTTGCTGATGCTTTCCACCTTAGTAAAAAGCTACACATTAAGTCTGGAGATGAGAGCTGTCTGAACTCTGCTAACATTTTAAGCCGACTACTTATTATCACCTGAAGCCATCATTTTTCCCCACAAACCTTGTGCATTTAGCTCAAATTAAATTAATTACTCCAGAGTGTTCTTGTTTTGCTAAACAATTGTTTTTGCTATATAGCAATATGGCAAGGTAAAAATCATTTTGCCATGCAAGCTATGATGAATCATTCATCTCAGCATGGGATACTGAGACTGTGCTGTGCCTTAATTATAATTCTAAGTGCCAGGCGCTTCACAAAACCAATAGAGATTCATTAGCTCGGCAGCCTTGGCGCTGAACCCTAGCTGAGCTGAGCGATATGCCCACTCTTTCCATCGTCATGCATGGCTACTCCAGCTAGCTCTTGTAAAATATACTAATATGCATAAAGCTTGCTGGGTCAGAACTGGGCCAGTTATAGAGTTCCTGGTGTGTGGGGGAAATTCAGTTTGTGCTTCTCACCTCATAAAAACCTGAGAGGGGGAGATTGAGAGAGTTGGTGTGAGGGCTTTAGGGATTTAAGGTTCAAGAGAGATCAGATGACAGCCCTGCTTGCTTTACTCAAGTGTACAGTTATAGTGTTTGCTATTGTGATGTAGGAGGAGGGAAGTGATTATACAAGATGCTTTGTTGCTCAAGTGTGCTACATTTGGTATTTGTTTGCCATCAATGTCTTTGCAGCACGATATCAGACTTCCATTAAAAGAGTTTGCCAAAACAGAACCTGTAAGCCAGTGGACATCAACCAAAATCCTCAGTGGTACACATTCAAAATATTTCACGTTCATATTTTAAAAAACGTATAATCTTGGCATCTGTCCAAATTCACTGTTTCTGCATTTGTGAATGTTTAAAAACAATAAACTGTGTTCATATTTTATTCCCATGAACACAGTTGATTTACCCTGTAGAGAAAGATAGCCTTTCTCCTTTTCCTGTTTCCTCCTGATAAGCGCCTAAAAAAAAAAAAAAAAAAAAAAAAAATTATCCAGATAGAGGAAACGTGGAAGTCTCAGTACAGCTGTGTTGTTATGCCCCATGATGTGTTTGGGTTATCCATTCATGTGTCCCGTTCTTGAGAAAGCAATATGTCAGTAACGCTGTGAGCGAATTTCTTCAAACTTGACACAAACATTTACTTGGACTGAAGGATGAAATGATTAGATTTTGGTGGTCAAAGGTCAAGGTCATGGCCTTCTGAATACCTCAGCAATGCCTCGAGGAAATTCTACAAATTTGGTACAAATGTTTGTGTTGGATTCAAGAACAAACTGCTTAGATATTTGATGATTATCTATTATCTATCTTGATGATTTGTAACTTCTGATGTGTTTGTTGGTTTGTAGCCATATTCTCATTGGTTAGTGGGTGAGTTTGCAGATGTATTTGAGTGATTGTTGTGCAGTTGTATTATTAAAGGTTAGTTGGTTTTTAGCTACAAACCTACCAATGACAACATGTATACGAATCAACAAATTAGAATAAGGCTACAAAGTGACCGATCAGAAATCACCTAGAAAAACAACCAGTCGGAATATAGCTACAAATCAGTCAATAAGATTGGTCTACAAATTGACAAATCAGAATGTGGCCACAAATCCAACCATCCCATTCTCATAAACAGGATATCTCAGTAACCCTTTAAGGGATTTTCACAAGCAAAACACAGTTCTGGCTTTGTAAATGCATTATCTCAGCAATGTCTTGGACAAACTGTTTAGAGTTTGGTGGGTAAAGGTCAAAAGCCAACTTCACAGTGACCTCACTAAGTACAATTTTGGCCTAGTTAATGAACTATCACTGGAACTCCCCATGGGAATCTTCTCAAATTTGGTACCAATGGTCAGGGTCACAGTGACCTCACAAAACATGTTTTTGGCCATAACTCAAGAATGCAGACAGCAATTATCACAATGTTTTATACAAATGGTTAATATTTTATATGACTCTTGATAAACAGGGATGTAACCTGAAACTAGTCTTTGTGGTGGAGGTTTATGACTGTGATAATTCTATCATCCCTATAATTCTAGGTAAGAGATGTTTTCACATCATGGCTTAATGGAAGGAAATAGTAATTTCAGTTGAAAAAAAAATGAGTTCAGTGAGAGGGAATCTGCCTGGCTTGATGCTAACCTGTTCTGAGCTTGAAAGTGGATTGTGATTTCCTGTTTAACCATATAGCCACAGTTTTTTGTTTTGTGGGACATTATTTCCTGCATAGGTTTTGGCTCAGTTAGACAATCATTAGTCTGTGTTTAGAACCATAAAGCACATTATCCTTCAAGTTAACTATCCTCCTTAATTATCTAGGCAGGCTCAGGAAACATTCAAGACAATTTTCCCATTTTGATGCACTGCCCTTTTAAGCACTGCTTAATAGTGCAAACTGCTCATTTCTGCTCAGCTAGTATCGGTTCTGGGATGAGGGTCTGGTTGTGCAGGTACCTAGAGTTTGCTGAGAACAAGTTGAACCGCAGTTTAAGTAAACATGGCAGTTCTGACTGCAGCAACCCACACCAGAAAGCTGGCTTGATAAATGGGAGAAATCTGCATTTGATAATAGCCGTTCTCCCGCCTCAGTCAGCCCAAGATAAACCAGCCGTCGTATTTATCTTTCTACAGAATGTAATTTGTTTCTCACCATCATATTGATATTCATGGATCAATGGCCATGGAAATGGTGTGGTTACACTGCTTTTATGAAGAGCTATGACAACACTGTAATTTATTTTTGATGCATTTTGTGGGGAATCTGCCACACAGTTTTATCTCCTTCACAGTTTGCCCTTTCAATTTATTGTTTTCATCTTTTAATCTGGTGGACGGTACTGAAGGTCACTGAATTATGCATGTTCTGCTTTTGATAAGAACACAAGCAGTTTGTTTGAGCTCTGTGTTGCATTTTCTCTTTCATTTTGATGAGAAACATGCAGCAGGGAGCTCTGACTATGTCGATACTTTGATTTGTTGCCCTCTCCCTAAAAGAAATTCAGTAGCCACGGCAATCAATCATTCTTTTTCATGTGAAACTGAGCTAAGGAAACATCCAAAGGCGCTGACTTGTTGTAGATTTGTATCTCTGCTCTGTAGACAGGGCTAGCACACAGATTAGAGGTCACCACCGAGTGCCACAGTGCCAGCTCAGTTGCCACACTGGGTGCATCTCATCAAAAAATGCACACAGGCGGACATTTTCCCTCAAGGCTTGCTCATTACCGTGATATCACATCCAGTCCTTCCATTACTGAGCAGGCTGAAAACGATGACAATTTAATCTACACTCTTTGGCCCTGCTGTTTTTCCCCCTGCTATGACCAGCAGCATCTTCTTACTGATATTGTTATCAGCAGGAGCAACATATACCATGTGACATCCATGTTGCCGAGAGGGAAAGATATTGGAAATGAAAAGGCCCATCCTTCTGCACTCCCTTGTCACGCACAGATTGTTTTCTAGTGAAACGGCCACCTAGTGTGTTTGCTACTATTTGTTCTGCAGCTGTGGAGAAGTTAAAGGAAAACACTTAATTTCTTGCAGGGAGTCAGATGAGGGGATTGATGTCACTCTCATGTCTGTGTAGCAAATGTGAAGCCACCACCATCGTGTGAGCAAAGCATCATGTCCATCCCTTTTAACTCTGGAAACAAGAGGGAAGTGTTCAGTTTCTTTCCATCTGTGATTTCTATGGCTGTGATTTATATGTATGCATTGAAAAAACAGGAACAACTTGGCCACAAACACTTGTAACCCAGTCCTCCATGCAAATGTCGTGATGCTGTAGTATGACATCATGTCTGCTTGTCCCTCCAGTCCACCTTAGTTGGGAATATAGTACTTTTATGATGTTATACGATGCGTTTTATGGTTTCATAATGGAGTTTCCTGCTGCATTTTAAACAGAGCCATATATTTTGGAACCCATGCTGATAGTTTGACAAACTTGGATTATATTAAATCTCCTGTGGGGAAGTGCATTTCACATATTTTATTATTGCACTGGATTCTGTTCATCTCATAATTCATATGCAATAATTATTTATGCCTGCCTTTGTGCCACTGATATAGTTTGCATTGCTATGTTGTTTCAGAGTTGAAAGAAAACATGGCTTGAGTTAAAGTACCTTTGAATCACTTAAGCCAACTTTTGCTTTGTCCTGATTTAAGGGTCAAATGGATGGGGTTTGAACTTTTAGGATGACTTCATTAGTTCTAATGTGAAAGTGGAGTTGAGGCAAATGGTTTCGTTGTACCAGCCGTGTTCAACAGATCACAGAAAAGATCTTAGATAATTAGCACAGATCATTGAAAAGAAGACAGATTTGGTCTGGGTTGGCCCCATGGTCTCCCTCTATAGCTGCCGTTTCTCTCTGGTTAATGCAGGAATGTGACAACTGGTCACGGCAGAAGAAAGGAAGGCCTATTCTGGATTGGATACAGTTCTGTACGGTCTGTTAGTGCGGCATGCTTGGTCATTACAAATGCTGTGTGTGAATCTGACCACTGAGCACTTTCAAAGCAGAAAGATGCCTAACTGCTCCAGACTGTCACACTGCAGAGTGTTATGTTTTCTGTCCAACTTGCAGCCGGTCTTTACATACAACGTAAAGGCACAAATCCTTTACATTCTCAAAATAGCTGCATTTTTTAATTTGTGATCGGATTACAGACCAATTCTGGTGGAGCATTAAAGTGATTTTTTTTTTTTTTTCTTTTAATCGGAGACAGAAGGCTTTTGAGCAGAAACAGAATGCTGCTTTGTTTCTCCAGCTGCTCCCTTGGCAGCATTGAACAACTCAGATCCTCCTCTGGCTCCATGATTTGTCATCAGCAATTAAAGTTGTCCTCATTATAATCTCCACAGCAGATCAAAAATGATCCGGTTTCTCAAAGGAGCTTCAACTTTGAGCAATTGTTGGCTCTCCATGGAAAAGACCTGTACCGCAAAATGTGGAGCCCTCATATCCGCATTTGATTAGCCCTCAGCAAAAGTACTTTTTTATTCCTGTGTGTCAGGGGAGCACTACAATTCAGTGCTTGATGTTTGATTTGTTTTCAGGGCCTGATACATTGACTTTTGGTTAAGATAAAAAAAAAGGTTTTACCTCGGAAAGGGACAGCAAATCCAGCTGGACATTATCAAGGTCTGCAGTGGTGCTGATTGCTGTGATTATAGTGGCCCTACAACACTCTGGAGAGTGATATTATACTGGAGTGTATTGTTGATGCTGTGTGTGTCCACACCTGGTGCCCTGCGTGTGTGAGCGTAAATTCGAACATGTGCTCATGCAAATTTTACTGCTAGACTGAAGTGAAAAGTGAGCCGAGAACATTGGCAGTCCTTTCTAAACCGTGACTCTTCACGACCCATTGACATTCAACTATTCCCTGTGGATAAAAAAATCAATGGCCACCTCAGTATTTGTACCCAGCGCGAGAGTCCCCCATTTTAATTCAAGTAAGGAAAGAGCAGGCTTCCATAATCATGAGTTTAAGTGGGTGGAGGTGCACGTTTTTATAGGTCACTGTGCCAACACCTGCAGCTTTTCTGGAACTAGGCCAGTTGAATTGATTGTAGGGGCAGAAGGTAGAATGAATTAAAGAGGTGAGGGAGAGGGAATTGTACCTGACATTATGAAGAGACATGATCACGTGCTTGAAATTGAAAATTGAAATTGTGACACTGGAGCTGTAACAGTAACCCCGGCAGAATGTTTGGACAGAAAATGATTGCTTATTGGAACTACCACTTTTTCAAATCATGAAGTTTGAATAAATGTGAGCTAACAGAATTAGTTTGAATAAATTTTATGCAACGTATGTGGGCTTAAACTAAACAACTATGTCTGAAATTGCTCCCTATTCACCACACATATATGTGTATATATACTATAATTTTCTTTTTATATATTTTATTTGAGCATCTTTGATTTGAACATAAACCTAGTTCACTAATCAGATAGTCAATAGACAATTATAGATATTTACTTTCTCTCTAAATTCAAATGGTAATTTGAATTTAAAATGAGGTCTGTTTGCACATTATGAATAAATAGTAAAATGGGGAACCAGTAGATTCAGACCACACCTAAATAGCATAATTCTACATAAATTCCTGTAGAAGCAACAATGTTTTATCTGCAGCAGAGAGCTGAGATACAGCAACATCTGTCTGGAATTTTAAATTGTATCCCCAGCCTGTACACAGCTGTGAGTTTTGTATTGTTTGGCTAAGTCAGAGAGCAGCACTCGGTCCGCTTTTAATCAGGCATCACATTTATCACCGTGGATGCAGACGACTCGGGGAGGCCACCCTAATTACCCGTCTACAGTCAGACACTGTAATTAACTGCCGAGACCATACTAGATGCAGAATTTGGACAGACTGATTGGCTGCTCATTTTGTTTTCATGTAACGTGCCAGAGGTGGTTTTCTGCCTGGATCCCACTGGTGGGATTCATGGATGGATGGATGGATGGTGCTAAAGTTGGCTGCTGTTTCACTGATAAGAGCTGGATGTGTGAAAGCCACACAGATTTAAGAAACCTTATGAAACTCTCAGCATCCAGTGCTCCTAGTTATTGGCTCATGTGAATGTGTTTCTCACCATGAATTCTGTTGGGCACAGTACCATACTGTAGGCATAAGGCATATTTACTGGGTGAGACGCTTTTAAAATACCTATAAATTTCACATTAAGGGCTCCTATCCTCATGCATAACAGGGAAAACACTGTATGTAAGAAGGTTTTTCCATAGCATTTCCTGGTGGTCTTTGGGGTGTTCATGGAGGTGTGAAACTGCCATTTAGTGTTGAATCAAACTGTTACACCCCCCCAAACCCTGGTTTTATTGTTTTTTTCAATTTGACTGCATTCACAGATTTTTTTTTTTTTTAATGGTACAAATATAGAGACAATGCGCAATGCAAGTTAAATCCCTTAATTTTTTGCCCAGTTCTCCCTTCACTGTCTCTTTTATATTTATGCCCTGTGGAAGTGTAAAGCATTAGTTTTATTAGCCATTGATCCCCCCTCCCCCCCAGTGAAGCTCGGGATTCATCACAGCCTTTTTATTGACACCATCACTCAGGAAATGCTTTGGAGGGCTTGGTCACCTTTTTAGCTGAGGTGGCAGTGGTCCCATAGTCGTCAGATCACCTCTATTTTGTGCGAACAGCTAATGGGAAGTGATCAATCAATCACTTAGATGGAGATAAAGACTCAGCAATCAATCTGCTGAAAAATAAATGAAGGAGCTGCACTCTCAATGATTGGGTTCCTAATTTTTTAACCACTAGAAATGCAGAGAACAAAAAAATGTCTATAAAAATATATTATATATTGGGCATATATTCCACCTAATGGCAATTGATGGCCTTGATTCCGGACCACAGTTGATATATATATATATATATATATAAATTTTATTTTTTTTTTCCTCATAAATAGATGTAGAAATAATAGAAATATTGATACTACTCTCATGACTCATGATTCTTCCAAGCTATTGAGCTATAAAACCAAGAGGCAGTCTGTCTGCATTTTGAGGAATGGTAATGCCTGTGTTTGTGATATCATCAGTGGGCTAAGAAAAACATGTGTGTGTAAATTAGCAGATGATTTGATGATTGAAAAATATTCTTCTCTTGTAGAAACATGAGTGTAAACACTTCCTGCTGGATAAATATGCAAATTTCTGTGTCTAATTTCATGGCTAATTTTTAGACCTGCAACAGTCCTGATATTTGGAGATCCATATGTGAGTCAGTGACCATCACAAATTCCCAATACAACACTGCACATCTTTGAAACAACTCTTCATTCACTGATTGTTCCAACTGCCAGCTGCTAAACTCCTGGCTTTCAGTCAATACCCTTCAGACTAATTAAAGTGAGACCACGTTTGATACTCTCTTCAAGGACATAAAATGGGTATAAATACCATTTATTTTAGTGGGTATATTTTTCAAGTCAGGGTCAGTGTTTAAGTGTCTCAGGCCTTTTTTGGAGTTAGCTGTCCGGCTAATCAGGAAACCTGCTTCACAGGGGACATGAAAGCAAGTCCGTGGCCTGACAAAAGAGAGACAGCCGACTTCCTGATGCTGAGCTCAGACTGTTTCAGCCTCTTTGAAGCCAAGAGCCCCCGGAAGAAATCTGTTTGTCTCGATTGGGACTGAGGCTGTAGAGGGGACCTTATCTTAATCAGCTCGGAGTTGTTGGTTCTGTTGATGATGAAGCTAAAACAGCTGGATTTCAGTGATGAGGAGTAACTATCCGAAGTGTGCCCCTTTGATCACTGCAATTAAATGCATGAATACTTTTATTACTTAGGTGGACTTGGGCCAGATATTGATGTTAGTGGAACATAAAATTGTTTGTAATTGTAAGTGATGTGTGCGTGGCTGTTGCCTGCAGGCGTCTCCCCACACACTCCGGGACTTTGTTGTTACTCACGTGTGAGTGATGGGGTTTTGTTCACAAAATAAGAGGCTCTGGACACAGGGGTCCCAGATTGTGGTTGAGACCCTTGTAGCACTTTATTGGCCGAAAGACAAATCTAATCTGGCACTGCTGTGAACCACAATGGCTCCAAAACTTTATGGGCAGTAAAGTAAACAAAACGGAAGGAAATAATATGAAACTGAAAATAACATCCGTTCTTAAAATAAAGGGTAGTGTATGTTTAGACCACATCACTTGACACATGATTTACTGTGTGACAAGAAGTTACCAATTGAAATAGATCTAGTTATATAAATATATAACTACAAACTGGGAGAGAGAGACATAGATCGAGTTTAGACTTTCTTTGTCATAGGGTTGGGGTTTAAGATACAAATCATGCCCAACTGTTTGACTAATTTAGGTAAACAGTTTTAATATGATGCTATTTTTTTAATTTAATAGTCCAAAATGAATGGCAAGCATAATATATATTAAGCAGTCCAGTCAACTACCAAAAAATCTCCACTGTAAATCTGATTATATATAAAAAGTCAAATAGAGAATGCACACAAGAGTGAGTACACGCACATGTTTTGTGTGAATGTGCATGTTTGCTTTTGTGGACTTTAATTTTGATGGGGTGACTTCATTATTATTTTCTTACCATGTGCATCATCTTGTTCTTTGAATTGTTTGTGAAAGGTTTGTATAATTACTACAAGAGGAAAGTCAGCCACGTTTATATAGTAAATATTCCCTCAATGAAACACTTGCTCAACAAGCATTTCCTCAGAGGAAGTATACATCCATTGTCTGCATGAGCAACAAAACTGTAGATATTAACATTTGATGTATTAGCTGCAGCTGTTTAGCAAAAAACACACTGTCTAAAATATACTGCTTTGTGTAATTTGCTGTGCTGCACACTAATCTCTGCACGAGGACTAAAAGTAAGTCATTTAACTGGTCTATTCATTTCCACAAACTTCTTGCTGGTTATTCTGAACCCTTGGGAAAACTGCTGGGAGCTGCAGGATGGGCTATTTTTAATCAATGAAAAGATAGATCCAGTGAAGTGAGCAGGAGAAGAAAAAAATGTGGGTTAGTGCTTTGAATACAAAGCCAGTTTCATCCTCTGTGTCTCAGGTTTATTTTCAGTAATATATATAAGAAGAGAGGTTTTTATTTTTCATTCCCAACTGTGTTGAACACCATCCAGCTGTAGTTTATCACTCCTCACACATTTATAATGATGTGGAAAGAAACAAATAATTGCATCTGAGCTGGGCAAAAAATCTGCCAAATTAATGTCAAATTTCATCTTACACACCAGGAAGGGGAAGAGCATGGCTAGGCATAAATCTTTCACGACAAGACCACTGGCAGTATGACAGAGTTTTATGAATGCTATCTGGACATTTATGCATTTTTCCTCTCCTCCCATATTCGTGCCAGTCTGGCGTGGGATGGAGTGTGGGAAAGTAGCAGTGCCACTTCTGGTCGGGTATTGTTCTGCCTGTGGTGTCGTTGACGCATGATGTTTGAACACACCCTTAATGCTCACTTCCTGACCTTTCAGCCTACAGATACACAAACTAAACAGTTACAAGGAGATGATTAAGAAGAAAATGTGATTGGTGTCTTAATGTGTTGGCTTTGTCGGTGAGTAATGCCACTACTGAGAAAGAAGACATGAAATGAAATCATGAAGCTGGCTTCAACATCTCACTCTTTCATCATCACTATCTCCTGCCATTGTGCTGTGGCCACATACTGGCAGGATTATTGAAGCTGATAATGAGCCAATGAATGAATCACTCAGGCCCAGCCAGCAAGTGTAATGGCTTTACGCATGATTATTCAACCATGCACTATGATGGATGGATAGGTACCTCTAGGACTGGAAAAAAGGACCAGATCTCCACGTGTTCACTTGCCTCATGTGGCGCAGTACAATATGCTCCCTGCTAGAGTGAACGCTGAGGTGAAATGTATTCAGTTTTTTATTCTCAACCAGCTGTGGCATGCGCTGGGAACGAGGCCCTGGACAGTGTTTTCCTTCCAACTGCAACACCGCATGGAATTAGGACGCTGCATCATATAGATTACATGTTGTGTCATTCCACGTGTGCAGTATGCCCTGAGTGCACACACACACACACACACATGCACAAACACAACCTTAAATCTGATTACTCTTTGACCCCTGACCTCCATGCATGGCTCAGAAACTCTATGCACCCTATGATCACTTTCTAATCCTGTTAGCGTTGGATTAACACAGAGGTGATCTGGAATCCAACACCCACCCACACAAACACTCCCGCTCTCTTTAATACACTGCCCCTTATCCCACTGCCAGTGCTTGTGACACTGAATCTTAATGAAGGTGAAATCAATAATTGGTGACAGGCCTCCCTCCGTTGCATCATTTAGAGAAAACTTGGTCTAAACCATCAATCCATCCGTTTTCTGTTTTCTCATCTGTAGTCAGCTTGTGGGGGCAGCAGGTTGAGCCAGTCAGCCTAGATGCCCCCCCTTCCCAGCAACATCGTCCAGTTCCCTGGCCAGATGAGATATAGGGTCTCTCCAGGTTCTGGGTCCACCCTGGGGCTTCATAAGAGTTGGACGTGCTAGTAAGACATCCTCATCAAATGTTGTAAGAACCTCAACTGGTTCCTTTTGTCACAAAGGAGTAGTGGCTCTACTCCTAGCTCCCAGTGGATGTACCTTATCTATACGGGTGAGCCCAGCCAGCCTATGGAGGAAATTCATTCATTCGGCTGCTCGTATTAGTAATCTCATCCCAAAGCTCACTTGAGACAGAACAAGTGGGTGTGCAATTGTAAAAATTCCATGAAAATTTGACTTATTATATTTATAAAAGAAATGTGGCAGCTTTGTAATCACGCTGATCTTCAGTGGCTCCACCTCAACACATTTTCCTCTGTGCTGCTGTGATATGGATTTGTTTTGCCCTTTTAGGACAGATGCTTTGTCTTCACAGAGCCTTAATCATCTGCGTTCCTGTTACTCCTTCACAAAACCAGCAGCATCAGCGGTGTCTTTACTTCAGCAGTGCGCCAGCCCAAGATTAGCACTGTGTGAATGGGCCTGTCTGCCGCAGCTCTGCGCTATGCTAATTAAGCACTCAGATTGCTCAGTGAGGAGATGGAAATTTAATAGATCTTGGCCACATGAGGTGTACTCTAAAGAGCTTGGTGCTAAAGCAGACTTCTGGAGCAGATGTGGTTGGTAAAGGATATAGTAAAGACAAAAGAAGAGATAGGAGTAGAATGGGAAGTGGAGGAGAAGAGAAAATGGACAATTTTATGAACATTAAAAAAAAAAAGAAAAAAAAAAGAATGGATTGAGGTGGAAAAGTGGGTGACTAGCACCTGAACAGACCAGAGAGAAAAAAAAGCAAAGTGAACAAAGAGGTGATGACATCCATGAAATAATATCCCGGCCAGTATCCATTAACAGTGCTGTATTTATGATGATTGGCTAATCCATCTCATTACTGCTGTCAGGGAGCAGGAGGATGCACTCCTGTAAGAAAGGGTTGTAATTCAGCCAGTCCTGATTATATTAAGTGAAGCAGTTTATACTGTAGATGTTTATTTGAGTGGAGCAGACCGGCCAGTTCACATTCTGCAGACAGACAGGCTAGCCGAGAGCCCAGATATTTAAAACAGACTAAGTGCACATGAAAACATTTAAACTAAAGGTAGATTTACTCAGTCGGACCACAGAGAGCTGGAGAGTGTGGTGTTGTGCTGTGTGTGTCATCTGAAATTGGTAAACTGAACTGAACTTTATGAGGATGCAATTAAGGAAACAACTGTTTTTATAGCGTGCAGTTTCAGACTCAGGCGATTCAAGCTTTTAGCCCAGATAGAGTTAAGATGTCTCCATGGCCCCTGTGCCCCATGAGACCTGAATAGAGGAATAATCAGCAGGGCCTGAGTGGTTGAAACTTCAGCTGGAGTGTTGCATAAACAACTTAATGCATTTGATTAAGAGGCCAGAGAGATTTCATAGAGTGCAATGATGTTTTGCACTAATGCTTACAGTGACATGCACATTTCAGCATGAAAACAGACAAAGATGCACTTGAGTGGTCTATTGTTCCCTCTAATTGATGACTTACATTTATTGGAAAAATAAATCATTTTATTGTTGTGCGTTTAGGAGCAGTAATGGACAAACTTTGCAAAATGGGCAAGTCCTGTAGAAGTATCATGGTCCCCTGGTAGTGTCATTTCAAATAACAACAAGCCCCTTTTTTGTTTTCTACACTGGTTAGCAATTATTTATAATGACATTTATTGATGTATGTATAGATTTGCTTGTGTGGATAGAAATTGCATTGAAACAAAGTAGCTTAAATAATATTTTGTGAATGTCTGTGCTCTTGTTTTCAGATTTAAAGCCCCTGAGAACTTGGTTTCAAATCGGTTTGTTTTTATATATTTAACAAATATCCATGTGTAAGTCACTAATAATCAAAGTTTCAGTTTTGCAAAGGAAAAAAAGCCTCCTCAGTTGTTGTTAGATTTTTAACACTTGGATTCAGCCAGTGTTGTTTGTGAGGACTGTGTGGGTGTGGTCTGATCAGATGTGACTCATCGTGGCCTGTAAACTGACAACCACACAACTATCCCAAGATTTAGATTCAGATGTTGCTAAAACCTGACTGGTGGCATCAGCCTTTTCTAACTCATCCCCACCCCCCACCAAATCAGAGGAAAAGCAGAGAAGAGTGCTTTTATGTGTGGCCCTATCGCTCAAAGTGAAAATGATGACTGAGTTACGATCTGACCTTGTGGGAGTTTTAATCAGACAGCTCTTTTTGACCATTTTTACCAGATATGTCCTCTTGATACACCTTCTGGTGATGAACAAATTAGCATTAACTGTTGGTGGCTTGTTGGAAATGTTTAATCCTTCACTAACATAAGTTCCATTCCCCTATACTGAATATTGAAATATAACAATTATAAACAAGCATTCATCAGGGTGTGGCAACTTTCTGTCTTGACTAAACAATGAATTGGAAAAATAAAAATGAAATAGATTGAATACATCTTGGATTCACATAAATGGTGTAGAGAAAGTGTCACCCTGTCCAATACATCACATTCTGTGTTTGAATATTGGCCTACTGTCCCTTAAAGAGGCCCAGTGTGCTTCTATAGGAGGCCACAGCACATGAAAAAAAGCAAATCACTGGTGGTGAGATCACTGCCAGGGAGGCGGTGGAGTGCTTCATTTGCATATTGAAAAGACACATACCCAAACACTGAAAGACGGCCAATTTTCTCCTCACTGAAAGCTGTGGACAGGTGAAAGAAGACCTCACCCTTCTACAAATGGATTTCAAAAAGAAGAAAGAAATCTCTCAGAGCTAATGTCTCTTTTCAGCCTCTGATGAAAATGCCTCCGATTTTACCTCCCCTCATCAAAAAAAAAAAAAAAAATTGAAAAAAATGGAAAAGACCAAACCCATCCTGTACTTTGAGGATTGTGAATGGAGGGCCCCGCAGCCTGCCTGCCCCATATACGATGTCTGAATACAAAAGACCCCCTTCTGTAAGAGCAATCACTCTGGGAGACCACTCTATCTGCACCGCTGCAGCAACGGGCCTCAATGGAGCCATCAGCACAGGCTCTGTTGTCACACACTCTTGCACATGTGCACACACTTGCAAACACAAAGACGGACACCTTGCATGTAACTATTTATTCACACACACACGTGCACACCCACACACACACACACACACACACACACACACACCAGTACTTTCAATCCATTCCCACACCCTCATGGGTAATGCATTCTTTTCATCCTCTAGTGCTAGGCAAGAGCAGGGAGGAAGATGAGTGGCTGGCGCTGATTTGAATATTTTAATTATTTATCACAGGAGAGTACTGAGACCCAACACATGCCAAGGGACACGACGGAGCTGGGTCAGGGGTGAATCTAGCCATGTTTTGGATCTGATAATGTTGCCAGTGGGGGCAGAAGTGGGGAAAAACCAGGCCAAGGATGCAGATTTTGATGGGCACAAGATTTATGCTTTTAGTAAAGGGTAAGGATAATCAGAGCCAATGTAGTCATGTAATATATATACTCTATTCAGCATTAATAAAACTTTCAATGTTGATAATCATTACATTTCAGTTGGTGTTTATTGCTCTTGTATCCAGAGTTTTCCAACCCTCATATCATACTCATGTGCTGTGGTAGGACTGTAAAGCATTTTATAAATAATAGCTCACTGTGGAACCACAGCATAAAAAAAAAAAAAAGAAAAGAAAAAAAAAAAAGGAAAAGGTTTGTAAACTGATGATGTAATGTGCTAGGTGCTTAGAAATATCAGACAAGGGAGAGTTCCACTTAGTTCCACTTTGGCTTCAGAGCCTGAGAAATACACTCTTGCCTTTCACCGATGGAGAACAATCCTGGGAAATGGGGGAATTTACTATCGCTCATGCGATGACAGGCCTGCAGGCTTGAAGGAAAAAACATTTAAATTTAATTAGGAATAATTCATTGAGCAATTATCACTGTGACAGCGCATCTGCACCTGCAGGCTCACTGAAGGTGCCAATTTTTAATTTTCATTTTTTTTTTTTTTGTTAATTGTCAATCTTTTACTTTTACCTTGCCTGTGCCATCCTGTGCAGGCTGTAGCTCAATCTCCCTCTCTCTCCCTCTCCCTCAGCTGTAAATTGTAATCTCTAGACAAAGGAAGTCCTTGGCTGGCCCCCATGTTGCTGTCCTTTTCCCTCTCTGGTGTGACGTGCATGGTGCTAATCACTCTGCTTGTTTAATGAACAATTTCTACCTCCACTGTAAAGTATTTTATAATGAGATTATGGCTGTGGATTAAGGTTTATTTAGAATTCTTTATGCAGTTGGTTCAGATTAGATTGTTTAAATTCATTAATTGTAGCATTCAAAATGAGCCCCATGTCTTGACACAGTGGCTATGAGATAAAGCAGAAATAAATCATCACACAAAGTCAGCAGGTCTTCTACTGTGGAGACACAGTGGCCTGGAGTTTTCATTCATGCAACAGCAAAAACAATCAACAATTAGTACTTTTCATCTTGTGTTTTCTGGGTGATTGTGGATGATTGCATACTCCTGGCTAATTCATGATGTAATGTTTCCAGTGCTACAGCTATTTTATTAATGTTTGACTGGTTTGGGCTGGAGGCTTAAACACATGATATTGTAACTGCTACCATGACCGGATTTTTATTGGAAAATTAAAACAATAAGAAGGTTTACACAGACTTCAGAGATTATTTTAAATGATTGCATTCAGTGCTGAGGCCTTGTGTCCACTCATTAGGTGGCTTTGCCTACAGCTGAGTGTAGTTTTTATAAAGCCCAAGGCTTTGTTTTCCATTCGCAGCAGCTCAGAGACACATTGTTCTTTTTCAGGCTTTTAAATCTCTCAAGCTAATCAAATTCATCTTCAGTCTGACTCAAACAGTTGCCACCCAGTTTTCTTCCCCAAATGAGTTTGAAATTGTTTGAATTGAGAGAAAACACATGCTTTATAAACTGTAGTGTAAAAAATGACTCCCGCATATGAACAATGTATGAGAAACACTGTTCTCACTGCTGACTGTTTTTCCCTTTTTACCCCTGACCACTTCCATTTTGCTTTGTTTTGTTTGGAGTTTGTTAGTTTTCTCCCTGTCACCAGCATTCGACAGGCGACCTAGAGGAAGGAAAATAATATTTGCACATTGACATTTTTAGTATTTTCAGCCAGTGTAATATCTATGCCAGTTTTATCATTGATCAAATCTCAGATTTATCTTTTGTCTTGTGGGGGTTTCTCCTCTACATAGCTGTTGAAGCTGCCATCCCATTCATCACTCTAGTTCCCTGTGGTGAACTCATTTGTTGCCGTCTGTGTGTGTACACGAATGCAGTGTGTCCCCAGTAATGATTGGCTAATCATGAGAGTCCACAGCAGCCTCAGGGCTGTGAAACCACCTGTCCATTTGTGTGTGCACAGGTATGGGTGACATATGTGCATGCTGTGTGAGTGTGTATGAGTGAGAGCACATGTTTGTGGATTCAGTCACATACTCTGTGGCCTGTTTATTAGATTTGGTGTGCTCATTGCATTTGTCTATTAAATTTTGCCTATGAAGATCAGGAGGGTGGAAAAAATTCCATATGAAGCCATAATACATCCAGCATGTGATGCAAGGGGATGATTTTTTTTTTAAGTAACAGATTCATATGGTAAAACAGTCAATTTTATCACTAAATAGAATATTATTTAGTGAGCTGCTATAATTTCTCCAATTAATCACATGACTTCGTATGTAAAAGGGTTCACTTATTGTGACGTACAAGAAATGATCATCTGCGTCTGCAGTCCGCCTCAACTTTACAAAGGTTCATAGTTACTTTCAGTTTGTTATTTTGGTACATTCTCCCTTTTCATCCTCAGCAAACAGCTGTTTCCTGCCCAATACAGAAATAGAAATTCAAACGAATGTTTAATGTTATATCTCCTGGATGTGTAAATAGGTGTTTGTGTAAACATGTCAGATTTCACAGCTTGTTCCCACAGCCCCCAACTGCTTAACAAGTCAGTTTTTGCACATTTAAAAACACAAAAACCACACAAAATGTACAAATAGTATGCTATGAAATAACTCCTGACCATATCCAAACAATCTGTCAATGCAATATACTAAAAAAAAAAAATATGAAAAGGCTATATGTAAAAAAAAACAAAAAAAAAAAAAACATTTTTATTATTTCTGATTAAGTTTATGGCTTGACAATAATTAGTTTCTTCTGCTCTTTCAGCCGAGCCATCAAGACCAACCAGGACCTTCTTCCTGAGACTCCGTGGACCAATATCTTGTATGATGACTTCTGGGGTACCCTGCTCACGCACAGCGGCAGCCATAAGTCCTTCCGTCCACTTTGCACCCTCTCCTTCCGCCTCAACTACACCCTGCACGGCCTGCGTCCCTGGGGCTACCACCTGCTGAACGTGGTGCTGCACGGCCTGGTCACCGCCCTCTTCACGGCCTTTAGTCGCCCACTCCTGGGTGGGGGATTGTGGAGCCTGCTGGCTGGTCTTCTTTTTGCTTCTCATCCGGTTCACACTGAAGCAGTGGCTGGTGTGGTGGGGAGGGCGGACGTTGGTGCAGCTTTGTTTTTCTTGCTGTCTCTTCTTTGTTATGCGAGACACTGTGGACTTCGTAGGGACTCGCATGGGGCCTTTGAGACGAGGAGATGTGGAAGCAGCTCAGTCACCTGGTGCTGGGGCTGGATGCTTGGAAGCCTGTGGTGTGCAGCAGCCAGCATGCTGTGGAAGGAACAGGGGGTGACGGTGCTGGCTGTGTCGGCTGTTTATGACCTCTTCGTGTTCCAGAGACTCAGATTTCGCCAGGCACTTCTCCTCCTGTTGGGAAAGGTAAATTAATGCATGCTGCTGGGGCCGGTGTGTGTTCACTGACTCTTGTCTTGGCGTTTCTTCATATCCAGTTTCCTCTTCCTTACCTCAGAGGCAAACCATGGCCAGCCAGCTTTTAATGGTTCCTGTGTGGTGGATTCAGTTTTTTTGTCCGCAGTTATGGTTTTGTTTGTGTGGAAATGGTGTGTGTTTGCTTTTCATTAGGAGTGTAATTAGAAAAGCTGTTTGCCCATGCAAACCACACAGTTGGCGCATGAAAAGTAAGCTGTTCTCATTTGTCATCCGCAAACAGGAAGAAACTATATGCAGAGGGGGAAATTTCATACTTCCTTGCAACACTGCCACCAACTCCAATTTGCTGCAGTAAATGGATGCACATTAATGCAAGGAAAGCTAGATTAGGATCTCAGCCTCATTATTTACATTCATAGCAACAGAAGCTGGGCAGGAAAATCTATTTTCAGGGTGACTTGTTTTTCTGTTTTCAGGTGACGAAAAGGTAGTTGCGGAAAAACAATACCACAGCCTACTCTGGTAAATGACTTGGTCCACTTGTCGTGTAAGCTGTCCAAACATACACAAATATACACACACGCTCACACATAATGCTTCCTCTGCAGGAGGACTCTGCAGGACTCCATTTTCTCCTCCAAACTAAAGTTATTTGAGGAGGACAACCTTGGTGCAGTGACTCATCTGATTGTGGGAATCAGTATTTGACTGGAAAGCCTCCTCGCACAGACACTCCACATTTGATTAGAGAAACAGCTCCTTAGCCAACATGATGGCCCTCGTAAAATGCATAACTAGCGTAATAAAAAATCCCCTTGGATTTACGGAGCAAGGACAGTCTGGCTCTGTGTGTGTGTGTGTGTGTAAAAGGATCTTTTTATAGTGGTTTGTGGAAACATCTATAAATACCTCTGTTTGCAGTATAACCTTGTATCATACATCTCCAATGTCCTATAGAAGTTTCTGTTGTATACAAAGTCCAGTCCATTTCAAATGCATTTGCATCAACAATTCTGCTCACGCTGGCAGCATCCAAATGAAAACACGTTCTACCTTCAAATGTTTGAGGCTTTACTGTACCTGTGGGGCAGCTTCTCCAGTAGTTGTTTCTGGCAGAATGATAACCCACTACAGTTATTAAAGGGCTTGCAGTGAACTGCCCAGAGAGATCAGAGAGGGGAGAAAGATGGAGTTGTGATGTTTTTTCTTCTCAGTGCTTGGCAGCAATAGCTCACATGTGTGCTTTCACAACTGCTAGATCTTAGCAGATGCAAAACAACACCTGTCTTTCAAATTGTACTCAGTTGTCTAGTAAAGCTCCTAAATCATGTTAGAGTAGCTACGCAGCAGGAAAGTGGATGTAACTCATTTAATGATGGGGAAGCAGACAGGTATATAATACATGTAAACCGGAGATAAGAAAGAGAGAAATATAACTAACTGATGCATCATCACAAACTAGGGCTGGTGGCTATCACTGACCTTATATTTACCCCAGTTGGCTTTAAGGTTTGAAAAATAATTTCAAATTCAATTCCCAGCTTCATTGGGACACCATCTTAACAAAAAAAAAAAAAATAAAAAAAAATAAAAATAAATAAAAAATAATTAAAAAGGTAAAAGTCTCAACCTTTTTAAACATTTAGGAGTATGTGTGTAGACATGTACAGAAGGAAATGAGAACAGCTACAATATCAGAGCTTCTTTTTTAGGCAAGTGTGAACAAAATTCAATATCAATATAAATTATTATAGAACATAATTTATCAAATTTGGGCTTGACTGGAATTTAAACAAAGCTTTGTAGCTCTATGTTTGGCTCCACAATCTCAACAAAGATGGATAAAAAAGGAAAAAAAAGAATTCAGTTGCTAAAGTCCAGCCTTCTTAAACTGTGGTATTTGTTAGGTGTTCCCATGATTTTGTCACCCTCTGTAAACACAAACTAAATTGGGACAAAGCCTTGGAAATGAAACCACAACCTGAAAAACATCGAGCACTATGTGTTCCCGTCTGTTTCATTACAGTCTGTAAGATTTCATCACCCTCAGTGCTTGTCAGAGGCCATCGTGCAAAATCACATTTCCCTGTGTATTTACTACACAGTACAGTTAGGATATCATCAGCAGCCTCCACCTCTCTGCTTAGACACAATAGTCCCTGGCCAGAATCCCTGTACCAGCCTGATGCCAACACCACTCCCCCTTACCTCCCGCCACCACCAACACATCTGGCTCGTTTATCACTCTGGCAATGCGCTCCTCCGTTGCCCCGGTCATGGTTATCTTGGCAGGGAGCTTGTTATGTGCCGGGGCCAGCGATGAGGGCAATCATTTCCTCGATTATGAGCCAGACGTCTTGGGACGCATGGGAACACAAAAGGGAGAGTGATATCGAAAGAGAATAAGCAAGAGAGAGAGGGAAACTATTCTCTTACTTCCTCTCTTTTATCTGCTCTTGGTCTTTCTCACTCACGATGCCCTAAAAGCCCTTGGACTTCCTGCCTTCTTCTGTATCACACTCTGCCACTGAGGCATGATCAGTTGCTATTGAACTGGATAAGCAGGTGGAGAGATTGCAAATATTTGTGGTAGAGAACAATGCAACATGTGATTTTTTTTTTCCTATCCGCAATTTATTCATTACAACATGAAGAAAAGGAATGAGAAATCCTCCACATCACATTACCTGACCACTCCTGCTCAGCCAGCCACAAACAATAAGGAAATGCAGATCAGCTCCAGTGTAGCAGAAGACAGCTGTGCCTCCACCAGCACTCCATTTCTCATCCTATTAAGGCCCTAATCAGACCAAGATGAGATTTCAAATGAGGAGAGGTAGGTTGGAGGGAGAGTTAGAAAGTGATGGATAGAGACAAAGGAAGGTGTGGTGTTAGCGCTGCAGTCTTTTGAGTAAACAAAATGAGCTTTGTATACCAGGATCATAAGAGCATAGCGTCTTTGTTCTTTCCACTTTTAGTCAGCGGCAAAAACAAACTGCTTGATGAATGAGCTCCAGGCTTTAGACAGGGCCCAGGGAGATCACTTGCTTTTGTCAGTATGAAAAAAAGTAAAAGATCTCTCTTCTTTGCCTGAGGTGAAATCTTGGCAGGCAAGATCGGTTTCATTAGAGGTTCTTTGTTTACATGTAGAGCTGGGATTTTGAGTATTTATTTGATTGTAAACAAAGATGTCAGTGATTGTAACTTTTTAGAAGTCCCACATGAAAGCTCAAAATTGAAGGTGTGAAATTAAATATAGCTCTTCAAAGAAAAATAAGACTGGATACGATCTCTTTTCCTAATCCTTCACTTTCCACACCTTTAGATTTTTGTCACCTCATTGTGTGAACCTGTAGCCAAATGAAAGATGACAGAGTTTTACCAGAGGCACACAGACAATGGAGGGATTTCATAGTGTGCTTACCAGTTTGCAATTAAAGTGTTACTGACTCCTTGTGCTCGTTTGTCTCAATGAGCACTGCAGGCACACAGATTAAGTTCAGGGTAACCAGCTGACAGCTTGATGAATGCTGTGCCAATTATCCTGTAGCAGAAGCATTCAGCTGTGAAATGATGCCCTCTGTTGCTGAAGTTCTGCTGGATGCTCTTTACTTAGCTCGTATTCATGTGCATGTTGTCGAGCCAGAGAGTGCATCTTCATTCTGTCTGGCACATCAAAACATTTGGCCTCACGCTAAAGTCATTTTTTGTATTCTTATCTTAAACCAACCACTTTCTGCTGTGAGATTTGGTCAAATGTTTCAAGTCATCACTAAGTGTTTGTGAAATTTGATCATTAGCATAGTCCACACACCCATGTCGGCAATATAAGGCTATATGTTCAATCAATCAGTTTGTGGGAAAGTTTATTTCACAGAAATGTCAGCTGAGAGGAAAAAACTGAAGTGCACAGTGCAGAGATTAGAGGCTCACTGTCAAAAACCAGCAGACAAAAACCTAACAAAGCTGGCAGTCCCAGAGGTGGTATTAGTGGACCAGAAAAGTACCACAGCAATAAAGAAGGAATGGTTTGGCATGAAGCTGGATGATGGTAACATCTTGCCCAACTAAAGCTGGTGAAAGCAACAAGGTCTCTTAGACCCTGCAATACTTCTTCACCTCATGCATTTTGGACAGATCAGAAAGCTATTGATCTCAAAAAGCATTGATCCGGACTGCTCACATTCTAGTTGTTGAAAAAGTGTAAATGCATCTGTTTTCTCCAAGATTCATATGTAATATTTATTCCTCCTAAGTGTAACTGCTCCAGCAATTTTAAGGTGGTAAAGTGGCACCAATCTATTAGCATTTATCTAGTTGCTGATCAGGCTGACTATTGAATGAACTATATGAGTGAGGTGGATGTAAGCCTTGTTGGCGCTCAGTCATGAGTGTTAAAATACAACTTAACATGTATTTTTTGTTCTTAGAACAGCCATTGAAGCTGTTTATACTTATGTATGACAAATAAATTGATGGAATCTTTTAGGAAAGCAAAAATTTGGTCAGCTAAGCTAAATCAGATGCATGACATCCCACCAAGAGCATCAGGGACCCCTGTGTTCTCCTAAAGCCCCTCTGATATTGATGCCCCCACATTACTCAAACAGAAGGCTCTTTAAATGTCAAGCTAACACCGACAGTACCCATGCTTTGATCAGCTGTCCTGCATGCAAGGCTTCAAACCTGTGACCCATCTCATTACAACTCTCTGTGCAGCAGAGCTTCCATGGGCAGAACCATAGGGTGATTAGGTCAGTCTATCAAAGCTAGTGCCAGCCATGCTGCTGTCTGATGGCTTGGATGAGTTGCACCAAGTCAGCAGAATCCAGGACACATTAGAAAGCTGGAAAAAAAGAACTGCTTGCATGCCTCATTGTAACTTTCATCACAGTTTAGCATGCCACTGGTAATGCATCAAATATGAGTACTGCTGGATGTGTGTTGTGTAAACACAGTGTGTCCAAAATGCTGAGAGACCTTTCCATGCACACGTCAAAGAGAAAGAATAACCCCACATAGGCTCATGTGGCTCCCAGTGCAACATCAACTGAAAGGATAGTTGGCAGTTAAAGTTTTACTTTGGAGCTTCTTTCAAAGACATCTATCAATTACCATTATGTTTTTTTGGAGGATAACAAGATTTTAATTTAAATTTCTCAAACAAGTAGTCAAAAAAAAAAACCCATGCATTATCGGCTGCATATGTTGGAAAGAGTTATGAGCAGTTTAAATTGGACATGACTTTAACTAGAAAAGCCCGGAAGATTGTTCCCTTGCTGTCTTGCGTCAGTCCACAGCAGCTTTAAACAGTGCACACATGAAGTCAGCCATGTCCTGCTGTTTCTTCAGACATGTTTTAAACACTCCACAAGCTACAGTGTCAACAGGCAGACCACACACTTCTGGGATTAATAAATTACGAGCTAATGATGAATAGCCCAGTTAAAAGATGGAGGCCTAGGATCTTAACACTGTATGTTTATGTGTGGTAAGAGAGAAATGGGGAGAATAAGGGAAGGGTTAATTCAAGAAAGAAAGTGGATAATAAACTAAAAAGAAATAAAAAGGTACAGAATGCCACAGAAATTGACGCTGAATTTCCAAATGAGGATCCAAAGTGGAGGAGATATGTGGAAGAGAGTTAAGTTCAAAGGCTTGGAGTGAACGGGATGTTACGTTTGACAGCTAGCTGGGGATTATGCCAGCCATCCTCCATGGATACACAATGATTTCATGAAGGTCAATCAATCATAGCTGGAGCTGGTTCCAGGAATTTAAGTCAGACACCAGTAAAGCTGAAAATGGTGAAATCCTTCCTGTCTATCCCAATATTGTTTTTTAGTGGTGCATTCTTTTTCATTCAATTTTCCCACTGGTAACAAGGAAAAACTTGGAATGTACATATGATACAACATTGAAATCCAAGACTCTTCAAGCTAAATGAACATATTGTGTCATTTTATACTGTATACTGGCTAAAAAAATAATTAACATTACAATTGGTATTCAGTAAAATGTACAGAATTAGTATGTATATGGATTTGGGATACAGCCTATGAGTCATGCCAACTTTGCATATTCACACAAATTAAACAACAAAATCAAGTTGCATGCAGACACTTTAATCCAAAGTGAGTCAACAATTTCACTGAAAGTGAGTGAGTAAGAGAGAGTAAGTTTCCAGTTAAAGTTAAATCATTTCAAACACCTGTGTCTGAGTCAAACTGAGAATTAGCTTAAGAAAACATTTTCTCCAGTTGGTTAAAGAAAAAGAAATAAGGAAAATTGTTTTGGTTTCTTTTTACTTACATGAAGAAGCAGCACATATTTTCTCTGGCTGGTCAAACGCAGGTGTAACTCGTAACCTTAATTAGTGCTGCCCTGGTGCTGTGCATGCTGGCGTCATGGCAGAGCCGTTGTCAGGGTGATTGGTTACACCTGTGCTCCTCCTGCCACTATGCCCCATTGGAAAGGTCCAAGCAGTGTCCAGCCTTTAAGCTAAGTTTAGCCATTTCTCAAACTTAATTCCCAGAGCAGACTCATGGATATCTGTGGCCGCTTTTATGGTGAGGTTTACTTCACTTTTCTGTATGAATGCATGAACAGTTGGAAAATTCTATGGTTTTAACTCACCACAAAAAGAGCAAAACAGCTAATGTTAAGCAGTGACTTAGTCAGGATAGCTCCCTGCCAATATTCTCTTTACAATAGATTCACAATGGAATTGGAATTGTTTGGAAATTCAACAAATCAACAGCTAAGTTAGATAAGTTGAAGGACCTTTTTAGAGCAATTAGAGGCTGAGGTTGAGTAGGGAATAAGAGTGTAATGCTGGATCATTGAAAACCCATTTTCAACAGACCACAGAAGACTCTACCGAGAGGAGAGGAAAGATCACACCAGACCTCAGCAGAATTGATTTCCACTACAGAAATCTTTCCATTTCATGCCGACTTCAAACAACCAACCTTCAACCTGTTGCCTCTAAAAACAAACTTATTTTAAGTTGGCTGGATAACTCACCTTATTTGATGCTGAGTTTGTGAATTCATGTTTCAACCAGCCCTGCAGTTTAGATTGTTTGTGTGTGCGTGTTTGTGTGTGATTGATTTGGAAGTAAATTAAGGAACGATTTAGAAATAGACAAGGCAGCGAGGGGTAAAATGAAGCTCATTCACCTAAATACCACGAATGACTCTCTTGCTAGAATTGGCTTATCTTCTGATACCAAGCAAAATTGGATTTCTCAGACAGTTTCCTCCCGTGACAGACAATATGGGCTCATCCATCAATAAGCACATCCCCCTCTTTGTGTAAAAGACACTCTTATCCTTTGTATACCACCTTCCAGCTTCCAAATCAATATCCATTTTTTTTTTCCACTCTCGGTTCCTCACTACCTCTTAGGATGCTCTCTGAACTGGTCTTTTTCCATCTTACTACTGACAAGTGGCCTTCTGTAACTAGCATAACTCCCCACCTCCCACAACCTGTTCCATGTCAGACCTGGAGAAATCAATAACTGAACTGGAGCCAGAGGGTCAGGCGAGTCAATGCAAAACCTCTTACTCTAATCCTAACTTGAGTTTGTTATGGATAACCTGTGTTTCCCGTTCCAATTCCTGAAAGTGCACACAAGCTTATTCATGCATCGTAAGAGAGAGAGAGAGAGAGAGAGAGAATATTTCAGTCAAAGGTTTATTTATGAGACTGTGTGGCTCTTAAAGATTTTATCTGCCTATTGTCTAATTCATTTAAAATGAATTATACAAAGCCTAAATTATAACTATAGTAGAGTAAACTCACTTGGGAGATAAAAGCAAAAGTAAGGCTTCACAGGATCAACACATTACGTTATAGAGGCTCTGATGGTTATTATCAGTTACATCAAACCCAATACTAATAACACAACTACTAGACCACCAATATGTGAACTTCTCCTGTCCTGCACAATGATACTACACAGTATAAACAGCACTTACAATACATAGGCATGCACACACATAGCTCTAATTCCCCTGGGACAGGTTCAAATAGAGTTCATATTACACTAGTGCTCAGAAAGAGTAAATGGGCCAAGAAAATAGGAAGTGAGCAGCATCTCTGTGATCATTACTCATGATGTGTTTTATTTTGTCCACTTGGTAAACTCTGGGAGGAAACGTGATTAACAAGCACTTTTTTTGGACAGGGCTGCGCCAGGCTGTCTCCGTCAGTAAGTCTTTGCCGATCTGACATTCCTGTTTAATCAGTGTTAAATGAAAGAAATGAAATCAGATTTATTTTATCTGGGCAAAAACACATCACAAAATCAGATTTAAGGAGTAACTGATTTCATCATCATATCAGAATGTGGTATTGATGAAGTCTGACATTGGAGCATCTGACAAACAGGAAACCAAACTAAAAAAATGTTTTGCTGTCATCAGTCTTAACAGCCGTTTCTCTCCCTACTGATACTAACAAATGTAATTAACCAAGCAAAGGTGAACGGGTCAAGGATGTCATTTTACAACCTTGTCATGTCTGTAACTCAGCTTATAGGCTCGCAGACATCTCCACAGGTCATGGTGAAGCAACTGAACTGAATTATACTTTTGGCCCTGGAGAGTATCATATAATTCATGAATTTAATTTATGCATTAAAGACTTTTTTTTTTTTTTTTTTTTTGAGTCACCCACCAAATGTTCTCTATATTTGCTTCCAAGTATCTGTCAATACAGCCATTAGGAATTTAACATAATTCCAAGCTTCTTACGCTATTTAAACTTAGGTGTTTATAAAGAGACTATTCAGTTTAAGTTGCAGCGAGGGCCCGATTGGCTTGTGACAGTTGGGTGGAAGGTGTTGCGTGACAGAGGACCTAATGATCATGCTACAGAATTAATACTCTTATGAGATGTAAACAGCATCCACATACCAACACAATGAGGCCTAAGCTGATTACAAGTCACACTCCCTGCAACCCTGTCAGGCAACGAGGAAAGACTTAGGAGGAAAGCCTCTCATGCTTCAAATTTACTTCAAAGTTGACCCCAACTAGGTCAGAACTGAAGGGAGTGAGGATTACTTGTATATGGAAAATTAAAGAAATAATCCTTACTTCACATTCATATGGAAATGTGTTGATTTTGCGCTGTTATTACTTTTGACTCACATTTTCCCTTGTTATGCTTAATAAAATGTTTTTGACATCTAAGAATTTACTGGCAAACCAAAAGTGAAATTCAAAATAATGCATCTTTCATCACTTTCAATATGACATATTCCATTAAAAATGATTATTTCTTGATATAAACACTTGTATTGTTGCTGACATCTATTACAGTGCACAGCTGTCCAAATCCCAGTGTGTCTTTCACCAGTCACATTTTACTATTTTCACGTAAACAGAGCTGTGTTGTTTCTGGCTGTGGGGCATTTTAATTTTGAGAAGTATGCCAGTGTTACAGAGAACTGTATAATTGTACATGAGTGCGGTTTAAACCCCAGACAGCTATCAAAAACATTCCAGAGATTTCTAGTTTCTTTTTCTACATACTGTAGTGGTGAAATGATAAATCAGGGACTTCTATATTTTATTTTTTTATTCTTTTGCAGAGATGGATTTATAAATCAGACCCAAAATGTTCATACTGATGCATGCTATCGGAAAGAAAGGAATCTGTGTCTTAATATCTTGCAGTCCACAGAGATAACAAATAAATTTATAGGACCACTGTTGCTCTGAGCCAGAACTTGAAAAACTTGACAGAAATTAAAAATAGCTCTCTAAATGAAAACAACATCAGGTGTTCTGGATTGCAGACAAAACGCTGTGGCTTTGACTAAATTGTTTTCCTTTTTAGCATAAGTTTTTCTCTTTTTCCTTCTCACTTCCAGAAAAAGAACATCAATGATTTGCTGAGTCTTGTTTTGCTGGCTTCCTGGGGAGTGATTCTGCTGTCAGCTCGTCTCTACTGGATGGGAAACAGGCCTCCCAACTTCTCCAACTCTGATAACCCAGCGGCCGATTCGCCACATTTCCTTACGCGAATGCTAACTTTCCTTCACTTGCCAGCCATCAATACCTGGCTCATGCTTTGCCCCGACAAGCTCAGTTTCGATTGGTCCATGGACGCGGTGCCCTTGATCAGATCCTTGGCTGACTGGAGGAACCTTCACACTGTTGCCTTCTATGGTGGATTTATCCTTCTGGTGTTGTTTGGCCTTAGTGGCTACACCTCCAAAGCCAAGGAGACCAATGGGAAAGCCCATGTCACTAATGGGAAATCAATCACTAATGGGAATGGTTTCCATGCTCCTGACACAAACCATAACACAGATCACGGGCTGCCAAAGACCACCCTGAATGGGTCAGCTGGACTTCACCACTGCCCTCCACAGACATCCCTGCCCCCTACAGAAAACCTAGTGCTATTTTCCTTAAGCACCCTGTCATTGCCTTTCATCCCAGCCACCAACCTGTTCTTTTATGTAGGTTTTGTAATTGCAGAGAGGGTACTGTACATTCCCAGTATAGGCTTTTGTTTACTGGTTGCTGTTGGTGCAAGAACCTTGTATGTCAGACTGAGGACTAGAGGCTGCAAGGCCATGCTGTTGTGTCTCTGTTTGGGACTAGTGCTGCTGAATGGACTCCGGACTGTTCAAAGAAACAGAGACTGGAGCAATGAGGAGAATCTCTACAAGTCTGGGATCAGTGTAAATCCAGCCAAGGGTAAGTGAAGTGTTGCCACAAGTGACTGCAAACCTTTCTTTAATTCTAAAAACTTAAAGGTACCCAATGGAGTTTTTGACCACTAGTGGTACTGGAGTAAGGTTTTAAGGATTTTTGTTTTGTGAGGATAGACAACACAATAGATATTCCCTATGGCAGTTTCCACACACTCAGTGTGTACAAGTATAGCAGTGTACCATCAAACACTGGGGAAAGGACTGCTAGATAGGTTATAATACATTTGTTAGAGTCAGGTTGTTTTAGTAATAAACACTGATGATAAGAAGACTCCACAGAGCGCCTTTAAAGCAAAAGCCTTGCACCACGCACAAATGAAACACTGGGTTTTTATTTGTAGATAGCAAAAAGGTGGGCAAAAAATGTTCAAAGAATATTCAGCCCAACTTATCATGTATGGGAAAGTGGTCTCTTTTTGATCCAACTGAATATATTCTTGAACACAGTGTCTGCTGAGACTCAGTTTAGCTAGGCTTGTTTAAAAACTGAAAATACCATCTCTGCTTGGAGAACTGCAACACATCAAGACCTGCAGCGCAATATGATACTCATTCATTCATGCAAGACTGACTTTGAAATGGTTATTTGAATGCAGGAGTAACGCTAAATAGGATTATATCAGTGAAAAAAAGCAGTATAATCATGTACAATTATTTTTTTTATTTAAATAACTGGTTTCAGCTCTTTATTTTGGCTAACTGACCCCAATAACTGTATTTTATGAGAATAACATTTTGTTTTTCCACTGAAAGTGCAACTTTTGACTGACATGTCTCCTATAGCCTGGGGAAACTTGGGGAATGTATTGAAGAACCAAGGCAATATGGCGGAGGCGGAGAAGGCGTACAGAAACGCTCTACACTACCGGGGGAACATGGCTGACATGCTGTATAATCTGTAAGTGCTGAAGATGCCCGTTCCACCTACTCCTACTCTTGTTTGCCAAGTCTTGACACGAACCAGTTCTGATTCCTCCCATCCATCACTTGAGATGGCAGCAGCAGAACAAGAAAGGCAGAGAAAAAGAAGTGAGAGAGAAAAGTGACAGAAGGCAAAAACAAAAATAGATCTAATACAGGAGGATAGGTGCAAGTCAGGCACAGAGCAAGACATGATGCAAGAGTATGACAAAGAGGAAATAACTGTGTGTGTCCCAGGTGGCTCTTCTTCCAACTTCAGCTACTGATTTTATTAGTCGTGGTTTGAGGGGCTTGTGGGAGAACACAAAGCCTCTTCCAATCCTGCAATGCAAGGTGTCAAAAGTGCCAAAACCTCATAGCAGACCCATGTCCCTTGCTCTCTCACTGTTTTTCTCCCTAGTCCTCTGTTCCTTCTCAAGTTACGGGTGTCAGGAAGCTGGCAGAGAAACATAGAGAGAAACGAAAACCGAATGATGGTGTTATTGCATTCTTTAAAGTGGAGATGCCATTTGAACATGATTGATGGTTGGGTACATTGGAGTAATGCATTGGTATTTTTGGTAAGGGATGGAGAAGCTGCTGTGTTTTTATTTCTTAGCAATCACCCAAAGTCCCCCCATCAATTTGACGTGCTGTAATTTTGGTCAAATCTTTCGTCTTGGCCTTCACAGCTTTAAAAATGCAAAACAAGTCAAGCTCTGCAGTCGATTGTGTTGTAAAATGACTCATATTTTTACCTTTTTTTTTGTGTGTGCGTGTATCAGAGGTCTGCTGCTGCAGGAGAATGAGCGTCCTGCTGAAGCACTGCATTACTACAAACTGGCTATTGGGAGTCGGCCAACGCTGGCATGTGAGTAAACTCAAACAAAGGAGAGATTTTGTTGCTAATACATGAAGTGGTGAGGAAGAGGGGAAGAGTCATCAGCGATTAGATGTTCTCACATGTTACTCGGGTTTGGCAGAGTCTTTGTTTGGATTAATTGGATATGATCTTTTACTGGATCACCACCATGCTCCAATTTTAACGCTAAATTACATGTTCTTTTGCCACACAGACATTTGGACGGCCATATTCAGTCTATTTCAGTTTTGTCAGGGGAAATGATGGGCCTCAATGTAACACTTGAGTGCCCGCATGTGTGATGAGGGGTGGTCATTTACTGTAGCAAGGACAATTTTCTAAGAACGGGCAGGTTTCTACTCTACTTGGTTTCTACTCTTTTTGGCCTAATTTATTTCTATTTTTCACTTACTTTTCTCATGGTGATAATTTTATCTGCCTCTGACATCTGTCTTCTTACTTATGGCTGAATTATTGCCAACTATCTATAAAGACTTTTTGTATCCTCCCCATTCTTAAGTACTAAATGCAATATTTTTTTGGCCTTGCATATTACTGGTTTATTGAGATATATATATATATATATATATATATCGAAAAATATCAAACTGCAAGTCTTCTTTTGTATCTACCCTTCTTTCCCTCGGCTCTGTTCCACAGCGGCCTACTTGAACACAGGAATCATTCTGATGGACCAGGGCAACCTGGAAGAGGCCAAACGCACCTTCCTTACTTGTGCTGACATTCCTGACGAGAACTTGAAGGACCCCCACGCCCACCAGAGCTCCGTCACTAGCTGCCTGTACAATCTGGGAAAACTGCTCCATGAACAGGGCCAGCAGGAGGTTAGTGTTTGCAGTTTGCGCTAAATGGACCAGCAGCTGAAATTAAAGTGTCAGACTACCAGGTCCAAAATACTCGATGATTTAAACATGTATCCTTAACGTTGGCCTAAAAGCTCAGCTATGTAACTGTGTAAACAGTACGTGTTTTGCACAAAATAAGAGTGCCTCGTCAATTACAAGGCCTGCATTACACTGACGCAAAACAAAAACTGGACTTGCCATGTTCACTGTTATTTCTCTACTGCAGGAGGCCCTGTCTGTTTATAAGGAAGCGGTGCAGAAAATGCCCAGACAGTTTGCACCACACAGCCTTTTCAACATGATGGGTAAGGAATGTCTGTTGGAGCCCATTACACCCTGAATCTTTTTTTAAACAACCCCCAACTGTGATTTTAGCATTAAAAATTCACTACTTTGTTGACACCTGCTTTGAAATGTTAATTTGATGTATTTTGATGAGGTAACAAAACCATATGGTCCATGTAATTTAAATTTGCATCAGTTACCAATGTTGTGGATGAGTAAGAACAGTGTGGTTCTGGGTCAAGTTTGGCTTGAGCTTCAGTGGCGAATCTTACATGTTTGTTTCCATTTATATGTTTCTCTTCCACTTTATCTGAGCTTGGAATTGAGTGAAACAAACTGACATGAACTCGCTGCCAAACAAAACCTTCAGAGGACTTGAGCCACCTGTTGGATTTCAGCACTGGGGCTCATAAATGTGTGGACAGACTTTGTGTCCTCTTGAAGAGAATTGAAGATAATCCATGTAATAAATCACATCCCTCTCTATGTTATTGTAAGGCTAATTACATTATTGGAACCTCATCCTGACGGAATATTTGAGCTTACAGGGAGATGTATGCGTGGATCCACTGCACAAGCAGAATGAGAATAGGAAGTGTGTTTTGTCAGATGGAGGGAGGGGTTGAAGGAGGGCAGTGTTTATATTAGTGTGATGTCCAGGGGATACTTTGTTAAACCTTGTGTCGTTTTACCCCAGCGGCCAACAGCATGTCGTTGGATCAAACAAAATCTCATAGGGCTTCAAGCACAACAATTGTTCTTTCAAAGAAAACTGTGTTTTCACATGGATCTACATTGGGTACATTGGGGTCAGGGTGTGAGGAATGCAGAGTTCAAGGCATTTTATCTGTCCTGCACCTGCTAGAAAACATACTGTTAATATTAACTGTTTATCCATGCACACTGGGGAAGAGAGATTCAAACAATCAAAATCACATTTCATTTTCTTAAAAGCGACATAAACTCAATTATGTCATAGATCAGTTTGCATATAATAAGATTAATAATTTTAATTTTAATTAATTTTAATTTTAATTAAAACATTTTAAATGGAAATAAATATGGTAAATCTAGATCTACTGTTTTTTTATTTTTTTATTTTTAATCATTATTATCTAAAATCTATCTGTTTCAGGAGAGGCCTACATGAGACTGAACAGGCTGGATGAAGCAGGCCACTGGTACAGAGAATCCCTCAGGGCCAAGCCTGACCATATCCCTGCCCACCTCACTTATGGCAAACTCCTGTCCATCATTGTAAGTCCTATCGCTCGCGTGTGCGTGCGCACACACACACACACACATACACACACACACACACACACACAGAGGAAGGCCCATGAAACAAGACAAACCATTGTCTTAATAATGACTGCAGCAGTTAACTACCTGCCAGAGTGTAATTAAATGGGGCCTGAAGTGGCAGAGTGGCGTGATGAATAATGCATATTGAGTGACTTATGGGACATTGCAGCAAGGCGAAGCCATCCCATCGATTCCTCTGCAGAGCCTGAAGAACTGCGATAATTGTTATGAGGTGTGAGCTCCTGACTCTGGAAGGTGCATGCTAAACAAACCCCTTTCCCCTGATCAAACGTCAAACAGAAGTCGTACCGCATTCATGAATTAAGTGTTTGACCTCTGGCGACTCGAGTTAAATAGATGAGAAAATGATCACTCAGTGTGATAGAGAAAATTAGGAGTTTTTTTGGGTGATTTTGGATTAACCCTGATCCAGGACAGACGCCAAACTGCTTAAAAAACAGCTATGAAGGAGCTCCATAAATTCATGTCTGATGTCTGAAGGTCACAGTCATGGGGAGTTTATCTGGTGTAGATGAAAGCTATCTGTCTAAGATTGGATGAGTTCCAGATTATCTGTGTGCTATATGTGTGCATGAGTGTCAGAGGACATCAAGGGCATGCAAGTTTGCCCAACTTCTCCCAAATGGTGCCTTACACTTCTCATGTTTTTTTTTTCCGCAAAAAACTCCTGTCCACCCGCTCCATAAAAACAAAAACACATTTATGTGACAGCAGATGTGTTCACAGCTGAGTCAAGTTTAGATGTGGGAGCTGAACTGTGTGCCCTTTTGCAACCTCTCTAGAGATGTTTGACCTCTTTGCTTCCACAGCCTCGGGTACTGAGTGAAGACGCAACCGACCTGCTGCGCCTTTCTGTGACAGACTCACAGCTGCAGCCCTCACCGGGTTTAAACCTCAGTTCTGATCATTTCCCCTCTTTGTTGAAAGATTTGAAGATATACATAGCACACACGCAAACATACACACACGCCTAAAGCACAGGTTCAGATTAGAGTTACCCGGTGTGGCTGGACATCTGCTGTGCTCCCTCAGGCTCGGGGCTCCAGATCCATACAGGGCCCTGACTCACAGAGGCCCCCCTCCACTACTACAAGGCTTAAGGAACAGGAGATTGGATGGACCCTGGACAATGGGCTAGTGGACAGGCTTATAATGCAATTACTCTGCTTCCTTATTGAATCACTCCATCAGCTACATTTTTGGCTGTCCTGCTGAAGTCAATCAACAGCACAGGCATGGGGAGGAAAGGTCAAACTGATGTCTTGTACTGTGGTTCACCCCAACATGTGCTGTGGTGCTGTTTGGTCAGTCAACATTAAGCTGATTTTTGCATTTAACCTCTACTTTGTGTCTAGATACACTCAGCACTAATGCTAACCACTGCCTCTCATGGTCTGAGGACTGCTTAGTAATGCAAAAACAGAAGACTACACGTGGCTTTGAAAAAAAAAAAAAATGAATCTGACTTTTCATGAGTCTGTTAAATGATGACTTGCACCCACCGAACTGGACTGAGCAACTCCACTTTGAGTCCTGATGGATGGCTGGGGAAAAGGTTTAATTGAATATAAAGAGTGAAGAGCCAAAGAAAATGTGAAATAAGCCATCCAGGCCAAATATTCCCTCACTCATTTAGAGTGACTGTGGGTATGGGAAAAAGGTAATCAAGCAAACCTAATATACCCAGTCCTCTCATTTCTTATTGAATGGCAAGTCCAGTTTGGCAACATGGAAGCAATCAGTGCTGAAGCATGAAAGGAAAGAGGTGGAGAAAACTGAGCCTCATGCAAAGAAGCAATATCTCTCTCTGTTTGTTTTCAGGTGCGAACACAAGCACACCTTGAAGGTTTTTCTTTAAAGTACCGGCATGTGAAGAGGCGTACTGTGTTCTTTATGAGCATCAGTTTCCTGTGGAAGCTTACCATGCCTCAACTAATACATATCAGTGCACAATTCATTGCAGACACAGTTAAATATCGGGGCTTTTTGCTGCCAAATCTTGGTGTACTAATTTGTCTCACAACATGCCTAACCTTGCAATGTCCAGATCTGCTCATATTATTTCAAATTCTCTCTTCTGCAATTAATAACGAATCAGCTAATGGGGAAAATAACTAAATATCTTATTTTTTGGCTTTTAGGGTTTAGAACCTAGGCAACATTTAAATGATTGCTAATTTTCTTTTTACTTACTTGAGAATTAGCTGCAAAGTTATTCATTGAGAATAGTTCTGATACTTCACATTTGGAATCCACAGCCTTTTTGGTCTAAGGTTGTATTGAGTGCTGCAAAATGAAAACAAATTACACCATCTGTTTAACCCTATTCAGTGATGGCCTTCCCCTCTTTGTCATCCCAGCAACTTTGGTTCTGAGGAAAATATCAGGTGTAAACAATGATTTTCATCCTTTTTCTTTTAGGGGCAAAAGACAGAAGCAGAGAAGTACTTTCTGAGAGCTATTCAGCTAGACCCGACAAAAGGAAACTGCTACATGCACTATGGTAAGAACAGATTATAGACATTATAGACAAGTGTTTGAAAATTGATACTGGAATTAGATATGGCTGTCTCTATCCTTGAAAATGTCTCCCATGGTTGACAGAGCAATGAAAATATCATTTGAAGTCATTAAATGCACCAGGTCTGCTTATAATTCATGTAAACCACCCTGGATCCAAGCTCAGTGCTTACATAACCTGAATCAAAGTGGTGGTAATCATTTGGAAGTGTCAAATCTGTTTTTATCATGTTTCATAATAAATAATTTGGTTAATGCCCTCTGTCATTTGATTTACTGTTAGTATCAGTGCTGGGAGTGATGGAGCTGTTTTTAAGGTTTGCAGATGGCGCAAACACGTGTACAAACAGGCGTGTATGCTATGTTTATCTGAGAGAGGAGGTAGGATCAGAATACACTGTTTACCATTCGTAACACATGATACCATGTTCCTCCTGCGCTGTTGTTAATGCTGCGTTTCATATCACTGAGGAGGAACAGGTTTCTTGCTGCTTAATGTCGCTATCTCCAGGATATTCATAGGAAATGAAATCTGTCCTGTTTCACTGAAAGCGGCATTGTGTGTTGTACCTTTCTCTTCTTTCTTATCTCTCTCCATTCCTCCTGGTGCTTTCTCTGTGCTGGATATCTTGGGGTTTAAGTTTAGTTTTCTCCCTGGCGAGGGCTGCATTGCTGTTTTTGGAACAAGCTGTTTCCCCTTCTTAGTCTTTCCTTCTCTCTACCTATCTGGCTATTTTTTTTTTTCAGTTATCTTGTAAGTTCTTGCTATAGGTGATGTTTATGTGGTCTGGCCCTCTCATTTTATCGCAAATCTGCCTGCTTTAGCTACATTAGATTCACTGGATGAGCTCCAGGTGTGAGTGTGTAAAGAGGGATGATATCTGTCCACATCATAACACAGCAGACACACACACAAAGGCGCACAAATGAAAACATGCAAGGAAGTGAGGACACTGAGGGTGATAGCTAAGACAAGCCCGCCCTTTCCTCCCATTGTTCACAGTAACACATTTTAATGCAAACTGTCCCTCGGAGAACCAGCTTCTATAGAGTCTGCTTTGGCTTGTTTTTAAAGCAGCACTGAGGCTTACAATAAAGTCAGTGGACACACACCTCAACGGAGCTTCCCCGTGTTCCCCTCATCCTACATTCAGTAACATCTGCGGCGGCTTGGCTGTTAATTTATAGCCTCTGCAGAAGGCACTTGTGGGTGCTGCACCAGGTGGCCAGACTCCCACAGGAAAACACATGAAAATACCTCTGTCTCGTGTGTTCGCAGCCTCTGTCGAGCCAAACAGTCCCTCACTCCCTCACTTTCTCTACCTCCTTGTTGCATTTTTGTTGCACTCGTCTCTTTCACGACCCCCATCCATCTCCCTTTGTTTCCCCATCGGTCTCCATATTTGCCCCTCATTGCTTTCGTTCCCCATCCCCTCAATACCCCTTCTATAAGTTTGCTACAACAAAAAGACTAATATTAGAAGAAGTCTAATATTAATAAAAATATTTGTTTTTACCCATAATTCCATAATAGAAAACAAACTCATCCATTTGTTGGGTGTCTATAGCATATATCACACCTTTAAACTAAATGCTAATGTCAGCATGCAAATGTACCCACAATGAAAATGTTAACATGCTGACTTTCAGGAAGCGTTAACCGTTTTTACCATCTCAGCTTAGTGTATGCTAATATATTGCTAATGCTAATTTTGAGATATGGACTAAAGTGATAAACCAACAAAACAATGGGCCAGCAGATCAAAATTGTCAATTCATCATGGCTAAAAAATGACCATACCCTAGTAATAAGCATGCTCTCTCCATCTTCTTCTCGCTCCAGGTCAGTTTCTGCTGGAGCAGTCCCGTCTTGGTGAGGCTGCAGAGATGGCAGAGAGGGCTGCGGAGCTAGACAGCTCGGAGTTTGATGTGGTCTTCAGTGCTGCTCACATGCTAAGGTTGGCTAAACCACTGACATACAACAACACTGCTAACAAATGGTGTTTCCCTACTTGAAAAAGCAGCCAGTGCAGAAAACTGAATGAGAGTTTACTTCAAGTAATAGCTGAGGTTCTTGAGATCCAGGTTTGCTGCTGTGCTGCTTTGCCGATTATTCTGTACCATTGCCATTTTATAAACCCTTTGAAATATAAATTATACCAGCGTTATAGAATACAGTAAATGTTCTCTCTTTGGAAATCGCTGCCATAAAAGCTATTATGTATTACATGTATAAACAGAATTACAGTTCTAGTCCATCATGGCGATATTTCAGTGTGGGGATTGTAAAGAAACCATAGGAGAATTTTCCCTTCAAGTTTGGAAAACATGTCCACAGACAGCTTATAAGTCTTAAAGGTGTCAAAGAGACTGGAAACGTCCTTTACTCCTAGCAACTGAAGGGAATATTGGAGAAATGTGCCTTAATTCCTTTTTGCTCTACATATCTGGAAAAGTCATTACTGCTCTCTAGCATCCACCATAAAAGCAGCACCACAGAGGATTTGTAAAAAGTTGAAAGTCTCTGGGTTTGGCTGAGGTTTGCTCTTGGAAATGTAAGAGTAAATCGAAATGACAGATTATTCCTCTGTGTTCTGGTCTGGACTGCTGAGACTCTCTGTGACATGAATCCAAACAGATTAGGGTTAGGGTTTAATAAATGTGACACACACCTGTCATTAGCTAGATTTAAAGCTAAAGCTGCTTCACTGATAATAAAGCGGGCTCAAAATCTTGGCTCTTGTGAGTGAATATTTGTACTACGACTGACCTTAAACAGGATGATAATGTACTGGGCCTTCATATAAGTCATGCAGATACAGTGATGGTGATGTGTTAAGTCACTTAACAATAAAGCTGTTTATTTTTTATTACACATTTGAGATTAATTTGAGTGTATTTTTCTTTTCAGATTAAGAGACTTGACATGTCCCCCTGTAGCTAATGATGCTTTGCTCTAAACCTGACATCCTGAATCTTTGTCGGTCTGTCAGTTTAGGAAGAACACTTTAAGATGACTATTATATAAGCTGTGTGCCTCAGTAAACCCTGTATTTTGAAGACGTATTTCATTTGAATCCTAATCTTATAAATATTATTTACAGTGTCAGCAAAGATTGATTTCTTTGACAGTATTACCTTGGCACAGCAAAGTCTGGTTCATACACTTTTTGGATGAAACTGAATGTACAGAGCAGGTTAACTGTTGAATAATATGGTAAATTGATGCCCCAAAATGACCTGTAAGCGGCATTATCAGCTACTTCACAGCTAGTTACCAAAGAAATTAATCACTTGACACTGTTTCCGAATGGTTCTGTTGGAAAATAAAAATTTTAACAAGCTCATATCAAAACATTGCTGCAGTAAAAGAATGAGCTGTACCACCCACTGGTCACCATATGACAGTGTGTACTCATTAGTTTATTCAGAGACTATGCTGAGTAAAATAAGTCTTGGCAAGAAACATCTTTGTCTGCAGGAACAAAGAGTAATATAGTGTTGTCATGCATTCTTGTTATTCAATATACAATTAACCACAAATTGCCCAAAAGGATATGAAATCTCAGTAGATTTTGCTGATGTGGAGCAGTTGTATGTTATTTCTAATAACCTTTTAAAATTTGATCATTAGCCAATTAATACATATACAATAAAATAATACATGATTTAAAGAAAGTAATCTGTCACTATGCATCCATCAATGTGTGGAAAGTGTAATTCTTTTGAAGGACGCGTTTTGTATCTGTAGTTTCCTGCTACATTTTTATTTAAGTAATCAGTTATTTAAAGAGTTAGACCACTTGACAATGGGATTTTGCTTTCAAGAGAAACCTGCGCACAAGAAAGAAGAGACTAAAGAATAGACAAATGCACAGAAAGATTTTATACCTCAAAACACTATTTACAGACACAGTGTAGATCATTAAAGAAAATGTGGCAGTGTGAAGAAGGCAGTTTTTTCCCATTAGAGCCTTATAGATAAATAATGAACAGCACAACCCTCCCACCTTTACATACGAGACACACTGGTGAATGAGTAATGTGTCACATGTGGTGAAGCCTAATACACTAGAGGGAAGAGGCTTTAAATGAAAACAACATACTTTATATGACTGAACATGCTACAAATCTGACTATTCCCATGAAAATGTAAAAAAAAAGGAACATCACCAATTAACACAGTCAGCGAATGGCAAAACTCAAATTACAGTCATCCAGGTGATTAGTTGTTCTGTACAAAATGAGTGAATACAATGAATCATTTTTATTAGTGCAGTAATATCATATCAATTGAGTTATTACATGCACATTTTTTACCCTCCTTGTTGGCCCTCTGTTTCTTATTTCTCTTCAGACAGGCCAGTCTAAATGAGGCAGCGGAGAAGCAGTATGAGCGGGCAGCCAGCCTCAGACCGGATGTAAGTACCTGGATTGTTGAGCACTTATCATGGAAATGCGCACACACACACACGTCTGCACTGTAAATTCCATTTACAACATACTATGTACTACCCATCATCCTGACATTATGTTGTTCCTGGCAAACAGTGATAGAGCTGGATATAAAATGGAAACTGCGCATAGTTCATAGCTGTGAACTGGTGCCTCGATGTGCTTATGCAAACACCAACATCCCCAAGAGAAATGTTACTGTCACACATTCAGCTTCATAGTACATACTTAATCATCACAGTGTAGTTAAACAGACAGAGCCTTATGTGATATCATGTCAACACATGCGGTTGAGGAAGTTGGGGGCTATTATATCCTGTGTCTGCCTTTGTTTGAATCAGTCACTTGAAAGGATAAGGGTCTGTAATGCTAATTTAGTGTTTTTAGACAAGACTGAGAAGGAGCATCCTGCACTCATTTGTCACGTTAGTCTGCTTAGTGACGGTCTGCTTTGTGATTTATGTTGCCAGTTCAGTCAGGAGAGAGAATTGGACTTTCATCTTCATGACCTTCTCTGGGTTAACTAGCATTATATAGCCACACGCTGCACATGTATTCCAAGCTTTTTTTTTTTTTTTTTTTGTCTGACGTAACCCACCAGACCTGTCATAGCCATATATTTATTTCAAACTGGATGAATTATTACAATTACACTAAAATGTATAAAAAAAATAAAATGTTTTCATGATGTTTAGGTCATTTGTCCATTTGCACTTATCTAATTTTACCTGTA
Organism: Rachycentron canadum; assembly: GCA_038496675.1. Lineage (NCBI taxonomy): Eukaryota > Metazoa > Chordata > Actinopteri > Carangiformes > Rachycentridae > Rachycentron > Rachycentron canadum. Next base: position 7,383,585 of record CM076669.1, read on the forward strand.
TAATTCCTGTAGATGACTATCTAATTAATTTATCAAATACTTAAGTTGCTAGCTTTACCTATTTTGCCTTCTCTGCCAGCTTTGCTAACTGCTTACTAGCGGTCACACACTCTCAATGACAACACATAGAGTTCTGGAGTTTATTTCGGTTTTCTTCAAATTAGCAGAGCTACTCTACAATTTGTCCACGTACCCCCAACTGCACTGCAAGGATCACCCTGGGGATAAATGCTGGTTGGGATCACTGCTTTATAGCATCTGGCTCTTTTTAGATAAGGTCTGCTTGTCTGTTTATATCCTGTTTAAGCAGAGTAAAACACAGAAGAGAAGAATGCTGGTTGTCCATTTTAATTTGAAAAACCCTGTGTTTTATATTTAAATATGTATTTAAAAAAAAAAAAAAGAAGCTACCTCAAAGTCACAGTCATTATAATTCAGTCTGGAAGGCTTCATGTGCACATTCAGACACACTGAAGGCTTCTCTCGTCATTTGTCACAAGTAGAGCGCCTCTTGTTTTTGACATTTTCCCAGCACACACTCTGCTTAGTGAATGACAGTCTCTCAAATATCAACTTAATCCAGCAGCTTTCGGGTCATGAAAGATTCAGCGCCAGCTCTACGTGCTGAGAAAGGTAATAATCGTGCCCCTCCAGAGAGAGGTGCCAGGGAGTTTTTCATTTGACACGCACAGATTGAAGGGCTTTATTGACAGAGGTTCATCTCACATATAACTCTGCACTCTGAGCAGGTTGGGCAATGTTTACTGGCAGAGGGAAAAAAAAGTGGTTAGCCTACAGCATGTGCTCTTTAGTCCTGATGAGCTCAAATAGGAATAACATCTTTTTTTTTTTTTTAAGTGGAAAAAATTTGTAATCCCTAAGACTCTGGTTGATTTGGAAGCATCTGTTGTTACCACGGTAATGGCAAGTGCGGTTTAATACATCAACAAAACAACAGCGTCTTAACATTAGCAGGGCACGGTAAAGTTGGTTCCCTCTGACTGTCACTTCCAGCTCTAATAGCAGTTGCTCCTTTCAATAATTAAAACTGATCTGCTGTCAAAAATGCTTGATAAAAGATAATTGTTATAATTTACAGTAGTGGCACTAACTTAGTACAGTGTTAAAAGAGAGAACAATAAATAAAATTATTCCTGATTACAATCAGTTTGACTCCACTACTAACAGTGTCAACTGCAATATGGGAAGGTAGCAGTAGCTGAAAGGCAGGGTGTGTTTCACAAAAGCCAAAGTTCAGAGGCAGATGTTATCATAAAAACACTCAATAATATAAATGAATACTATCTATCCAACATGCTGAAGGTCAAGAGCTTACATCTGTTTCATCTCCCTGATCAGGACCAACCCAACTTCAGAAGAAATCTCAGTCAAAAGAAAGACAAAGAAAAGGGATCACTTACTTATTTCTGACTGCCTTCTTATATACACAAAACACATGTAAACACAGCTCCATTTCTAAAGTCCCCTGATCCCTTCTAGTGTGATACCAGATTGTATATTGCGTCTCGCCCAGTTGTTTAGAATGACAAAGGGACCCTCATTTATCTGGCTTAGTATGTCTCTACCGCTTATAAAGCTCCTTAGCTGTTAAAAAATTGGTTTTGAAGGAGCTTTCGTTCATTTGTTGCACTATGTAAGAAATAAAAGGTTATGGGTATTAATTTCCCAGCATATTCCAGGACACTGCTGGAAATCCTCCAGCTTCATAAGCATTCATTTGTTACAGTAAGTGGAAAACAATCTCCCAGTCCGAGGGCTTGTCTTTTAACACTGCTTAAGAAGTGGAATGTGGACGAGTGAAATATCAGGCTTAAGAAGAGACGAGCGGTTGTGTTTGTGAGGACAAAATCTGTGAACTAGTTGCCAAGTCGCTAAGCATATGTCATAGTGAGGACGCAGGCCTGGGATCAAGGCCAGGTCTGGGGGATGAGGTGCAGATGACTTTTAGGATGACATTTGGGTGTGTTTGTTTATTATGTCTTGCTGGGAGTCATGTCTATAACCTGGATTTGATGGCTGGTAAAATATTCAGGGCCAGATGGTATTTTATTAAATAAACCCCCCTCAAATGGATTTACTCATTTATATATTAACAACACTTGCCCACAACCTGTGGCTACCTCTTTGTTCACTGGTTTCAAATAGACTTTTGTCTTTGACCATGCCTGCTACTTTACTATGAGATTGCATTGAGTAAAAATTAAGCACATTTGATTTTCTTGGACTTGGAAAACCTGGTAAGTCAGCTAAAATGCATTATCTCACATAACTTAATTGTAGAATTGTGAATGGCAGGTTTAAAATAGTTTCTAAATGTATCAATTCAAGGTCGACACAGTTGCCACAGATGCAGTGATCCTGTAACTCGGCACCAATGCCTCACATCTCTATAATTATAACATTATGTGCCACTCTGTCTCCTTTGCTACTGTTTTGACTCTCCTAGTACCCAGCTGCTCTAATGAACCTTGGTGCCATCCTCCACCTGAATGGGAAACTTTCCGAAGCGGAGGCCAACTACCTGCGTGCACTCCAGCTCAAGCCTGATGATGTCATTACCCAGTCCAACCTGCGCAAGCTGTGGAACATCATGGAGAGGCAGGGTCTCAGGACTAAGCATGGGCTCGGGATGCACAAGAGCGACTTTTGAACGGAGAGAGTTTCTGCACTGTTCCCTCAGTCATGATGCAGCGTCCTGCAGAGAATGAAGCAGGAAGAGTTCGAAGCTTAAAGCTCTCCGTACAAGACAGGAAAGACCATTACAGGTGTGGCCTGTGTTGCTTGTGGGAGACACTTTGAGGCTCAGCATGTTTTGGATTCATGGGGCAGGTTCTGCCAAACAAATGGATCACAGACAGGACAGTACAGTGGCTCAAACTTCTAAGACTAGTGTCATCTTTTGTATAGCATTTTATAATGCATTGTTCAGTTGCTAAAAGATACAAAGACATGAAGTCAATGACGAATAACTGCAACGTCCAAAAAAATACCATGATATTGAAGATCTCAAATATCAGCTATAATTAAAATCTCGGGTTTTAGAGCACCTAATATGAATGACGATGTAGCAAAACTATTTAAATTATTTCTGCAGATGGGTTTTGAAGTTGTAAACACTGACAGGTGAATGACCATTTGCTGGTTTGTCCTAAAGGGAAACTCCTAAGTTGTGTAGCGATGTCACCGGAATCAGCATCAGTTGGGTCTGAAGATGACAAAAAAACTCTGGCGAGGTTGGAAAGAGCTTACCAGACCTCTGTAGCCTACTCCTCATCTGCTTGAGGTTTGCAGTTCAAGGCTACATTAGCCACTACTAGCATAACACACATGAATATCTTACGGTGTCGGTGGTTGAGTTGTATTAATGATGATAAAGGCATCAGGTTCTGAGAAGGAAGGAAGGAAGGAAGGAAGAACTTCTTTTGCATAACTGTCGATTGTCTGACAATGTTGGCATGTGAAATTGGTGGAATAATATTTAAAAAATTCACAATGAAATCCCTGATTAATTTCTCTCAGGGTGATCTAGCCTTGAACTTTTACTCTTAATATAGTAAGTACATAGCATTAAAAGTATGCCAGTGCTGAGACATCTTCAGGTACCAACCTCAAACACAGTGCTCTGTAGTACATTGTGCCCACCAAGTAAAAGAGCAGGTTAAAGCATTATGCATAGCCAGTCTCATTCTGTTGTACTCACTGAAGATGGTTTGCACCAGGTGCATTTTCAATGCTTGTGACTGTAAAAATGAAAACAGATCATAAGAAAACTCCTCAGCGGTGCCAAAGCTTGTACTGAGTCTTTACACCTCTCGTGCCAAGCAAGAACTGTTGTCACTTACGTGTTGTGTTCCTTGTGTCAAATGAAGATGTTTCGTTTCATGTGATCAAATGATCAAATTTAATTTATTAATGAGTTGGTTTTTTTTTTAAATGTTATGTGAAAAAGCCAACACTGTGCCATTTCACTGTCACATTAGCCCACACGCTCTCATTCCTCCAAATAGATAGGCTATAGTAGACAACATGACAATGACATTAAAATGTTTTTATGTTTTTTCTCTCTGCTCAGGGACATCAGGTTGTGATTCCTGTCACAGAATGGGTTTGTGACACAGAGAGAGCCTCTTAAAAATGATATTAGATGTTTTTGATGATTGTGATGTTTGATTAAATTATAGAAAACGTGTAGCTGAAAATGTGTTTTGTAAAGAAAAGTAAAAAACTTTTTCCAAAATAAAAACATGATTTTTGCTCTCAACGGTGCAATGCGTCAGGAATGATGTGTGTATCATATATATATATATACAGTGCTGCTTGAAAGTATGTGAACCACTTGAGCGGTTTAGATGTTTCTGTTTTATCATGATTTTCTTATTTTATCATCAGTTTTTATGTATGAAATGTCAGATATGTTTATTAATTGCATGTACTGGTTTAGTGGGACTTAAGTAGCCCAAAAACTACATGAAAGGAATTACTGTATGTGCAAAAGTAAGTGAACCCCCAGCTGCATTGGTTAAGCAGGTAACAGACTCAGGTGAAACACAGTTGGGTGCTTAATTAATCATTTAAGCAGACCAATGAAATGAGACATCCTTGGGAAAGGGTTTGGTCAGCGCTAATTAAAAGAGAGAGGAAACCAACCAAACCACTGTGGTCCCATACAAAGGAGATATCCAAGGACATGAAGAAGAGGGTAGTGACAGCCCATCAGTCTGGGGAGGGCTATAAGACCATCTCTAAAAGATTCCAGCTCCATCCATCCATCCACTGTAAGACAAATAATTTACAAATGGAGGGCCTTCAACATGACAGCAACTCTGCCTAGAAGTGGACGCCCATCGAAACTATCACCCACAAGCACCAGAAAAATTATAAATCAGGTAAAGGCCAACCCACACATCACCTCTAGAGAGTTGCAGACCTCTCTGGTAGCATCTGGGACAAATGTGCATGTGTCTACAATCAGATGGAAACTGAATAGCCATGACATTCATGGGAGGGTTGCTAGAAGGAAGCCTCTGCTCTCAAAAAAGAATAAAGCTGCCCGTCACAATCAAAACCAACATGTTTGGAGAAAAGCCAAAACTGCATATGAAGAAAAGAACCTCCTCCCAACAGCGAAGCATAGTGGTGGAAATATAAAGGTCCAGGGCTGTTTTTCTGCCTCTGGACATGGACGACTCCATATTATCCAAGGAACCATGAATTCTCCGGCACATCAACAAATTTTTGACCAGAATCTCCTGCCATCAGTCAGGGAGTTGAGCTGGGACGAAAATGGATTATGCAACAAAACAATGACCCAAAACATTCCAGCAAAACTACAAAGTCATGGCTTCAGAGAAAGAGGACTAATACTCTGGATTGCCCCAGTCAGTCCAGACCTTAATCCAATTGAAATGTTGCGTTGAGACCTGAAGAAGTTGGTACATACCAGATGTCCCTCCAACCTTTCCCAACTGGCTCAGTTCTGCAAGGAGGAGTGGGCAAAAATCCCAGATGTGAGCAGATGTGAGAGACTGGTTAGTAGTTACAGAAGATGTTTGGTTGAAGTAATGGCTGCAAAAGGAGGAGCCACAAGCTACTAATACAAGGGTCCATGTACTTTTGCACATGTTAAATTTTCAGTTTTTGTGAAATAAACAACCTTTGTTAAATTAAATAATGAAAATATATCTCTTCTTGTGTGTGTGTGTGTGTGTGTGTGTGTGTCCATTATTTGGAAGGTGTGCTTTACAAATTTTGATTTGGATATATGTGTAATAAGGTTATGGTTTTGTTTTTTACAAAAACAGTGACCATGTCTTAAGGGTTCACAAACTTTTAAGCAGCACTATATATATATATATATATATATATATATATATATATATATATATATGGCATATATACACATATGTGTGGCACAGGAAAGTATGTGGACTTCAAGAGAGTAGTTGTTGACTAACAGAAGACTTTGACGTCTTACAGCACATAAACTTGAGCTTGAACCCAAACATGAACTCATGATGTCATTGCTAGCACAAGTGGTAAATTTGCCAGTCAAGTGGAGCAGGTCCTCAGGATTGTATTGTGGTTGAAGTTCCCAAGCTGCCGACAAAATTTGTACAGATGTGTGTGTGACAAACAGCTGATATGATTTAATGTTAACAGTTACTAGGAGCAGGGCAAGTTTCAGTACTATTTATAATAGTATTTGCAAGCACTCTGGCATATAAAACACCATAGCAACAGGAGCAGCATGAAGTTAAATTTAGCATAAAATTAACAAAGAATTTAAAGTGCAACAGAGCAGGTAGAGCATTTGTGGCTGCTGAAAAAAAGAGTGCCTTGCTTTGGATATGTAGTATGATGCAGTAAGAAGTGTGTCGTGTGTTTGTGCTGTAGCAGCAGTCTAGATGTTTCCCAGCGCCATTTCAAAACATATTTTTCAATGTTTCAAATGCTGAAATGTTTAGCAAGGACCTAATTTCTCTCCAGTCCTGTTACCTAGACTTGGCTTCATTTGAGGGAAACTATTTTCAGGGAATGAAAATACCAGAATGGCATATCTTGCTTTCTCTTTCAACACACTCTCATAGCTTTCTGAGAAGATCCACTAATTAAACTTGGTCGATTTGCAAACTCAACATGTTGACATCATCTGATCAAGCAGACATCAAAGAGTTTTCTAATCAAATGCCAGACTTTGAGTACACCAAGATGGGAATATTTAAGAAGATATCAAACTTCACTCACTTATTGACTTGCAAGAACTTGAAGCCCCAGTTTCATCATCATCTCAAAGTTTCCAGCAGAACTTAGTATATGTCTAAAAAGACCTAATTTGTTATGTAATGGTAATAACTCTGAATCAAAAATGTGTTTGTTAGGGATTGAAAGCAGTGTACGTTGAAACATCATTTGCAAGACTCATCATAGAAACTGTCCTTCTTACCCAAATGACCAATTCAATCTCAAATAGTTTACTAACAGATGATGACCTGGCCCTGGAAAATAGTTTCATCTACAAAAACCAATATCATGCAAATAAAAAGTCACATTCACATAATGTGCACTGGGCTATGAAATATTGCATTTTATGTGTGAGCATGTAAAAGTGATTTTGATTTTCTTAGCTTTAATACTGTGAAATATTTTTTGTGATACAAAGTATGAAAAAAATCAGGTGGGAATTTTATGAGACAGCAATGTGATTTAGATTTTTAACTCAAATACAAAAATTATAATGTTATAAAATCTAGATCATAACATTTCCGAAAAGGAATCTAACAACTGCCATTTTACAACTTTTGTGATAAAGTTCATCAGAATAGTACATTAAAATAATATCTGTGGAGAAATAGAAACAGAGCCTCTATATTCATACTCCTGACCCCATCTTCCCTCTGTATTTTCCAATCACACTTGCTTAACACCCAGTGAAAGATAACTTCTCCTTCTTCCTGATAAAGTGAGAGGGCTCTGTTCCAGAGACCAATGAAATCATATTCTTGTTACTACACTTTGCATCCAATTTAACTGTAAAGTGCCTCTTACATTCTAGAAATCAAGACTGTTACACATTCAATATTCAGCAGAAATTATTTCTAATGGTGGGAACAACTCCTGCACCTATATGGTAAAGCAAACTACTAAACTGTCGGGAAGGACGTTAGGAAGCCCCAGGGCAGATGAAAGGTCTCCTCCCACTACGCTTACAAAGTAAGCATGAGAAAATAGGGGAACCATAGAGTCTCAAGTCTTGGAGTTTTGGCAAAGTAGAAGAGCTGGGCTCACAAACAGAGAACTTTGAAATGATGGTCTACAGCTTCTGTCAGATATAGTTAAGAACTTCACTTATCCCATGTAGTTGCTCACCATTTATTATTCCTTTCCTTTTACCCCTTCTCCCCTATTTAATATGTTGCTGGGTGGCTTTTTGCTCTCTCTGCTGTCGAAACATTGCAATTTCCCCACTGTGTGACAAATAAAGGAATGTGAATTGAACTCACCCTATGGATCATACAACTGGGAATGAAACAGAAACAAGAAAAAGTGCCATTAAAGTGCACCCACTGGAATGTTAATACTCATAAACTATGAAAATATGGGCATTCCTGCAGTAGATTTCTCTTTTAGCAAACATACTATAATATAATATAATATAGTTTTTATTGCAAACCATCGCAAGAAGTTTAGTCGGAAAATGTCTCATTTGTAGAACTGCTACCAACTCACAGACATCTGCTTTTTGTGAAGTCACAGGACCCACTGGTTTGTTCATTATTTATTATTATCATATTATTCCGATGCAAAATGTTAATCTGTAAAATAAAGTGAAGTAGAAGTATAAAGTAGCATGAAATTAAATTACTCAAGTAAAGAACAAGTACCTAAAAACTGCACTGACAGAAAGGGCTTGAACAAATGAGCTAATAATTATGATGCCAGCATGGAGTTGGGCTGCAGGCTCTCTGAAAATATTTTGATGAGCTGGTGACTCACTCTGAAAGAGTTTTGTGCAGGAATAATGGCAAAAATGTGCCATTAGAAACCGCTGCACATAATATGGACCAGCCAGCACTGACCCGTGCCAAGAAAGAGGGGGAACTTTTTCTAAAAGGCTCCCTGTATCAACAGTGACCCCTGCTGCCCATTTCACTTAAGTACAGTTTCCGTCATTTCTTTCTGATGAACATGTTCATGGACTCCAGCCCCCTGTGACCCTGGTGGAAAAGTGGTATAGATGATGGATTGATAGGTGGTTAGCATTGTCGACTCACATCAAGAAGGTTCTGGGTTCGATTCCCAGGCCTCCAAAACGCCAGCAACACTTACACTATTAAAAAAGCAAAAGAGACACACCCCAGCCACTGACGTGTGCACTGCTTTGATGTCACTAACTGCACTGTGGCTTATCTTCCTACAAAGAGCAAATGTTCTAGCTCTTGTTCGATTTCCTTGTACCTGTTGAAAACGCGTAACCCTTTACAATAAAGCTCAAACTGCATGAGGAAATTTTAAGTATGATTGTAATTTGAGCTGGTCAAATCAAGAATAAAGTTTATAGCATGAAGTATAGCGTTTCCATAGTAAGCAGAGCTGCAAACTGAGCCTTGTTCTATCCACTTTGTTTACATTTTTGAAAAACTGAGAACGTTGTATTAAATTTTAACAATTCCTTTTCACTTGTACTGTCACTGAATTTCCATGATACTGACAAAATCTAAGTTTGGAAGAAGAACAAAAGCTGAAAAATTGAAGCAGGAATAAACACATGTAGACATTACTTTTCTTAGTATTAACGGATTTATTAAGCTCTAAACTCAATATTGGCAAAAAAAATCTGGCAAAAATCAGACTAGTAAACTAGAAACATTTGTAGGATTGCATCCTTTTTTGAAATATACGTATGTCATTCTTCTTTCTTTTTTTTAAAATCATACTTATATGTACTATTCTCCTTGAACATATTTAATGGGCATAGATCATTTTTTTCTTCCAAAGCCATCAGGAGTTAAAGTGTAAAATTTTCACTCACTCAGACAGTTTGAGTTTGACACGTTGATACTGCACATATCCTCCAGATCCTGCCCTGACTTCATCTGTACTGGATCAAATACTCCGGATATATTTGATTTGGATCAAAAATAACAAAAATTTTGGGATTCATGATATCATCCACACAGCTGTCATGAGTGTTTTCCAAACTTCCATGATTAGGTTTTTGGAAATAACGTTGTCCAACAGTTGATTTTCCAATCATCACCCGTGCCAAAAATATTATTTTGGTGTGTCCGAGAACACTTCCTGTTCCTCCGCCATAAAATGGCAATGGATCCATGCTGCCCATGCTGTAGTTGTCTGCATATGCTGCATATCTTGCAAAATATACTCCTAAATAAAAACAAAGAATGTCAGAGGAATTCTGGTGACAATAACTTCACAATTATTTATGTTGTATATATTCTGTATATTGTTGAATAGACAGTTATCAAATAATTGAATTTACCTTTTCCATATATATTGCCATGTTGTCCAGCTAACCGTACATCAAAGTTATACTTGCAAATGCTGTCGACGTTTTTAAACTCAGTCCCATGAAAGAGTCTTCTCTCTTCAATTTTTTGGACACCTTGAATCCTCATGAACTGTTTCTTTTTGCTTGGACACAAATAAATGAAAAACACAATTTTGTCAATAAAAAAATGGAACGAAGAAGTGCTAAAGTTAAAGACTGTCTTACCAACAATACATTTCCCAAAGGTCCAAATTCTGTATCCTGCTGATTGAAACAATGGGTCTGTCCAGCAGCCCGTCGTTTTTCATATAGCTTGCCACAGTGTTATACTCTGGGGTGAGTTCACTGAGAGGAATTAACTGTAAAATATGTGAAGAATAGACATTTAATAAAGAATAAAGAAACTATAGGTTTGTGTCAACATTCAGAGCTCAGACACTGGCAAAGAGTAGACACCTGAGCAAATCAATTTTAATTGTTGAATACCAATTTGTGTTTGTTTTGAATTGCATTTAATTTGTTGTAACACTTTATGAATTGAATCGTCAGTTCAAATCTGTAGATGAAAAATCCAGATGTTTTAAATTTAATTTAATGTGGATAAATTGTTGTCTGTGACCAAATATCTTATATATAGTTCACTTTTATGCGTGCGTCTGTGTGTTAGAAAGCTTAAATGAACCTTAAAACTCATGGTCAGGACTTGCTCTGCTAAATAGTTTTCAATACATTTCTATCATTGTCACCTGGTATGGAATTGTAGGATCAACCATCTCCCAGAATACAGGGGCAGCAGTCCAACAGGAACAGCTGTGGTAAGAGAGTTTCTATTGTGACAGTTTCACTTTCATTTTGCAAGAAATGAATGAAGAAAGACTTGACAACTCCACTACTCATTGTTGGAAGTGTGAATTATGTTATGTTTATGTGTTTCAAGACCCATTTCACCTTCTCTCAATGTTATAGCTCCGTTGGATCCGTCTTTGCAATCCTGTGGTGATGTGGTGATTGCTGTAAAGGAACATATACATCGCATGAGATCAAGTCTTCATGGATAAACATGAACTTAATGTGAAAAAGAAAAGGTACTCAAATACTTGAGAAATCGATCATCCTGCGACAATTAGATGAAGTCGTATTTAAAACTCCTTTTGAATTTCTTATGTAATATTTTTCAATATCATGACTCTGAAGGGGGTTTGTGGGATCATCCTGCAGGACAGACACACTGCTTTCAGACATTCAGCCTGATATACATTTTTGTAAAGTAACAGATTCAATGTAATATTAATGTGAGAAAAGAACAAAAACCATTTACCTCAAATTTGTGCCACCTTCCACAGTCTGCCAAGTAATACCAGGTCCATGGGGTGTCTGATGTGTCCATGAATTCCATTTCCTCATTGAACCACATGGTCTTGAGAGACAGAAATTAAATTGATTATATCACAATGAAAGTTAATAAATAAGTCTTAAACCTGACCTCACTCTCTCTAACAGCTCAGGTAACTATTTAAATGTAGCTGGATGTTTCCTACTCAAATGACTTACATCATTTGTAGCCACTCCCTGACATAGGCGGGATTTCTCACTCATGAATGTAACATGAAATTGTTACTTACACACCAATTGTCAAGTCTTCTCTGAAGGATGTACAAGAACGAAAATTATGCTTGTGTTTAAAATTTTATTAGTTCAAATATGTGCAAATTACAGACACACATATAGCCTCACACACCCCTTGTCACACAATCACTCACCCACACACACACAGCTGTAGTGTTATGACTGAAGACATCATGTTCTTCTTCTTCACTTTCTGCATTAACAATGAGGAAATTCAAGAGCTGCTCAAAATCCACTCTTGTACAATTACAACACCTTGTGTTAAACTTATTGAGACTCAACTGTGCAACAAAACACACAAACACAATCATACGATGAACTGAACAACTGCACACAGCAAAGCAATATTACATCATGTAATTATTTTCCTTACAGTACTATACATGTGCTGGCTACATTTATTTATTTTTTTTATACATTTACACCAGGTGCAAACATTTCCTGCTTATTCCTTATAGAAAGATGTTAGCAGGTGATGGTGACGTCACACTCAGATGATTTGAATCCACGTGATGCTGGAACTTAAGTTTATGTCATTGTGACACAATCACAAAACCTTTCATGGAAAGGGGGGAAAAGTGCACTGATGCATGGTAAAAAAAAAAATCAGAGGTAGAAGTGTTTTCATGAATAAAAACAAAGTAAAATCCATGCCTACATAATACATTGTACTAGGTACACACAGATGTTGATGTCACTAAAAGACCACAGTGCTAAATGAGTGTGCAGGACCATGTTGTGGTTTTTGTTTTATTTGGATTTATGTCTACATGACTTGTAAAAAGCTCATGCGTGGCACTGTGGATGTAAAGGAGGGGCTGTGGCTGATGGCAGGACATCACCTATAACCTACAGGCTGCGAGTGCTGCTCTTAGTTTAAACAACAGATATTGAACAAGCAAGCACAGACTCTGCATTTAATACAAAATTGCCACACAGGCTGATCTTCGGTCAGCGTTTTCATACTTTTCACGTCACAGAAACATTCCAACCACAAGGTCCTGTCTCAGAATAGTCTGTACAGTATACAAACTGTGCACAAAGTCTTTATTGTCTTCTCGATTATCCAATATTCCCAAAGGCACTTTAGATGACCCATGCTGCACTTATGTCTTTTTCATTTCCATCATGGTATCTGATTCTGTAGCCTAAATATTTCCATGTTTGAGTTCCAGCCTCTATGAAAAAAGTACATATCTTCTTGTTAGGCATCAGTAGAACTCAATCAGATATTCTGGGTAAATCTGATTGCTGTCAAAAATTACATAAATCTTTGGATTGGCCATATCATCTACACAACTGTCGTAAAAGTTGGTGAAGCTGGCATCCTTGGAGGGTGGTCTGCAGTACATAGGGTGACCGACTGTGTATTCTCCAACAAGCACTCTGGCCAGGAACATGGTCTTATATGGCGGCTCACTTGCAAATATTGGTGGGGCGAGTCCGTGTCTTTGCAGGGTGGTGTTGTGCTTCCCTGTGGTATGGCAGAACTTACTGGAGTATTTGGCATCCCGTGCAAAATAGCTCCCTGGAAGAGAAAGGTGTGAAGAAAAATATTAGATTCTAACAAAAGGAAGTAGAGAATTGTTTCATGATGTTACATCACAACACAGAGGGATCTACCTTTGCCATAGACATCGCCATGGCTTCCTGTCAGCCGCCAGTCAAAGTTAAATGTACATATAGCTTGTATGTTGCTGTGTCCTGTGCCATGAAACAGCATTCGTTCCTCAATATCCAATGTGCGCTTGACTTTTCGCAACTGTGTTTTCTTCCTTAGGGGAGAACCAAGTAATGACAACACAACACAGAGCACTGATCAACACTTAGTTGTTGGATGAAAGTACCTTCAGGCTAGATGTGCTCAATATAAGGATGTGCTCAAATCTACGGCAAGCTCACTTTCATGGACAAACTTATTGTGGTTTGAGATGTGGCTGCAAATGTTTCTGCAAAGATGCGAATGACCCTGGTTTCATTAGTTTATTTTAAAGGAAGAAAGACTTTATCTGTAGAGCTGCTGGAGAAATGTACCATTGTATTTCTCACAGAATGTGTCATCAATCAAATCAGATTGCGATCACCAAGTCCATAAAACCAGAACCCTCTGCTAACCCAAAAAATACACTGTGGACACTGTGCAGTCCATTCACAACAGCACAACAACCATCTACCTGCAGAAGAACTCCCATAGATCAAGGTTCTGAATCCTCTGGATGGATTTGATTGGATGGTCCATTGTCCTTTCATACAGTCTGGCTACTTCTTTAAACTCATATGTGTCTCTGCCAAGCTGGATGAGCTGCAAAACCACAATCACACATGAGTAAAAGAGTCAAAGCCATGGGCGACTTACACTGTAAAAGCTTTAAAATAAATAATTCAAGACCAATAAAACACCTGCCGAGTGAGGAAATTTTTTTTTTATGTTAATTCGAATTTAATATAGAAGCATTGATTTTAATTCCTGTCACAATGGTTAGATTTTGTTCCCATGGCTACATTCAGATCACCAAACACACTGGGAAGGCTTTACATGTAAATACACTCGCAATGTTTTGAATTTGTTGTGTATGATACTCTATAGGAATGGTGTGCATCACAGCAATGTGCGTTATCCTACTCACCTGATAGGGCTCATCTGTATTGATTCTCTCCCAATGACAAGGAACAGGCAAGGCAAGATTATCACAAATAAATCTGAACAGGTGAAAGAGAAATCATTACAATATAAGACAAATAATGTTATGTTAATGTGTTATGTCATTTAGGAAAAGCTTGCAAAAAAAAAAACTCAGTCTATGGTAAATGTTTCTGATGGGTCAGCAACAGGGCAGCTTCCTGTAGAGCTGGAAGGAATTCAGGGCTCACCTCAAGGATTCCTGAGGTTGACAGATGCTTGAACCCCGATCTTTCATGTAAAGCGTGGGCTACTTACTCCCAACCTCAACACGCTCCCTATAACCTTCTCTCTTACATTTATTTTTCAATAAATGAAGGGATGAAGCAAAGACAAAAGATTGCATGTTTGCTTTCACCACCAAGTCTTACCTGAAGCCAGTTGCAGAGTGGAGGGAGCGTTTGATTGGCCGCTGCTTCCCTGTTGTGACATTGATCTGTCGCATAACTGGCAAGGAATTTAATGAAGATAAGGCCTACACAAACTTATATTCATGTACAATTTCAGGATGATTTCAAAGTATAAATACAGTATAGCTTATTCTTTAACAAATTCTACAACTTCACTTTCAAGAATCTTAAGTTTTGGATATTCTCTGGCTGAATAAAATGGCTTTAGTTCTACTTGAACAGTGCAGTGTCATGCAAGAAGTTGCCATTTCGTCACCATACCTGAAAAGTCCAGTCTGTACGTATACTTGGCTGTGTAGAATTCCATAATGCCGCGTTGGTTTCTGTTGTAGCACTGCTCAATCTGAGCACTGGTCACAGAGCAGGCTGCACTGGGATCAATCTGACCGGGGGAAAATCAGAAAAATGAATCAGAGCATCAGAGACTGGAAATTATTCTTCAATTAATCAGTTAGTCAGTGGGCAGAAAATTATTTAGACAATAGTTTCTCATTTCACTCATTCCAGCTTCTCCAGTGTGAGTGTTTTGCTGCTTTTCTTTTTTTTATTTGGTACTAAATTGTACATTTTTAATCAATGACAGGGTCAATATATAGATGTCATATTTGACTTAGGGAAAGCATTTTCAATGTTATATTAAAGTCTAAAAAATATCTGTAAAATGATGTACAATTAATACAGTTGTTAAAGTAATTGCAACCGTATACTTTAAACACCATTTTATTATTGAAAAATCTATCAAATGTTTCCACAGTTAAATGTGTAGTCTATTGGGAGAAAACAGCCCTTCACAACATCAGCATTAAATGTTTTGTTCGCCCACCAGTTCAAAAAGAAATATTACAATGAAGTAAGACTAAGGAAAACAAATCTGGCAACCATCAAAAAAAATTTTTTTTTTTTTTTTTTCTTGGACTGCAGCTCCACTCGTGTTAAACTGCACGCGATGGTTAATGGGAGAGAGGAAACGCACAATGCAATGGGATAGATAGTTTTAGGGTCACCGAGGGAGGGGCAATAGGCGGGGGCGGGTGGGCAGGGAGGGGTGGGGTGGGGGCCAGAGGCACAGTTTAGAGACTGTTAGAAAGTGTGTTGTCATGTCCCGTGAACTACCTCAAACATATGCCACACTCCACACTCAGCCAAGTAGAACCAGCACCAGTTGGGCTCTGAGGTGTCCATCTCCTCAATCTCAGTGGACTCCTCCTCTGACGATCTGATGGCTAACATAGCTAAATCTGCAATTAATAAGTGAGAACACGCGAACACACTTCAACAAACCGCAGCTGGAACAACAACAACAACAACAACAACAACAAAAAAAAAAATTAAGAAGGTGTGGGGGTGTGGGGAGGGTGGAGAAAGGAGTGTGTGTGTTTGTGTGTGTGTGGTGGGGGGG
>CM076669.1:7404718-7448108 GCA_038496675.1 Rachycentron canadum
TTGTGTGTGTGTGTGTGTGGGGGGGGGGGGGGGATGCGTTTGGGGCAAGAGTGTGTTTTATTCGTCGGACAAACCTAACGTCAAGGAGATGTTTCTAAGCCATGGTCGTGAGGGCATTTCATCCTGTAAACAAATTCAAATAATACAGGAACTTGCCATAACGAGCTAGCTATCATTAGCGGCTGCCGCACCCGACTCCTCTCAACTCTACGGGTGTCTTACCAGTTTTCAGCCTGTCTCTAACTGGCTCCCTGTCCTTACTGGGAAATAAATCCTTCATGCATTATTAATAAAGCGCCAGAAAAAATCGCAAAGTCGGAACCAGATTAGATGACTAACGCTGCATAACATTTTCGTCTTCCTATGCGTTGTTTACTTTTATTTCCTGGTTTGTCACGCACTGCACGTCAATGCGTCAATATGACGTCACTCCCCCTTTGTCACGAGCTCTTCTGCCCACAGTTTGTTCTACCAGGTACAGAAAAGCACCGCTCCCTTGAAATAATTAGAATTAAGATTTGCAGAAGTACAGCAATTGTGATATAATACGGTGACCGGTAGCCACCAGATCATTTGAATGATCATTTGAATGATCTGTTTTATTTTTAAGAGTTACAACATCGGACTGACTATAATTTAATATGCAGATAGAGATTCTACCCCACCTGAAGAATGCTTGTTTTACTTTAGTCCATACTGAGTGTGGATGACAGACACGAACAGCCCTGCTGAAAGTGAAAGTTCTAATAGTTATATCACTTCCTTGACAGGCCTATGAAATAGGGGGAATATATTTGTTACAGGGGTAAAAAAAAAAAACCCTAATAAATCTAATAACTAATTAGACTATAACTAATTATGATGAATGACACGGCGCCACACATGCGAGAAGTAACACAGCAAATTCCAGTTTCATTTTCAATTGAATCAATCAATTAAAAATGTTTTTTCTTATATTAGTTTCTGAATAAATTCTGACCCAACTGATCTGATGGATTTAAAATCAACTGGCCCCCCGAAACCAAGATTATTTGTTGACCCTTGGATTAGGGGTTATTGGTACAGAAGTAAACGCGACACATAAAACGTTCCATCTTGCTACACAAACAGGTTTTTGAAATTACAGAGCAGAAAAACACAGAGGCTGGGGGACACTCCAGTGCGTGGGAGAGCGTGTGTGTGGCGGGCAAACTTTAGGACACTCCCCTCCCCTTCCCCAGTCCTTTCTTCTATTTTCACCCAGTCAAGTCTAAGGACTTTATAGCCTGCAAGCTCTGGGGTGAGTTACATGCATTCACATATTGTTGTCGAAGCCAAAGCATTTTTATTGGCTTTTTAGGATATGTTTTGCTCTTATTCTTAGGGTATATTGTGTGATGTAGCAGAGTAATGTTTTCATTAGTAATAAATCATTAATAATTTATTGCATTTTGGAGTTTGATGGTTTTTATCAATATCATGATAAATATGTTCCTTGTTCCCTATATGCATAGATGGAAGAGAGCTGGAGAGAATATATGAGACATGGCTTGTGTTTATTATGTGTGCATGCTACAGAATAGACCATGACTGAGGAGACTGCCGGAGGAGACCCTGTTAGAAATGCGAGGCCAGATAAAGGGGCTCCTGATGAAGGCATTCAGCCAAGGGAGAAATGGGCGAACAAGAAGGAGTTCATGCTCTCCATGGCTGGGGAAATCATTGGTCTTGGAAATGTTTGGCGGTTTCCCTTTCTGTGCTTCAAGAATGGAGGAGGTGAGGGACAGGTTTTGCTGGCTGAGACATTAAATAAATGGCAGTTGAGATTGTACAATAGCTTTTAATTAACAGGAAAATAAGGGTGTGCCTGCATGCATCTGTTGTCTGCATGTATAACAATAAAGGACATGGATAACGTTCAGATCATAGGTGGCTAAAGACTTCTGCTGAGATTCTAGTCCTCAAATTACAACTACAATCTTGACATTATATGCAATTATTCTGTATATGGGGTCATAATTTCACTATAATTTCACTATAACTACTTTTTGTACAGATTTATCTTAGTTAGTCCACTTGCAACAAAGTAACATTATATTTTTCCATTTTCCATTAATATCTAGGTTATTTGTGCCTTAAAGGTTCTGTTAATGACTGTCAGCAAGGGATTCCCATGACCAAACATGCAGATTGAGATACAGTAACTTCCAGACCTGCTATCAAATACAATGAAAAGATGCCATTACCTAACTATACTGTATATTTACATAGAAAATGGCTTGCTGTTATATTATTGTTTAAAATCTCATTTACAGAACCTTTAATACCCTCTAATTTTAGGCTTTTTTTTTTTAAATTTTGATTATAGGCTCATTTTTGTCATTGAATGGGATGCCAGTATTATGTAACCCCTGCCAAATACCACCTGCATGAGAAAAACTGTGTCTCTTTTTTAGGTGTTTTCTTGATCCCTTACTTTATCTTCCTCTTCTTCTGTGGCATCCCTGTGTTCTTCCTGGAGACGGCCCTGGGCCAGTACACCAGTGAGGGTGGGATCACCGCTTGGAGGAAGATATGTCCCATGTTTGAGGGTAAAAACAAGGCTCAGTCAGATTTTTGTAAATGTATAAGTCAGTTGACATGCAGGAAATAATTTTCACTTCATTGTTATTGGTAAATACAGCACCAGCAATTCAATAATCACAGTAGAGGCACTTCTGAGGGATGTTGAGGAGCCAGTTTTTTAATTTGATGCCGTGGTTTTACGTTTTGAAGTGGTCAACCCTGCCGTGTCAGGCTTGTTGTTTTGTTGTGCTCTGAAAACAGGCTAGAGGACACATTAAAATAAATGTTAAGTGAAAGGGGAGATTTTGTTGATTGTGGGCAGTTCAGTGGGTTGACTGCACATGAAATGCTTGAAATGTTAAACCAAAGTGCACTATAAGAACATGAATACATAACACATGTATATATATATATATATAAAATGTTGAAGACTGAGAAACAAGCGAGCACAGAGAAGCTTGCATAACACAGAAGAAGGCAACAGCTATAAACTTTCAATCACTATGTGAAAACTCATTGTATTCTGCAGGGTTGGGAATAGCGTCCCAAGTGCTTGTGACCTATCAAAACATCTACTACATTGTGATTTTGGCCTGGGGTATCTTTTACCTGATTAACTCCTTTCGCATTCCTCTGCCCTGGTCCACATGTGACAACAATTGGAACTCTGGTAAGGCACATCTGTATTTCAACAGCTGTATGGCATTTAACACACATGCATACAAAAATCTTGCCTCAGAGGAAACACAACACAAATCCTCCTACACATCTTAGCATTTTGAAATGTTCACCTTCCATCTCATCTTTATCTCTGTTTCCTCAACTTGGCAGAATTATGTCACAGTCATACTAGCATCTTTGAAAACCCCCATTTGTTTCGCCCTGGCTTCAACTGGTCATTCCTGAACAACATCAGCTCAAATGACTACTTTGACATCTTTGGTGACGAGTAAGTTGCATCTTTATTATTGAGCTATACCTTTGTGAACTGTGAATTTGTCTTTTTTTTTTGACACATTCTAAATTTATATCAGGGATTCATCATGTTAATGTGATTCAGCAGCTTCAGGACACACCCATGCCATTGTGTTCGGCTTACGCTACATCTGTTTCTGTAAAAAAAAAACAAACACTATTATTTGCTGCCTTGAGACTATTTAGGGTGAAAAGAACAACCAATAAATCTAGAAAAGCAAGTAGGGTATCAATTTGTAGAAAATTCCACGCAACTCATAGTCAAACAGATATGCTTATTTGCTTTCTTTGTTTTCTTGCCAAGAGTATAATGAGAAAATGAATATCATTCTCATATTTAAATATGAAGCTACAGCCAGCAACCAGTTAGCTTAGCTTAGCATAAAGACTAAAATCAAATGAACACGTATATGAAATACACATAATCAATCTATTAATAACTAACTAATTAAACAAATAAATAAAGAATCATTATAATATATAACTGTCTTTTTGATTAATTTGTACAAAAACCAAAAGACCATCTTGCATTGGGATCACACAGTTGAGCTGTCCCTAACATGTTGACGTTCCCATCCACAAATACTCAGTTGTCATTACTACATTATTAAGTCTACGTAGTTCTTTCACCACACTCATTTTCATACCCCACCTTCATTTTGATCTTAACTCCACACTAAAGTTTCATGACTGTATCTTGCACAGCTGTGATGCTATTGTACTGACAGCAGTACACAGGCATATAAACACCTGCCAATCATTATCTGCATCTCTGCTTTCCTCTCTCAAACTCAAGAGTGTGATTGACTGTGCTTGCCAAACATTTATTCAATGCTCATAATAAAAAAATAAAAAAAAAAGAAAAGAAAAAGAAAAGAAAAAGAAAAAAAATCAAAACAAATAATCTCAAGTATGGTCGAACATTCAAGAAGGATTAGAGTTTAAAAAGGCCATCAACCATCTATAGGTATACATTATAAACATTTAGGCATTTTTTGTGTAACTACTCTGACTGCCAGAAGGGGGAGGCAAAGGTTCTGCACTACAAGTTTAACAATCCTTTAAAGATTATATTATCTTGTGATACTGTTTAGAAACCTGCACTGAAAAGAACTTGACTGATGATAGTTTATAGCGTATTGTTGTTGTTTAGAATTGTTATGGTTTCAACTCATTTGACTTACTTGCCTGTAATTTTTCCAGGAATGTAACAGCACCAATCATGATGAAGTCCCCGGAACAGGAGTTTTGGTTGTAAGAAACACACTCACTTATCTTCTATAAGTATGAAGAAAAAGCTTTGACAGTAATATTATCCTCCCCAGTGAGAAACATTCCCCAGCAATAGCTCTTAATGGTTCCCAGATACCAAGCAGACATCTTTACTCCTGGGGTGCTGGATGGGTGTGATGATGTGGGTGAATAAACAAAAGGTGAACTGGGGCCATCCAAACAGCAGAGAAAACAAACCAGTCACATACCTCAGAAGCCACAAATGACCACTTACAGCACTTTATTCAACTTCCAACTTTTAATAAAAAAGTTGTTCCTTCACTGTTCATTTTTAGCCATTTCAAAATATGACTGCTTCTTTTCACTTGATAGTGCTGTGATGCCGTGTGAGAGGAGATATTGGCAAATCACTTGCTATATACAATACATCTGTGCTGCATCATGAGAGCAATATGAGAGCTTTCCCTGCAGCTTTTAAATGTTAACCGAAGCCATCAAAAGACTTTTTTAACATCTGTATTTGAGATGCAGATGTTTGCTCATTTTTGCTGTATATAATTTTCCTCAACTGTCACTCTAAACAGGAATACGGCTTGTGAAGCATTCATCTTAAGAGTAAGGACGTATTTGGCCCAGGCAGATTTTGAAAAAAAAAGGGTGTTTGCATGTATTGCATTACATCATTCTGCTTGTTATTTGCAGAGCATGAGTTTGTATACATGAGCTTTAGGGTCCAATCTCTTCCTCACAGTAACCGTGTGATAAGAATGTCAGATGGCATGTCCCTGGATCATATCCACTGGGATCTGGCTCTGTGTCTCCTGCTTGCCTGGGTTATATGTTACTTCTGCATCTGGAAGGGGATTAAATACACAGGAAAGGTCAGTACTTCAACCTACAGGATATTAGGTTCCCGTCCCTTTTGTCAGCTGTCTTTAGCTCATCTCCCCTTCTTTGTATATGAATTCACTTCTTTGTGATCAGTAAAGATATGATAAAGTGGGAACTTGGTGCAAAGTTACTACTTTATTCTAAGTTATTATCCTCATTTTTGCTGCATCAAAGTACATCAAATAACCATTCAACATGTTTGCTTTCTATTATTTCCTCTATATAATGGTTTTCATTGCCACAGGTGCCATATTAAAGAATTAGGGGAAATTATTCTTGTGCTAATCATTTTTAATATAGCCTTCAAAATTGATGAAATTAATGATTACCTGAATCAGCATTTCCCCTCAGCACTATATAGTGTTTTAGCATCTTCCAGCAAATTGTCTTGATTTTACAGCCCATAATGTCACTGTTAATGTTCCATCCATAGGAGCCAACAAGCTAGATATCTATCTCAGGAGTTGGTGGAGACTAAAAACAGAACTAATAGAGGGTGAATATTAGACTTATATATTAGACACCAGGTGACCAGAAACCTAAATACTAAAGTTGGTCTTTATTTGCCTGAGATGTCATATACAACTGTTTGCTAACATATTAGCCATATCAACAAACTGTGTTTACCGCTTCTACAGCACCAAGGTGGCAAAATTTAATACATGTGGGTTTAAAGAAAAAGAGAGTGTATATGCTATCTGTAACAACAAGATATATATAATGTAAATACATATGAAATCATAACAATGCATTCATGTGTTTGTAGGTGGTGTACTTCACAGCTACAGTCCCTTACCTGTTACTCATCGTCCTCTTCCTCCGTGGAGTGACACTCCCAGGAGCTGCAGAGGGCATGAAGTATTACATCTACCCTGACTTTCAAAAACTAGCTGATCACAGAGTAAGAACTTAATGTCATAATTCACTGTTTATGTAACAATCTTTGCTTTGTTCAACATACACACACAGGGCAGCCACTGTGCTGCCATCTGAAAGTCAGTATGTGATTCACAAGTCAATAGTCACTGTTCTTTCTTTGCAGTTGAGAGCATTAGCCTCACGACCAACAAGAGCATCCTCTCTCTATCTATTTTTCAACACTTCTCTCTCTGTTAGATTCCTCTGTGTTCTAATAGGATGCAGCGTCCTGTTAACCCCCACCTCCCCGCATGCCTCCAACCCCCATTTTACTTTGCTTTGACTCTGGTTTCCGGTCCCAAGACAGAGACTTCAAAAGAAAAACAAACCAAGATCCTTTCTCAGTGAGAAGATTATCAAAAGATTTTGTTAGTAACATCATCACACAGGATCAAAAACAGTTCTCTCCAATGGGAAAAAACACATTTTGGGGGTATACTGACTTTATAAAAAAGCCAATATAACTTAAAGGTGATAAAGCTTTTAGCTGAAGTCGAAGTCAATAGTATACCAGTGCTGAAAATGATTGATCTATAGTCACATAACAAACAACACACTGCATCACATTCGTTTAGCATAATGGTGTCATTTCTTGACTGAATAGTGAGTTGAAAAAATTGGATCTCTCCAGCAACGACTTCAAAAGCCGTCTTTATGCAACAAAATGAGCCTCCCCGAACCCCCACGCCCCCTCCACATCTCGCCACTTATCTTCCTCTTGACAGTTCACTACAAGACTCTTAGCTTCAGGGGTCAAATGGGTTATGCCTCAGCATTTGCCTTTGGGTGGCACTAAGTCATTTCCTCTTCCTGTGTGAGCATGCACACATATATTTGTCTGAACATTCCTTTGATAAGTTTTTTTGTTTTTTTGGATGTATCCTGTCACTCATTTTAAGTATCTGATCATTTCATACCTGCTTGTTAGACTTAGAACAAAACACTGATGTGTTGTATCTTGTGTGTCGTATCAGTGAACCCCTGTGGGGATCTTAACTGAGAATATATTTTGGAGGAAATTTTGAAAGGGTGAAAGGTGAAAGTAGTTATGGGCCAGAGACCAGAGTTATGCAATGCCAGATGCTCTTAAAAGCAGAACTGAGAACAGATGTGTTTCCAGCGTGTCTTGCTTTTGCATGTGATCATCTGTTCTTTGCTCAAACTGCAGAGGAAATCATAATGCAGTTCTGGCCTGCATCTGTTGTCTGTTTAATGTGTCAGTCTGTCTGCTTTTGTCCGTCTCTCACTGTGCGTGTGTGAATGCATATGCAGAGCAACCACAAGGACACAACAGTTTCCTCTTTGTCCAGCGTCAGAATTAAACACCCTTTGCCGTACTCTATTCCTGACTGGAGGCTGGTTGTCAGTTAGACCCATCACAGGGCCTGAGTAGGGGGCTTTATATTGCTTTGGACTTTTGCCAGTTGTATTTTTTGGTGGGCCAGACTCACAGCATTTTATGGTGCCTCTAATGTTAAACAGATGCTGTCAAGATGAGTCTTTAGACATACAGTCATGTGAACAAACCAGCCTACACATTCCCAGGGCTGAATCTGCACAAAAACAAACACCAACAGCTCTGGAAAAAATTAAGAGACTACTCCAATTTTTTCTTAAATCAGCATCTCTACATGTCTGGCAGCCATTCCATCCCAGTGTCTGTTGAATTCCAACACAATCACAACTCATTCTACTTAATGAGGTACTGATCAGGTGATCACCTGAACCAAATCTTATTTAACAAGAAAAAGTATAGAAACCACTGCTGTGGTCATCACTGTCCTCCTGTAATAGCACCAGCTGGATGGCAAAACCAGTGCTAGTAGTACCTCAAAAGTATTTGGAATCAAAAAATAACTATTGATGATGCCACAAGAGTTGTAAAGAAAAGTTTTGAGCGAGGAAAAGAAGGGTTCACTTATGGCTTTACTGGCAGACACAGTAAGCATCAGGTTGCTTCCATCCTTAAAATTTTAAAGATGGCAGTTCATAAGGACAAGGTCAAGCAGCAGACATTGGGGATAACAACTGTAGGACATTGAGTGACCTACAAAAACAATGGCAAATGGCAGCTGGAGTGAAGTGCATGGCGAGAACGGTTCGAAACAGGCTGTTAAGGGCTGGGCTGAAGCAAAGCTTGAAAAAAGCCCTTCATCAATGAGAAGCAAAGAAGAGCCAGGCTGAGGTTTGACCATAAGACCATAAGGATTGGACCGTACTGGAGTAAGGTCATCTTCTCTGATGAATCCAGTTTTCAGCTTTGCCCAACACCTGGTCGTCTAATGGTTAGATGGAGACCTGGAGAGGCCTACAAGCCACAATGTCTCACACCCACTGTTAAGTTTGGTGGAGGATCAGTGATGATCTAGGGCTTCAACAAGGCTGGAATTGGGCAGATTTGTCTTTGCAAACTTGCTTTTTTCTGCTCTGACAATGTTCCCCAACTCTGAGGATTGGTTTTTCCAGCAGGACAATGCTCCATGTCACACAGCCAGGTCAATCAAGGTGTGGTTGAAGGACCACCAGATCAAGACCCTGTCAAGGCCAGCCCAATCTCCAGACCTGAACCCCATTGAAAACCTCTGGAATGTGATTGAGAGGAAGTTGGATTGTCACAAGCCATCAAACAAAGCTGAGCTGCTTGAATTTTTGCACCAGGAGTGGCATAAAGTCAACCAACAGCAATGTGAATGACTGGTGGAGAGCATGCCAAGACGCTTGAAAGCTGTGACTGAAAATCAGGGTTATTCCACCAAGTGGTACCATTACTATTGTTTTGTTTAAAAATGATTATGAACTCGTTTTCTTTGTATTATTCAAGGTCCGAAAACACTGCATCTTTTTTGTCATTTTGACCAGTTTCTGCATTTTCTGCAAATAAATGCTCTAAATGACAATATTTTTATTTGGAATTTGGGAGAAACGTTGTTAGTAGTTTAGAGAATAGAACAAAAATGTTCATTTTCCTCATATGCATACCTATATATAATAAAACCAGAGAAATTGATAATTTTGAAGTGGTGTATTAATAGTTTCCAGAGCTCTATATGGTGATGGAATGATACAACAACAAACAAAAAGGAAATCCAAAAAACACACAGTCGTGTATGTATATATGTATTGGACAATTTGGCTTAATTGTGTTGAGCTGACAAATTGTTTTTCTGTTGCTTATTTCAGTAATGTGAATGTTCATGGTCCTAACATTCTCATATGTAAGTCAATATTATATCCTCTGTAGGTATGGTATGATGCAGGGACTCAGGTGTTATTCTCTTATTGCTTGTGTGAGGGAGTACTGACTGCCCTTGGAAGTTACAACAAATACAACAACAACTGCTACAGGTCAGTGTTGTCACTCATAGTCGTGTGTCACTCTCAGCACATCATCACATATAAAGTTGTACATTTGTGTACTCTTTGACAGACCAAGCTTTTCTTCTTGCATGTTCTTGTTATGTTGCAGGGATTGCTTGGTGCTATGTTGTCTCAACGCTGCGACCAGTATCTTTGCTGGTTTCGTTGTGTTCTCAGTTCTGGGATTCTTGGCGTATGACCTTGGTGTACCAATAGAAGACGTTGTTGCCAGTGGTGAGTTTTTTCACTTTTTTGCAGCTGCATTATTTTGCTACTTTAACTGTGAACTTCACGTAATAAATTTAGGTATCACAATATCTCAACTGTTTTATTTTTATGCAGTGACTTCACATGACAACAACCACCAATGTCCACAAGATGGCATCTTATGTTTAGACAACTTAAAGCATTTCACATTCAGTCACTGTTGCCAGTTGACCCCCTAAAACCTCCTTTTTTATGTTTTATTGTTATTGTCATTATTATTTTAACAATATTTATTTTATTTCTTCATTCTAACACTGTTTTAGAAAGCACTGTGTAGGGCAATGCAACATTAATTTGCTTCTCCCTGTCTCGCCTTCAAATGAAGGAATCAGATCAGGGGAAAAAACAAGTCATGTCCAACCATGAAGCTTTTGAAGATTAAATTTAAAAGCAGAGAATCTGTGTTTAAGGAATTTTAAACTTTTGTCCTCAAGACAGTGGTGCAAATGACTTAAAGGATGCCTTCATGTGCCTTCTACAGGTCCTAATCTTGCCTTCATAGTCTTTCCTAAGGCAATGTCATTGCTGCCTGTCTCATCTTTTTGGGCCGTGCTCTTCTTCCTCATGATCTTCTTCTTGGCCATAGACAGTCAGGTAAGAGTAGTTAATTCATCATACACATTTCAGCATCTCAGCATCATATTCTACTTGCAAATAGTAATTTCCAGGTCTGTGCCCACAGTTTGTGTGTGTGGAGAGCCTGGCTACAGCCATCACAGACATGTTCCCCCGTCACCTGAGGAAGCGAGGAGGCAGAGAGACACTGGTCCTGATCATCGTTGTCATTTGCTTCCTACTGGGGCTGCCACTCGTCACTGAGGTAGACTGCAGGAAGAGGAAGGGCATATTAGACAGAAAAAAGTCCTGTTATGAAAGTAGAACATATATATATGCAAGTTATGTCATGGTGAAAAGTATTGTTTTGGTGAAGTTAAACTTAACTGTCAGATGACAATGGGTAGATTACAGATACATATTATGGAAAATAATATGTGTAATTATCCCAAACTACTATCCTAAAACCCGACTTAGTACCCTTTAACTTTTGTGATAATTTGTAGATGTATGACAGTACCTTTAAAACGTAAACATAATAAACATTATCTCTGCTTAATGTGGTTAGTACTATTATTGTGTGCATGTTAGCATAGTGACTGTTACTGGTTACTGTTTGTAGTGTAAAGTACAAAGTTTCTATCTGCCATGACTTTTGTTCTGTATGTTTTTCAACATTTTTCAGGGAGGGATATTTATCTTTAGTGTGATTGACAGCTACGGTGTCAGTGGAACCAACCTTCTCATCATTGCCTGCATTGAGACTATCGTCATTGCCTGGGTGTATGGTAAATCATATCATTGGACTAGTGCATTACATGACCAACATCAAGTGATTTACTGACATAATTTTGAAAAAGTTTCTGAAAATTAATTTCTACAAATATTGCAATGAGCTACACTAATTCAGCTCTGTGATAACTTTTAGTGTATGAAATAAATAATTTGTTATCTCACAGTATCAACATCATCAGTGTTGCTCTACATTCACAGCATTTGCCAAAATGAGATTCATTATATTTCCCCATCTTATGTTATTCTGACTGCAGCATTTGTTTCATCAGTGCAATCAACTAATCTCTATATGTGTTAACTTATCTGTAAGAAAGCTTCAGATAAAAAAACAAACAAACTTTGAAATCCACAGTCATTTTATTTTCTTCCAAAGCAAAGGACTGTGCATCAATTTGTGTTTGAGAATACTTGGAGTACTTAACTCATAGTGCCACACATAGATACACCTCAATGTGGCATCCACTTGAAAAAATTGTGCCCTTGCCGTGTGTGTACATTTACAATTTTGTGATCATCAAAAGCTCAATTTTTTTTTTTTACCAGGTGCATCAAACACTATCAAAAGCTCTAAAGATATAGCTTGACATTTTGGGAGAAGCTCAAAAACGGTGCGAAGATTGATACCGCTCTCATGTTTGTTCAGTAAACATGAGGCTTTAGACAGCAGTGATTCATCTTAGCTAGAAAAGAAGGTGTGACAGCAAGTCTTGCTCTGCCTAAAGGTAAAAAATGCCTAGAAGCATCTTTAAGGCTCACAACTTATTTCTTGTTATGAAAAACAGAATTATTACATTGATTTTTGTAGTCTATATGCTAAGCTAAGCTAACTGTCTGCTGGCTGTAGCTCCATGTCTATGTGGATATGAGAATGGTGTGAGTGAAATCTATTTCATAAAATTTCAAACTATTCCCTAATGTTTCCAAGGGCTTACAGTGATGTGGTCATAAAGCAAGGTTTGATTTCTGTTGACCTTTTCCAGTATTGATTTCTGTATTTGTTACAAAACCCTTTAGAGTCAGAAGAGTTGCTTTCCATTGTCATTGTTTTACCATCACAATCCATTCAGTGCTTCAGTTGAGGGATTTTTGCTCACTTGAAGAGTTTATAGAGTTTATCACAAACCAGAAAGTTCAGTGCTTCACCTACTGGCTTGAAACCAGCACCTTCGGCTGTTAGATGAACATCTGGAGCACGAACCTTGGTACATTTATATTTGCTTGGCCTTTTTTGATGCCCTTTTCGTTCTCTCTCTCTATGTATATACACAGTATATGATGCATTTTTCATTGGACCTTTCTTCTCCATATGTGTCAGGATTTGTCCATTACCTATACCACAAACATTAATCTTTCACATCCATAAACCAATCTTCATCTAACATCCAACAGAATAAATCTTGTGAGATCTCAGGACTTCCTACACGTTCATTATCAGCCACATTACTGGCTAAATTACATCATGTGGGTAGAGGGTTCCTCTGTTCTCATATTAGTCTTTATATCTGGACTCTCAGCTCTCAGAGCATCTGTATTGTATTGATAATGACACTGAAACGTGTCATTATCAATGTGACTGAAACTTGCAGAAGCATATTCCTTAGACATACTCTCACAAATATCCTGATCATGTGTATATATTCAGTCCCTGTGATTTTGACCATGTCCAAGTCCATTTCCAACTCCATGCAACGGGTCCAACCACACTTCCTCTGCAGAAAAGTAATGCAGAGTGAGATATCGATCAGTTTCTGCAGCTGCTTCCTCCTCTTTTGAGTTGTTTAGTCATTCTCTCGACCTTTCTGCTTCTTTAAACTTTGTCTGTTAGGTTAGGTGTGAAGATACAATACGTCCTCACCCAAACTTAAACGAGGCCACTCACTTACTTCCTCCTCAAACATGTTGTTAGTTCAGTGGGTCAATGTCTCCATCATTTATGGAGCTGTGCCTGCTTTCCTAAATTTATTCAAGCTCTGGATGTTGTTTTGTCAGACAGGTCATGCACTCCACCAGTCTCACATCACTTTCCTTTGGTTTCTTAATAAGCTCTCATCTTCTCCTCCTCTCTTTGGCAGCTGAAGGTGACCAGCTTTCTCATCTTCATCTCCTATTCCACTCCTCTGCCTCTGATCCTCATTAGGTATCTAACCAGTCTTCCTTTTCTCCTCATTTAAACCATATGATTCTTCCTTAGTTCAAATTTGAACTTTATTTCCCTGTATACCTGCTATTTGTTCTCATTTGATCGTTTTACTTCCTCCTCTCTTCCTCCTTGGCCTCAATAATAACTGCTTGGCTATTCTCCATTGTGTACTAAAACATAACATGTTTCACAACAATAAATCAGTGCAGTATGTAACAGGAGCTTTCAGTAGTCCTGGTCATTAGATTCACAAAATTTCACTTAAGAAATGATAGATGCACACAAATACAGATGTAAATGTAGGTGTCATTGTGTAAAAAGTGTCACCTCTAAGCATTTGTATCTACAGCAAAATGTAGTTAATGTAAGCACTACTTATTGCTGTTGGTTGTTTGTACAATATTTAAGGTTTTTGCATTCACAATTTTTAATTTAAAAGTACAATTTTAATTTGAAAAGTAACTATAGCTGTTAAATGAATGTTGCCTACAAAAAATTAAATGTAGCTCAGTAGATGTGTCATAAAGTCATAAAGTGGAAATTAAAAAAGAATAAAAGTAATGTGATTGTAATTCCTGTAAAAACTATAATTTAAGCCTTTCACTGAATAGCACCTCCTGTTCTTACTCCATTCAGGTGCGGACCGATTCTACGACAACATTGAGGACATGATTGGGTATCGTCCATTCCCTGTGCTAAAGTACTGCTGGATGTTCATCACCCCGCTCATCTGTGGGGTGAGTCCTCACACTCACAGTTTCTCACTTCATCTACTATGTGTGTCTCTTTCTGGCTCTCTGCTTTAATGCCCATTTCCTCTTATGTTTTCATTTGTATTCATTATTTTCTTTAACAGAAAGTACACTAGGCATATTAATGCATACAAGGTGTCAGTAAGTCAAGTAAGTTAAAGGAGCATACTGGTATTTTTCTATGCTAAACCCCAGGAACCTGTAAGAACTGCTTGGTTTTTTTTCTTCAGGATTTTTATTACTGTGTTATAATGATAGTTCAAAGCGTGGATAGTTTTGAAACTAATTTTCTTCTTGGCACCCTTGTGCACTGAAAAATAACAAATCCCCCAACCTGAGCAACCATTGTTTTTTTTAAACCCTCTTATATGACCTATAGGATTGTCTCCTGACATTGTGCCCCTACAGCGGCACATGAACTGGACTTTGGCTGTCATGGTTACAACAATAAACACAGAGTGTAATGACAGTGGCATACCTGACCTTAGTCGTCATGGTTATGGTAATAAACGGACATGGCGTTGATAGGTTTAGGCACAATAACTATGTGTAAAGTTAAGAAAAAATTTGTGGTTTGAATTAAAATAGGTTCTTCCTCAACATTTGACAGTCTTTGTTGTCATGGTTACAATAATAATTTTCTCAAACAGTCATGGATAAAAGAAACAACATAAACTTCCTCCTAACAACTTTCTAGCTCTTAACGTTGCATCACCGCTCTTTTACATTTACTGTTATAATTACAAACTCACAGAAAAGGCTCAGTCGAGTCTGTAGATCCCCATCAGCTCCACATTGTGTTTCAGTGTCTTTGAACTCATTCTTTTGGTCCTCTAGTGTTGCCCTTTGGTTCTCCCCCACCACTCTCATCAATCTTGTTCTCGCCCCAAAACATTTTTAATAAACCCACCATGCCCACCTGCAAAATGGCGGAAAAAAAACTTACCGAAACCAAAACAAAGCTAAAAGAAGAGTGAAAAAACTGATTGAACAGAGATTCGCCAGCTGACAAGAAATAAAATTACAAATATTTCCTAGTATTGCTCTGTTTCTTCTGGACATTTAAAAAGGCAACATGTTTTCCAAATGCATATGTGTATGTACCATAGACTGTATATAAAACTGGATGTTGACTAAAAAGCAAAGCCAGTGCTGAAGAGCCTTAATCCTGAATTCTGTCTAATGACCATCAGGGGAAGTTTCACTAGTTGCAAAAAGGACTTTGTACAGAAATCTATGGGAAAATGTCCCTACTTCTCACTTGATTTATTACCTCAGTAAATGCTTTCCCAATGGGTTTATGTTCTCAATTTCTAGTTTCAATTCATTTTTTAATTTTGAGAAAAATAGACCATTAAGCAGGGTATGTATATGGGTGTGGCAACCATGTGATTTACAAGCTGTTCATTCAGTTCATTTTTCGTTAGTTATTTTTTTTAGTTATTTTTTAAATTCTTCTCACATCTTGGAAATTCATTTTCTACAACATTTTTGCACAATATACAGAAACATCTGTCTTTAAATTAACACCACCTGTGAATTGTGAGGAATGATATGGTGAAACATACTGTATGTTTAGTTACATTTAACTGTACTATGGAAAAATCAAAGTGACTTAGAGAAAAAAAGAGAAATGAAAGCTGAAAAGGTATAGTCTCTGCTAACCGGACCATTTCCTGTCCCCCAGCTCACAGTGCTGTATAACCTGATGCACATGGAGAATCTTAATGTGTATGGTTATATACTCAGCTCCTGGTACAACACTTTGTCCAGGGTACTCATTTTTGCTCCACTGTTATGCATCCCAGCATTCACTTTGGTCGCATTGTGGAGGGTGAGTGAATTCAAAACTTGTATTTGCATATATTTTTATAATTTAATTTAGCTTTAAAGATAAAACTAAATTTCAACTTTTTCTCAGCTCTTGCTGTTATTCTGTGATGTGTCTGTGGTTACATTTCCATTTTCCTCCAACCAATCAGAATCCCCAAAACATGACTAAACCATCCAAGGACCTGCGTCAGGCTCGCCCACATAAGCCAGTGCTCACACTGTGCAAAAAAGTCATCTTCAAGGCACAGGGGCCAGCCATCAGGAGTTTGGATGGAAAAAATGAGAAGATGATGATGGAGGAACCCTGAGGGTTTGATGGTTTTTGATAACACTTTTTAAGTCCTGCAGCAAAGATATGGAGCAGAGATAGTGTCAATGAATTTTCTAAATCTGATCAAAGATATACACGCTTTTAGAAATGTTTACACACTGCATGAATCAGGAAGTTTTTGTTGTTGTTACTATGTTAGTTTGGTTCGTTTTCCTTTTTTTTCAGTTTTTTATAATGACAAATAAAGAAAAAATCCAATATAAGGTACATACTCATATATGCCTATAATCGTACATAAGTATTTTAAAGGGGTTGGGCACTGCTATAACTTTGTTGAACAGTTTCAGTGCAAAATTAATGAACCAGAAATAAAAGACATTGCCTTTTATATTCCACCTATTCTTTTTCCTTGTCATAACTGGTGTCCACAATACCCACAATGCAACTGAACTGCCAAGAGCAGCAATTTGGTTGTCTAGTACACTGCACAATTAGCTTCTTTTGTTATTGTGTTTACTAATGATAATTGTTGTATTATGTTGTATGTTTTTTTTGTTTGAGAATCTGACCATTATTTTAGATTCATATTCATTCAATATGCTAAATATCATGGTGCAATGTGTCTCGTTTGACTCTGTCCATATTGATTTTTGTCCAGAATCAACATTCAATAAATGTCCAGGACGATCAGCTTGTCATTTCATTGAGTGGATCTCATTTTTCCTGCTTTGTAGCAAAAAAACTAAAACATACCACAGGTCTGTGCATGTTTCCTACTTTACTTTTGTCATACATGCTAAAAAAAAAAGTCATACATAAACAAACATAAAAATGAGTTACAGGATAGATGTGGTTGGTGAACATGAATTCAGTCATTGTAATACCAAGTATTAGCCAGCTCAGTCATCTGTGTAATCCAAACCGACATTTAATTAACAGGCTATTCCACCCAGTTGCCTCCCATCCCCCTTCAACCCCCAACTCCCTCCACTGTGCCCTCAACAACACAGAATGACCCTCAGCCCTGAAAGCGTCTGCCCTAAAAGCCAAAAATCCCACCAGTGGGTCAGGTAGGTCAAAGGGCAATTAAATTAATACTGATGTATGTTATACCATAATGAGAAAATAAAAACCAACATTAAGAAGCTGCCGACAGTTTATTGCTCCTCAAGTGCTGGAGAATAGGGGCAGAACATATAAGGTCATGCCCCCATTTTGTATATTGATGGCTCTGTGCTTATATTAGAAGCTGCAGGTTTCCTGAGGGTAAAGAACTATAGGTTTACAAATGGTGTACACTTCCAGTAATGTATCCATCACTCTAATTATATAACCATCCACAGCAAGAGTTACTGTAATGGAAAACACTGACAAGGGGTTGGTTGGAAAACTGGAGCCTACGTTTCCCATAATCCAACTTGATAGCAGGCCCACCTATCTCTTGGTCTCCCCTGACAGGTAAACAGTGTAAATACAATTTGAAAAATCAAAAGCAACAGGAATATGACAGAAAATAATCAAGTGTGATAAGAAACCAGATTTATCAGGTGAACAGGTCTCCCAACAGGGCTTTGCGATTAGATATGAAACTTGGCACATCCGAGCATCCTGGGATATTACAGTTTATTATTAGTTCACTTCACTAATGAACTTGGATCCCCCCAAATGCTACTTTGCCTTTGTATTATATGTATCACTACCCTCATTCTGTCTCATAAAAGTGAAAAATGAAAGGAATGGGAGCAATCCAAACATGACTGGAGACTAAATGAAGGTATGAAAAATGGGCCTGAATAGGAACTGAAAAAAAATATTGAAAAAAATTCTTCAATGTGTTCAAGTATGCTTTCTGAACTGGTTTTCTAAATTTATTTGCTTTGTTTATTGACATGTTTTTGTTTTTAAAAAACTATTCAAGTTGTGACAATGCTCTTAATAGAGCTGCCTAGCCACTCCCTGCCAGTGCATGGAGGGTGGATTAATTAAGGTGACTGAATTACGTAGACTCATTGCTTCACTTCTCTATTACAGCTTCAAACCCTGTCAGTGGTTTGGTTTCATGTGACTTGCTGTTGACCTTTGGCCTTTAAATCATGTTGTGAGAGAATTTCAACTGTCTTTAGAGAAGGAGGCAGAGACAGAGGAAGAGGCAGAAGGAATATAAAAAATTGGGTAAGTGAATCTGAATAAAATCAGATTTTTTAAGTGTGTGTAAAGTGAGTGTAAAGTCTACTCTGAAACTGTCTCAGACTATTTAGGTTCTGGTCTTAAGTGCTGAGTCGAAATCCAGATGCCTTCAACTGGATGACTGAGAACCTACACAGACATATTTAGGTTCTGGTTTATATTTATTGGTATAGCCTTCATGACGAAAATGACAGATTTTCTATGTGCAGGGTGATATTATCACAGCTCATTATTGTAACTGAATGGCAATCCTTACCTTCCTGGGTAACTATTGATGTTGTAATAAGCCTGTTTTAATGGTGGCAGTCCAATTTAAGGGAACCAAATGTTGAAGATTAAGGTAAAGACAATTTAGTCAAGATGTTGTTGGTTAAAATAATCAAAAACAACAAAAACATGATGGAAACACAGCATTTGTGTGTTTTGTGTTCTTATTTCCCCACAAATGTTGTTTCTGCATCTGTTTTTAGTCATTTCAATACTGCAGAAACTGCCATGGCAAGCGTTCATGTACATCATGTAATAGCCAAGTCTGATTCAATTGCATTTTATTACATTTTATTTTTATCAATAAATCACCATTTCCATCTCAGCCAAGCAAAAGTTTTTTTTGTAAGATTATGTATAATTATTTATTCATTTATTTATTTTTTTTTTGCAGTGTTTCAATTCCACTTTTTATATGAGCAAATTCAAAATGCCCCAAAACCGGTGGATAGAGACACATTTTTGTCTGCACCATTTCTAAATTAAATGCAGGACATACATTGCTCAATGTTGCATTTATGGCTGTCCTGCCCATACAGTGTGTCTTCATCAATGTTTAATGAACCCTTTGACTGTTTGCTGCGCTTAACAAAAATTCCCACAGGGCAAGAGTTAAGAAAAAGAAAAATGTACCTTATCGTTGAGCCGGCCATTTGATCAAAATCACTTGGTCGAAGACACTCAACACATCACAGGAACAGATTGCAGAATGTTCCACATTAAATAGATTGTATTTCTGCCTGATTGCTTCTTTAGACCATTTACAATGACAATGCCTTGATGTAATTTATTTTGGGACACATAAAGAGCTATGACTTTGCATATAACAAGGTCACAGAGATTTGAGACACTTGGGTAATGGAAGGAGAGCAAAATGAAATGGAGAACGGCTTTTGGCTATTGTTAGCTCTCCAGGGAGGAATGACATACTCTGCAGTGATGCCAGTGAAACACTACTGGATTCATGTATCACGCAAACTATAAATGAAGACATTTCAATGCCCTCTGTCACTTCTTTTATCTGATGTTTTTTGCTCTCTGTTTCAGTCTTTCTTTCTATCTCCAGCAATGGAACAATCTTCCTCGGTTTCTTATAGTCTTTTTCCCATTTCTATGTATCTTTTCATCTCACTTTTCTCTCATCTACCCAGGCACAACTCTGACATATCAACATTTTCCATTTATTCTTATCTCCCATTTTTTTTATTATTATCTATGCCTCCCAACCTATATCTATATCCCCCCCTTTCGTTCTTTACAAAGATTCTCTGTTTCACTCTTTCTTTCTCATTAACACAATCATACTTCTAATGTACGACTCACCCTACGTTTGTCCTAAACCTGTGAGAATTTATGCAGCATGCACTGTCCTGCTGCATTTGGCTACTGATCAAAAATGTTGGTCATATTTGCCTCCTACCTATGCATGTCTATCACCTCTGGGTGTTCTTTGCTTTATAACAACCCACACATTAATTCACATTGAGGACATGAGCTGTGAAGTAAAGGAAGCTCACAAGGAGGTCTCAAAGGCAACAGTTTTCACACTGTTGCCCTTTTTTGTGATTGAGGATATTGAGGAATATTTTTTCAATCTAATGATTGAATTGTCATGACCATCTTAGCTTAGCATGTTAACATACTAATATTTGATAATCAGCACAAAACACAAAGTACAGCTGAGGCTGACAAAAGCATCTTCCAAAATGATGAAATTTTGGTCATAACCCAGTATTGGACAAAGTAGCATTTTAACCTGCTGGAGGCATGGGAGGAAATGTCAGAATTATTATCCTGTGGGCACCATGAATGTCAGTACAAATTTCTGTACCACTCCATCCAGTCAATGTTGAGATATTTCACGTAGATGCTGGATGAAATGTCAGAGGTTAGGATTCATCATTCTAGGAAACATGAAAGTCTGTACAAAGTTTCATGGTAATCCATCTGACAGTTGTAGAGCTGTAGGGTAGCAAAAAATCCTCCCGGGCTTTAATTTAAAAACTGTATAACGTATATTCTGTCACATATTATGTCACGTTTGAGCTATTACTCAGCTCTTTCACCAATGTCATGGTTGTGTTGACCACTTCTTTGCTTTGCTCTTTAGTTTTTCTGCACCAAATCATTTTCTGAGTCATTATTCATATCATAATGCAGTTAAACTCCTGAACTAATGTAATGCATCAAATACAATTTTCCTCAGTGGCAACAGCATGCCTGCAGTGCAAGGCCTTTCCCATTTGACATTTGCAAGCACCAACATACAGTATCATGACAACAAACATTAAAATGGAATAAATCAGGCTCACCACAATAAATGGAGCTAAAATGTAGGCTCTTTCTGAGACATTAGTCCAAAGAAATATTGATAATTTACAGAATTTCACATTTTCAAAATTGCACACATGATTTACTTTAAATATGAGTCATTACTCTGCTTTTTGAGAAATTATTTTGTTGTCGCTACAGGCACTCATTACGCAGTGACAGGACCAGAGCTCATGCATACAAATGACTGTGCTGCATAAGTTAAATCTCTGGGCATGCAGACTCAGCAAATCTCAGAAGTATTCATACTAACTTAAGCTGCTGTTACAAAATAAAGCAAACAAGATATCACAATGGATTAAAGGCTGGTTTTAACACAACATGTTGTACCTCACAAACAAAGATTAAGCTGCTGTAAACGTCCAAATATGTTGAGTGAATATACAGCTAAGTTATCATGAGAATGGCTTTACAATATGTCAGTATGTTTTGGAAAGAAAACAAATATTACTTAAAAAATTTGAACTTGACCATAACTTTGGCAAACTTAACTTTTGCTTCTATTACGTTCTAACTTTGTCATTCTGCCTCTGTCGCCTACATTATTGCTTCCCATTATTCTTGGCTGTGGACTCTGTGGAATCATAATTAGGCTGCACTGATGGGTGGAGACGCTCTAAACAGATTGATGAAAACCAGCTTTGACAACTCCAATCCAGCCAGCTATCAACTTCTGGGCCCACATGGACAATAAACCTCAGTAGAGATTACACTGAATCTGCTCTTGATATGAATGACTCGCTACGGGTGTAATTAAGCTTCTAATATGATTTAATCTCTCACTTTTGAAACCCCCTATCTACCAAGTGTCCCACCTATCAGCAAACCAATGGACACTGAGTATGATGCTGGCAGGGCATTGTGGGAATGTTCATTAGTCTTTCTAATTGGCTGATGATACAATATCTGGAGCAGATATTAATGTTAGAAGGTTACCTGCCACAAGAAACACAAGGGCTTTGTGTCTCATATCTAATCCATTAATATTAATGAGGCCACTGTTTTACTGTCACCAGAGTAATTAAAAAGACAACATTGATAGCTTCACTGTATATACAATGGGTGTAACAATTTAATTCAGGCACAAGCGCACATGTTTTTATATGAAGAGCATAAGAACATGTACACTTTTGTGTACTTGTGTACTTGTATGGATTAACCGATTACCACACAACCAGTAGGTTATGGTGGCTAATGTTAGCTCACATTGTCAAACTTGAAACTTGAATCATTTGCTAGCGTTGTGATTTCTTACTTTAACCTAAATAACTTTGTGCTTCTTTACATCAAGTCACAGAAAAACTTTTCATTGGTTTTATCAGCAAATCCAAGTAAATACATGGAGACACATTTCCTGTGTTTATCTAATGACGTATTTTAAACAAATTTAAACAAATAAACTTTGATTTTATAATCCAGCAAAAAATCGCATTTGCTTAATCCATACAAAATGAAAGTATAACAACAACAACAAGTTGTGGTTTTGTGCCAGACTGTTTCTTGCCCAGAGTCTCCATTTGAAAAAAAATAAAGCAAATAGAAGGAAATTTAAAGGCAATGAGCAACAAACTGGGAATGCTGTTTAAAGCAGGCATATGGTATATATACACACCCATCCCAAAACACTGATCATTTTACAGGTTACAAG
This sequence comes from Rachycentron canadum, assembly GCA_038496675.1. Lineage (NCBI taxonomy): Eukaryota > Metazoa > Chordata > Actinopteri > Carangiformes > Rachycentridae > Rachycentron > Rachycentron canadum. Next base: position 7,427,683 of record CM076669.1, read on the forward strand.
AGAAATTAAATTATTTTTTCACTTAAACTTTGGAAGGAAATGTAGGTCTAAGACAGATCAACCACTTTAGTGAGGAGATTGAGGATGAATATTAGATCATGTGTGTGTAGTATGTGCCGATTTTGTCACAGTTTGATCCTCGTACAATCACATTTGTGGTCAAACATTTCCAGAGTCTTTGCCAGCAGTCATTGCTCATTTTCATTTTCCAAAACTCCACGAGCCCTTTCAGGCCCTTCTCTGTTGGGAGATACCATGGTAACGGTTCTGGCAACAGCTGACCTCAGCTTTCACAACAAACATGTATGCGCAATGCACAAACACACTCACTGCTACTGTTGCTAGAGTTCCCCACCAGAAGTGGACGATTGACATACTGTACCCCTCATGGCCTCGGGGCCTCACCAGTCAGAATTGAGCAGTAATCAAAGCAGACACACAGGTCGAACTTTATTATCAACCATTCGATAGCAGCTGCAGGACCAGCCACAGGTCCTCCAAAATACAGTGTACAGGAAAGAGCTGCAAAATCAAAAACAGCTTTTCGGGCAGTGGGAACACTGTGGTATCCTCTGGGCCTGGAGAGTCGGCTTTCAGCTGTTCACTGTTTTTTTTTTTTCTGTTTGGCTGTTCAACTGTAATTTCAGGACTTTTTCTGATGCCGGTGTGGTTGGTGAACTGCAGCTAATGACCTGACAAAGGATTTGGAAGTTTGTCAGGTAGGATGCACCCTGCAGTTTCCTTTGCTTTAAACAGACATATAAAAGTTCATACTTCATTACCTGGCTGAAGTCTTTGTTGGAACTTGTTGAGAGAGACAAAACTTTTCCTAGTATATGTCTATATTGGCAAAAACAGCACAATTTACTTTGAATCTTATTAGATGACATGTTCAAAGAGAATCTCTGATGTGATTTATATTTTTGGTTTTCTTTTGAGACAGATACACGTAATCACCTAGACAACAATTTGACAGCATTTCTGATAATGCCACGATATTATTTACAATTGAAGATGATTACTTTTTACACAACATGGAACATGATTCATTTCATAACAGGGGAAAATTTGTTTGATCACTATTGTTTGCATTAGATATCACAGCCACAGTATGATCACTCTGACTCTTGTAACTTTTGTTATTACACTTCCTTTTTGTATGTTGACTGTAGATTGTAGGTCTATTGTGTCTCCTTTTATATCAACAACATCTAACGCTAGTAGGCATAAATGATGCATGTTAATAGTAGAAAGGCTTTTCATCATAGGAAACTGCAATTAAACATTAATATACATTTGAATAATTTGAAAAACACAGTGAGCACAATCAGGCAGAAAAGGCTCAGGAAATTAAGTACAGCAGGATTTTTAAATCAGTGTAACACAGCTGACGGTTGAGGATGCAAAAGAATAACACTGTAGGAGAGCTCAGTGTGGGTCTGCTGTTTTAAAGTGGCCTTGTGTGGAAAAAGCAAGCAGGGAAATTTCCTTCAAAATGTCAGCTTTGAGTTTAGGAAATGTATTGGTAAAAAGTCTGTACTTGACCCCAAGCAATATGCGTGAAGTGATTTCTAGGCCAATCAATGCAAAACAAGAACAACTTCCTCCCGTTGCTCCGACCTCCTGACCATGTGATGCCGTTCAGGCATGAAATATTGGATTATACCACAGAGACGTAGAAGTTAAATAACCATTCATGCAAGTATGATTTCTCTTAATACGAAATAAAAATTTAGATTTTAGTGGGATTTTCATCAGGCTTGCTTTTTCCCATTTCTCGTGGTACTTTGGTGAGTCACTGCTAACTTGACTGTGGTGGACTGCAGAGGAAGATGCAGCAGGAGGTGTGTCAGTAATGATTAGGGCATCATACTCTAAAGGATGACCTGGATTGCACCACCTGCCTGCTCACATCAGGAGACGGCAGGTGGCCAATGAGACATGATCTGTGCTATTTTTCTGGCTTAAACTGGCATACCCACAACGACTACCTCAAGTCAAATAAAAAACACCACTGTATATAATTATATTAAGACATAATGCTTGTCTTAATAAAACCTCTTCAAGTGGTGGGATATGCACAGTAACTGCACATCAAGTGTATGTTCTCAAATGGTAATTTCACCAATGGCATTTAAAGAAGAAAAAATGCAATTAGTCCAAGACACAACTGTATCTATTAGCTAAATCAGCAGAGAAATAATTAGCAACTCTTCTGATGACAAAGCCTTCTCTGGTTCCAGCTTCTTAAATGAGAAGTTTTATAAGACTATAAGCTGAATATCTTTGGAGTTTGCTGCATTTGGCTTTGTGAAATGTCTCATTTCTTCCTACTTACATTTTCTCCCTGATTTATGAGGCAGTTGTTAACTTTAGTTTGGGAGTCACTGCCCAAGTCTATAAAAGGGCTGTAAACTACATGACTATAAAATGTGTCAACAGCAATAAACTGTAATTTGTATGTAATAGTATTTTGCCACAAAATACTGTCAAACACAACAAAGGCCTTTGAATATCATCAATAGATAACACTTGTGTACTATCTTTCCCCACAGCACCCTAAATCAGTACAACCAAGATCCAAAGCCAGGGGGAGAGACTCAGCTGGACTGGAATAAAGACTTTCACAATTACAGGCTGAAGACCAAGAAATTTTCTGACCCCACTGGTCTATTGTGTTCCCACAATGGGGAAGACTGGCCAGAGTACAGTGGACTTAAACTCCCCGACAGAGGTCAAACAAGCAATTCCCTTCGAGGAACTGGATGCTTTGGCGCCCCCAGCAAATGAAAAGAAGAAAAAAGAGGAGCCACCCGACAGGGGCAGCTGGAAGGGCAAATTTGATTTCCTGCTGTCATGTGTGGGATATGCCATTGGTTTGGGAAATGTATGGAGGTTTCCTTATCTGTGCGGCAAGAATGGAGGAGGTAAGTGTGTGAGTGATAGAAAAAAGTTCTTATGATATACATGGGTCCAGTCAGTTTAAACTCCATAGATAAAGGAAAATGTTCACAGCCCACCATAATAGGACACACGGTATAATTGGGAATCAGTTTTATGGATATCTGTTTTTCTTTTACGGAAAGCACTGTCAGTGATTAGTTTTATTTGTTATTTGACTGAAATTGCCCTTTAGGAATATATTTTATAGGAATAAAGTATTTAGCAGCATGTTAACATTTTGGGAAAGTTTTTCAACCAGTGTGTGTCTCCAGGATGTCAATTGTGCAATATTTGAAAAAGGTCCTCTAGCATTTTTCATAAAGTGCTAATCATAAAATAGATCTTCAGGTAGAAGCCATGAAATTGGAAAAAGGGATACGTCATTCTGGCTACAATATTATGGTAATATTTAATCTCTTTTTCAGTCTAAAATGAAGAAAAAGAAACATAACTTGTTCAAATTGAATATTAGGTTTCATCAAGTTTCTAATGTGGTAAAGGGAAATTCTGTCAGTGCACAGTGGAACGATATTATGAGCTGTCAGTCAAAGTTAGATCAATATGATTACTATGCTGATTATGAGTAAGATTCTCGAGAGTTATGATTAAAACTAATCCTTTGCAATGCACTAAATCAAATGTGAATGTATTTTGAATATAATTAGTTCCTGACATGCACATGTATATTATTCAATATATTATTCAACATCTTTTGTGTTATCTCCTGTGTGGTGGTGAATCAGGGGCGTTTCTGATCCCGTACTTTATGACTCTGGTGTTTGCGGGGATACCGCTCTTCTTCCTGGAGACGTCTCTGGGACAGTTCACCTCAGTGGGAGGGCTGGGAGTGTGGAAACTTATCCCTATGATGAAAGGTAAGATATGGATGTTATCAGATTTTGATTTACAATATTCTTTACATCCGAGTTGAGAGATATAATCACATTTCTGAGCATTATGAGTCATGAAGAAGCTTCATTTTGACCACTAGTAATTAAGGTTTGATGCACACACGGCAAAAAATCTACCTTGATATTGGTACTTGAAAGCATGCAATGAAAACTGAATGTGCTTATTTAAAAACAATAGATCAGTAACAGACAAAAAGCAGCAACAAAATCATACAAAATAACTACAAATAGTCACAAAACAACTACAAGGAGCCACAAAATTACTACAAATAGATGCAAACAACCACAAAGATGTGTATAACAATCAGAAAGAAAACCTGAATGACTGCCGAGAGCCACAACAATCACAATTGTCATCCTGTATTTACCTCAGCCCGAGTGTCTCCTGTGTAGGAAGGGACTTTTACATGTCTGTGCCCAGGGATGTTTTTTTTGTCTTGTCTTAACTTTTCACTGTGCAAAGCTACTAAGGAGAGATACAGAGGCCAGAGAGAAAAACTGTTTTGTTGTCTTTTCTTACTCTAGTGCTCGGTGGCAACGATTGTGCCACTGCCTCTGAGTACATTTTATCTCCTGCCAGCACAGGCAACCCCTGTGAAGCAGCCAACTGACACTCAAAACCGCATTTGCTCTTTGCCTCTTACATGCCATATTACATCTCAATGAGCATGTTACCTGACCTATGAGACATTGTGCTGTAAAATGTTGATATCTCCATCAGGTGTCGGTCTGGCTGCAGTGGTGCTGTCCTTCTGGCTCAACATCTACTACATTATCATCATTGCTTGGGCACTCTACTACTTATTCAACTCCTTTGGTTCGGTATGTTACATAATCAATAATTATAATGTGCATAAAGCATTTCAGACATCTTGGTATTATTCTAGTTAGTGTGTGTCGTGTACCTTTTCCTTTTTTGACCAATACTGAGGACACAGATCATGGCCTCAGCATTTTCACTGGAAATTTAAAGGCTTGAGCAAAGCTTATTTATTATTATATATTTATCTTTTTTTTCTTTTTTTTATTTTGCTTCTTTTAGAGGAACAAAAATAGATAAATAAATAGATACATTACTAAGTTTCAATTAGAATTTTATTCCTGGCTGCAAGGAGAAATGACCTTGTTATCAAAATAATAACACTTATTTGTAGGGTCATTATTGCCTCTTTCCCAGCGTATAGAAACATTCAATCTTCTTTATACAATGTATGAACAATTTGCTTTCAGAAAAACACACACACTTGCAGAAAAGCTAATCGCTCCCACACTTCCTGGTGTCGCCGTGATGCTGCTGCATATACTGAATGTGAAACGAAGCAAATAATAACTGTTTGCATATTTAGACACCATCACTTCCCACTTTAGATGAGGTACAACTATTAAAAAAGAAAAACAAAATTCCTTACAGTGGTTGTGATTATGTAGCAACAACAGAGGAACAACACTAAATCCCCATCTACAATCCTTTTCTTTGTCTCAGCTTCTCTCAATTGGCTTTTGTATTAGGCTACTCTCTGTGACCCGTCGCCTCAAAGATGTCTGCTGACAAAAATTAAAAGACTTTGCAGTGACTGTGCAAGAGGCTCTTGTGGTGAGGAAACTGAGGATTGAGAAGCAGGCGTCAAAAGAAATGTCTGGTGTTCATTGTTGTTCGATGTTTTTATGTAAGGGCCAAAAACATGCTGGGTTCATTAAATGTCATTTTCACTGTTGGATGGGTTGTCTCTGTGACTTTTGTTCTGAAGCGTCTTTGAAGCTGTTGAGTCACATGAAACAGTCGACTGACAGCTCATTTTTTTTCTTGTTGATCTTGTTGATTTGTCTTTTTAGGAAAATGATGAGAAATCCCTAATAAAGCCCAGTTTTCTGCTGAAATACAGAATGGAAGACCAGGAGAGATTTCATCATACCTTTTTCTACTGCAGCCTGTTTTGTTTATGCGTATATCTGTGTGTGCAGGAGCTGCCTTGGCAAAGCTGTGATAACCCCTGGAACACAGAGAAATGTTTTTCGAACTACAGTTTGACAGACACCACCAATTTGACCAGCACTGTCACTGAGTTCTGGGAGTAAGTCAGCAAGATATGTTCTGTATAACAATGTTTTAATAGATGTGGAAGCTATTTCTGGAAGTTATCTGTGAGCTTGAATTCACTGTGTATGTGCTCCTGCAGACGTAATATGCACCAGCTGTCTGGTGGTCTGGAGGAGCCAGGAGAGCTACGATGGCCCTTAGTAGGTACTCTGGCACTGGCTTGGGTCCTTGTCTACTTCTCAATCTGGAAAGGAGTCGAGTGGACGGGGAAGGTCAGACTGTGATCAGATTTTCTTCTATTTAATAGCTAAATTCACTCTCTCTGGCCTCAGACTGCCACATTACACAGTCTGCTTTATCTGAGTCTCTTTCTCATCTTCTTGCATGTTAAAGTTTTAATCATGCAAACAGTACTCCACACAAAGCTGCTCAGGACAGAATTGATGTTTGAGCTAAATCGTAAACAATGACATTCTTCAATGTCAAGGAGACCATAGTAACAGTTCATCCTGCTAAACATCAGCATTTCAACATCTGTCACTTTGAGCTTGTTGCCATACTGGCATTGGGTTTAGGCTCAAAGCATCTAGTTTTTCAATTACAAGTAGTTAGCAGGGGTTTATCTGTCAGTTCCTTTATCCATCAACAACCCATTAGTCCATTGGGTCCAAAACTTTCCATGAATAATTTGTTAATAATCAAGAAGTCTCTTCTTAGGCAAGGAAAAGCAAACACAGACATGATGGGAGTGCATTTTCACTCACTAACTAATTCATTTAAACTCCTTCTCTTATTCATTTTTTTAAGGTAGATTTATATTTTTTGATCACAAAGGGGAGTGAGTTCTCCAAGAATCAGCACCTTAACTGGGTGGAAGGGTCTGTCTGTCCTAGTGATCCTGGGACCTGCATTATTGGGGGCAGCAGCCCCTGGTAGGGTCCCCTACAAACTTTGAGTGGAAACTAAAAGAATGAGATTGTGGATGCCAAAATGAGTTTCCTGCATCGCATGTCTGGACTCACATATGGAGAAGCTAGAAGTCGAGGGGGTTTGGGCATCTGATCAGGATGCTTCTTAGGTTGCTCCTCTTCTGGTTTTTCCCAGCGCAGACAATTGTTAGAAGGCCCCAGGGTAGACCCAGAACATGCTGGAGACACTACCTGGCCTGTAAATGCTTCAGGTTCCCCCTGGGGGGAAATTGGATGCATTGTTAGGAAGAAGGATGTCTGGACTACCTCGCTTAACCTGCTGCCACATTGACCCGACTCTGAATAAATGGTGGAAAATAGATGGAAGGATGAATGGAAAATGAATTGATAAGTCTCAACTCTTAAAATGAAACCTAGTTGGATGTGTTTGCGCTGTTGCTTAGACCATTCATCTGTCCTGAATTTGAAATAAGGTTTTATCCCTTGATCCAAAAACTACTTTGACAAGTTTTCAATCAAGTGCTGATGAAATTGATTTCCTTCTTCCACACTGCAAATTATGATGATTGTATTGCAATATATTAAAATATAAGGTAAATACATTTTATTATTTGGTCATTTTTAATTGCTATTTACTAAAGAAACAATGTTGTACCAGTTGTACATTAACCGACTATCAGATAAGTAATTAAATGGCTCCAAACAATAATCAAAAATAAAATTGGATTCTTATTTTTGTTTGTTTGTTCATTTTGACTGAGACAGGTTTTTAGTATTTATTTATTTCTCATATGATGGCTTTGTTAATATCTGCTGTCATTTTGTCACAACCCATTTTACCATAAACATCTCATTAAGGTGGAGAAATAGGAAAAAAATTTCAAAGGTATTATTTTAATCTCAAACTGCAAATCGATTCAGTCGAGTTGATAGGAAAGAAAAAGAAAAAGATTATCCTGTCTGCTGCCTGGGATTTTTAAATTACAGCAAGTGCAAGCGATGTATGTGAGCAGAAACACATTTTCACATTCACTGTCAGGGATGATTGATTTTAATGTGTAGTATCTGAGAGCAGTGAGAAAAATGAAATCTCCAATTACCAATTAAGCATAATCATTATGCTACAGAATTTTCTTGCAAAGAGAACCATGGAAATATTGTAGCAGCTGAGGATTTTTTTATTTTCTGTACACTGGAGCAACAAGGCATCCTGCATCTCTTCATCGCTTTGATTGCTTTGACTTGTTTGCAATTCTGATTAGCTTTAAAAAAAAAAAAAATCATTTTACAAACCTATTAATAATTCTGTCTAGTGCAGTGCCCAATCTCTCCTAATACCTTGCTGTTTTTCTCTTTCTCCCAGGTGGTGTACTTCTCTGCCACCTACCCCTATTTCATGCTATTAATCCTTTTCTTCCGAGGAGTCACTCTGCCTGGAGCTATTGACGGGATCCTCTTCTACATTACTCCAGACTTCAACAAACTCATTCGATCTGAGGTAGACAGTTTGGACACATACAATCACACTAGCATGTCCAGGCACTGAAGACCAGACGGACCCACATGTCTCTGTCCTCTCACAGGTGTGGCTGGATGCAGCAACTCAAATTTTCTTTTCCTACGGTCTGGGCCTGGGCTCGCTCATCGCACTGGGAAGCTATAACAGTTACAACAACGACGTCTACAAGTAGGGATGCAAAATCACAAGCTTTATTTATCCTCTTTGGCAGTTGTTTTCTCTTATAACTGCTCATGTTGTTCCTCTCTCTTAAGGGACTCCATCATAGTGTGCTGCATCAACTCCTGCACTAGCATGTTTGCCGGCTTCGTCATCTTTTCCATCGTAGGCTTCATGTCCCACATCACTAAGAAACCAGTGCAGGAATTAGCAGCATCAGGTATATTCCTATTTGTATTGTAATTTGATGGACAAAGGAGTTTATTTATCATTTTCTTCTGGAGACACACTACTGTCCTTAGAGTTCTTAATTTTTCAGACAGGTTACGTATTTGACCTTTACATTGAACAAGTCCTCAGACAAATTGACCTGCTTCCAGTCCTTTGTTGCACATTTAAGTGAACTTATCTGACAAATGTTGGAGGCTTAGAAACTGCAAGTTGTAAAATTCATACCTTCATGAAATGATTTAAAATGTGTGTCTTGTTTGTGATCTTTAGGTCCAGGTCTGGCTTTTTTGGCTTATCCTCAGGCCGTCACCCAGCTGCCCATGTCCTCTCTATGGGCCATCCTCTTCTTCTCCATGCTCATGATGTTGGGCCTGGACAGTCAGGTATGAACAACACACTCATTACCTGTTTCTGGGCAGATGGTATTATTTATTAGATTCCTTGTCTTCAATGATCTAAATAATAACTGAGGTAAATTGTCCATTAACAATAACTGATTTAGATCATAGACTCCTGTTGGTAGTGTTGTGTGTGCTGAGATTACATAGATGTCAACAGTTTATTTCCTAGGAGAGAATGAACTCTCATAATTGACCCATGGCTCTCATTGTATTAGTTCTGCACAGTAGAAGGCTTCATCACGGCTCTGATGGATGAATATCCCCTGGTGCTGAGGAAGAGGAAGAAGGTGTTCATCCTCATTGTCTGCTTCATCTCCTTCATTATCGGCTTCTCCAATATCACACAGGTGCTGCACACCCCTCTCCCTGTAGATTAAACACTCTCAGAGCCAATTGAATGATCATAATACAGAAATAATTTACACTGTTTACCCTATTTGAAAAAGAGCAAGAAGTCTGAAGTGTGTGTTTTAAAGCAAGTGTGTGTGTGTGTGTGTGTGTGTGTATGTGTGTGTGTGTGTGTGTGTGTGTGTGTGTGTATGTGTGTGTCTTCTAGGGTGGTCTGTATGTGTTCAAGCTCTTCGATTACTACTCTGCCAGTGGGATGTGTCTTCTCTTCCTTGTCTTCTTTGAAACCGTTTCCATAGCTTGGTTTTATGGTAGGAAATCAATTTTTTTTCCTGTCTACGCTGCTTGAATGAAACAAACAGTGCAGATTGAAACCAAGTGAAACAAAAGCTGAAATCTAGATCTAGACAGAAAAGGGTCTGTTCTGTATTGTGCCAAATCACCAAATGAATCAAGCATGTAGATTTCCTATATAGCTGTCCAACAGGAAATTACATCTATCGGCTTTCCGTGATAACACCCTCTGTCCAATTGCCTTTCCCTCTCTTTCAGCCCATACAGCTTTCTTCTTGTAGTTCTTATCGCCCCTTCTTTTTCCTTTCTTTATTCCACAGGAGCTGAAAGGTTTTACAAGAACATTGAAGACATGATCGGCTATCGGCCATGTGGCTGGTGGAAGCTCTGCTGGATGTTTTTCACGCCTCTGATCTGCCTGGTAGGTGGGGAATGATTATCGATTTGACCTCGACAATAGGCATTTTTCTACATTTCTGCATCTTACTTGTGCTTCCTTCTCCCTCACGGAGATCTATGAACCCATCAGGCCACAGCAGGTGCCTATCGGTAGAGGACTGATGACATTGCTGAATTGGCTTCCTCTGCCACATGGTAATTTGTACTTCATCTCATGGACTGTCAGGCCCTCTGGGAAATCATGGCAATGTCTATATCCCTACTACTGTAGTGATAAAGGAAAAGTAACATTAAAGGCAGCCATGCAAATGGAAAATGATGGGTGTTCTGCCAAGGGGACAGTTCACTCAATTTGAGCACACTGATGAATAAATATCTAGTTAAAAAGAATTGATTGAAAAGTTAACACCTTTAGTATTTTCAGTCAGTCAGTCTGTCCGTAGCTTTAATCCAGACTATATCTCAACAACGACTGGACGTGTGACATTGAAATGTTGTACATTCATGGCTCCCAGAGGATGAATCCTAGCAACTCTTGAGACCTGACTTTTTCATGAGGTTGGCATTTGTGGCTTCGACTTAAATGTCACAAGGACTGCCATAAGATTTAGTGAAATTCATCAGGTCAAAATTTTAATTAGAATTAATTTTAATTTCAATACCCTGAAAATAAAAAAAATAAAACTTCTGCATTTTCTATTTAGGTCAGTTTTGACCTTGTTATCAACAAACCCCCAAATCCTTGAGCTTGAATGGAATATTAATGACATAATTTTATATTGTAGGGGGTGTTTACCTTCAGTGCCATTGAGATGACCCCTCTGACCTTGGGGAAGTACGTCTACCCAATGTGGGGTCAAGTGATTGGCTGGTTCATGGCTTTGTCCTCTATGGTACTAATCCCAGGCTATGTCATCTTCATGTTTTGCACCACCAAGGGCAGCATCAAACAGGTACTGAATGTGTAGTTGTTCCAGGTAAAAACATATCTACCATGGATATTTGTACTGTCCTGTTCCAGACCTCTTCCTTCAGGAATAACTAATGTTAAATACATAAGACGAATCTGACACATGTAACTCTCCTTACTTGACCAGCGTTGGCAGAGGATGACAACTGCTCAGGAGGATGAAAAGCCATCGGGGCATGAAGAATTTACGCACACAGGGAGCGTGGGCGAGGCTCCGGTCTAGCCAGGATTGTTCAGGTTGAAATAATCTAACTGCCATTTCCCCTGTCTGCCAGGGTTTACTGTGGGCAAAATGGAAATTTGACAATTGAGGAGATGAGGTCTTGTACAGTGTTTTACTGTGACGTTTTCCTCCATCTTAAATGTTTCCCAAAAAAAATCAGGCAAATGAAGAAACATTTAACTACAAATTTTATGTTATACATCAGCAATGAACCTGTGTACATATACCATGCAATATACCATTAATATGAATGTAAATCTTCCACCTAGTTGTATATTCTCTTTTTAATCAACATTTTTTTCATAAATTTAGTGCCGATATAATGAATGTTGTACAGATTATTTGCTTATGGTGGAAAGACCTAACCAGCCAGCCAATGTGATAAACATCACATTTACTGTTAAATGACTTTGGACCATACTGTTGTACTTGCTGCCTTTGCTGATCCAGACCTACAGAGACAAAAACAAAAAGAAAGCATTTGAACATTGTAACTACAATATGAATGCGATGAAAATTGCACAGGCTATTTAACATTGACTGTTTTTTAATTACCGGAGCTTTGAGAAATAATTTATGTCATATGATCTAGTTGTCACGGTGGTTTTTTTAATTCAACTATTAGAAAACTGTAAATATAAATGTGTCACTATATTAAGTATGTTATGTCTTTTTTAATTAAATTAAATGAAGGTTTTTCATATAGTGGATGATGACAAAGTGCAGAAATCTCAGTTTTGTCAGTTTGGGGAATATATAAAAAGAATGTATGAAAGATTTTTCATTTTTTCTGATGTCAATAAAAACAAATGTACATAAATACATACCCCTTGTAACTCCACTCCCCATCAGCATTTTGGAGCATGTAGCAGTGCAGTGTCAGAGAAGTTATGGCGCATATTTCTCTCTGAAATTACAGTCTAAGAAGGTGTTCTTTGTGGATTAAATTCAAAACAATTACAGTATCAATATCAAAACATCTGCCAGCAAAATGTCAATCTTGGTGGCATGGAACTCTTAAAAACCTCCATATTCATGTAAAAGACAGATTATTCAATTAACCTTTTACCATCATGGGAAATCAAGGGGTGTAGACTCCAGGTAAAAAGAAAAAAAAAAAAAGAAGTACCCCTTATATTTGCAAATTTAGATTTTTTTTTTTTTACATGACCTCTTGGGGGCAGCAGAAACAAGCTCCATCCCTAAACAAGCAAAAAGGCTGATATCACCTTTTTATTGCTGTCTACCTGATACAACTAAACCAAATTGATCTGACCTTTTTCATATAAGGCAGTGAGCAAAACATATTGACCACTAACAGGTGAAGCCAATAATGTTAGTTACTTGTAAAAATCATCAATGTGCAAGTGCACTGAAAGTTATCCCTTCTGAACCAACAGAAGGAAGGACATAAAAATTGATGATAGATATAGAGTAATGTGTCAAAGCACACGGCTCCATCTGTATCACATTCTGCATATATCTATGGGGCTCACAGAGCCAGAGACTAGTCAGAATGACCATTGTTAGTCATAATGTTTTGACTCATCATTACTTCCTGCATATACATCAAATTTTGATCAAATTATTAACAAAAAAAAATTTCTATTATAAAATCAAAAATGTTAACTGATGCAGTTGGTTTCATGCTGTAATGCATAATAACATCCAGCATTATATAACATGTTATTTAAAACTGAGCATCATTTTCACTGAACTCAAACTAAGATTCACTGATGGCATCTTTGAGCCTCATAGAACCGATTAAATCCAAGAACCAAAACAAATTGTTGCGGTGAATAGACTTAAATCATCTTTAATAGCATGTTGATATACTGCAAAGACAGGTAGAGAGGGATTCAAAGTCAACTGAGGGAGTAATGGATCATATCTGTTACACTCAGTTTCCACTTGTCCATCCCTAAATATGTCCACCTTTTATCACTTTATTTTTTAAACTAGTATGAGCAAACACAGTGTTAAATAGCCAGACAAGATCCACATGTCATTCATGAAGCAGTGCACTGGTATGGCAGAGCCCTTTTGTCAGTTTCTTTATGAAAGTTAGCCACTACTCCGCTTCCATCTCATACGCTGCACTCCAAAAATGCTACATTGGTTTCCTTTCAAGCATAAATCTGTGACTTCTAGTGTGCGCCGTGTTTTTGTTTATTGCACACACATCATGTCTATCTCCCAAAAACATGTAGGAAAAACTGTGCAATCATACTAAGGGCAATGAAGGACAAGGGAAGAATAATGGCCACATTTTGGCGAAAGACAAGTCGAATTCGCCACAATGAGGTACAGAAACATATCCACTTCCTGTTCCTGAAGGGGTGTTTGCTATTTTGAATGAATATATTGGCTTCATTATTTTAAATCGTTTTTCATTACTTCATCTCTGACTAGTGTGCTCACAGCAAATCAGTCATGCACAAATAAATTCAAGACTTTTGGGCATCAGAGTTCAATCAGCCTCTGAACTGATGTCATGCATGAGAACAGAACAACTTCATATCTGAAAGTTGGTTTAAATAAATAAATGAGCATCATCCATCAATGTAAAATCCATATTTGTCATGATGATCTTGTGTACTAAAACTTATTATATTAACCTTCACAAGTTTGCTCATAGACAGGCAAAATATGAAAATAATCATAACAACTCCTCATTCATTTTGAAAGAACTTATTCTCCTTATTGTGTTATGTAATACTGAGAAAAGCTGGGATAAAGAAAAAGAGAGGTATTTGTTTAAAAGAAAATTAAGATGTTACTGTGAGCAGGTCACACACACACACATACGCAATCATTATGTCTGCCAGCCTGAACAATAGATGCCCCCCCCGCAACCTCTGTCTTTCCACTGAGTGAAATCGTAACTGGAAAAGGACGAAGAGATGAGATAGGGACCTCAACACAGTGGCTCTGTGATTATAAATCAACAAATCAGACAGATGGGGGTCAGATGGGAGCAGAGTTAACCGAACATCCATTCCACAGTACCTGGTGGGGCTTATGTTTAAAAGATGGATGCATTCATGACTAGGGCAGCCGTTGACCTATTATAGAATGAAGGACGCATGACGGGGCAATAGCATTTTCAAGGGGCTAAAGGTAGCTTGCTTGTCCTTTCCGACACTGCTTGAATGTGATATTTACAATCTAGGCTTGGGTGGAAGAAAAAGATCAGATAATGAAATCTTTTTGTCCCATTCTTATTTTAAAGCAGGCTAGCCAACAGCACAAACAATACCATTTATGCCAGCATTTGCAATATAAGCTGTGTGTGCCTCTGTAGTTTTTGCCTTTTTGAAAATGTCAGACCGAAAGGTTAGGAGGGAAGCAAGGGGCTGGAACAAAACCTGGGAGTTGTAGCGACATATGGAGACAGTGTCTGGATGTCTTGTGGGTGGACTTAGTCCTGCATTTATCCACTGATGGAAAACACACAAAAGTGGAATATGCGTCACACAAATTAAAAAAAACACAGATCTTGACATTTAAATGTTTGTAGCAGGAGCATCTTTGTGGAAATTCATGGTGATTTCCTGGAAAAACGAAGAAGCATTTCATAAACAACGGATGACAGCACAGTGTTTTGCACACATACTATATCTAAACGTTGAATTGTGGTGGTTTTTTAGAAAAGTCCAACAGCAGTTTCAGCAGCTCAAAATATGGAAAATGTTCCCTCCATCAGCAGATTAATGAGGCAAGAATTTCTGGGAAGTGTTAACAATATTAAATATGAGGAGTAAAAGACAAACAACAATAAAAAGAACCATCCTGGGTTGACTTTTTGGTCTGGCAACAATCCGTGTGATTGGTTGCCTTTGTTTCCTGTCATCCTTCACTGTAGAGTGATCTATGGAGAGTGACAACTGAGTGAGAGTGTTTTCTGATGATAGAGAGCCACAACACAACAGAGGGGCAGATGACAAACACAGCTTATCGGAGGATGTTGTTTTTTTTGTGTTGTTGTTTTTTTTTCCTTTATCAAGGGGAGCAGAGAAGAAGAGAGAAGGCTCTCCATCACCTAAATAAACCAGCAACAGCACAAATAGGGAGATAGCTTTTTTTTTCTATGAAATATCAGTTTTGTTATTCATTTTTTTGTGCTCCTTGAGGGAAAAGCGTGAAATGATTATTTTCTCAAAGCAAAGGAGGAGTTTTGTTTGTTTTTTTTTTTTCTCTCTCTCGCTCTCTTTTCTTCTAGCCCTAGCGTTTAGTCAAGTGCAAAGAAGTCAGTGTGTGGAGGAGGCGTATGTATTTTGGCACATGTTTTTTCAGTAAGTGTCAGCTATGCACGCAAGCGCACACACAGCACAGTAGGCATGAGCTTTGGGGTGATAAAAGCGAACAGAAGCGGAAGGTCCTTGAAGCGAGTTCATCCATTACTGGAGAAAAAAAAAAAAGATTTGCAGGATTCAGATACTTCTGCCGTTGTTGGTGGTGAATACTGGAACTACAAGGAATCCATCCAGGAACTGAACATCTGTGAGTTTTTCTCTAGCAAGAGTTAAAACTGACAAAAAGTTATAGAAATTTGTTAAAACTACATAATATTTCAAAATACATGTGGAATCAAGTAAAATTTTATATATGCATTTTATTTCTCCTTATTTCTTTTAAAACCTTTCTTTTAGTTTATTTTTTCTTTAAATATATGCATATAAGTGTAATTTCATTTTTTCATTATATCTCTTTCTTTAGTATGTATATATGTACATTATGTACTGTTAAATAGTTAGAGAAGGAGAGGGGTTTGATGTTGGTGTGTGTTTTAGGGAAATAATACTAATTAATCTATTTACACCATGCTCCGAGAGCCGCTTGGGGTCCGGTGTAGACTGAGGCGTGGGTCTGGGGGTATATACTGGTGTGGGTGGTTATAAGGGGGAGGTGGGGGAGGCAGCGGGGGCTGGTGGCCGTCGCTGCCATGGGAGCCATCTGGGGAGCGCACCGGAGTGGACATGGCCGACTGACTGAGCTGGTGGTGGCTGTGGTGGTGATGCTGGTAGTGGTGGTGTGTGGGCGTTTGGCTGAGGAAGGCCTCCATGCGTCCGTGGCCGCTGTTGTCGAGCATGATGACCTTGACGATCTGTTGACACTGGATGAGTGTCTCAGGCCGCAGATCGGCCATGCTGACAGTGGGCTGGTGGTGCTGCTGGAGGTGGAGGTGGTGGGCAGGGGTGCTCGCCGCTGACTGCAGCTGCGGGTGCTGAGGTGGAGGTGCTGGCCCCTGGATTAGCCCCTGGGGCCCCTGCTGGAAAAGCAGCTCCCCCCGGTGGTTAAGAAGGGCCACGCTCTCGGGACTCCGAGCCGTGCTGCTGAGCTGGTACGTCTGAAGCCTGTTGTGAATTGACACCTAGTTTAGAAAACAGCCAAGAGAACAGCATCAAATGTTATAAAACTGGTTCCTCCTCTACAATCCGTCAAGCCCTCTTTTTCTTTTTTTGGGGGGGGTGGTGAACGCACAGCACACACACACACACAGGGCATGCGTGGGGGCTTAGGTGTTGGGGGTCAGTGGAGGTGTAAAATCATTGTGACTACTGTACACTCCCCTCCCTCCACCCCCACAGGAAGTGGGAACACTGTAGATTGGATGCTGGGAACACTAGTGTTAGACCGGGGTCAGGAGGACAGTGCTGGGGAATGAGGATAAGAGATTTAGTGCGACGCTACAGAAGGGGCCCGGTGGTTCCAAAGGGGACACTGAGGGCCCCTGTGTCTCCCTTCCAAACCACTGTGTGGCGCTATGGTGACAGCAGACACGAGGAGGCTTGGGAGTCGGGATAACCAGAACATAGACGAAGGTCATACGAAGAAGAGGGAGAAGTGGAAGAAGAGGAGGAGTGGAGGTGAGCAGACTGACAACCACAGACGTCCACAAGCAACACTCATCAGAATGCAAACCTCCAGATGTCACAATTGTTTCATCTCTCTATTTTCTTTTCCCTTCCCTTAACCTTTTTTATTTCTGCTGTGTTCCTTTATTGTATCTTTCCTTTAAGTCTTCTTTTGAAGCCTATTCTACCTTAACTTACACTGTGCTTCTTAGCGTGTGTCAAAACAAATATATAGGGAATATCATCAAAATTCATGGAATGAGCACAATGTGATATGTATATGTGTGTAGTAGGAAAAAAAGTAATGTATAAATTGCAGGAAACACATAACCACAGCACATGTCGGCGTACTAGATTTATCAAATGCTAATGGCTAGCTATGGTTAGCATTAGTGTTTGTCACTCTATACAAGGTTAAATTTAGGTTAGATTATTGATGAAAATAACTAAATATACTTGAATTCAAACCTAATGTATAACACTCTTCGCATTAGTGGTGGATAAGACCAGGCCAAGGCAATTCTTTAATGTTTATCCACCATTTTGATCCAGACAGCTGATTCTATTTTCCAATTAGGTTCCAAATAATGTTTTTTTTCCCTGATGGAAAACATTAAAACACATTTTTCTTACAATCAACACATGATGCTTGGGTCTTCATTTTAACACATTGTGCTTATTTCACAGAACTTTGTGAGGTTACATATTAAATTAACATTCACACAGCAGACCTGTTTAACAATGGGATTGCCAAACCAAATTCCAACAAATTAAGCTTATTCATATTAATATTCTTGTCATTTTGTGTGTGGTGTTGGGAAACACTTAGAAAGAAATAGCTTTATCTGAAGAATGTAAATTTCTTTTTTTTTTCTTTCAGCTATCTGGCACAATAGTTACTATACAAGCTAGCCACATTTAAATCTATGTAGGCGTTTATAAGGGGGAGGTGGGGGAGGCAGCGTTATGTTATTTTGCTTACTCCATACTTGAAAGCAGTCAGGGTTGTTCCTCAGACTGTTGCAAATTTCCGAATAAAGGTCTAAGTTTTAAATTAACTTGTGATCCGACATACATCAAGTGTCAGTAAGAATATATTTTCCCACCAAAACTCTGGAAGAATAGGGTCAACGCTAATTCTCCTGCATTATAATAGACTTTTAATGTGAAGTATCAGAGGTACGAAAGGGCTCACACCAGTGTTCTCCCATTCTCTTACAGCAGCCGATGTGACGCTTGAGTGAAAGGACTCCATTAACATTTGCTCCTATTCAATCTGCCGACCATTATTTCTCCTTAACAATTTAGCACAAATACTTAGTACAGTATCATTGAGTTCTAAAACACTTTAGATATAGAATGAACTATTTCTCTGACTTTCTGGTGTCTTTCAAAAGTTGAAAGGGAAACTAACTTTGTTCCACACATGACTAGAAGAATTTCATTGCTGTGTCTTTCACAGCAAAATGGTTGCCAGACTTCATTATTTGGTTCCTAAAATTCATCAAAAACACATAGGCGATTTAATCCTTTCTCAATAAAGCTATTTCTGGGATACCTTTAAGCTGAGTGTCAGTGAATGCCATACTAATCAAATGGCGAGCTCTAAATCAAGCTTAGGATAACCGTGATTATCAAACTGACAGAGTATTAGGACTACACAAGCACAAGCAGCATCCTTGAGTTAGGACTCATACTGGGGCTGCAGTTAACCATGATTTTCCTTGCTGATTAATCTACTGATCATTTTCTCAATTATTTGCAATAAATCACTTTGTAAATAAAACAACAAGCCCAAAATATTTCACCAGAGCCCAAAGGTGACATCTCCAAATGTCTGATGTTGTGTGCCAGACAACAATAAATGAATCAGCAGCATTTTTGATTTTTTTTTTTTCATTGTTTCATTGTTCATTGTCATTTTTGAAGGAAAATTGACAAAAATGTATGAGCTGCAGTTTCTCAAATGTGATGATTTGATGCTGTTTTTTTGATTATTGATGGATTAAAGATGACCAGTGTTGTCTTGGGCACTGGAAAATTTAGGTATGATAGCTTTATTTTAAGTATTTTATTGTTATTTTGTGATTGATGTGATGTGATTTGTACTGGGACAGCAGCTGACATTACTTTGCTGTGATGAGGCCACCACCTACCCTGCCTCATGGAGCTGGTGGACAAAGTGGGTGGATCATTAACTGGACCGCTTGCACCTGGAAAGAAGCTGTCAGGGCTTTAAAGGACTGCAGCTCACAGCAGCTTCTGTTTGGCTGCCTTCCCTTTCTGGGAAGCTTGATTCATGTTTGGGTTAGACAAACAGACAAATGTGTGCACCACTGTGTCACACTGTGGTGTTTTTGACTATTACCATGTCTGAGATGGTTCTCAGAAGTGAGGGGTGGCCACAATATATTCAGGGGTTCTTCATCTTGAATTATATACACTAATCCCTTTAGATATCACATCACTCTTTGCTTTTGTTGATAGAGACTTTTTGCATCTTGTCTGAATGTTAACTTTCACGAGTAATTCATTTTTTTTTTTTTTTTTGTTGGATTAGTAATTTCAGTCCTCAATTAGAGGGTGGTGACAGTAGTTTGGGAGACGAAGCCCAAGGCAAACAAAGCATCCAAATCATTGCTGTCCATAAATCTTAATTGCTGTGAACTCACATTCATAATCAAAGGAAACTCAAGTGAATCCCAAATAAAATGCTAAATGAATCCCGAATAAAAATGTAGCTGCAAGCAGCAATTTGCAGGTTTGAACTTTGTGTTGAACAGAGGAAAAGCAGGTCAATCAAATGAGAAAAATCCTACTTCCATGCTGTTTATTAATATTTCCCCCCAAAAAGGATTAGCTAAAGTAAATACTTTGACTGGGTTTAATGACAGGCTTATGAAAAGAGAAAAGGGGTAATATATTGGTCTGTCTTTATGATATTAAGCCCCTGTTTTAGCTACAAGTGATCCAGGTTGTATGGCACATTTGATTTAGTATTTTCAGAAGTGAACAACTTAAGCATTAACCGTGTTGGTGTTTATGTTCAGGACACAGTGCCAGAACCTCCCCACTGGGTTTTTTTCAGGATTGTTCAGACAGCTTTAATTGTAGCCAATTTCCTGCTAACATATCTATGCCAAATTTTATGTTAAATGGGGCCATGGAGGGGGCAGCCTTTTTAAATAAATATATATATATAT
>CM076669.1:7448508-7493290 GCA_038496675.1 Rachycentron canadum
TATATATATATATATATATATATATATATATATATAAAATCTCATCAACAAAACCATCATGCCAATTGTAATCTTATTTCTTGGGAATCATTTGTGCATCATTTCAAGTTATGTTGCCAAGTTTCATGTCTCTAGCTCAATTGAGTAATGCCATAAAATTGCAAATATTGATGTTCACCAAAACTGGTGATATTCTGTTTATCAAGTTTTGAGGTTCATGATTTTGGTATTTCTGAGTGAGGCTCAATGTGCTTGGTTTGGGCTGTTCCCAGTCATGGCCTGAAAACATTAAGATTTATGATGATTGGACAAATCATTCATGAGTGATGGCCTATTTCCCTGCATGCCTTGCCCCCGGCAATGTCATTTTGATTGATGGTGACCATGTTTTTGGACCGATCATTTCCGTGTTAGAACACCAGTTAAACCATTTTTTTTGAAAAGTGTAAAAATGAGGAGGCAGTGAGGAGGCACCTTTTGACTGTCTCTAATTTTCTTAAAGCTTCACAACTATCCAGCAATTAATTAATATATTGCTGTGGGATTCAGACATCCCTGTAATCAAGCCTCTACTATGAGCAGGATTTCTCTGCATAACCGTCCTGGTTTCCAAGATAAATGGGTTTTGACAGCTAATGGCTCCCCACCAGCCACTGACATTTACTCTAGGCTGCACAGTAGAGGAGAAGATGGCTGGTGAAGGTAACTCAGACAGCCATGAAGACTGACCTGAGGTGCAAACGTGTGAAAAAATAAGGTGAGGGAAAGCCCCCAAGTCATTTCCTTTATAAGTGAAAGATAAAAATCCCTTTTTGATTTGAAAGTGATTAAACTTATACTGCAGACAAAGATAAAACATTTTTTATTTCATTCTCTAGTGTTTTTTTTCTCACTTATGTGGTTAGTGGCTTTTGTATTGAGTAGTGAACCCTGAGATCTATAAAACATCCAATCTCATACAGTATAAGAGACAATCAAGCTCTTTCAAATTAAAGTTGATCATAGCTCCCTATTATCAGCACCCATAGCGCTAAAAGAGAGGGAGAGCCCCTGTGTGCATAAAATGAGGAGATATTCCACTGCACGATAAAGACCCTTTTTATTTTTATGTCTTTAAATGTCTCTTGGCATGTTTGCACTGCTGTAATTGTCATTCTGCTAGCATTTATGGCTATGAAGATGAAATGGCTGTGAAACCTTTCAGTTTCAAGTATATGTAATTACTTGTGCTCTAAGCAGCTCCTGAAAAAAGATTTACAGCCTTACATATTACCAGCAAACTGTGTGGAATTAAAAAGCCACTTAATGTCAAATTGACCCTGTGTATTTGGCTTTTCACTCTATCCCCCAACTCCGCTGCCACAGAAAGGACTAGGAAAGGTCATTTGGTGCCTCTGGAATAGTAACTGCACAGGCCCATGGGTACTGT
Source organism: Rachycentron canadum (assembly GCA_038496675.1). Classification (NCBI taxonomy): domain Eukaryota; kingdom Metazoa; phylum Chordata; class Actinopteri; order Carangiformes; family Rachycentridae; genus Rachycentron; species Rachycentron canadum. Next base: position 7,449,938 of record CM076669.1, read on the forward strand.
AGTTGAGCTTGCTGTCGCAATGTTTGCATGTGAAGTCCCCCCTCGGAGGTCTGGCAAGGGGTGGGGAGGTGACGACTCCGGGTCAAATGAGTGTCAAATTTATCCGCCTGCATGTTACTGTGTTAATTAAGTTCTCAGTACTGGATGTGGGCGCACGCACGCATGCACATGCGCATGCACACACTCACTCTTTACACATGTACTCATCTACTTTTGGCAATGGCCGCTTTCTCTTTTTTTCTTAAGGCCCTAAAGGAGTCGCCAATTTTGCCTGAGCCTGTGAAACTAATTACAACCTGTTCCTTTTTAGATAATATTGAAGTCTGAGTCTGGTGCATTTTCTTTGTGTAGAACCTGTTCTGATTATGATTTTATTAATTTCCCCAAACCACCAACTTTTTTTTTTTTTTTTTTTCTTTTTTGTCTGGCAAAGGAGCCATTTTATCTAAAATAGTTTGGTCGGGTTACGTTACATGCCCACAAGCATTTTTCCCAGCAGCACTCGTTCTCTCATGCACTCTTCACCCACTCTTGCTTGACGCCTCTAGTGCTAGATACACAGTACAACACTAGTCCTGGGGAATTCCTGTCTCATCCTACCTGGATAACAACAAACTGCGCTGACTCTCACTGCTCTGACTTACCTGTTGTTTGGGACATGGCCCTATCACTGTGCACTTACCTCTACTGCATTGTGTCCACTTCTTTCATCTACCTCCTGGTTTCCTGAAGGCAGGGGGAAAAAACAAAAGAAAAAGGGACAAAAGTGGCAGCAAAATGTCCATGTTAAACAGTAATTTGCTCCTTTTTTAGTGCATCTTAAAATGTTATGAATAAATACTTGTTTATAATTTTTTTTTCTAGCTTTCGTCTTAGTCTGTAAGACCCCACCCTTTTACATGGGTCTCATTTTAAAACAAGTCAGCCCAAGATGGTTTCCAGCCGTTAACCACCTAGCTCGTGAGAGCTGATTAAAAGGGCCAGTCTTAGCAAACAGTGAATTAACAATATTCACATTTATAGCACAGATCTTCATTAATCCAATATTTTTCATGTTAAAAGACTAGAGGTAGCTGCCTTTGTTAAAAATGGAACATGTCGTCTTCTTCCGATTGATTGATTCATAAAAACAGCAGCGGGGCAACCTTTGTTTTCAACAGCTCTGCAGAAGATTTTAAAATTAAAAAGCAAAAGTGCACACACACACTCACCTGATGGGGAGCCCTGTTTGCCACGCAGCTCTAGCTGTGTGCCGTTGTTCTTTACTGAGTGAGTCTTGGCTCCCTGCTGCTTTTCCAGCTCCCCTGCAGAGCGAAGAAGACAGAGATGATGCATCATAATCACTGTGACAGAGAGCAAAGGAGGCAGGTAGATATAGGGTGATGGTAAGAGTGACAAAATTAACCAACATAATTCTTTCTTTTAAAAGCGTGTACATTCACTCACATAATCTTGGTGCTCTTTCCCTCCCACTCTCTTCTCTAAACTGAAAACACAACTTTCTATCTCCCTAATTAAACTCCACACTTGATGGTAATTGCATGTCATTTCCAGTCCTGATGACTAAATGTTGTTTTTGTCATCATGATTGGAAATGACAAAATTAGAATACGCTGTGTTCTAATTTTGGTAGTGAACCTCACAACTGCCAGGTGAGACCTTGAGGCTGCAGTACACAATGTCCTCCATTTCATTTTGGTGCGACAAAAATCGGAGGAATTAAAAAAAACAAAAAAAACATGTCCTTTTCTAGTTCATTTCCTAGGAAAAAAAAAAGCTCACACAAAACTAAATAAATGCAACAGTAATTTTCTAAATATAAATTTCCCTAATTCCCTAACCCTAATTTATTTTGAATCTTACTGGCAATAACCACGTGCTTGGTGCTAATTACAGCGAAAGTGCGACTGGTATTGATTTCCAAACAATTGCTAGAATAACCTTGAGTACAGAGACTTTTCAGTCAATGCACAGGTCAGCTGGATATGCCAAAAAGTGATGTGAAGAATAAAGTTTCTGACAATTGATTCTTTTATGAACGTTACAGTTCAAACATGTTTAACTGCTCATATCTAAGCCTTTATTACAAATACATGTACTACATTTGAAAAAGGAACAGAAATGCTGTGCTCTGAGATGTTTTTCTGGAGTTTGAGTTTGAGGCTGAATTAAATGATTAATTCCATTATGAAGTTTCTTCAATATAAACAGACAGATGCAGAGAGGAAAAAAAACAACTCCAGATAAACAGAAACTGTAATTTCTCCTTCTAACCTCTACAGAGGGGAAGCCCAAACATAAGAGATTGCTGCAGGCATGTTTACTACAATAACAATAAAAACACCCATAGAGCAGAAGGGAGGATGTACTGTTTGTCTGTGCATGTGTCAGGACTTGTTCTTGCTCCAAATTTTGTTCCTGTATCATGTCTTGAGAACAAGTGTGAGCTTTTTTGTGTTTGCCTGTTTTTTAACTGATATGTCCCAACATGAATTTTTATTTGTATATGTGCACTGGTTTGTGTGTTTTTGTGCACAGTCGCTCACTGTCATTGCTCCACTTGAGAGAAATAACTTCCTTCTGTCAACTCCTGCCTGTCTCCATATGTTATTGGCTGCCCTCTCTCTCTCTCTCTTGCTCTATCGCTCTCTCTCTCTCGCTCTCTCTGTGTGTCTCTCTCTCGCTCTCTCTCTCTCTGTCTCTCTGTGTGAAGGGTAGTGCAGTTGCTCCAAATCCCAGCAGGGATGCTCTCTTTGATGCCCACTGGCAGGAGCCAGGAAGCCTGGATACTTAGGCTTTCCATGTGTGTCTAAGTATGCGCATGTCTTATTGTCTGGAGAATTTCATATTTCATATACATAAACCAAAAACAACTCAGATGTCTGTCTGCTTTCAGGAAAACTGGCCTCTTTTCACCTTCAATTCACTGCCCTCCTGCAGTCTGTCTGAGCTGCAGTGCACCAAAGCAAAATTCAAAAGCAAGTCTGCACTGACGCAAAGGGGATACTGACTACAAGTTAGCAAATAATACAAAACAAAGGATGACTCCTGTAGCATCTGGGGGATCTATTGATTCCCACAGTTGTGGCTAAGGGTCCAATGTAGTCCCCCACTCTCCAAGATATGAGATTATTGATTTGGTCCAAGATGCAATAGGAAGGTGCACTGCTACAGGAGGAGCACATACAAATATTTTTCTTTGGGGACACAGCAACACATGTAAAGGTACACATATATTCATATGGGAAGTGAAGAGCTTAATAAATCTATCAAACCCTTGGGATGGCAGAAAATATTAAGACTTTTTAGCTTTATTTTGTCTTATGTTTGGATCAGATATACTCATAACTGAAACCTTGTATTATAATTAGCCTTCAGACTACTTAGAGACCCAAAATTAATTTCAGTTCATTATGAAACCTTTTAAGAAGACTATGGTATATGGAAGGTTCTAGAGGAAATGGGCAAAGAGTTTCTCATTGTCTTACCTTAAGGGAAAAACGCATGGGACATGGCTGATACTTACATTCAATGCGTATCTGCTCCATCTCTGACACCTCTGCGATTGATTCCTTCAGGTCTTCTACAAACTTCAGCAGCTCCTCAGCACTTTGGGCACAGAAGTTAAGTACCTGCTTCTTGTCTGAGCCAAAAGGCGAGAGGATGGTGATCCCATGAGGGTAGTCTAAAGGGCACAGAGGACATTGAATTATTGAGACAAAAGTTAGAAAGGTATTTCAGATATGCTTGAAAGTTGTACAGTTTGATCCTTTATTCAGTCCCCAGTATTGGGCGTTAACGTAGCATATTATCTTTTTCATGCCAGCTGTCTGCAGTTAAGACAGTGCGACTTACATTCATTTTCGAACAGGTGGAACTGCATGCCAAGTAGGCCCATAGCTTTGCAGAAAGTGTAGGCTGCAGAGCTCTTCTTCTTTGGACAAAGCTTCAAAATCTGCAGACAATGAGAGACCAATTAGAAGCCAAGAGTTACAGTAACAACTCTTCGACACTTCTTTTTGATTGTCACTCAGATTTACATATCACGAAAGAACCTCAAAAGAAGCTCTGAAATAAATTGTTTGATAATTTAAAATGCATTCAAAAAGACAATGGAGTCAACATTGATGTGCACTACCCTCTTCAAAGTGTTTTGGGTTGTGCATGATGATCTAATTTGTATGAAAAACAGCTCGGCAAGGTGTTATATCAGGTTGGATTAGAGATGTTCAGGAGCTTTTTCACTGAAAGACCTTCCAGATGGAGAAAGATGAGGTGAGTCTGTTTTCAGCATGACCGTGGGGCATAATTTACCAGGCAATGCGTATTAAACCAGTGCATCACATGGGCACTTTAAACACCCCTTGACACATTTGAGCTGCAAGAACAGGGGCTGAATTCAAAGAAAAGTCCCCGTCACTTTAATTCTATAGTAAAAATTTTCAAAGACAATTTCTGCCCCACTTTCAAAGCTGTCATGAGAAAACGTCTCGCTGGAGTGTATCGCACCGCTGACTTTAAGTGCCAAATGAACAGAATTCCACTGTGATGTTGGAAGATAACTTCTATTGCCCCTACTTCAAAATCAGCCTTTTAACCTCCTTTTCCTGCAGCTACCAATTACTTTTATACTTCCGCAGAACATGGAAGGGGGCAATGGCCATGTTGCTTATTCCTTTGCTGTGTTTTGTTGGTGTGAGATCAACATTTGACCTAATTATAAGAGTTTATAAATACTTTGGATAGATGACCCCTATACGGCTCCAAATGAGCACATTAATTATGCCTAACATTAAACCTTTGATAATTCTCCAAACTACAAGACTTTGGGCCAAGTGAACAACTTATCTTTGCTGTGGCCCAAGTGAAAACACACTTCATCACTGTCCCTTAAAGTTGCTCTGTAGGGCACAGATCTTTGCTTATGACTGCACTGCAACACTTGCGTTTGCATATCTATTATTAAAAGAAATGGCCGGATGGGCCTGAGTTATGAAACAACATAAAAGAAGAGAGGGAGCCTTGAGAAATGGCTCACACTCGAAGTAGGTGATGGCGCATTGCAGCTGTCACAACAACATAAGCAGCTTTAAAGCTGTCAGCCGAAATAACATTTGAAGGGTGCTTTAAAAAAAAAAAACTGTAAACACGTGAAAAGTAAGAAATATTGCACTGAATCTCTTGTGACCATTCTCAACTTATCGGAGGTGTAAGACATTTTGTTAACTCACCACGATGAGATCATTGAAGAGGAAGACTTCTCTCTGGTGTGCTGCCTGTTTTTGGGCCTTGTTGACGTCTGTCACCTCAAAAAGTCGACTGCAGCACACCAATCTTCTGTGAGGGACGGAGAGAACCTGAAGAGACAAGCACACATCCAGGTAAAAGGAGAATCTTGAGTCACTCAGATTAAATGGTTGGGAGGCTTAAAAATCATTGAAGACCTGATAAAGACACAAAGTGACTTTTTTTCCCCAAGGAAAAACTGCAGGGAACAGTATGGTAGCAAAACAGAGGGACTTTGAATACAAATGACTTTTGGCTCTAGTATTAAAGTACATATTGTTCATTGGTGTTTAAGGCTGAGAGGTGCTCATTAGACTCAGTGGGCTGAGACAAATTAATGACACGAACTCCGATCTAAGAGTCTTAAAGCAGATCTTAAAATGTTCACCAGAGCAATACATAACAGTGAGTGGTACATGGGCTTGAACAGAATCTTTCTGGTTTGGGTTTCACAGCACATAAAATGTTCTTTTTCATCTCGTTGTCAACCACTTTTCACAAGGTCATTCAATTTATCACATAAATCAAAGTATGTCTTGTGTCATCTCTCAAGGGGGTGTTTAAGTCAAAATGAACACTGTTGTAAACAGACACGTCCTTGTCTGTAATAAAGATGAGGCAGACCAAGCATGGATAAAATGTATTGATGGTTTAAATCTTGAATAGATAGTAAAGGGGGAATTAAGGAGAGTTATGTATTTCTATTTCCTTTGGTTGTTCATCTTTTCATCTTCTGCTGCCATAGTCTGGTACAAGCTGTTCTACTTCTAATCTGATCAATATTGGTGTTTAATTTTTGTATATTATCTCTTTAGGGTGCCCTAGTAGTAGACTTTATTTTTATGAGTTCTTCTTGGAAGTTTACAAAATGCTGCACTTGTGGCCACTAGAGGTCTGGCCCTTCTCCTTGAGGACTTAAGTGCTTTTCCAAGTTTAAGCAGATTACACTGCAGAAACTGTCTCATGCCTTCAGAGAGTGATCTAATCATGTCCTCGCCCCTTCGCACTCTTGTCCCTGTGTCTTGTCTCGTCCAGCTTTTCCGTGTTCGATCACTGCAGAAATCTGAGCCGCAGCTGATTAATGTCGGTAGATGTGGATTTGATCCTGTCCTCGTGATATAATACAAATATACACATGTTCAATTATAACTATGATTTTTTTTTTTTTTTCCCCTCTGCTCCCTGTGGTCGATTTGCAATGCAGTGAGTACACACACAGATTCTGTCTTTTTCTCTCTCTCTCACTCTCTCGTCGCTCATCACTGCAGGGTACACAGACTCCCGCCCAGTCTGCCACAGCCAGCCTGCTTTCTCATTACACTAATGTCAGAAACATGTAAAGACATCATTAGCCTGAAATGCCTTCCAAAAAAAAAACAAAAAAACAGTCCTTTCCTGACAGGATTGTTAAGAAACCATTTGACAGGAGAGGGTTTGCCAACGTATTCATTAACAAATTAATTGCAGGCCTAAAGAAAAACTGATTATACAAATGTAATCCATATCAAACATTTGAGAGACTTTGAAAAGAAGGAAACATTTGGAAATAAAGCTACTTCATCACATTCAAGATAGATTGTTATTTGGCTTTCATCAAGTCATCAAATATTTACACCAACCAAACCCCTGTTATGGAGAACCCCATTATAGAAAAATCATTCTCATGCGGGCAACTTCCTCTAAGCATCATAGATAAGAAATTTATAATCCACAGTACAGAGACTCCTGCTACTGCACCTGCTCCTGCTATGACAGATAGTATTTCTAAGGAAGAAACTTTAAGTCTTTCTTTTTATGGAAGACAGCTCCTATGGGCAGCAACAGTCACTTCCTGTCACAACAATCCATCATTGTTTTGGCTATGACAACACTCCCTCTGTCATCCTATGGCGACTCATCCATCACTGAGAGACCCTTAAAGGCACAGAATTTAAAAAAAAAAAAAAAAAAAAAAAGATATGTGCAACCTTTTCAATGTCATTCTGGAAGTTAATTGAATGTATTGTGGATGGACAGGGAGCAGCGTGTGACAAGTTGATAAACAAGCATAATCAGTCAGTTACACAATGTATCAAGTTTAGTGCATTAGCATGCTAATATTTGCTAATTAGAGCAGATGAGTTATAGTAAATTAAGTGCACTGCTACCATTTATTTTCAGTGGACAGTAGCTAACTTAAGTGTCACTAGATTACATCAAGTATCTCTCTTTTATATCATTATGCATCTAAATCAGCCTACAGACTGTAACTCTATCATTGGTATCATGAATAAAGATAATACAGACATTGGAATAACCACTGTGACTTATTATTGAGAATAAATAAAATACAAACGTTTAAGTCCAGTAAGTGGATCTCATTGGTAATTGTCAAAACAGCAAATGTCAACCTCATGGTAGAGCTAAATTTAAAGTGGAGGGATCACCAAAATTAGAAGGATTCATCCTTTCGGGACCATGGCTATCTGTACAAAATTGTAAAACCATCCATTTAGTTGTTGAAATATTTCAGTCTGTGCTAAAGTAGTGAACTGACTAATTGACCGGCACACTAACATGACCATCCCTAGAGCTAAACTGCTAGGGTGGCTAAACATCTGAAAGCACTATTGATGTTAACTCTATAATTCAGATTCAAGAAATCTTCCTGGACCTAAAGGCTCTTATGCGGATGTAATATGTTTTACAGTGTTGAATGTCAAGTCTATGGGAAGTAAAACGCTGCAACTTTTATCTATATTTTATAAATAAAGGATTGCAGCTAGGCCGTGGTGCACTGGTAAGACTCAAGTAGAATTCCCTGAACTGTTTAAGTATTTTAAAAAGCCTTTCAGTGCTGTGAGTGGGCACAGACAGCACATTCCCACATGAATCAGTGTAATCAGTCAATTATAATGCTAAAGACTTCTGCCTCTGTGTCTCTCTCAGACTGTCTGAACCAAACACAACTTTGCAGATATTAACACGAAAATTGAACACTGTGGCAACAAGTTGATGCAACTAAAAAAATTTCTAGTGTTGGGTTCAACCATTTACATTACACTACTCATATACACCAAGTTTCTTAAGCTGTAACAGTTAAAAAAGGAGTCTAATGATGGCAGTGGTTAATGACGTATCGAGCTGGAGTAATGACCTGAGGTAATGATCGAGCTGCTGATGAGACATTTAATGGCTAATAAATGTGTTCTGCTAATGCTGCTAAGGCTAGGTGATAGTGATGAGGTCTTGAATAATGAGCAAGAAACTTGGCAAGGTATTAGCAAAAATGAGTTGCATGTCTGTGAGTGTACTCATATTCCCGTTTTTGTGTGACAAATTCTTGCTGTCTACTCTACAAAACCAATTAAATACACTATGTGGGATTTCTGGAAACTCACTCATCTCCTGAGAGGTGTAGTAAAAAAAAAAAAAAATTGTCTAAAAGTAAGGGACAATTGGCCACTAGACGTAGACTATTAGTACTGCTGTTTAACACTGTGTACTCAAACAGATTCTGTGGTTTATATCAAACAACTGGTAAAAGGTTTTAGTTAATTTACCATCAACCTAATCCCACCTGGGATTGAATGTTAAGGTGTATATCTACTCTTATTCAGGACGTCCACTGTACTTGGAGGTTATTTTAGCTAGTCCTCTCTTTCTATTCATTGGGGTTTAGACCTGGTTTCACAGTAGGGTTTAAGCTGCTCTAAACCACATTTTGATATTAACAGTGGATCAAGCCTCTATGTGTTATGTGAAAGGGATTTCTCATAATGACCAAACCCATTCAAATGCGAGTTTCCTACACACCCCTGCAGTTTTAGTTTCTTTTAGCTGTTTAAAATGTGCTGTGCTGCCCTAAGTGGCCAAAAACATCAATTCAAGCAGGTTCATTATGGTCTTGAATAAGTGTTCCCCACAAGTAGAGTGTGTACTTACCGTTTTCATGCCTACAATGGACTGCTCAACCTTGGAGACATAGGTGACGTGGTCTTCGTTAGACCGCAACTCCCTTTGTTGTATTCTTTCATAGATTCCCACCACCATGTCTCTTGGGATATCTGCTCCATCATCCACACCTAAGACGAGAACCAGCCGATTACGCACAAGTACAAACCCGTCTCGGGATGGTTGCTTTTAATTTTACCAGACAGCTCTGTCCGTCTGGCAGAATATGAAGTGACTGCTGTTTTTAACAATGGCAGAGGAGGGAAAGTGAATCTACTCTGGCTTTAATACAGCAGGAGATGTCACTGACACAGGAGGAGACACACAAATATGCATGCTTCGAATATTATATTCAAATACATCATACTGTGCACAGGCCTGTGCTGCACACGTTTTGTTTTGCATTATTTGACTTGCAAAGAGTGGAAAAATATTGAGCAGTCGGAGCAACAGAGAGCTCTTTCTCTGTCTCCTTGGCCGTGCTTCTTTGACTTTCTGTCTTTCACCGTCACCGTTAAGTAATGACAGGGCAATGTGAAAGGAGGTTAATTGGCAAGTGAAAGGTTAATGCTCCGCCTCGCTCTTAGAAGATTCTCTGTCTGGAGCACAGTGCTGTTCAAGGCCGTGGCATTTCAACACAGGTAGAGCTGCATGTCATTAGGCGGAAAGGTTGCCCTCGAGATGCTCCCCATTATATCTGCGCAGCTGTACCGTGTGGTGTGGTACATTGAGTTTTCAATGGGGCAGGGTGTGTTTGGAGAAAATGAAGCCGCCACAACTGATGGCAGTGACAGTGAGGCACCATGGGACATTGCTGAGACATCATTACACATTAAGTAGTTACGGGCTGTGAAAGTGAGTTGCATAAGACTATGAAATTGTCCTTACATAAATGTTCTTTTCATATGAAATGAACATGACATAGCAGTATGATATGATATGTGTATGCAAAGTGTTATGTAATGTTATGTATCCATGAGTTATCTTTCTTTTTTTTTAAATCCAGGCTAGGATTTCATTTAATGGAATATGGAGGAATGTGATTTTTTTATTTATTTATTTTTTTTTTTTTATGAGCTCATGTGAGCTTTTATGAGGTTTCTAATGTTTCTCGTATTGATTTAATATTAATATATTCCTGTACGTTCAAGTCTTCAGATATTCCATGGGTCTGATACATGTGAGGCTGAGGATATTGGTCATTTCTGTTATGGGTTGCCGTCGGGACAGGAGTTGCTTTGTTCTCTGAAATAGAATAAAAAGGAGCATCACTGTTGTTCATCAGATTAATAACTTCCCTGCTAGCAGCCTGGCTCTGTCCATGACAAATATCTCAACTCCTGGATGGATTGCGATGACATTTTGTTCAGTCTTTCATGTTCCCATCACAATGAATCTTTGTAACCTAAGTTCTTATGTAGCGCTATCATCAGGTCAAAATTAGATAATATTTACATTTTTATTACATTACATTCATTACTTTTAAATTACATGACGATGATATCGCCATTAGCCTCTGCTGGTTGTTAGCATGCTTACGTTTTGGCATTTTGCTCAAAGCATCTCCGTGCCTAAAAGCAGCCTCACAGAGCCACTAGCATAGATGTTGTGGATTATTGTCTACACTCTTGTTTTACCCTGTAGCTTGAGCCACTTTTTGTCTCCTCTTATTTTCATCATCCCTGAGTGTAGAGTTGGCTTGTCACACGTTCTATTGATGAATGTCTGCCAGCAAAAAGGACTTAAAAAAAGAAAAGGGAACTCACAGTGCAACTCTGACATCATCCTCTCTAAAAACAAATCCAACAGCTAAGACGGTACCATTTTCATTTTTCAGTGAGCTGGCATCCTTGATTAATTTATGGTGGAAGCTGGTTTATATTATGTTGGCCCATTGTGAAATAGCTCAAACTCTGCCAGTCTGCTTTAATTGCAATAATGAATGCTCCATGCTTCTTCATTACTATTGGTTTCTGGTGCATAATTGCATTTTACTTCAGCCAATTAGTCGAGTGAACTATTCTTCTGTCAGTGTGTAAGAGAGACATGAGTGAGGAGAAAAGAGGAGAGTGAAACAGAGAGAATATAAACAAGAACAGGCAGATGAATTAACGACATCATATTCTGACTGAGACAAAACATAAGAGAATGGATACAGAGACGGGGAAAACATCGTAAACTGAGCTGAAGACGAATACAAAGGCCAAGAGAGAGTGGCATATTTTAATTTGTGTAAGATGCCGAAATTGATTTTCCCACTTAATTTAATTGTGGGTGAACAGTCTGGATGAATCTATTTAAGTTGCTCTGCATCGACCTCAGTGTTCCCTGAATGATTCCGTGGAGGGAAAGCTAAACTACGGCGCTCCCGTCTCTTCCTCGACGATTGGCAAATGAGCATCTGTTTGACCGTGGGAGAAGAGAATTACAGCAGCTTTTCTGTTGGTGTCGCTATGAGCTGTGAATGTGTAAAAGCATGACGGCCAGGGATAGAAATGTAACCGTATCTTTATCACCTGAATTTATGCAGGGAGGTTTGACTTGAATACAGATCCAAACACTGTTTGACACTGACTCACTTCCACTGATTCATGTGAGGATCTGCTGTTATAACAGGATATTCATGAGGGAGAGGAAGCCCTTATCATGTATTTCCTCATCTAGTAAAATTCAAACTATTGCGGAATATATATATATATATATAAACACTTGACTATCAGTCACAGCCAGCCTGGCACATTGTGACTGATAGTATTGTGCCATACAGTAAATAGTATTTGGAAACTATAAACTATAACTATGGGATATTTCTTGTGCTTTTCAATTTTCTTCCTGTCTGTGGTGATTCATTTCATTTGTGTTGTCAATTTGTTACATTTGATTGTTGTAAATTAGAACCTCAGAGGTGAAAGACCATTGGTGTAGATTATTTTATATTGTATATCTGATATTGTTGTTGACAGTGCTATTTTTTTATATTTCAATGGGTCAATTTATTGTCTGCTCAATGATCTACTCTCTCTCTCTCTCTCTCTCTCTCTCTCTCTCTCTCTCTCTCTCTGGCAAGACACGTACATATGCATGTAAAAAAAAACTAAGATACCTCATTGAAATGATCAGATCAACTTATTAATGTCACTTCAACTCCCTTTATCTGACTCTGCACACACACAAATGCAGTGGCATATCCCTTACCTCGCAGGTTGCGTATGAAGTCTTCCAACAACATCTTGCGGTCGGGCTTGATGTTGGGACTGTACATGTCAGTGTTGAGTAGAATGATGGCGAAGGCCAGGATGAAGATGGTGTCTGGGTTGTGAAACTGCTGCACCACGTCGGGGTTACACATACAGTAGCGCTGGCTGTTGGTTTAAAGGAGGTGGAGAAAGAGGAGGGTGAAAATCAGAAGGGGAAAAATTAAAGCAGAAAGAGATGAAGAAGGTGAAAAGGAGGGGGATATATTCAAGTAGTAATAGATGTAGGTCATGTCAGAGGACACAAACATGGAGGAATGACAGAGGGAGAGGAAGATAGGATGTTATAAGAAATAGTTAGAGGGGGTTATGGGTACAGAGAGAGAGATGGATTAGAAAAATATAAAGGACAGGCAGAAGAGGAAAGATGGGAAGGGATAACAGATGGAAGAAAAGACACAAATAATATGTTATCCTCAGACACTCGAGGCATCCTTCAACACACAACATGCTCGTAAATGCCTTGACACAAGCTGAGCACGGGAGTGTCGCACCGAAACAAGAGTTATGGCTTTAATTTTGCTTGTGGCTTGATCGGAAGCAGTTAGCTGCCCCTCAGCACCGCTGAACCTCACAGCAGGTGCTGCGCTGAAACACTGTCTCTGAATAAACACATTTGTCCCCCCGGACTGGATGCTTGCATGGAACATGAATTACACAAAAAATGAAGGGAGCGTTGGTGGAAAAAGCAAAACACTTTGTCTTCTGTGGTGTACCATCATTTTATGATTGTTTTATTTATGAAATAATCTCTAAAGTTCAACCTCTTCTGTTGCTTATTTACAGACACAACAGTCCACTGAGTCCTTAGCCATAATCAAACATTCTCCAACATTTATGGACATGGTTTCTGGATTTATGCAGGTTCTTACTGTGCTGGAGAGAATAAATATGAAGTTAGAACTACAAAATCTCTTACACAGGCACTTTTTTTTGCAAAAAAACGTGACACGGGCCATACTCAGTTTGATGTAGTTCCCAAAAAACACCTCTAAATATAAAAGGAGAATGGAAATGCAGCTGTATTTTGTGATTATGGAAGTCATGAATCTAACAGATTTGTAGACACCTTCTTTGTGTTGGCACGTGTGTGTTTAAGTAAGAAATGCCCAGAGGAGAGACAGAAATGGTTTCTGTCTGAAGTACATGGATACTTCCTGCTTAGGGGGTGAATAAAACAGTACATCTACTGTGTAAGAGTAATTTGAGATATACAGAGTTAAGGAGAATGAGAAGGTGTGTGTGTTTGTGTGCGGACCCTGTGGGCTATGTATTGAAGTGTATAGTGTAATTGTTACTTTAATCAGTCATTTTCACATTTTTGCAGCTTTTTGCAGAACCACTGAGCTGCATGATTGGTACCTAATGTCTCTGTGGAACTGAGGAAAGACACATATTGATATGCGTACAGTCAGTCTATACCTTTTTTTTTTTTTTAAATATGATTTTAAAAAGGCACAATTACTGTGTCCTCCTGCCACCAGAATCCTGAGGGCTGAAGCTCTGAGTTGATCTGGAAAGTTGAAAAGTGTTAAGTCAACTTAGATTAAAAAAAATTAAGTCATTAAACTGTGCTCATACAAGCTGGAGTAAGTGATTTACAGAGCCTTTTTATTGCCCTGGATTTTGCCGCTCAAGCAACACAAACCTCCCTACTGTCTTAGTGGAGATAGTTTGGTCTGTATGCAGCTTGTGAAAGTCTGCCGACACCATCACAGTGTCAATATTATCATTTAATATTATCTATCAAGTTTAAAGGTCTGTGGATGAGTGTTTGAATTTCTTGTCAATCAGCACAATTTTTTGTGCATCATAGTGCAGGAATTGATGTGGCTTTCTTGTATGCTAATAGTTTTATGACAAGCTTGAAAACCAATTTAATCACTCCTTATTATTTGCTATATTATTTATGATAAAAAGAGAACATTTATTTTCATGTATATGCCTGGGTTCGTGACATCCTCTCCATACAGTTTGGTTTTAGCATGATAATCACAGGGCTGCACACAAATGCTTATTCGCATCTCAGTGTATGAAAACCGTGACTCGACAGTAACCAGTAATTATACCCTTGTCTGTGAATCCTAATGCAGCACCATGCAGTGAAAAACCTTAATTTATGCTGCTTTTTATCCAAGGGTGCTCTTACTCTGCACAGAAAGACATGAAAAAATGACTAACCAGAAAAAAAAGGGTAAAATGGCACATTTTGCTTGTCACTGAATAGATTTGGCAGTCTTCATATTTGGCATTTGCTGCTGTCTTCCAAACCCATTTAGCTTTTGTTACAGATTGCTAAAGATGGTGTAATCCATCAGTAATTATGTACTCCTTGAGGATTTAGGTGCAAGAAGTAAGTGTCACGATCTTTATCTATAATAACTATAATATATGGGGCAAACATTAAGAAACCAGCAATTGTCTGTGGCTGCATGATGGGTAAATAAGGATATCTGGTTACTACAGTGTAATGTAGAAATGAAAACATGAACTGAATGTATCTGCAGCACTGGGAGCTGGATCATATTCTCATATTCTCTGGCTCATTCATTAGTACACTGACGCAGCAGATACTGAGGCTGCTGGCTGCTTTTCACTTTTCCCCCTCGCTCTTTTTCACTGCTGCTTCAAATCCCCTTCACTTACTTTGGAGAATTCACTCTCTCTCTCTCTTTCCCTGTGTGTGTGTGTGTGTGTGTGTGTGTGTGTTTGGAGGCATATCAAAGCCCAAGAGCAGAGGAGGCAGGCACAGAGAGGCAGTGGCAGTTATGCAACGCTGGTTATTTATAAACCTTCCTCCCTCTTTCCTTTTTCTCCCCTTCTTTCCTTCCTCTTTCCTATCCCAGTTCGTGCCTCCTCATCCCCTCCCCCACTCCTCCCCTCTCTTGCTCCTGATAACACGCAGTCAGCCTGATGTCCAAACATTACCAGTGCCAACCTTTCTGCCCACTGACTATGACAATGTTGCTGTTTTTCTCCTCATTGGGCACCTCAACCACTGTGACAGGTGGTTGTTACTCCAGAGGGGCTAAAGCAAACAGTTAGCATTAACGCATAGTGCCACAGCTGCACAGCAAATTGTCTTCCTGTAGAAAATTGTGGACTGAAATTACATGCTGCTTGGCTATTCACATGGGAGGCTACATTGTCAACATTTTATTGTAGCCAAGTACAAAGGAAAAAAGAAAATGTTTGGTGAGGTGAGCCCATGTGACTCAGCTGATATACAGAAGTACCATCATGTCCATGCAGTCGTGCTTCTCTTGTCTATGTTAATATTGGTTAACGGACCATGCTTTATCCATTACCACTTAGAAATACTGTGGAGACCTGATCTCACAACTCTTGAGAAAATATCAAAGATCCCATGTGCATCCCTCAGCACGCCTTCAAACCTGATGTCGGGATATTTAATGATCAAAAAAACAAACAAAAAAAAAACAAAAAACTGCAAATTGCATCTTAAAGCACAACCAGACAAGTTTGGCCCCAAGCTGATTTTACAATATTTCATTTCATTTTTTTTTTTTTTTTTACACCCACTAAAATATCAACACACCCAGATTACATTACTGTGGAAAATAAATGGCAACAATGAGACATATGTGGTATATTTTTGCATAACCTACAAGATGATAAATATCCATACGACAGTCCTTTCTAGCTCATTCTTGCATGGCACAAATGCAGTTTCCTGTGATAATAGTAACGGGATTGCAGAATTGGAACAAGTGGTCCATTATTTCAAACAGTGCCAGACAAAAGTGTGCTCTGATTTATAGCAGAGACTGTCAATTTTTGGTAGCACAAATGACTTTATTTGTGGCTTTCTTACCCATAGCTAATGTTAGCCTGATGAGTTGGTTGAAAATTCTGTCTCTAGAAGACATTTTCATATTTCAGGCTGACTCGTTTTAAAACAAGAACTAAAAGAGTGAAGCCAAAGTTTCATGTCCCTGTCAAAAGTTTAACATTCTCACCACTGAATTATCAATGAAGTGATTCAAATAAAATACCAGCATTGTTGTTGCAATGTAGTGTAGAGCTAGTTTGTCCTGATCTTCAAAGTAAAATAATTTAAAAAAAATTTTTTTTTTTTTAAATTTAAAAAGTAAAATCAGATTGTTAATTATTCAAACCTAACCCAATTTAGCTGCTTAGGTCACAACAAGCAACATATTTATTCAATTCAAATTCAAAAACTAGAATCCTTCACTAACAATGTTAAAGGTTTTGGGGTTGAAAAGATGTGTTAATTCTATATTAGTTAGAGGTTTTCTTTTAATTTATCCAGTTTAAGTCCATTAGAGCAGAGCAGAGCTGCTAGCATTAGCATGAGCTCTGGTACAGGCCTTTTTTAGACCTATAACAATCAAATGCCCTTGGCCTTGGAAGTAAAGTGGGGTTATTTTTCTGTAGCGTTTAGTTAGTTAAGTGTCTGCTTTAATGTAAGATGCAAAAGTTAGCATGTCCAAACTTGGAAACCTCTTCATGGTTAACTGAAAGTAAAGGAAAGGTTTTTTGGAAATCTGTAGATACTTCAGTTAATGTGCTCCCTTTATAAAACAAGTAAAAATACAAGATAAACCCAGAATGTCGCAGCAATTGTTTCTTTTCTAATTACCTGAAGGCCTCGATAAGACGTTCCACTTTCTGGGCTTCTCCCTGGACACGAATGTGGGCCTGAAACTTTCTCAGTGCTTCATCCAGCTCCATGCCGGAGAAGTCCATCTCATCCACCACACAGCTGTGGACGACAGAGAGAAAGAGTGATGAGATATAGAAAGAGCAGGAGCAGAAGAAGGAATGAAAATCTATTGTAATATGTTCGCCACAATATATCAAGATGATTGTAGCGGCTGCCTCTTCAGTGGTGGGATTGGTGAAAATGTGGATGGACACCCAAGATAAAAGATGAAGTCCACTCATTTGCTTCCCAGTCACAGCACCACTGGGCTCACTGTGCCACAGCTGCCAAGACGTACACACACACATGCAATCCCTCCGAGCAGAAAATCCCCCTATTACCTGACAACCTCAGCTTAATGACTTTAATTAAAAAAGCAAAATATCCTGTCCGATGAGTTCAGGGGCGATAAATACAATGTGGGCAATTTGGAGGTGAAATGAGGTTTTGAAGTGAAAGGTGACTTTGGAAACAAGTTGGGAGGTTTAAAAGTTCCTTTCACTTTCATTTGAGGTTTTCTGTGGAGGTACAAAACAGAATGATAATCAAACCCATCCACACAAGTTCAAGATAGACCTAATCCTTGCCTCTGTTTATACGAGTATATTGATGATTATGATGCTGTTGATACTGAAATCTCAAATATATAAAGTATGTTGTAGTGTGAGACACACACACACACACACACACACAATACATTAAGATGGATTACTGTGAACAAAGCAAGTTAATGAGGTGAGTACTTGACTGTGACACGTGCTGCTCCAGCAGAAAAGAATCAGATAGCTGAGTCTACAGTACTGCCTGACACACCACGTACCACAACGTGAAATCACAGCAAAACCCACTCACAGTAGGAACTGTGTACTACTTAATTTAGTACTACCAAGAAGTTACACTTAATAAACCTAGATGCCCAACTGTCTACTATTACACTACTTCACGACCACTATCACTGCATAGACTACAAGCAGTTCTACGTCTATGATGATAGCCATTACTCATTAATACATTATTATTATTATTATATGTCTTGATTACTGTTGCTGCAAGCAATTACAAGAAAAACAACGCTACTTTACCTGTACTTTCACTACTACCACAACTAATACTAGCATATTACATTACTGTTACTACAGTTGCCACTCTTTGTTTTATTTATTAATTCTTATACTCCAGTCACGCATGTCACTGCTATAGCAAAACCTACTCACAATATATTATCATAGCTAAATTATGCAATTTAAAAAATACTAGCACTACCTTTTGCTTTATTATGTCTACTGTGGCCACCACTATAGCTACAGTACACTACTTCAGCTACTAATATATATTTCTGTGTCAACTCTCACTCATTAAAGCACTATTACATCTACCACACTTCTATTTGTGCTTTGGCTGTTATAATTTCAACTCTGCTGCTAATAAGATGAAACTAATGTGACTTCACCTACGTCTACAACAGTAGCTACTTTTTTTCTACTGATACTATAAATATTACTTTTAAGGACAAGCTCTACAATTATACCTATTTCTGCTCCTACCACTTATAACACAAATACATTAAAACTATCAATCCATTGTTTATCATGCACAGTGATCTAGCAAGGTCTCAGTCATTGGTGGATTACACATTATATACAATGCAAGTGTTACAATTAATAGTATTCGTAACATTGGCAGTTTGGAAACAGCTTAGAGAGTTGTGCTGTGTACTATTTTCTACCAGTGATTAGATTTAGACATAATAAAGCCCAAGCTTATACTACGCAATGAGCCTGACTTGATCCCCTTTTTGATCAACTCTCTTGACTGTGGAGTCTCTCTGATCGCCCTCTTCATGACTCACTTCCTCGCTCCACCACCTCTCTCTCCCTTCTTCCCCGGCTGTCACTCCTTGTTTATGTAACGTCAGAAGAGATGCTCTCTAGCCCTGAGTACATCAGCACTCTCCTTCCTTCTCTCATCTCTTTCCCATACACACTCAAAGCATAATAAGAGACACGCATGAGCAAGCACACAGTCACACACAAATATACCGTTATCGTGCATACACTTTGTTGATCTGTGCACATAGTACTACTTAAATTGTACATTTACAATGATGGCAGACACACGCACACCTACACACACACACACACACACACACACACACACACACACACACACACACACACACACACACACACACACACACAGATGCAAATAAAAAGAAACAACAGGCCAGATGGAACCATATTTTGAGCAGCCAATAAGAAGATGACAGACTGAAAACAGATCCTATTTTTCCTGCTTAACAAGTACACTACATTATCAGTAAATGAGTCCTCGGGGTGCCACATTTCTTGGAATCCCAAATCTATAAGCACAATTTGGCTTAATTGAGTTGAGGACATTTTAACCATTGTTATTTATGCTTAAAGAAATGTAAAGAGAATGAGGCACCATTAGCTCTATAAGGGAAGGAGAATTCAGGAATGCAGGAAAACTGAAATGCAACACAAACAAAACTTAATTATACACACACCTCCAATGACACACAAAGACATACATATGCATTTAGGCTCAGTAAATTACCATGAGTAATTTTCGCATTAGACTGCAATCCCTCACCCGCTTTCCCCTGACTACACTTTATCCAAAGTGCTCTCACGCACACACTTTACACTCTCCTGTGATGCTCCTCTTCAACATCACTTTCACAAGTGCTGCTGTGTGACTACTCTTAAGTAAAATAGGGAAAATATACATATATATTGGAGTCTGAAGCCTTAAGCATAATCCTGTTGATAAAATGTATTTGGAACCACAACAGTGTCCGTTTAAGAAAATATGGATATTAGATGAGGGCAACCTGCGGTGAAGAACTTGGTAAAGTGCTGTGTTGTGTGTGTGTGACCTTGCAAAGACTAAAAGTGTGTTTTTGCTTTGATAACTTGGACAAAAAGGAGGATAAAAGAAAGATCTGTGTATGTCCTCTGGTTGATATGCAAATTTAGAATTAATTGGCAAATAGGAGAATGTAATAGAATTTTAAAAAAGACAATTACTGAGATAAGTAAAGATGGCACCAGCCAAACCCACAGACAGAACAAGAAAACCTGCATAAGCAGCTCCTCTATTCTGATGAGATGAATCATTAAAGCTCAAAAATGCTATCTACATTATTAGATGACAAAGTCAAACTGTGGTTTTCATATTAATGTGATAAAAGAAGCAAAGAAGCAGAGAAACAAAAAATGGCAGGAAAGGTTTTTATTATCTTAGTCAGCCACAACTTACAATCAGATGAGGATGCATTTGTTGGATCATGACACTTCAGTTTCAGCTCGTTTTTGTTTTTTGTTTTTTTTTTACTGTGATGAAAAATAGAGCAAAATATTAGCGTCTGCAAAAATAACTGCTGTGACGAAAGCAGAGAGTTATTATTATGGTTTCACATTTAGATTTCAGGGAATCATCTGATTCAGAGCCAAAGTGGGAAAGTGTGTCAACTGCAAAACCTGGAACCAATATTTTAAGTAATTAAGCTGAAGATTGACCTTGTGCTTTAAATTCCAGTGCTGTCGTTTACCACGACACCTGATCTCCCAGAAAACAAAGGGATTATCGAGAAGAAACAGCTCATAAGGAGTAATATAGTGTCTTAAAACAGTTTGGAGAAACAAAGGGTGCTACTCACTCTAGTACATCTCTGTTGAAGGGCTTCTTGCTGTTGCCAAGGAACTCTCCAATCATCTGTCGACTCAGGCCCTTCCTCTGGAGCAGGAAGTGGGCAACGCCGATGGGTGTGTCTGGGATGAAGCCTCGTGAGATCAGGAACTGAAGGCCCTTGTCAGGGTTTCTGAGACAAACAACAACAGAAGAAAATAAAAAGAAAACCCAGAAATGAATGAATGAAAAAAAGTTGTGTCAGTGAATAGGCAGTACTTTAAAGCTGCACAGCTGCAATATCAAGTCCTAACTATCTGTGGAAGTGGAAGACTGTGACAGTTGATTTGTCTTTTATTTGTTTAGTGATTGATTATTTATTGTTATACTGTTAAGAGAGCATTAAGAACCTCAGAATAAAAAAGTATAACCCGTGGTGATGAGATTCTTTGTCTGACGCTAGGTTGGATTTTTACTGTGTATAACGGCACAGTGTGTCCTGGAGTCATGGGGCAGAACTTCATCTGTATTCATTCTCATGCTAAATTACAACATTCATTAACAACTGCTAAAGAGCTCAGCACTATGCTAAATTCAGAGAATACTGCCAGAATCATAATGACTGATTTGGGATGCAGCTCTAAATCCCTGCTTGTATGCATACACTTTAAGCTCAAGTCTCAAGTAGACTTTGTTGGACTGAAGCAGGTCCAGGATTAGCTTGAGGCAAACTTTGTGACCGTTATGCATTACCTATACCAAGTCTCTCTGGTAGATTTAACCAGAGTACTAAAAGTAATAGAAACCAGTGGCTGCCTGAAGACTGTAAATCAACCTAAAAGTTTGTGAAGTGGTTTTGAAAACAGTCAGTAATGTCAGCAGTCTCAGATAAAGCTTGTGTGACTTCTGAAAGAAGAAATGACATTATCTCTTTTACAAACAAGTTTCATTCAAAAGGAATAACACATTATTTGGTACAGCAAACTTTAAATACCCACTATCTATTCCCTATTTACCATATAGTACACTTCCTTCAGCCTCTGTTGTACTTGAGTGTCTGAACTCTGAGTATAAATGTACCACAGTGGAATGAAAAACAGACTTTCTGCACAACAATCCCACAATGCAATGCACCACATTTTATAGACTCAATATCTGACAGTGATGTTGAAAAATGACGACGATAAGTGAGTGTCCAAAATATACCAATAAGGAGTAGTGACTGAGTGAATGAGAAGAATTTCAGCCACAGCAACATCAGTGAGTCACAGACTGTCACTTTAAGTACTGTCAGACTGCTGTTTTATCCCGCAGCTGTCACTTGTTGCTAATAAGTGCATTTCTTCCACCAGTTGGTTTCAGTTGACAATCTGTTAGCAACCATCACTGGCATATCTAAGTAAAGCACTGGAACAGGTAACAGCCTGTAGTGCAACCGACAACAAACTCAGAAATGGACTTTAACTGTCAGAGCTCACACTTGTGCCATAACAGCCCTGAAAGTTGAAGGCACATTACGCTCATGCATTCTGTAATTATTTTCTGTTAAATATTGAATTTTAGAAATATGTTTTGGCATAGGCATTGGTACTGAAAGGGGGATTTAATTTTGACAACTGAAATCAGCATTTAGCCACAGTCATAATCAACCCAAAATAGTTTTATACTATATCCCACGATCAGTTTAGAAAGTCGTTGGGTTAGTTTAAGTGTGGTGTGTTTTGTTTTACTGTAGTTGACTTTGGTACATTTTCTAGGTTCATTACTGCTCTGTATTTCTTGTTGACAGCTAGTCTATACTTGAATAACTCTACTTTCCGTGTTGCAGTACTAATTCATTTTTATCAACTCATTTAGCAGTTCCATTGATCAAACTCTTTTATACTTTATGGTACCATATATTTATGGTATCTCATTGTTGGCTGATATATAATCATTATCTTTTGTTATCCAATACTGTCATCATAACTTCTTAAGTGCTTCTAGTGAAAAACCTCACAAAAAACTGCTGTTCTCAATTGGAAATGGGATTAGCTTGCTGCTTAGCTGTGCACCCACTCTCAGTGAAAGCAGAAGATGAAGTTAAAACTTGTGGTGGGATCCTTTGGAAACACTCTCACTTGTGATGGGTGAACTGTCTATGTGAACATCTGTTTGGTCAGGGAAATGAGGTGTATTTCAATGCTCACGCCCTCAGAAAAATTGTCTAAACATCTCATTAGTGTTCATGAATCTTACTCAGAGTAAGCGTTTTCCTCTTACTGAATGGAAGAAGTTACTTATGTATGAACATGGGAGTAATGTCTTAACTATTTATAACCCTATTAGACACAGAGGATAGTTGCTGTAGGGAGGTTACTGCATTATTGCCATAGCTCTCCCTCTCTTGTCTCTATACAGTGTTTAAACCACAACCTTTACGTCATGGAATAGTGTTTGTGTGTGTGTGTGTACCACGGCTAATGGGTTTAGTAAGGCGAGGGTGGGACAAAGGGGAGGGAAGGATAAAGGGCAGGATAGAGGGAGGAGGCTGGAAGAGGACCAGACAGAGCAGATGTGCGGGAATGAGTGTGAGGACAGAGAGGGAGGACGATGAGCGCAGGCTGGGCTGCCAGGAAGCATCTGCTGTGACAGCTTCAGCACACTCTCAGCTTCTAGCTCACCCTCTCAGCTGAAGGCAATGTCTCGCCAAACAAATTTGGCAGATATCACTCATTTGATGTTTGCCCAAAAACAGATGGATCACACATGGAGATTATTATTTGTAATTAGAAGTGGATGGAGAAAATCAGGACGGGAAAGGGAGGAAATGATGCAGGAGTTGCAAGATGGACAGATTCAGATGAGTGATGCAGACTGAAACAAGAGTCCTCATCAGATAATAAGCATGGATTGTTGATAATGACTGTTTAGATTTTCCATGATATGGACTGCTTGCAACTGTGCACATAATGGCTGTCTTTTCTCATGAGCAAAGTTAACATATTGTGTTTTTATGATGCAACAAACCCTACAAAATCAGCAACTTCGGCTCAGGAGGCTGAGTTTGCATCCCAGCCAGCAAGTATTGCCTTGCAAGAGTGGATAATACATTAGGGGGGAAATAAAATACGTTGACCATTTACATGAAGTATCAATATTTTACATCTTGGTTGATGTGATCATTACATACATAACAATTCCTCAAGATGTATATAAAAAGGTCATTATTGCAACATTATTTTTCTCCGCATTTGCTGTTGCACATTGGGAGTATACAGTGTAAATCTTATTTCTGAGAGACAGGGTAACTCACAGACAGAGCTGGTACATACAGCTATTTTGTTGTTAGGTTTCAGGATTTGTGCAGGATGGATGGAGCATGTGACTCAAAATGGAGCTGTTACAAAGTTGAAGTGCGAAAAGAAAGCTAGAGTACCACAAAATGACAGATGCGCACACACACACACACACACACACACACACACACACACACACACACACACACACACACACACACACACACACACACACACACACACAGGGAAGCAGCGCCAGACAGGACCCAGATGTCATGCTAAAATGACAACTCCCAAATACACTGCTATATGCCCTGATATCTTTCTCCCTCTCACACATTTCTGCCTCCCTGTTGCACACACACCTATTTTCTTTTTTTTTGTTTCATATTGGACTCTCATTCCATCATAAATGCATCCCTCCCCCACCTTAACGTCCAATTTTATTGGCCCTCTATTTTATTGCTATTGAGCAGATGCGCACAGTGTCCCGACGTCAGAAATGTGTTTTATTGCCTATTACAAATGCTTTACTGTCAGAGGTGTGTGTTGCCTATTTCTCCGAATGTACACATTTCTGTTTCCATTACTAACCAGTGATGGATTGATGGCCAGTTCGCGCCCCTGTGCAATTTTCTGAGTGGAAACACGATTGGTGGTGTAACTGTAAATGCTTCAAAACCCCAAATCATTACACTGATGTGAAGTTGCTGTTGCAAAGCGTTGCTCGTGTCTATCAAGTGTGCTTTTGCTGATAAGGCAACTGAGAGGAGAATTTACTGATATGGCTGCTATGTCAACTTTCTTAAGGTTACCCTTTTCTTTCTTTTTTTTTTTTTAGAGCAGTGCTTTTTCAACTTTTCAAACATATTACCACAGCTCTAAAGATAGACGGTGGATACTTATAATCCATGTCAACTATACATTACTTTTGTCTATTTTACAATTTACACATTGCCATAGTAACTATGTTGACTCTAATAGCCTGCCTTAATTTAGCCTAGTCACAAGTAGTAATATTCAGATGTTACAGCTTACTTATATAATTCAGTGAAATTTTAAAATTTCTATTTTTTCAAATCAGTTTAGCCACATGTTCTAGCTGACAAGTGTTGTTCTTTTTAAAAAGAAAACAAATGGCATGAAAAGGCATGTTTATGTTACAATGTTAATCTTTCTCTTGATATATAACCGTTCCCATTCTTTTCAACCAAAAGACATAAACAAGTCTTATATATAGATTTTCCTAAAAAGTGCAGTAATGTCCTCACACAGCTGGGCACTGTAGTTTTTAACTGGAACAGGAAATAGTGCTTTTGTTTGGGTGAATTTTCAAATGCAGATCATTGTACATTTAAAGGGTATTCAGAGCAGCAGGATGGTGTCTGCTGATCAGGGATTGACCATAGTGCCTATGTTCAACATAACGAAAGAACATATCACATAGTGCTGTGGTTCTCTGATGCGTTTTTAAATAAGGCCAACAAGTGGAGGCTATTCAGGCTACACAGACTACTTGTTACAAGGATGATTTCATTGTTGGTTGAGGTCTTTTCTGGTTGGAAGTGGTTCATAATATGAATAATGTACAATATGGTCAGACTCAGCCTTTACATAACAAGAGCAGGTGAGGATAAAAGGGTGTTGCGTTCTGTGAGAAATGCTTCCCCTGTTTGCCATCTGGATTTCAGAGTTTGTAATTATGTACTGGGTCATTCAGCACTGAGGGCAGAATGTTAATACAGGGAAGGAAGTGTGCATGTGTGTGCACAAACATGCCCACACAAATATACAAATATATACACACACACACTGAGTTTTTTATAGCGCTCTCGCCTCCTGATGACAGGCTGTCGCTTCTTTGTTGATCTACTGTGTTAATTCACCTATACCTGTCTTATGCCACCTTTTTTTTTAATTCATAGAGTGCTGATCATGCTCCATTTTCATGCATGATAGGGAGTTTACAAGGAACTGTTCTGATGTCTAATCAATGCTTCCACCACAGTAGAATGAGAGAGGGAGAGAAGTGAAATAAGGGCACATCTAATGAAATGGAAAGGCAATGCATACAGAAAGAGAAATCCACTCGGGAATCTGTCATTAATGTCCGACCTCCCTCACGTCCTCCCCTCTCCCGCTTTACCCGTTCCCTGTTGAAGGTTTGGTGCCAGCTCCCCTGTGTCATGGCAATGTCTCGGACACACTCTCTCACATAATGGAGTCATTGTCATTCCCATCGCACTCAAGGTGGAAACTTTATCAAGTAGTCTCTCCCTCAAACCTTCCTCACCCTCCGCCCAATAAGTCCTCCCAAGCTTTTTGTGTCTCTTTTAGTTCCTCTCTCTTGCTTTTGCACTCCACTTCCGTCAGCCGGGCCTTTTAAGTTGTGAAGGCTGATGTGAACACACACACACACAAACACACACAAAACTTCTGACTTTATACCCCCCACCCTCTTCCTTTCCTGCCAAAGTGGTGTATAGACCACCTGCTGCAAGACTCATACACACTCACACATTACATTACCAAACTGTGTGAATATGCGTGAGGCTTTTTGACTGCATGATCAAGCAATATTCAAGTTTTAGCCCAAAGCAAACACTCCTGTTTAAGATGCAAAGGATACAACCGCACAGGTATTAGAAGGAGGATATGAACTAGTGGAACTAATGAGCCTCAAGCTCAATTGCCCTCTCTCTCTCTATCTATCTCTATCTTTTTTTTATTTATTTATTTTTTTGTCCCCCCTTCCTCATTCTATGTCTTCCTTCCTTCTTGTAGCCAATTTATTAAAAGTCAGCTTATCTTTCAAGGTGTTTGATCAGGGGAATAAGAAGAGGGGATTTCAAATAGACAGAAATGGCAATGAAACCTGTCACTTTATAAAAAAAAGTAACAGAACCTTGTAATTAAACCAAGGGCTTCTATTAAAACAGTAAATAAATACACGTGTAGCCACTTGTCACTTTCACTTGAAAGAAATATGTGTGTGTGTGTATATGTATATGTGTGTGTGTATATATATATATATATATATATACATACATAAACTACTGAGTGTTTTGAATATAATTTGAGCAAATAGATAAATGCTACATCCAATTTTTCTCTGCCGCTCATATAGTTTCATGAATCTTCCCCAAGGCACAACAGTATGGAAAAAAATAGAATTGAATTAACATTGGCATTGGATATAATATAAATAAAAATGAAATGTTTCCATGGAACGTAAAGTAATTCAGGATTTTGCTGAATTATCCAATTTCTAACTCTCTTGGTTAATATAATGCCCAAATCTTAACCAACCACAAAAACATTCATATCATCAACTTTTCCAACCACTTTTCATGAGCTCTTTTTTAAGTTTTGCGACAAATGAATTTTTCAAATATTTTAATGAGTTTCTTTTAATGGTTTATTTATCTTTAAGAAGTAGAAGAATGTTTTCAACCCATGAAATGACAGCATAAGTGTTTTCTTTATCTGAAAAATTAAAAATAATTAAATTTGGAGATGCCTGGTTATCACTGGACAGCAACAGCAAAAATTAAGGGTATGTAGGGGGTGAAAATGGATGGGAGTTGGAAGAGATAAATGAGTATTGGCATGAGGGATGGGATGAAAACATCCAACTGACCTGAAGCTGGGGTCAAGTCTCAAATAACAATACTTTGAATTATCAACTTTTTACTGATGTTTTGGTTTAAAGTTTTTTTTTATTCCTAGTATGACTAAAACCTTGACATAAACTAAGTCATTTACTTTATCTGATCAAAAACTTCCAGAAAGGAAATATAGGAAACTCTTGTGTCCTGGGCTGAATGGCAAGAGATGATGCTGTACTTGCTTCATTAATGAGCCTGTGTTGACTGGTCACAGCTGGCTGCCTTGATGTAGGCAAGGCCATTGACATTTGCAGATATTCTCTCTGTCCCTCCAAAATATTCATTAACTGTACAGACCCAGACAATCAGAGACAAAGCTACAGTCTTTCTTATAAATGGTTCCTGCAAGAAAATTGCTGGTAACACTTGTTTTTACTTGAGTATGAGTTAAAACTATCACTTAAATACAGATTTTTACTGTAAGACTCATTAATATATTATGTTGCACTTTAACCTCTCACAGCAAGACAATGAAAATGAACAATACTCAATTTTACTTGACGATGCTGTTTTCGGCCTTAAAATCTTCTATTTTATCTACTTTGAACTCTTCCCTTTGTGTTTATTCCCTCAGAATCCTCCCTCAACTATATTGTTCTGGCTTCTCTTGTTTTCATATTTCATGCTCCGGCATTGAGTCAAAGTTAATCTGCTTTATTGTGCACTTTTGTGTCGCTGCAGAGCTTGGCAGCGAGCAAAAAAAGATAATGTCTGTTTGTGGGCTCCAGTCGCCCAAATTTGTGCGAGATGGTTTAATTGTAGCAATACCTGTAACGAAGTTTAGTAGTGGTTTTGTACTAAAGGGAACACAGTGTATTTCCCTTCACTCAGAGATATTGAGAGCAAGCATGGAGGGTTTCCACTGAAAGGGTTGAGGTGGCAAGGGCAAAAAAAAAAAAAAACTTGCTCGGATTGAAATGTTAACACATTTTTCAACCCAGTCCCCAAGGTGCCAGTTCTCACTGTGCTGAAAGAACTTTTAATTACATTCACGACTCACAGCAGAATGAGTAATGAGAATTTTAGGCCTTTTGGATCAATGCCATTATTTTTCAGATTCACCCCTCATGTATTCCAACTAATTATTACCCAGCTAGTCCATCAGTTGTTGAGCTAAACTTGTAATGTATCTGAGTGAGTCTCGATCATTTATTTGAATATGTGGGGTGTTTAGGTCCTTAAGGGTATGCTCTGGGTGAAGCTAATAGAGCATATGGTAAATATCCCTATTTAATCATTCCTTCCAAGTGCACTGTGGGCTGCGGAGCACATTTTCAGGAGTTATATGGTTACAAAGATTTTTACAAGGGGAATGCAAAATGTTGAACAAATGCAATCATGTTGTGTGTGTGTGTGTGTGTGTGTGTGTGTGTGTGTGTGTGTGTGTATAATGTAAGATATGTGAGAAAGGGTTTTTCAGTTCTTTGACTGCATAATTGATTATTTGAATGAAGAAGTGACTGGAGGTCATAATTCACCAAGGTTTCTACTTCAAAACTGAGAAACTCGTTTCCAGGATTCAGTGTTTGTCTCAGAAAATCAACAGATTTCAGTCAGCCCTCGCCCCATTCACTGCTGTCACCATGGCAACACTTTTTCCTTATCTCTTGCTGCCATGTAACCACCTTGCACCTGTCTGGGGCGCGTCTTGGGAAGTTCTTATCTGGTTTTGACTTTGTCACTCTTCACCAGGCACCGAGGGGAACTGAATTCACAATGACTGAAAAGCTGCAACCAGCAAACAAACAAGATCCTCAAAACAGAAAGCATGTTTTTCTTCTCCTGACTATTTGTGACGCCACTGAGGGAAACGTCGTAGTAATTGAGTTGTGGTAGGAGGGCAAGTTACTTCTATAAGTTTTTTTTATTGAGAACTTGGGTCCTTGACATTTAAGATACACTGCAAGGGATGTTATACCTGATACAAATACCAAACAAACTGTATAATCAAGTTTTTTTTTTTTCTAATAATTAAACAAACTTAGCAACTGTAACTACACATGCCCGGGCTGTCAAAGGATGATGATGAGCTTCTGATGAGACTACCCCTGTCTACAAGCTGTTGGTCCTTCACTCCAGCCTGCCACTGTACGTTTACAGTTATTCAGGTCTTTCCACCTCCTCATTTGCATAATCTGTGAGTTGTAAACACTGAGGCATATTATGCCGTGACAAGATGATTTGCCAAACAAATCATCTTAATAATGTTGTTCTATTGCATCATACATTGTTCCTTGTCATACTTAACACCAAGAACACTGCAATACAAAATCAGTGCTGCTTTTTCCATGTCTCCACATTAACTATTGAGGAGGCTGCTTTTTGTGCAGCACATGCAGCTTTTAGCCTCAGACTTTTAGCATATCTGTAAAAATCAGCATATGTAAGACTTTTTTTTTTCCAAATGTGTCATCTGTAAATGTCAATAATTAGTCAGGTAGAGCTGATAAAAATGTCAGCTGCATTTATTTCATGGTGGTGGTCTTTGACAAAAAATGAGAAGTATGATTTTTGGCTGAAAAAGAGGCTGAAAAAAAAAGACCCACTGTTTGACCTTCGAGTGATAAATCTGTCTCTGTTTGTAAACTGCACATGTACTGAATGAAAAGCTTGACAGGCGTAGCAACAGTACAAGGCATGGGATTTAGCCAACTGACATTTCCATCATGTCTGGGGGTGTAACTAGCCATGTTAGGTCATTCCTGACTGTTTGCATCTCAGCCTGGTACTCAATGTTTCCTTCATTTGATTCCTGATACAAATCAATCTTCAAGTCCTAGTCTCAATCATTCAACATCTCTCTCTTGCCCCTGTGTTAATTTGTCTTTCTGAAGGGAAAGAAGACATCTCAGATCTAGCTTGGGACTTAGGCGTCAGTCTCTTTGCTCCTTTGGCACAATGGAGACAGGTCAGTAAAGTGCTTTTCTTTACTCTTTTAAATCCATTGGGTCCCATCAAACTTGTGGTATACCTTGAGGATGGCATGAGGTAGAGATTGTGTCACAAATCTCACTGTACAGTGTTATATTCTTACCAATATATCCTTTCTCTTTCATGCTTTCAAATAATAATGTTCCTCAGAATATACTGTATTTCCTCTATGGCCATCTAAGAAGATTTGAATGTCAAAACTTTAATGAATTTGAAATCTTACAAGTACAACGATCACATTACTGGACCCTAATTAGCTGCCAACACCAGCACCTCTAATTGTTTGTGGTTAATGCTAAAATGACAACTCACTAATTATACCCAAATGCCATGAGATGTCCTGACTTGATTAATTTTGAAATTTTACACAGGGGTACTCCACTACCTTTACAGTTTTGGAAAGAAAAAACAAATTACCAGACCAAAACCCACTGTTCTGTCGTGCCCAGATCTCTTTGGGAGCATTCATTGTGTGTGTCAGTGCAGTTAATCATGGCTTAACAGTCAGCAATGATTCAGAACTGATAACACAATACTCAGCCTGAGTTCAAATTCAATTAGGATTGTATAAACACAAAGGAATGAAAATGTAGTGGCCACTCACACATTGAAAAGGTTGAGGCCGATGCGGTAGAGGCGTTTTCGCATGACGTCAGTGGATAACGTGGGTGATTTGCAGCTGGCAGGGTTCTCACAGTGGTAGCGTGGCAAGCTGAGGATCATAGCCTGCAGCGCCTCCTTGGACGAGGCCTCAGATGTGGAGCGTGCCTCTGTGGACGTGCTGCTGCTGCTCATCTGCTCCGAGCTGTTATCTGCTGTCTCAGAGCCACATCTCTTCATTCCCAGGGGCTCTACCACAGGAGAGCTCTCCAATGGCATGGCCTCTGGTGGAGGGGCTTGAGAGGGTTCTGTGGGCGGTGGGGCCACCACCACAATCTTCTCTGGGCTTTGCGGGGCAGCCATCTTTTCCAGAGGGGTTAGGGGGGGTTGCTCCTCCTCCTCTAGCTCTTCCTCACTTGGAGGAGGAGCGGGGAATTCTAAATCCTGCTCGGTTCCATCGAAATCTGATTCTAGGGGTGGTGGGGGTTCTTGTGGAGGCGGTGGGGGATCTATAGGTTCAGCTGGGACCTCTGCAGGGGGAGGAGGGGGTTCTTGTGGGGGGGCAGGTGGGACAGAGAGTGGGGTGGAGTTTGTTGTTGTGGAAGTGGTTGTGACAGTGGTGGAAGCCCTGTCTTGCTGGACGCAGCTGCCGAGTGTGACTGACGTAGCTGATTCCATGACTGAGGATGAAACGCAGAAGTTCTGGCTGTCAATCTGCACCGTCACATCTCGAAATGCCATCATCAGCTTGCTTGCACTTCTTGACAGGTCACTTGGGTCCACCATGCCTTGATGAATTGTTGACTGTCCCACACCTCCTCCTTCTCCCCCACCTCCTACTCCTGCAGCTGCTGCGCTGAAGGAGTCGGCACTGAACTGATAAGTGCCGCCTTCTTGTAGTGAACACATTGTCTTCAGGCTCCAGTTGCTGAGTGCATCATCTATAGACTTTGCCAGTGATTGGACCTGTTCAGTGAATGAGTCTTCCAAGTCGGTCAAGGTGCCACCAACTGTGGCAGGCAGAGATGGTGAGCGCACCAGTGGGATGCCTGCCAAGTTACAGCCTTCTGCCAGGGCCCGTTCAGCAGAGAAACCCTCCGTGTTTTGCACACGGACTTTGCGCAGGGAGATGCGTCGAGGCAGGCGACTCTCTAGCAATGAATTGCGGATCTTCTCGAAGTTCTTGCTGAGCTGGTACTGGCGGAAGGCAGTCTGGATCTTACAGGCAGCACGGCGGGAGATGAGGTGTCCACCGTATTTGTGCTCTAGCATTTCGATCTAGAAAGTACAAGAAAAAAGGACATAAAAGGAAAAAAATGAATTAGTGATGAATTTCTGTTGTATTTACAAGACAGAGCCCCAGAAATCTGCCGTTACTGTAAAAACATAACCCTCTGGATTCAAGCATATATGACTGTTCTGGCTGCATATTGAAGAACAAACACAAGGTACACACAGATGTGTTTGTTAGGAAACAGAGGGAAAAATGCTGTTCACTGGTGACTCCAACAATACCCTGTTTCCTAGACAGTTATATGATATGTATATAGTTATATGTATATTATCTTCCGTTGCTGTGGTGTATGAAAGATGAATATTATGAATGAGCTGATATGCAGTGTGAGAACACAGGTGAAGTATAGGTGGAATAAATGAGCTGAGCAGTAAGAGAGGAATGGGATAATCGTAGTGCAAAATAAATGTAGTTCCCAAGAGATGGAAGAGGTTGTAAAGTCTAATTTCTGTGTGGAGTAGGCAAATTTCAGATATTAAAGTCCTCTAAGTTCAAATAATAATATTCTCAGATGGCTCTGTAATTGTAATTTGCAAGCTGACCCTGTGATGTCTATAGTGAAACTACATACAGTCTGGTTTGAAAGAGAGAACCCAGTAAAGGCTGACTCATGGTATTTGGTCAAACTGTTCATTTCCTCAGCAAATAGAACTCATAATCTCTGCGAATTCCAGAGAGAGGTCCTCCACACAACTTTAAATTGTCTCAAACTGAACAAGCCATTAATCTTGCCTGTGAAAAATTGCTCAAATGCTGTGGGAAATAGATAGAGATGTAATATAGCCATCCTCATCTGGCAGCAGCTCGAACACTAGATGAAACCGCATTGAGTTTCCCAGAACAATCAGGGTGTTGGTATCTATGGAAGAGCCCAGAAAGAGTGCTTATCTTTTTGAGTCACTCTGAAATCCTTTTCATTCAGACTAAATCAATGAATATAATTCTGTTTCTGTTTCAACTTTACCAAGGGCACGAGTGTAGAGCAGGTTTGAGCTTTGAAAGAATAGCAGAGTCACTTTCTGTCATTTAACACACATGAAAAAGCATGCTCTAAATATACTGGATAGAAATGCAAATCAAAAATAGCACAGCGTTTTATTCTATGAAATAGAAATCCTTGGTGACCCCTCCCTCAGAGTTCCTTTCAGGATTTGAGCTGGCTTCTTGTTTCAGGGTGATGTGTACATGAGGATTAATTTGGTCCAACTAAAATATCCCTCCTATAAGTTCAAATGCAATTGAGCAAATGGTTCCTGTGGCCATGAAGGATCAAAAAGTGACTTTCAACCACTAATCTCCTTTTTTCTTTAGACCTGGACAAAGTCACCCAGCCACTGCAGACGGACTCCTGCAAAGAGGCACTGATAGGCTGTAATGCCTCGAGGGGTTGCAATTTGTGATAAGTGGTTCGTTCAACAAGATGCAGCCTCTCTGGTTGTCATTGGAGGAACAGAATCACATACAAAGCTCTTTAGAAAAGTGGAATGACACTGAAAATCCATCTTATCTACTCCATTTACATTTCACTGCAGAGCCTCTGCGAGCAAAGAGCAACGTACTGAGAATATTAAGATGGTTCCTGAATAGTGCGCTGGTTCAGAGCTGTACTGTATCTGCTGATGGCCACTTCTCAGGAGCCCACAGTTCTTGCAAACTGGTGGAACTCAATCTGAATATTCATGGTTTTGTAATCTGGATTGTTCTGTGACTGCACTCTGATGACAAGGTTAGCCTCATCACCAGGACTGCACATACCAAAATAGACCTTTTTGTTTTTTAAAATACAAGCACAGGGGTGATATTTTTGACTTCATCACTTAGAAAGGTGTCCCTCATCAAAACAAATTCTGCAAAGAGTTTCACTGCAGAGGTGCCCTTGGATGTGAGAAAGGGCTGTAACTCAGGCTGTGTTTGATTAAATGTGGCAGTCGAGCTTGTTTGTTTTGACTTCTCTATAAGCCGGGTCGGGGATGATGAATAAAGCATTTGGGTCACGTTGCTTTCTTTATCAGAGTGCGTATTTGATATACTTTGCCATTCAGATGGAATTACCACTGCCATGATGAGCTGGGACATGATGAATGACGGAAAGAAGAATGGAGGAGAAGAATAAAGTAAGGAAAGTTAAAGAGGATTTGATAATAGGCTAGAAGGGATTGTGCTGGAGCAAGAGATGTGCCGGGATACCAATGTCACCACACACTCTGGTTAACCATTCTTATGGTAACAACGCAAGCAATTTCTTATCATCATTACAATGATTATCAAAATTTTCAACAATGCACTCAACGCACCATGAACACAGCACACTTCTGTCTTCGTTAGCATTTTATTTTAATTAGCTACAAGGAGCATCGCTGTACCAGTTAGACAAAGGCAAAGCAGCCGCAGGGGGATCAGAGCACCAGGCTCCTTGACTGCATAGATAGCTCGTCCGTGACTCGCTATGCTAACATTAGTAGTTGACCTACTGAAGCACGACAGGTTTATGCTCGCTGAATCGTAAAGTTCAGTGGGGGAGCATTCATTTCAGGTGCCAAAGAAAGAGGAAACTCTTCCTCATGGGTTGTGGGCCACACAGCTGAACTATGAGCTGTTATTATAAAGTTCAATAAAGCCTGGGGGAGCTGCATATTTCGCATTGTCACTTTGTTTTCCTGCAAACCTTTGATACACTATTATTATAAAAAATATTCATTAATTCAACTGCTCTAAATACCACACACACTAAAATTTGTTTCATGAGAATTTGTAGTGTGATAAAATGAATGTAAACTATGGATATTTTTGTGTTTGTTTTTTCCACAACAATTTAGAAAAAAATCTGAATCAGAACACGAAAATATAATTTTCTACAAAGAAAAGGGACATTTAAAGTAATTTCCTATCTAACCTCTAAACCTTGACCAGTGTCGCATTCGTATGTGCAGAAAAAAGGAAGGACAAAGAAAAACCAAGAGATAGATTAGCAGAGCAATGAGGACGCAAGAAAACAAGTGACTCGGGATGTTGTGGAGAGGGTAAGATATCGAAAGAGGTGGCGAGACGGATGACTGCGCCAAGAGTGGCCCTGCTGAAAATCCCCCCCATTAGCCAACTGTCAGTTCTACCTCTGATCACTTCACTAAGCGCTGATGGAGAGAGATTATTGTGGAGACGCAGTGGTTTGAGAGAACGGTGATGGCACTGCTCTGTTCCACCAGCGTCTCTAAATCGATTTTGACAGGCAGATCAGCACCATGCTGACCTCATGTTTCTCTATGAATGAAGAGGAAAAACAGTTGAAGTATGTGATGAGAGGTTTAACTCAAAGTGTGAGGCTTGAACGTTGATAGAAATATACATTCACAAAGTGAGTGAAAAAATTTAAGGCAATAGTCACATTGTAATAGAAACTTGAGCTCAAATCTAGGGTCATTTCAAATATTTTTAAGTTGCAGGAGACCTGGCTGCATCAGATGTGACAGTGTAGGCCTAGATCTTAGATTGAAATATGGGACTTTGTCTAAAGATTAAATATTAGTACCCACAGGCTTTGTTTTAGGCTGGTAATGTTTGTGCTTCAAATGGACACCTGTCTCAAATTTATAATACACACCATGTTTTTAGCTATTTGTGCTGATTGATTATGTCCTGTATTTTAAGAAAATTTGCTAATAACCTTGTAGTACATGTCTGTCTTCTGTTTAGTTATGTTTAAACCGACAGACATAGTATTTTGCTTAACATATTTCAGTGGTTAAGTATTTCTCTATTCATGTGTTTTAATATTAACCATCGTTAACTTCAGGACACTTTGAGGAAATTGTATTTTAAATTTGAAATTATCTTAGGTTAGCTTAGCCTGGCTCTTTCTGTGAATAACTAAACTCCCCCACTACCCTCTAAAGCTCAATAATTAATATATCTTGTGAGGTTAATCTGGCCAAAGAACTAAAATGTAGAAGAGACCAGGTGTGGTTTTATAGGTAGTTAGAGCCAGGCTAGCTGTTCCTCCCTGTTTCCAGTGTTTGCCCTCGGCTAAACTANTTTTTTTTTTTCACATGAACACAGATGCATTACATGTGTCAACAAGAAGGCTCACCAGTTTCCAGCATGGGAAAGACCCTACAGTACACACATCAATGCATTATGGTAGTTTCACATTGCATAATTACACTTTAGTTACATGGTAATATTTATACATGACTCTTTCAAACTTAACGTGACCACAGTGGAGAGACAAGCCCGAAATGAAGTGAACATGAATGATGATGGATGCAATGACGTGTTGGGTGCTGTGTGGAGTTATGTTGCTGTGATGTGATGTGATGTGGTGATGCCACGTGAGTAAATGATCAACAAATCACTGACAACAATGCGGAAATACAGAAATCAACAACAACGGAATACAGCTCTCAAAAAGAGATAAGACGCAACAAGAAAAAAAAGGGAGGGGGGGTTGGGGGGACAAAAACCACAAGCTGCTTTCTATCTTGGCCCCAGAGAGTCCTGTGTTGAAGTGGTTTGCTTCAGAGGTTGGCAGGGGTGTTGTTTTGGAGGAGTTGGATGAGTTCGCAAGGACCGTCTGTTGTGCACTTTGTTTGTACCTTCAGCTAATGATCCCTCAGCACAAAGCTATCACAAACTACAACAGTGCCAAAAGGCTCCTATCAAGTTCAAGCTGCTGAACTCCAATAGATTCTTGTATTTTGTCTTTGTCTTTTTTTTTGTCTGCGTTTCAAATTTACCCTCCAGGTCTGATCTCATGAAAGTCCCTCCTGTCCAGTTTTAGCCACTGCTGCTGCAATAACGGCTTGTATTTCAAAAAGGCAAGAAGTAAGTTTTGTGACAACAGATATTATAAAGGACTCTGGGTTTGAGTTTACCCATGGCTGTCTGACAATTTATCTAATCATAATATTTTTTGAGGATTTTGGTTTTTCGGTCTTTAAAGTAACAAAGCCCTTGTGTGTATCCTTCAGCCTATCTTTGTAGCTGATTTACCAGCACACATGCTCTGAGGTGTTTAAAGTGTGATTGTTGGTGCTTGTTGGTCTGCAGCCTTCTTCCATTTACCGTGTCCAGCACTGCGGGGGCTATGATTTGCCATCAATACATGTTTGCTTATCTGTTATTTTCTGCCAAGCTCAGACAATACGGCAAAACAATCCTGTGAAAAGTGCAGTCAACAACAAACAGGCCATTTTGGGACGGAAGATTTAATTGCTATTGATACGCCTTGGTCAGATGAATGCCAGCATTTTCAGTGAAACTCTAGTGTTAGAGCGCATTTTAGTAAATAAAAGAAGGAGGCAAACAAATTTTGTGCTGTCAATTGTGCTTGAAAGGGCTAAGATAATACCTTGTCAAAGCCGTTTATTATTTCTTTTTGTTGGTGTTTATCTAATTCTATACTTTATAGATGCCTGTTTGACACTGAATATTAATTATTACACTCCTCAAATCTGCCTGGAAACCTAGTAGTTGTACAAAAGTACAGTAATTACAGCAAATAATTATTAGTTGCTCTAGTTCTCCAGGCTTGTGGGTGGAAATTACCACATCAGACTAACATCAGAGCTTTTAAATTGGCCGATTTGGAAAAACATATAGTAGAAAAAAAACTTTTTGTAATTCATATACAAGTATTTGTACACAGTTGAGTTTCCAGCTGGCTGTGTCAGCTATATCACTGTCATATGCTAATCTGACATAAAAAGATAACAACATCATCATCCTGCTTTGCCTGCTGAACTCAGTGTAATATTTTTTCCAGCGCCTCAACAAGACCCAAAAGCCAAGTTGATGACATTTAAAACTGTCTAGGGTGACTACAGCTCAATCACTGAGGTGGCTATTTTAAGATTATAGGAGTCTAATCTGATTGTCTCATTGTTATTACTGAGGGAGATGAATTGAGTTTGTCCCCTGAAAGAACTTGAAGCACTTACAACCACTTCAACTTAGATAACACTGCTGGGGTAGTTGTGTTGCCTTAAGTAGCTACTGCCGCACCGCTACTAACAGGATGCATGATAAGTGGCTGCAATTAAAACTTACAGAAAATTAAAAAAAAAAAAAAATTGTTCAAAAGTAAATAAAAAATATTAAAATTAAATATTTGTGCAGATGTTACAAGGATGCAGTCATCTTACCTGGGGACACAGGCGGTCGATGTCTCCCCCTCTGGGGCCTCTGGGGCCGGGCAGCAGAACTGGTGTAGCACTGTTTGGTTTCTGTGTGAAGAAAAGGGAATAATAGAGTAAACAGAAAAGACAAGAGATAGAAGCTGAGATCTGTCTTTTAGTTGTTAGTTAAACACACTGTGTTTATGTCAAAATCATCAAAATCCAGCAGAGCACAGGATGCATTAAGATGTGTGTTTGCTAACATTAGATGGCCCATCCTTCTCCTTATTGAATTGGAGGAAAATTTAGACTCAAGCTGCCCTTACATGTTCAAGACCTCTTCTACAGGGCTGGTTTAAAACCAGTCAGGAGGAATCATTAAAAGGTCAGTGTTTTCAACCAACAAGTGGAGCTAACATTCGCTGAATTAGTTAGCCACAAGACGTAAACTATACCAGCTGCAGTTGTCACAGATGGTAAAATCAACAACTATACATGTGAGATCTTGTTTTGTCTACTTCTGTCTGAAGTCAATGTGAGGGTCTAAGGGCAGAAGATGTTGTTATGATGCTATGTAAAGCCCTTTTGAGACAAACTGTTTGTAAAAATGGGCTATACAAATAAATTTGCCTTGCCTTGCCTAAATCTACCCCCTTCATAATTGTAAACTGAAAGTGCAGAGCAAAGATGCAAAGTTTGACAGTTGTCTTACAACCTCAGCCTTCAGCGTCCATGTCCATGAGTCCATGTTTCACAACAGCCCTCAGACAACCTTACTCAACCCCAACCCAGTGTTGCTACAGTGTTTATTTATAGGGAGACTTTTAGGATTACACTAGTAGCATGAAATCGCTGGGCCAGTGTTGGTTAGGTTGGCAAAAAACAAGACAATTGCAGCCTGGATTTGAGCCACTGACAGCTTTGGTGCACAATTCACAGCAGCTACTAACACTGGACCTTGATAAATCCAGATGTCTTTTAACAATCAAGCCAAAGTTGGGCCAACAGAATCCTGATGTTGGCAGGAGCACTCATTTACATTCTCAAGTTGTCACAGCTGCCACTGATGATGCCAGGTTTTGTCAGCAAATACAGCACCTCAAGGCATTATAGACTATCAATACAAATCAAGATACAAATAAGATGGTTTTTCCTTTCCCTCTATTGGAATATGTCAATACTAGTTGAACACTTTCATTCCCTCTGGCCGAGAATATTGCCATTAATTATGTACTTGATAGAATGATGCGGCACTTGCCTGTCTAATGCCGGAGCACAATGCAGGAGGACCTCTTATTACTTTTAAGATACCTTATTTAGTATCTCAGGACTTGTATGATTCTTCAAATTAGCTTGATAGATGGAAAGACGGATACATTAATGGACAGATGGATGAATACATCGATAGACAGTATATGTGCTTTGTGCCTCTCTAGTCTGCAGGAACACAAGCCTGTCAACAGTGCCTGGTTTTAGGGATGCCCTGTGGCATGTCTCAATGTTACCACTGGTGATAAACACCCTTTCGGAGGAGGAACTCAAGGCCAGAACACAGAGGTATTTCTCTGCCAAATACCTGAGCTTTGGGAACATGATGCTCAGGTGTAGGAAAGAGGTGAAATTTACTACAGCAATATGCACCAACATTGCTACAGTGGCATCTGTGTGCACTGATTTTCAAGAGAAAAAGAGAGAGAGCTGTAGAGTTTTCCTGTTGAAATGAGGGTGGTTTAAAATGCACGTAGCTTAGCCAATATTACATATACTTGATATAACAAATGTGGAAAAAGAGAATCAAACATAGCAGTATTTTCAATGTGTGTGTGTTGTGAAGTTGGTGGCATGAACTGTCCGTAATGGAGAGCAGTTTGTTCTGAGACCTCCTGACCAATGATGGTCCTGTCTTTATGAATGAGTTGCTACTGCTGCCATCTCTGGCACAGATGCTGCTCCCAGAGGAGACCATCCCTATCCACTGACTGCTGGAAGATCTCCACCATCTGGCTGCATAGACTGAAAGATCTGAGCCTCCTCAGACACAAGTCTGCTCAAAGAGACACGGGGCAGTAGTGTTTCAGCACCGCGGACAGAGACAGAGGAAGAAACTGGAATTGATCTGAGCCTTTTCTTCTTACCAACCACATTTAGTCTTTTCAAGTGCTTTCACAGAGATTTAATGGAAAAGGGTCTGATGAGAAATGAGTAAAATTTACAAGACAGTGATCGAGTGGCTGCAGCAAGTCTGCTAATAATGCACATTCTCTATTCTACTGGAAGATACTGTAGATGTACAGTCACATGTGAAGGTGATAGTAAAATTGAGCATGGAAAGAGCAAGCATGTAAAATTTTAATGTGCATGTGAGAAATCCATGAGTGCTTTGGCTTTTCTCTCTCCATCAGTATTTCCTCGCTGTCACTTGGACACTACCTCACATTTTTCAGATCCTTGATTTCACAATGCTCCTTCCATATTGTCCTTCAATATTCTCCCTCCCTCCCTCCCCCACACACACCTCCTCTTCTTCGCTCCCTTTTACACAGATTTTTCCATCACTCTCTCCGACTCCCCATCCCCCTACTCTGGGTCCTACAGGCACGTTGTGTTGTGCAAGAGAGGAATTTGCTCAATTATTCTTGCTGTCAGAAGATGTAGCCAGTAAAGAGATCGGCCACTTTCCATACATAGCCTCCTATATCTGGACAAGGGACACGGCGAAGGACGGAGTGGAGAGAGATGAGACATAAAGATGAGAAGGCGAGGCTAGTATTTCCTGCCGCAACCACCCCTCCATCTCTTATCACCTCTCTGTTGCTTCTTGATCTCCCCCGCCTTGTAGTCAATCTTCCTGCCCTCATTTCTGTCTCCCCTCCTGTCCGTCCCCTGGGAGAGGACAGAGAAAACAAGTGGACCTGCATATCTACTTCTAAACCTCAAGAACACTTAAGTTTGTTCTTTCTAACCTCTCTGCTCTCTGCTGTGAAATGTAATAGTTCCTCACGTGATACACAGGGTCCTTTGAGAAACTAAGAATTGTCGCCTGTTAAAGTGTCTCACCCATGAAAGCAGAGATTGTTTAGTCTTTTTTGGGGGGGATTTAAGAGCAACAATAACATACAGTGGAGGGAGGCTGTGACAGTTAATTAATTTCCATTGTTAATGGCTCCCCTAATTGTGTTCGCCTTAACAACCATGACACCGCTGTGGCTTTGTTTTTTTGGTTTTTTTTGTTTTTACTAGTTGAAGAGCATTGGCAGTCTCTGAGGCGACAGATTAGTGCGAGTGTTGAAACAGTACAGCCACTTGTTCACACAGATAACAGGTGTACATTATGCAGGTCAGTTAAATAAAAGTAATTCAAAGTTATTCCTCTTCTAATTTAAAAAAAATGTGTAAAAGCAGCAGTCACCGTTAATGGGTGTGACAATACAGTCTGTCCTCCTACATTTCAGCATGTTGATCATCATTACAATACTCCAGCAGCCAAACTATACTGCACCTAATAAAATCCTGTTATTATGCACATGTGTATATGACGTCAATGCTACAAAACTCTTCTTTTTCTGGACAACATTAGGGAGGAGAAAAAAAGCTCATTTGAATTTAATCAGTGGGTATTAGTGGTGAGGCTGTGACAGGGTTAGTTGCCTCTGATGAGAAAAACTTGTAGACAATTCACACATGGACACACATGACTGACATACATCCACATTTGAATAACTTCCTTCACCACATATGGTGAAAAACACTTTACAGGACATAGGAAACTAAC
Source organism: Rachycentron canadum (assembly GCA_038496675.1). Classification (NCBI taxonomy): domain Eukaryota; kingdom Metazoa; phylum Chordata; class Actinopteri; order Carangiformes; family Rachycentridae; genus Rachycentron; species Rachycentron canadum. Next base: position 7,492,402 of record CM076669.1, read on the forward strand.
TTGGGATGGAAAGAGAATGAGCTCTTTAGCGCTGTCCTTTTGATTCATCCCTACCATCTATCTTTGTCTCCTTTCATCTCTGACTTCTCACAATTTTCTCCACATTATTTTTACCATCTCTCTCCACGGGTTTACTGTCACTTCTATCTCAGCACTCAAAAACAGCTTGCAAGCACTTTCTAACAATTATAGTTTAAGAGGGGACACCTTTAAAAGAAAAAAATGGCATATCAGTGCTGAAGGCTGTGAGATAGTACAGATCCACTGCATAAAAGCCAAATATCGTGTCATATATCATCAGTCCATCCATATTGGGCATGAGTTGTACCAATAGGACAACACTGGCAGCTTTCATTTTCTAATTAATCTCACCGTGATGACCTGCGTTCAGGATTGCATTAACATTTGCTCTAAGAAATTAGCATGAATGCTTCTACATGCCTCCAGTTCCCAATACATACACATCTTGAACACAAGCTGCTATTTGATCAGGGTGGGCACTGAAGATTAAACTGAATTCACATGACCTGCTTTGTGATCGTCCACACCAGTGACTCGGTTCCATTCGTGGCCTAACTGAGCTAATACCTCCTATAAAAAATCGATACGCTTTTATAAGCCCTTCCACACACTGGGTCTGTTTGAGGGAGAGCATAATCTGCACACCATGGTTTCATTGTATTTTGTTTTAACTTCTCGTGTCTAATGTGTTTGTCGATGCGCTCCTCCTAGTGTTGAATTCAGCTTTACTGTGTCAATAGCTCTCCAGCTGATTCAACTCCGCTCAAGGCGGAAAAAAAGATCTGTGCACCATGAAGTGATGCACTTTGAAGCATGGGACAGACAGAGAGCAAAAGGGGGTGGGGGTGAGGGGTGGAGGGGTGGAGAG
>CM076669.1:7493681-7587254 GCA_038496675.1 Rachycentron canadum
GGGGTGGAGGGGTGGAGAGGGGGGTGGGGGATCAAAGCTCACGATAATTGATGGATTAGTTTTTACAGACCATTTGCTTTGCAAACATGTTCACTCACTGAAATAAAATAATGTGCTGTGTTAGAGTCTGCCTCTGAAGGCCAAACATGGTAAATACAATTGACCTTGGAGGAAGCAAACATACCAACAATAATGGTGAAAGGAGGCTGGCTACTTAGAAAGGGATTTTTAATGTTTGTTGCCATTATTTCAATTCCACTTTGTTCTGATGCAGCACTAAATGCATTTTGGAGGTCAAGGTCAAAGTCAAATAGACAAACAAGTTCAGAAAGGGAAAGAAAAACATTTTATATTGCACCAAGAAAATGGGTTGGGCAAAAATCCTAGGCAAAATAACCTTCTTCATGAACTGTTTAAAACCAAGCAACATATTTCCCACCCAGAAAGATGGGGAAAAAAGAGGGAAAAGGCACTCTTCATCAGCATCACAATCCTTCAGATTCATTTAGGTCAGATAATATATGCTTCCCACAAGTCGACACATCTCACAGCAGTATTACTAGAAGCACTTTGATCATGTTAAATAAAAAAAGACATGTTTCTGCAATACTTCACTTCCATTTGGCAAATTGGCAGTCGCTCTAAGTGCTAGTTTATCACTATGTTTTACAGGCTAAAAGTGTGTAAGACATTCTGAGGGAAATAAATCCAACACACACATACACAGTGCTTTGTGGTGGTGGTGTGCGTGTATTGAGGATTATTAGCCAAAAAAATATCCTTGAACAAAATCAAACATCTCTCGAATGAGTGCTGCAGCAAACCTCCACACAAACAAACACAGACACACACCTCATTATTGTGTCCTGAAAGTCTACCATATCAATTCCTTAACGCACACACACCGTAAAAAAAAAAGTGAAAGGTCTACGTCAGCATGGACTCTTGGGCCATCCCAAACGGCTTTGCTTGCCTTCTGCGAGAGAAGCTGAGAGGCCTAGAGATGGACGAGAGAGCAAGACCAATTCTCCCAGGAGAAAACTAACAAAGGAGGAGGGGAAAAAAACATTTTGTCCTTGTATTAAATCCCTTAAAAAACTCATGACTCTGCCAGTGTCAGGAAAGTTGCAACATCTGAGGTTTATTCACACTCGCTCAGTCTCTTTGTGGCCTACTTGATTCCACTGCAGCATTTGCCAGTAAGTGTGAAACCCTTTCACCATAAAGCTCTGAATTTAGGCTGCACCATGTCTGTCTGGAGATCTCACTTATAAGTAATGGGTTATAATGTTTGTAAATTGGGCCCATTTGAATTTAGTTTGAATGCATAGAAGGGCAAGCATCAGCAGCGTGTCAACAGTTTTGGGATATTTCAGTAGCTACATGCGTTCTGTGAAAGAAACATTTATCTACAATATCAATGGTAAATGTCAGGTTTTGATGTCATCCTCTAAAAATCAAAGAAGCTCTTTCTCGACTCTCGACATTTTTCATTTGAGTTTCTTTAACTCAAATCCCAACTGTTGCTCCCCCTCCAATAAAACTTAAAAGGGTTAGTCTTTTGGTTGAGGAGGAAAAACAGGCAGAGAAGGAGCAAGCTGAGCCCAGAGGGGTAAGAACCAGAGTGAACCATTTCCTGGCGTTCGCTTGTCAGGGAGAGATCCATCAGCTGAGGGGGTTTCAGTCTTGCATCAAGCTGCCGTTTATTTTTGATGGACAAGTTTGTGTTTGAAAGAAAATATTTTGTTCTTCAGCCAAATTTTGTGCAACAAGGTGGTGTATCTCAGGGTTTCTAGTCTGGGCACACAGTGTCAACCAGCCAGGGAAAGGGCTTTTCCTCTAGCCACCAAAGACACAAGTTAGTTTGCAAATGCCAACGTTAGCCAGCTACTCTGGGACTTTTGTATGTTCATGGGAGTTGGCAGAAATCTTTTTTTATTATCGTCAACAAGCAACGTTGTGAGGCAGCTGATGGGATTTCTCGCAAGAAAGAATCCATCCTGTCTCCAAGCTATTCTTTTATGGCTGAAACAACAGTTTATTCGCAACATTGGCAGCTTGTAAAGAGGCTAGCGTAGATGCTGCTATAGCATTAGTTATATCAGATCTGCAGAGTGTTTCGTCATTGAAAGAAGAGAAAAGAGGTATTGAGGGTTTTTCTCAATGAACACAAAGTTTTCGCTCTTCTCCTGATTGGCTACGTCAAGCTTGATTTAGTGCCTGGCTCCACTGGTAGTGAAAGAAAAGTAAAAGTAGCAGAATTTGATTGGTTGAATTTAGCCTTTGATAGACAGTGACAGGACGGCTCATCCAATCACATGCCAAGTATTTTTTTTAAAGCGCCTGCTCTTCTTTAAATTGTTTCCTGATGAACTGTAAGGTTAGCTGTAATGTCTCGGGCAGCTATGCAAGCCATACAGTGGCCATGGTGGTGCTCAACAATTTTACGCCCAGCTGTGTGTGAGAGAAAGTGGAAGTACGGCAGCTACAATTGAACAGCAGAGATCTGGTCTGATGGCTCAAAATATGTCAGAGGACAAGAACACAAGGTCACAAAATCATTATTGTGATTATTTACATTTCAATGTCATTTTTAGTCCTTTTTGCTGCCCTCTACTACAATTACTTCAGCATGGGAGTGGTAGAAATGTTTGCCATACACCATAATAACACAGGCATCAAAAGGTAAAAATGCAGAATTTCAACTGATACTTCAAAAAAAAAAAAAAGAAAACACGGTCACTCATTTAGCCACGAAAGCATCAGTTTATCGTAGTGTTTTCATCTGATCTCCAGCTGGTGCCTCCACTGTTGAGCAGTTTTTGCAGCTCATATCGAGCATCAAGCTACACTGTGTTGCTGCAGGGCCATCTGCTGAAGACTTGGCAGTGGGTCAAATTTCACAGATATTTTCCATGCTTCACGCTGATGCTCGACAGCGATCAAAGTGACATGGTTGTCATATATCAGCCAGAGTTTGGGCTGATGAGGAGAACCACATCTTCCACATCAAGAAGAGTTTTTTTTTAATTAATACATTAAGGGGATACAGTGCCACCTGTACTGCAAAGAACTTTACTGATTGAGAATGATAGGCCTGGTTTTTTGCACAGTGAAGTCATGTAGGCAGAAGATGGGGGAGATGTGACAAAAAGGAAAAGAAAGCAATTTTTCACCACATCATCCACATACAATACGTTCTTTACTCCAGTTCCCACACGTATGAGTCACTCCGACTTCATGTCCTGCTTATGTCATTTGCTTCTTTTAGGATTAGCTCCAAGTTGAAACCTCCAATGTCATCACCGATCGAGTCACTGGCCCCTCCCCCGTGGCACTGCGTACCTGATGATGTAATCCTGGCGTCAAGGGGTTGACAGACGGGGCGTTGATGACATAACCACAGTGCAGGGGAAGGGCAAGATGCTTTTACGGTCATCTGAATTTGGGAAAACATGAATGCTTATTAAATGTCACAAATAACACGTCAACTAGGCACACGAAATTTAATGCATGGGCACACAGACACATGCTGGTAAGTCATTTCTATCTGTGGCCTCCAGGAAGAGATGAATTCTGCACTCAACCAAGCATTTAATGCAATGTAACAAACCCCTCTGTAATATTATGCAACAGAAACTGCAGGAAAACACACATAAACCAGTATATAAATTATAAAAAAAAATCACATATTGCGAAACAAAGTATAACGCAGAAATTGAATGTCTGCAGTTGTTAGTATCGCAAATGAGTGAGTAAATTAGTACCTGAGTGCATGTAGCTCCTGTTTCTTCTCTTACACAGTGCAATAAATCATGGTTGAGCCTTGGTTGAGGCTTTGTGTGATGTGTTGAGAAGACCAGGAAAGCCGATTGGACATGCTGTGCCTGTTCCGATCAGCTCTGCAATGCCTGGAAGCCTTAGGTGGATGGCTTTGAACATTACTGTGGGTCGTAAAGTTAACCACACCTGACGTTTCCCCCGGCAAGTATGTGCCTGTGCATGTATTCGTGTATGCGTGCATGTTCGCCTGAGTAGACTACAACAGACAAGGCAATTATGTTGGATAAAGACCAATGGCCAAAAAAAGGAAGCCTAATAATACTCTCTATATATAACACATTATGAAAAGCAATAGCCTGTAAGCTATAAATACACAAATGCCCCTAAGAGCCCCTAACTCTAACCTTGCATGAAAGAAACCTTGCTGTAGCAACATGAGCTAGGGACTAAACATTATTTTTATATTTAAATCTGAATTAATGTTAGCTTGCGCTGCAAATTTTGGTCAAATTTGACTTTGTGGAAGACGAAGCACCAAGATCGTATAATTTTTGACGTTTGAAAAAATAGCGAACAGGCTAAAGAGTGTATTTTTGTGTGTTAATAAAATACACACAAGTATTATGTGCACCCTACATATTTATTTAGTGTACTTTTTGTTGCTTATACTTATACTCAGAAAAGAGAATACCAACACGTTGGTACATAGTTTCAATAGTATATAATACATAGTACAAGTAAAGCTGTCAGGTAGTTTGAAGCCATCTGAGAAGCTAATGTTAAAGTTAGATTAAGCATCTTAACATATTTGGGGTTATGAAGAAGAATCAGTCTGAGAATCTAACTTTAAAGTCATCTCAAGTATCTAGTGTGAAAAACTATCAACATTTGCTATGAGCCATCAGTTTCATCACTTTGTCGTTGTTATCATGACTAAAACTGCTCAGTCGTTGTCAATAAATATGATACAACTTCCTAATGTTATGAATATGTTTAGATTTTACAAAATCAATCAGAGGCAATAGCTTAGCAAATGTGGTCAAAAAGTTCAATAAGTTGACTCCTCTCTTACTGACCCTTGGGAGGTCCTAAAAATAAGTTTCTAATAATAAAAACAAGATAATAATTATAAATTGCAATATTTTCCACAAAACTATATTTTCCTGAAAAATGTCCATGCTGTGAGCCCATATTTAGCCACACACCTGTCTTTAGGCACACAAACACACACACATACACACACACTGCTACACATGGTGCAAAACAATTAGAATTGTCTGCTGAGGGATTTTCAGTGCTAAGCTCTCAGGAGGGGAAATCTCTGCGACAGATGGGTGGACAGTTTTCCATAACTGCACACTGTTTCTTCTTTCAAAGAACCTTTATTCCATAAGCTCACTGACCACTGAGTGTCATGTCACCACATTATCTACGCTTGAGGAATGCCACCATCTTAGCATGGTCACTGAAGGGCAAACGCTGAAGTAACACACCTTTATAACATGCTTAATTTCCAGGGCATTTCTAAGTGTTAGTCGATGGTCAGCACATCTGTTCCCTTACAACACTGCAGACGTTAGCAGCTGCTAATTGCCAGCTAATAGCATACATTGTGTTGAAGGTAGAAGAGGTTGTGATGTATTACAGGGCTGTTAACAGAGCAAGATATGAGGGGTGCATTACGAAGAGCTCCACTTATCACATCTGCATATGGTATCACTTTGTACTTACTTCCACATTAGAAACCTGAGCAGTCATTAAAATTTTATTGTTAAACATCTGTTAATGAAGCCTCTCCTTAAAAATACTGTAATTCTATTTTCACCAGACCCTGTGTTTTATGTAATAAGATAAATTAGTTTTGATGGTAAAATGAAATCTGAATACAGTTTTGAAAATAAAATGCTGATAATATTTCTTGATACTTGTAAGAAAAAAAGGGATGGAAAGAGAAGAAAGCTTTGATTATTTAATGCTGATGTCACGTCCATTTACCACTATGTCTATATCATATGCAGATTTCACACAAATGCGTGCACGTTGTGTTGATTGCTCATTAGACACACGGCTCATTTGTATCAAGAAGAGATTAACTTTGCCAATCAGATGAGTGAATAATTTAGCTCCAACCAGGAATGAGACGACACACTTTGCAGCCAACAGCAAAAACATTAAAATTCAATGCAGAGTCGTAATGAGGGGCCGGAATATTTACATATAAAAGATGAGGCATCTGGAAGCGTCAAGGACAAGGATGACATGTCAGTCTTTCAGTGAGTCGGCATGCTGCCCAAGTGACAGAGGACTGCTATTTGGGAGCCATGTTTAGAAGAAAATGGTAGCTGGGCCAAACTTTGCCATTTTGACTGATTGGGAATCAGAAGAGGGGGAGGACAGTGGAAAGAAACTGTTTGTATTTTAGCCAAGTTATGAGGAAAGTGGGGCAACATTTGGACTCCTCAGCCCTGTGGGGCTTCTCTTCTGAGTATGTTTTGTGCAGTTATTATGTCTCTGGCCTGTTTTTTGTTTTTTTGTTTTTTTTTTTAATCCGTCTAGCCTGTGCCCAGTTTGTGCCACACTCTCCCTGTAGATTCAAACAAAACATCTGGCAATACCTGAAAAGTGCAGCAAGGCAGACAAAACATACCATCAATCAAAGCTGCTGCCTATAACTGACACATAATTACAAAACAGACACACAAAATCCTTGTTTTTTTTATTGTCTTTGCATTTTACTTTGAGACTCAAAAAAAGAAACATGGATGTGGGCCTAGGATTTGCTTAAAATATAACCACCTGGGGACTTTTGATTCAGAGATGGAGGTTGATGCACACAATGCTGAATTGTTCTCCTGTGCTTTTAACCACACTCCTGAGAGCTGCCTATTCTCTTCATTGTAATTTTACACCATTTGCAGAGACACTGTGAAGTGTGAACCTATTTATTTGTACTGAGAAAAATATCATTTAATTCAGCAGTGGGGATATATTATTTAAATCAAACCCACACCTTGGCCAAAGCCTAACACACACGCACACACACACACATACAAACACAACATACATAAATGTAAGAGACCCAAAATTACCCTATACATCTCCTTAGAACAGCAGTTTTATGTTCATTTAACACCTTAACACAAAAACAAATATAATCTTGAACACACACACACTAACACACACATGGCTGCATTACAGATAACTGTGACTTTCTTTCGCCTTGCTCAACTTGCGCATGAAAACAGCTAATATTCTACCAGGGAGTCAGGAATCACCCGGCAGCTACATCCTCTGAGAAATGAAGCAATTTAAAAAGCACTACGCACCAAATGTGATATTCATGATTTGGATTCCAGCAGCAGCAGACCCAAACCACCCTGTCATAACCGCGCAGACGTGATTCCCATTCAGACAGAGGGGAGGGGATGCAGAGGATGGAGCAGAGGCTTGCAGGAGAGGAGATTCCACCTCTCAAGTAATGGTGATGGGAGGCAGAGAGAAAGAGAGAGGAAGAAGTGTAGAAAGCATCACAGTGCACTTTTGAACTCCTCACATCCATTACCCACCCACCTCTCTCAATCCCTCCACTGTTGTTTTTTGGGAGCAAAACATGCAGAGAAATGGTGGGTGTACTTTTCTTTCAGGCTCTAGAGATGGGAAATTGGGTCTGTTCACTCAAATCATTTATGCACCTTGGAAACGTGTGACAAAAAGTGACAGACTGTCACTTTTTTCAAAATGTCAAGTTCAAATGAAATCGAACCCTTTTCCAACTCATTGGAATATGTAATATGTAGCCCAGCAAAAGATTCTTATAACTAGTTCTTCTAGCTGGGGTTAAAAAACAAGTTTAGCATCTTAAAAGCTAAATATTTCTCGAAGGAACTGATGGAGACCAAAACAGAGCTTAAAGGTTAGCTAATATTGGATTTAAATTAATTCGGTGGTCATATACACAATTTCTAATGACTGTTAATGCTGCGCTGTCTTCTGGCTGTTTAAATAAGTAGCTGTGAGCTGAAACATTCACCATAAAGCAACCACATAAGGTGGTTTTATATCAGTGTTATGTCACTTACGTCACAGGAAACTGTGATCGGTTATTGTAGCTTGATATATTGAGTTGACAGTTGCCCTACCTTCAGAGTAAGCATATGGTACATGTAGATTGAGACCTATGTGGCTCAAAAACTTAAGCATAGTTGCTGGAGCCTCTACCGGCAAAACTCTAGGCTCATTGATCTAAGAGCATCAGTGCAAGGAGGCACTGCAGCGTCCAGCTGGCATTCCGCAGGGCTACTCGCATGTTACGATGTATGGATGCAAATGTGTGAGTGCTGAGCATCTCCACATCTCTAAGTAAAGGAGACAAACGCAGGCATGAGATGACACACAAGATGGCATACATCCTGCGCTCCGGTTGGTACGAGGCCAGTAGGAGGAAAACGAGGCCATGGTGGGCACAGAGGGAGTCACGGCCAATGTGGAAAAACATGCGGGCTGCCAGGTGGCATGTGGCGTGTTAGGGGTTGTGTGTATTAGTGAGTGCTTTGTGTGTAAGAGCAAGCTTGATGCATGTGTGAGAGTGTGTGTGGGGGCAGGGAGGCAGCAGAGAAGCACCTGCAGCTATATGAGAGACCTGGGATTTCTACCTCAGGCTATGGGTTTGCTTCCTATCCGACATGCGCGCGCCTCTGCACACACGAACACACCACCTCCTACGCTTATTGCCACTCTTCTTGACTCCCTCCTGAGCACACGTACCACCCTTCACACTCTCTCATTTTAACACACACATACGCTTGGCAGCCCCGAAGCGTATACAGAGAAGCAAAGGACAGGGTGGACTGAAGGCTGTAGTCCAGCCAGGAGATGGGTTAAGTGGTGGAGAGCCTGATGGTTAGAGGATGGAACTGAATACTGATCCAGACTGCAGAGGTGGCTCCTGTAGCATCAGCTGCTGATTACAGGAGAAAAGAAAAGAGGGCGATAGACAGGAGGAAGAAAAGACAAGAAGGACAGTGGAGGAAGGAGAGGCAGTAATGAGACAGGTGGACAAAGGTATCATTTGTAGGCAGTAAACAAAGAGACAACGATTGGGGAAAAACGAGAATAGGAACAATGGAAGCTGAAAGAGTGGGAGGCAGCAAGAACGACAGAGAGGAGGAAGAAAGAGAAGACAAGCTCGCTGAGGGCTTCCCTCAGATCACACAGGCCCCTGAAGAATCTTCCTCAGACTCAGTAACGCGACTGCAACACTTCAGACTCCCCGTCTGAGAAGTTACCAGGAACAACTTTGCACACCACATTCACTGTTTGGAGCTGAAGGCGGCCCTGATTTGCATTCCTCAAATTACGCCACTGGAGGAGATGAGAAATGCATGATGTGATGATGTGAGCAAGCATTTCAATTTTCATTTCTGTGCTTTGCGATGGATTTTCTGCTCCCTTTTTTAATCACCTAAAAACACATAGATGAGTTGGGAAAATGGTGGTTTAACTTGGAAATCCAGTACAAACCCAAGCATTCAGGGATTATATGGGTATTCACTTGCTTCCTTGTTTCCTTACTTTATTATTAACACAAGGAATCGTGGGCTCGGAGGATTGTGGACAAACACACACACCCCCCTTATTGGTAATTTTGTTCCTGCCATCCTTCTGTTAATAGAAACACATTACTTCTCCTGCTGCACTGACAGAACACGATACACCATCTTGTCTGACCAGGATCAATGTTCTAAATGGAAATTACAATGCTGCGTCATGTCTCCAGTCTTTCATGTATCACTGCTTTTACATTAAGATAGTATACAGTACGCTCTCAAGAGAGAGAGAGAAAGAGAGAGAGAAAGAGAGAGAGAGCGTTCTCACCCTCCTTTCTTTCATTGTTCATCATTCAGCAGAACTGTCAGGGGGCATGCTTGGTAAATCACAAATGAACCCTTTCATTGAACCCCCGCCCCCAACATTTATTTTGCACAACTCATATCTTTGTGTTCGTTTGTCCACGTCCTTGTGAATCAGTGTGACGACACTTGTGTTGCATTGTGTTGTGTTTCTAGTATCCACGCTAATGTATATTATTCCTGACCCGTACTCTTTAGGAATTATGTCTTAATGGCACGACAAATCAATCTGGATTAATAGAAACAATACAAACGCAGCCGAGTGGAACAGATGGGCCTCAGCACAGTGTGTGTGTGTGTGGCTTCAGCAGAGGAAATTCATGTGACCTTGATAGTGGCGAGCAAAGAGCATTCAACACCAGGGACAGCTCTGAAGCACATAGAGTGCATAAAAAAGTGCAAGTTTTCAGTGTTTTTTTATTTCACAGCAACAACTCAAAGGGGATTTAAGCATTTTTTTTAAACAGATCAAAAAAGCTGCTACGCAGCAGCACGCTATGGATGATGACTTGTGAGGGGAAACGAATGCAGCAAAAATGGGGGGGGGGGGGGGGGGGGCTGGAGGAAAACGTGATGAAGTCTGCAAGGAAACCTGAGAGTTATGCTCATGTCATGATCCCATGAGTGAGTCAAATGAGTCTTGGGTTTGTCTATTTCCACTTTGACATTTCATCATTTGTTTCGAAAAATGGCTTGAACAATTGATTGGTTATTGAAATCATTTTTTTTTTTTGATTGTCAATTTTTATTTTTGATGCTCCAAAACAGGAATAAACAGCCTGAATAGCAGAAGTTTGAGGACACAGAAATCCTGACTAAAATATCTACAGGGAAGAGGAGTCAGGCTTGTCGAGGTTTATCAGCACCTCCGGAGTGGGTTGTCTTTACCCAGATGTGTTCTTCAGAGTGTAACATCTTTCAGCTCCTGTCTCAATAAGGAGCAAGCTGTTACAATCTTGGGCGCAGCCTGTACAATCAAACCTTGATCGTAGGTGTTTTGAATACGTGAGGAAGTATAACAGCTGACATTTGTCTCAGAGTCAGTGATGCGCCCTTGGGGGCTCGTGCCTTGCTTGTTTTAAGGTGTGTGTTTACAATGTCACCATGCTCGCTCCAAGCACCTGCAAAGTCGCTCCCTCAGCCGAGCCTAAAAACAGATGCATTTTCAAAGATTATTCCAACACTCAGAGTGTGGAAGCACAAGTGGGCACCGTAACCTCACAGACTCCTACTCCCCCAGACCTCCACTTTTCTATTTGCCAAAAAGGGACTTTGTCTTCAGTGTCTCATCCCACCAACGACTCTCAGCCTCCCCCCACCCCCCCAACCCCCCACATCCTTCAGTGCAGAATGAAGAAACTGCCACTGTTAAAATACCAACCTGGGTCCACAAAATCAATATCCATTAAGCATTCGATTGATTTCACAGGGCAACAACTGGGTGAATGATGTGAAAATACAGCAGGAGCTTGAATTAACCATTAGAAAATGAAGCCTTAGCCCGTCAGATACGAAGTTGATCAAAGATAAACCAATTGCAAATGAATGCCGGGCTCATGCACTGTTTGTGGTGCCATTTTTACAATAAATCTCTTCAGTCAATCTTGCTCTATTTTCTTTTTCAGCCTTCTAGACGAAAACCTGACACTGTTTCTAACAGACTATGGCATTATATCAGAGGAGCCTCGTGGATATCATATTATTTTCTAACACCTTTACTCTATTTAAGTAAGAGGTCTAGCACACTGCAAAAAAATCTCTTTCTTATGTTTTTTATGTTGGTTTTATGAGGCAGGTGATGAAGCCTGATGGTGTGATGTGGAATAATGTCACTTTTTGAGACGCACAGTGCTCTGGTATTTTAATAAAGGGTTATTAGGAAAAAGGCAGATGACCACACTGGTGTGAGATAAAAATCCAGAGAGTTGAAGCTTATTTGCACCTGTTATAAAAAGATTTTTATAGCCAATAAGGACAATGGGATGCTCATAATTTACTGTTTCAATCAAATGGAGGTTGTTTTTGCAGTGCACACAGCATGAAAGCTACTTACTCCGCTTTCCTGGCCAGTCCAACTGAGCGGCACAGCGCGGTGGGAGTCTGCGGAACCAGGGACTTGCAGCAGGGGCTCCTCTTGTCCTCCTCGGCGGAGTCCGGGCTGGCTTGGCTCGTTTTGGGCGACTGCGGCGAGGTGGGGACGAGCTGCAGCTGCTGCGGGTGGTGGGAGGAAGGCGCAGGAGTAGTCGGGTGCTGCTGAGGCTGGGCCGATAGACCGGGGATCTGCTGCTGCTGCTGCTGCTGCGGTGGAGGCTGCTGCTGCTGCGCCTGCTGGCCGAGGTGAGCCGCGGCTTTGTTGCTCCCCGGGTGCTGGTGGAGGTGGGCCGGCGCCTGGGGGCTGGCGCTGCGGTGAGTCGGGTGGTGGTGGTGGTGGTGGTGGTGTTGAGCGGGCTGCTGGACGTAGTGGTGGGGGTCCCGTAACAGTCGATTCTCTCCGATCAGGTCCTCCACCTTTCGCTCGAGTTCGTCGATGCGTTGGCGCTGCGTCTGGATTAGGCTTTGCTGGTTCTGGACGATAGTGGTGAGCTCCTTCAGGTAAAGAACGGCTTTCATTGGATTATCCAGCAGGCTCTCCATTACTGACTGTAGCTGTGGCCGTGTGCCCGGCTGTGTTGATTTCTTCTTCAGCTGTTTCTGGCGCTGACGATCTGACGATGGGGCCTCTGAACGGTGCGTAACCGGGATGCTCTGTCGGCCGTCTGACGCCTCTACGCTCTGGAGGGGTTGGGTAGTCTCTCTCTTTCTCTCTCTTTCTCTCTCTCTCTCTCTCTCTCTCTCTCTCTCTCTCTCTCTCTTTGAGGATACCAGAAATGGTGCTGATGCAAGGGGGGAGGAGGGAGGAGGGGGGATTAGCATCACCGGAGTGCGGAGGCGGGGCTGTAGTGGACGGGTGATGTCAACACGCAATGGAAATACAGTCTTTGTATCTCACAGCCCAACATGGTCTGTGATCAGCCTCTTCCCCTGCGTGAGTTTCACTGCACAGTCACTCTTCCCTGAGGACTTTTATTTGCCACTAAAACAATTCTCGCTTTGCAGGACTAAACTGAACTGCAGTCACTTGACCACCATAGTAAGCTACTCTTGTGCTGTATTTTAGCACAATAAAAGAAAAGAGATAGAGTCTATGTATTCTAGATGGGACTCGGGTGTGTGAATTAGATGAGTCAAACCCCGGGGAGATCCTGTTCTCCCTGTAAATGAGTGATTTGTGATGAGTGATGAGCCCTCGTGGTGATCTTTTTGTCACACTAAAGTCTTTGTGTGTTGGACGGTAACTCATTTTTCTGGATGTTTCCCCGCAGGGTGGGAAATGAATGGCATGGTGCAGAATGTAATAGCTTCCTCCTAATGCTCCTCAGTTAGCTGCTCAGTATGGAAATGATTTGATAACTTCTGTTTCTGCAGGTAGATGGTAGGAGTTAGTATATTCTTATTCACCATTTTCAGGGGATTTCTTACAAACAACACTTTTTTCGGGGTGGGGGGGGTTATGTGAAGATTGCGGCATGAATATTGCAAATTGGATCAGCAAAGGAGGCTGCTTTTCAGTCTGTGCCTTGGTATCTCTTGACTCAACCAAAGGGGAAATAAAAAGCAAGTCAGTCAGACAGATAGCATGCAGGCATAGCAAGGGAAGGAAATGGGTTTTTGGTTGGCAAAGATGATCCCTCCTGATAGGCGCTGAAGTGATATCTCACTGAGAGGGCACCCGGCTGCTACAGTTGCTGTAGTGCGATGCTATAGGTTCACTTTTTGCACTGAAATGTGCAGGAACTGACACTCCTCTGTGACGCCAAAGAAAATCATGTTTGCATGAGTAATAGGCCTAATTAATTGTGTTTTTGTTTGACAGAACTTTTTACACTGACAAGAGGATTCAAACGGAAAACTGATGTTTATTCATGATCGGCCTTTTTGAAACCCAAAGGGTGCCCACATTCAGCATGAGTAAATTACTGTTAATTAGTGTCAGAGTCTAATGAAGCAAATGACAGTCTGCCAAAGCCATCCAGAATAAAAATGGCATTAATGATATGCTGTGATGAATCCTGTTTGTTAGGAGAACAGAGGAAAAAAAACTGAAGTGCATTTTTTTTAAATATATTTGTTTTCTCTTGACAAAGACATTGTTAAAAGTTTCATCAAACTTCTTTTAAAACAGCTCAGAGGAAATATAAATATCACATGACCTTGACACAGTGAAATACTAGGACTGCAGCGGTGAGCCAGGGCGGGTGCAGCCAAGTCCCTTCCCTTCCATATGGCTGCTTTACAAGCTGCATGAAGTGAAAAACGGCGAGCGCACCCGCCTCGCGACACATGGCCGGACGGAGCCAAAAATGAGTTTTGCAGCAGGATTGTTAAAATGGAAATGGTGCCAGCGGTGACTTTGGCGCTTGGGTGACATCTGCAAGGTTCAGCCTTACTTATTATGGACTCTCTGCTGGAAGAGGTGCAACCCACCTTTAACACCAATTACCTCACGGAGGAGTCTGAAGCCTGAGAGGGTCACACATCCTTGATCTGAAACGACAAGGACAAGGCTCAAAGTGTGATATGAATGCTCAAGTTGCTCTGCATCCGATGATGAGAAAACTTTAGGAGCCCTTTTAGGAAAAATACACAAACCCATACTTTGAATTTAAATTTCATCACATTTAAAACCTTTACAACCACAGAGAGACCACTGACATTCAGATCCCCCAATTCTAATTTGTCACTCCTGAAAAAGAAAAAGTTTCAAAGTTGGTTTGCAGTGTTGAAGTTTTGCCCCATCTTCGGATCCTCCTCCAGAACTTTTAATTTCAAAACTGTGTTATATCAATATAGGCTTACTCCCCAGAGTGTGGTTGTATCTTGGGTGTGTTGCTAAGTTGAAAGTAGACCAGCTGCATTCTTTCTCTCATTATTCACTGGCTTTTGATGCAGTATCTAACAGACACATACTGAGCGCACTGTTGTGAACCCGAAACAACATTCGGAGAAACAGACAGTCGTCTTTCGAAACAAAGAGCATCTGGAACAAATAAGCTCTCCTGCCTTTGTTTTTTGAATAGCCATGGCAC
Source organism: Rachycentron canadum (assembly GCA_038496675.1). Classification (NCBI taxonomy): domain Eukaryota; kingdom Metazoa; phylum Chordata; class Actinopteri; order Carangiformes; family Rachycentridae; genus Rachycentron; species Rachycentron canadum. The sequence goes on from CM076669.1 coordinate 7,508,500, forward strand.
TCAGCACCTACATACATATTTGAAAACTTTCCATTTGAAGTGATGGCTCTTATTCATTCTATCACCACAGCAGTTAGAGGGATTCCTCACTTTCTCCCAATCTTCAAAAAAAAAAAGCCCTATTCAAGCTCTTTAGGGGGGCAGTGCTACTCATTAATATTGATAAATGGCTTGTTGCATGTACCCGACTTGACTCAGAATATAAGAGATTTCATGCCCTGAGATGAGTCATTGCTTATGGATGTTTTATGTGTCATTACTATCCCTTTGGCACAAAAACTTCTTGAAAAAAGAAAACACAATGAAAAAGGAAAGATTCATCAAAAACAAAGCTGTCACTGTCTTCTTTTGCTTGTGAACGATGCCAAAGGAGTCAAGCAAGTTCACACAGTAAAAGCTTGATGCAGAGGGGAAACGGATTAAACGTTTTTCCAAGGACCTCCAAGTATTAATGACATTAAGAGCGATAAGAGCAGACGACAAGCTAAAGCAATTAATGTCAGGTAGAGATTAATTACTCACAACGCTACAATTCATTAGTGACAGATGAGCAAGTCACCAAGTTAGTGTCACCATGAGCATCTGGTAAGAACAATTAAATGATTTAGCCACGTGGTAAATGCTTATTTAGTATTTACACAACATGCAGCTGTTTTAGGATAGCATTTCAAGGTTTTTTAATTTCGAACAGAAATATAATTATGGATAAATTGGGTTATGAAGGTCATCTTTTAATATAGACAATACTAAGAGGGTACAATCTATCTAATAGCTTTCATGATATTTCACTCTGAATCAAAACGCAGTGTGTGGTGCAGTGACGAATACTGTTGCCTCACTGCAAAAAGGTCCTGGGTTTGGACCTGTGTTCCCTCCGAGTACTCCAGCCTCCTCCCACAGTCTAAAGACATGCTCACTAGGTTAATTGGCCATTCTGCGGTGCCTGTAGGTGTATGCCCTGTAATAGACTGGTGACCTGTCCAGAGTGTGCCCCGCCCTCAACCAGTGTCACGTGGGATTGGCTCCAGCCCCCCTAACAAAGGATAAGCAGCATGGCTAATGTAGTAAGAGAGGCCCACACTGAAGAAAGAAAACACTGCAGACTCTTCTCATGAAGCATGCTGCTGAAGTGAGTCCAGGTAAAACCTATTATTCTTTATTGATTTGTCCTAATGTCTCTGCACAGTAGAGGAGATGGAGATAAAAGAGAAGGAGATGAGTAGCAGAAGGAGTTTCAAGTATTCAGTTAAAGATGTCGGTTATTTCAAAGGAACTGTAACTCAAGGTGTCCCTCATAATTTGTACATTCAGTTTACTTACTCATTTTATTTCGTACCAGCAATGTGAGAAGTGACACATTCCTGGGAGAGGGACCAACATTTTTCTTATTTTAAAAGCCACATGGACGACTTGAAGATTTGGACAACAATAGCTTACATAAAGTTTGGTGCTGCTGCCAAATAGTAGCTGTTTGTGCAAACTTGTACCTTCATGGTTGTTGGATAAAACACCATCTTCCATGGTGACAAGACTCCAACATCACTATTAATAATTTATTGAGACACAGTCGCTCCAGGGAGACCTGAGGCGACAAAGGATCGGCTGAGCAAGTTTCTCCCTGTTTGTCATGAGGAGGGCTTTGATTCCTGTGGCAATGTCAGTGCTGAGGTTTAGTTTTCCCAGAAGTTATCAGCAGTTTAAAACTGTGTTAAGTTCAATAAATATTTCATTAAACACAACTGAATTAAAACTAAACTAACAAAATAACATTCAAAAGAGTTGTATTCTTGTAAAGTTGAACTTAAGATCTGATTTTTAGTATATTTTTTATTTGTTGTCCTTTTAAAAACTTCAACCTGATTAAAGCAAGGAGAATCTTTAATGGATGCATCTTGTTGACCCCTGGCCAGATTTGTTATCCAAAACCAATACCCATCACCCCCCTTTCCCTATTGGCTCAGAAGAGATCAATATTAAGAGGGGAACAAGGCCACAAGCATCTATTGTAGATTAACTTAAGACATTAGATGTGATGGGTGGAAAAGAGTGGATGATGCGGTTCTGGGTTTATGCACATTGGCTGCATATCTAGAAGCAATTGATTTAATTTTGTTCTATGCTGAGCTTTTCCCAAATTGAAAAAAATATTTTCTACAAATGGCTTGATTGAGAATTTAATGAAGATTTTCTTACATTTGTTTAGTTGTAAGACACATACTTAATGAAATGCACGTGGTGAAGTAGCACACTATGATGAGAGTAACAAATGCTCATTGGGAACTGTTGGGCTTTTATGATATTAAGAGGCAGTTCAAACAGTCCATTAAAAGGTGTGTGACTACTTCATGCCACAACTGAAAAATTTGCTCATATTCTGCATCTCATTCCTGTACTCACTTTCCTCTGTGATTTATAGACTCCCTCTAGCATGTTCAGCAAGACCGGTGCATAAAGGGAATAAAGATAAGTCAAAGCCCATCACAGGTAGGTGGGATGAGGTCTGACCTGCTGTGAACCACTGCTAAAGCTGATGAAACAGCCATGAAACCGCTTTGATGTGGAAGAAACACACAAAAACACTAAAAATACTCTGAGAGAGCCTTCCACTTAATGTAACCCTTCTGCACTAATCAATAGGTTGTATTAACAATGACTATATGCACAGGGACCCAAGTCAAGAATCGTCAAGTGAATTTTGCATTTCCCCCGTTTTAGAGTCATTCAGCACATTGTTTTGGTTTCACAGCCACCTGCTTAACCATTTTGGTTTCATCTTCATGAACCTTGCTTCCTGCTGCTTCCTAGCTGCCTGCTTTTTTTCAACAACAAAAAAAAACAACTGTACACTACCTGCTCATGACAAAAGCTCCTGCAATCGTTGCGTTTACATTACGAGGTTATAATATGCCCTATGAGCAAAGCTACGTCTTCAGGGCAGATTGAAAGCTACAGTGAGTTGCTGTCAGAAAGTGGCAATACAACCTGTTAGCTGGTTAGCATAATAACTTCAGTGGAAGAAAAGACGTGATAGAGACTAGAGTTAACATTGCTGTTTCTTTCCACTACTGCAGACACCTCTTGGCAAGTAAAGGAATTAAGTTTGATGCAGTTTGAACAGCTCCTATAAGAAGAGGAGTGCTTAATAATGAACTCTGTTGTGAATGCACCAGAGTTTTTCATCCACATTCCACAGCAAATGTTAAAAAGTAATTAAGTCAAAAGAAGATTTAGATAATGTTCTTAGTCTGCTGTCCAGCAATATATAGTTGGGCCACCATATCAAATGTATGTCAATCATACTTAGCTTCTCATTTTAGAAAACATTATTTTATGGATATTTAAATATGAGACAGAAACACTGAATTTGCCTTATTTAGCAGCTTGTAGTTTAAGTTTAAGTGAGGTGAAGTCAGCTTTCGACCTTTTTACTGGGTCAAATGGATTAGCAGCAGAAAGCAAATGTATGTCATTTCTATCTGCTGCCTGTGAATGTTTCATTGAGGTTGAAAAGAGATTCATTGCTGACTCTGAATCCAATTAACACTTTTTGACTGAGGGGAGCCTTTTGCATATACTTCATGTGTGTGTTTCGCTCTGTTTAAACCCTTGAATCTACCAGTTTAATGCTTTTTTTAAAGCTTCTTTTTGGTGTCATTACCTCCAAATATAGACAGAAAAGAAACAGGATTTGCCTCAAGCTGCTTATTTGTCATATCACCACAGAAAGCTGTGAACACATACAGTAGCTAGTTTAGTACAGCATGAGCCCAGAGGTAAAAAAAAAAAAAAAAAAAAAAGGCTTTTCACAGTTTTTTGCCCCAAACCAACAAGGAAATGTAAAAGTGGGAGAGAAAATGAATAAATCCTCACTTGCTTTCTCAGAAAACAATGTATCAGTCGCCCTATTTCCTGTGATATGATAGGTATGCACATGTACAATTGTCCAGCTTTGGCTGACACGGTCTCTTGCCATCCCATTTTAAACATGAAGCCTGCATAAATATCCACACGGCAGTGTAAAGCTTAAAGATCAAGGATAAAGCAGCAGAGGAAATGAGAATCATGGTCATTCTGGCTCATGACTAAAAATACTGTTTTGTTTGTTTTTTTGTGAAAAGAAAATGTTGCAAAAAGATCTTGTTCACATAACTCAGCTCAAAGTAAGTATTTTTGACAGCTGAGGAAAAAATTCTAACAAAAAATGTAATATGTGGATTAGTTTGACTGGTGACAGCTGCACCATTTCCTTCTTTGTATAAGGACTTTCCATTTTTCCCAAAAGTTTTCCAGACAATTGTCTTTACCAATCAGTTGCCATTGCTGGTCATGTTGCCATACCTGGCTGCACACCTGTTCCTCATTCCCTTGTTGAGCCCCAGATTACATACAGACTCAGTATAAACCAGCCAGTTTACCACTCGCAGTTGTCATACTTGCTCTTACCTGCCGCTTTAACAATTTGCTTGGTTTTTGAGCTGTTTATCTGACTCTCTCTGTCTCCACACTGTCTACTGCTATTGAGCTGCTTCTAGAAAAGAGCCTTTAATTCATCCTGCTCTCCTCGTTGCCAAGCATCTGAACTGTAGTATAGAGATAATGGGGGAAACTGCTGCAGTTTAAATTTATGAGAAAATGGTTTGCCAATTACAGGTTTAGCTTCACATGTCAGCCAAAAACAGTATCGCTGTGGCACTATATTTATAGTTTGTTCCAGGACTTAAAAAAATTAAATCAAACTTTTTTGTGTACCACGTGCATGTCAATCAGGTGCAGCATCACGCACATTATGACTTAACTTTGACTCTGGGTCGTGACTGCAATCAAAAGGGTTTTTGTTTTTTGACCACTTCCCATTTGAGGTTGCATCATGATTTCATAAGCTGAATATGACAGTAAGACAATAGCACAGGCTTATATGCTACAACTTCACTGTCAAAATATAGCTAGACTCAAAACCCCAAAAGCAGTTTAGCTCAAATCAATTACTGTGGACGTTGAACAGGAAATGCATCACATTACAGAAGCTAGATGCTCCTAAAAATTTTTTTTTTTTACTCATACTCACTGTGCACTGTGCATCTTGCTGAAGGACATTTTGACAAGACACATGACATGTTTGCGTACCCAACATTAAGGATTAAGCCTGGAGCTTCCATTCACAGGGCAGTCATTCTAATCAGTGGACCACCCTCTGTTACTGTCAGCTCAATATTGCCCCCTCCTTCAGGTCCATGCAGCAATAAATACACTGCTGGCGCTGTATGACATCAATCAAACTTCCTCATCAGGCCGCGCACATACGCACATACGCACTCCAAACACTGTAATCTACTTCAGTGTTTTCTTTCCATACTAATACTCATTTCTCTTTTTCCTTTTGGGTTATTTCATGAGTGAAATGAGCTGGCATCGCTTAGAGCTACACCGGTAATTATTTATCGTCAAGCTCCACTTGTTCTTCCATCTTACAACTTGTGGAAAAATTTGGGCTTTTTTTTCTCCTAAAGAATGAGAATCAAGAGTTGTAAATTGTGAGAGAATAGCTCGAAGGAGTTTCTCTATGTGTTCCTCCACTTTTATTTATACACCCCAAAATTACAAATCACCAATCCAACAGGGTGGTGAGTAAAGCAGGATCTTCTCCATCTTCATCACTGGAAAGTGAATAAATTGCCTTGTTATAATAACAGGCATCTGTGTTATTTTCTCACTTTCTCCCTGCTAATATTTTTCTATTAATAAAATTTCTATAGTTGCTGCTGTGGTGGTGGGCTCTACTTTTCCTTTTTTTTTTTTGTGTAAAAGAAAAATACACTTATTCAAAATGTGTGATTTTTTTTTTTTCTCCTCTGAAATGAGCAATTGTTAAAGTTACCAAGTGAAAAAAAATGCTTTTGCTTTCTATTCAGACTCATTTTGGAAAGTTAATATTGAAAAAAACATTGCACACAAAAATTTAAAAAATTAGTGACAAATTATTAAATTAATTTCTGGTGTTTTCGAGATTGTCCATAACTGAATTCATCCTACTCAGTTACCTGTTTTTCTAATATTTACCACAGTTGTATGAGAGTAATTGTGGACTGCCACCAAGTGGTACTGACTGTACAGCACATGAGTGACCAGTGTGATTCACCCCCATGAACAATAACAACGACACTGAGGCTTGAATGTGTTTGCCACTTTAACTAGTTACACAGGAGGCTTCAACGTCATGACCTTTGTATTGTATTTAACAGTCACCATCATGTGGTGTTGACATGAGCACACTCTGGATATCACATCTGGAACACTTGTTCTACATGAAGGTCACTCTCATCAGTGCATGTTTATTTATAGACACACAGAGCATGTATCCAGACTTTTCATTACCAGCCAAGATTGAGTGCAAGGGCAGACAAGAGGCTATATTTCAGCTTTTCACCAGGAGCACAAATGTCAAACTGACGCACATGTATTTAGCACTGCACATGTAGATTGATAGGACAATCTGAGATGAGAAGGATGTGACTTCTCATCATTGGATGTTGTTATCCCCCAGATTGAGTGTGTGTTAGTGGGCTTTGAAATGTCAGAGTGATGAGTACGTACTATTTAAACACTATTCTTTCCATAAACAGCCCATAAAGGCATATAATAAACCAACTGAAGTGCACTTTTGGGGATATTTAGGCTATTGTTGGTGTAACTGTCATACTTCAAATAGCAATAGCTGTGCAGCAACCCCTGGTCAACCCACTGACATATACAGGAGAAGCGCATGCATGCAGACAATGTGTAGAGCAACAATGCCAATGGGTTGTGCTATCCAGCTCAGGTTTTGCTTTCCAAGGCTGGGAGTTATGGAGGACAACAACACGGCTAAAAATACTTGGCCCAGGTGTTTGAAGATTCACCATCTGCTGGAAAGTCATATCTCCTGTGGTTTATTTCTATCATTAAACTCATTTAAATATAACTCATGAAGAAGTGGTTCTGTTAAACCCTAAAGTCAATTTTCTTTTGCTTGTTATTCCTGAAATTAAAGTTTAAATTAAAATGAGCAAAACAAACAATTCTGATAATGGCCAGAACACTACCTTGACAGTTATTATCATACTGGAGGCTGATTTTCTTTTGAATTTAATGAGCTCATTGCTCATTCAAAATTCCCAAAGCTTCATCTTTATTTTATCAACAAACTCTATGTCACTTCCCATTTTGACTAAATGAGTTCACTTTGAAATTATTACTTTACTTCTCTTATTATGGATATGTCTGCATGATCTATTTAAACACGATGAAGTTGAATTTAGGTAGGTAACACCTGTTGTTCCCCCTCCCGCTTCCTTTTTTTAATCCATCATCAGCTAAGCTGCTTTCCATCCGCTTGCATGCCGCACATAAACAAATGGGCGCCAATAAAATGAAACATGATAAAGTCAAGAACAGATATGGAACATCAAGACTGACACAGTATCTGTTCATTCAGTTACACTTTAATTTCCTAAAGATGTCATAACAAAACAGAAATGGTAATAAAAAACATTGGGTCTCTGCTCATCCTACACTTTAAGTGCTTTGAGTTATTGCTTCAAAAATGGTCACCAAGCAAATGGAGGCACCACTGAACTCGGGGTTATACATGTTTTCGACCTTATGCTTAATTTCTAAGTTGAGATAAATATTCAATATCTCTATCTAGATGGCTTCCTTTTTCCTGCTTTTAACTGATAAGTGTCTCACTGTGCTCCACCGCCTGTGTCGAACATCTTCTTGCGGCCCTCCATACCTGACATGGCCTCCACATTCTTACGCCAGTCACCCACTTCACTAGTAAGCACCTGCGAGTGATGAGAAAAATGGAAAATCAAAATTGAAACACATCCTGTTCCTGAGAGAGTTAACTTTCCCTGGTAACTAATATTAGTGCATGCGAGGAAGCATCAGGATATTGTGAGAATCATCACACTGACAGACTAAAGGTCTGGGACTCTTGAGTCTGTTACCTTGTCCTGCTTGACATCCTCCTTCTTCACAGATTTGAGGTTAGCTCTGAGGTCCATGGAGCCCTTGTGTTTGGAGCCCAGGAGAGCTCTCATCATCTCATCTGCTGACACTCTCACCTTCCTCAAGGCTGGCTTTTTGAACTTGCCTCCCAGATCCTGTACCTTCAACTTCAGCTCATGGATCTAAAAAAAAATATATATATATATAAACATCTGCAGCAAAATTCATTTCTTCGTGGTAATGCTAAGACATGTCTTTTATTGACCAGGCCTTTTATAAAAGATTAAATTTGCCAAAAGTGCAGCAGCAATGAATTTACAGTAGATTTAGTAGATGAAGATAAAGTAGATTTAGTAGATGAAGATAAGTGTATAAAGTACATGAAGAAAACACTCAACAAGTCAAAGGGTTTGTCAGGGTTCTGTCAGCAGGAAGATGTTCAGAGACTTACATCTTTGTTGTGCTTGCCCACTTTGGATTCACAGTCATACCTCTCCTCATCCACAACATCAATTTTTGCATGAAGCTGCTTGCATAGATCCTGAGGAAAAAAATGTATTTCTCAAACATGCTAATATATTTTATGACGGAGGGGGAAAAGCAGATCTTTATGGCCTATGAACCTTACTTGTAGCTCGTCCAGTGACAATCCAGACAGGTGCAAAGGGGGCAACTTCTCTCCTAGATAGCGTACTTTCTCTTCCTCCCTCTCCTGCCTCTCCCGCTCCAAATCCTCACAGGCTCTTGTGAGGAGAAGCATCTGATTGAGCAAAACAGATATCAATCAAAACAGTGTATACAAATCAGAGGACAACCACGTTAATTGGGTCAGTCAAGTCCTCCACAGACTCCACATTCCTCCAAATTTATCACTACATGTGGCAAAACATGTACAGTATTTGGTACTTCATGTGTACAGCAATAATCTTGTATAATATACAGCAGTGATTCCAAATCAGGATACAATAGGGTTTGTGTGGGAAGATAAATTTAAAAAAAAAAATAGAAATAATTATGTTTTGAAAAATGTTTAATATTCATTCAGTTCTAACACCTTAACACCATGTGCTGTGACTGTGTGAATGCCAGTTAGCAAGCAGACAGAGGCGTCTAAAAATAGGTTAGCTAAAAATAACTGTTGCAATAGTTCGCTAAAAATAATGGAAATGAATCGTTGTTATGTAAGAAAATTGTTTGGCCAGTGGTTGAAGTAGTTAGCCTAAAGTGATGTCCAAGATAAATAGTTGATATCTGTATAAAAGTAAAAGATCAACGGTGAATTAGCTAAATGGATAACAGCTGAAATAGTTAGCTAAACTGGCTAATGGATGAAATACCCAACTTCTCCTACACATAGTAAAGGTATTAGTTATAGGATAATAAATGACCAAAACATGGACTTTCAAGTTTATGAAAACATTGCTCTCTCTAATTAGTTGTGTAAAATAGTATCCAGTTTCAATCATTTCAAATGAACACATAAAGAACACAGCAAGTAGAATATATAAGATGATATATATAAGATGATATATCATACCCCAGGCTGCTGGGGTATGATATATCATCTTATATATTCTGCTGACCTTGAGGGAGAGCTTGCGAGAAGCCGAAATCTTCGACTTCGGCTGTGGAAACAAAGTATTTGTCAGAATAATTTCACAATCAAATAGACAATTTAATTTAAATCATGAATGAAATAGTAATCGACATTATTCGGGTTTGTAAAGGGGAATATATATATCCTTTTTCTGGAGACAGTGGACACAATTAGAAGTCCACCTTGTAATGAGTTGCATCAAAATCTTTCAACTAAAACTCAACATTATACACTTTAGAGATTTTGGAGGGCTTTTATTCTGAAATAACCCCGTGCTCAGCTGACCAGAAATAAAATATAATATGTGTGGTCAAATATATATAGAAAGACATGTGAGCATCAAACGCAACAGCACTTACTGCAGCAACATGTGAAAAGATAATGCTTTATTATTAGGATGCAGTCAAGAGGAAAGCTCTCAGGGAGGCTGATAACAACTCTGACAGATAACCACTGCCAGTTCTTTGCCATGTGCATAAGGACAATGTGTCCCCTCTCCATGCATGGAGGATTAACACTGTGGAATATAACTGGCTCACCTTATCCCCTTTGGGATTCATGGCTCTGAGTCTGTCAGGCTCCTGAAACAGCAAACAGTGTCAAATGAGGATGATGATGTTGTAGATAATCATAATGAGACAATAGAAGAGGTTCTGTTTATTTCATATTTAAGAGGAGAATATATCTAGTTTTCATTCAATCAGCAGGTGTCAGTTACACAAATATGAACCACTTAGAGAGAATGGATAACAGGAACTTTCTTACCTCACTGTGTGTTTTAGTTTCACAAAAACAAACAACACATAAGAGATACAGTGGCATGTATTAGTACATTTTCTGGGTAATGCGTCACCCTGCTCAACCACATAGTAATTTGACCCATCGAGGCACCACATAGCACATAAAGTCCTCAGCATCCTCTGACAAGAGGATTAAAGCAAGGATATGTTGAGAACGATGCTTTCCACTGTATACAGCATCGTCTCTTTTGCAGTATGACTAATGACAGTTCAACAGCTTTGTTAAAAGTTACATCTGTATCTGACAACTGACATGCAGCAGTAACAGGAATCACGAGTAGAAATTTTGGTGATCAAGTTGATTCATTAGGCTATTTTGTTTTACAAACTGAAGTTTTACCTCTGTATGACTAGTAAAATTGTCATGTTGTCTAAAATTAGTTCTGTCAACTGTTTTAAAGTATTGAAAAAGTACTTCAGGCTTTTATCTACTTGACAAAACTAACAAATAATTCAGCAAAACACAATCAAAAAGTAAATACAGTTGTTGAATATATGAGGTTTCAATACTTCAAAAATACAATAAAACAATTATTTCTGTTACCTGTGAATGTGTGTCTGCAGAGGGGTGGCGAGTCAAACAGCGGCTGCCGAAGACAATGGGCAGCTTTTTATGTGAGCCCTTGTGACGAGTGGACAGCAAATATAACGTGTGGTCCCAAGAATGTGCTGGCAAGAGACCAAAGATGAAATACTGCCTCCCCTGACACTGTGACAACACCAGGGAAGTGTAATAATAAATAATGGCCACTACTGTAATGGCATTGTCTAGAAATAATCTAGCAATCTGGCAAAATTACAGTAAATCATTTAACAGTCACAAATACAAAATATATATCATTGTATCTGTCACGTTTATGAATATAAGTTTAAGAGAAGCTGGAAAGGCTTGTTTGCTTTTTTAGTTAATATGTGGCTGTTCAAAACAAAAAAAACATCAAAAACAAAATTCACCTAATAGCACCTTTGAGGCCAATAAACACATTTTCTGTTGGTTTAGCTCATAAAAAAAAAAAAAAAAAGGAAAAAATAAATTATTTCTAGTTTTACACCAAGGTTTTTGTATGTGTATTACACACTAGATAAGACTTGTTAATTAGAAATCTCATATCTTAGAACTTCAACCGGTTTGCTGCCAAAGCTGGCTCAACTCATATTATATTATATTATATAAGTATGATTTCTAGTAGATGTGGTTGTAATTAGCCTCAGTTGTACTGGTAGATGGATGGTGAAAGCTAGTGTTAGCTGTCTCCCCTCATTTCCATTACCAATTTTCTCATCTAACTCTCAGCAAGAAAACAAACACATTTCTCCGAATTTCCTTGAAACTTACGTAAACTAAACATGTAAAAAAGTCATTGAATTAATGGGTGAGAGTTAAAGTATGAAGAATCGTGGCTGAGAAAAGAGCCTGTCTAAAACAGCTGATGAGTACTACACACATCCAAAGCCCTCATGCATAGCAAAAGCACTGAATCACATTTTAAGAATAGGTCAGGCTCGTCTCCCATTAAAGGCTGCTTTTAAATGTGGACGCATGAATTCAGTATCACTGAATCACAACACAAGACTATATTCAAGAAAAGAATTCACTATTTATTTAAACACGTCAACAAGTCCAAAGGTTAATAATATACAGGCCATACGTCTGTATGTGTATCTGTGTGGCAGACATGCCGTGACTGTGAGCTATTGCCATAAGCATTTGTTATAGGGGGAAGTGTAGAGTGACATTATCAAGGTTAAATAACAGGAATTAGCTCCTATGACTTGTGTTCTACTTTAATCACAGTTATTATGATTAAAAGGAAAAAAATACTGGTTGGTGTGATTATGTAGCGACCTAAAATAACAAGAGGCTGCTCCATATTTGTAACATTGGCTCTGACTTCAATGGAAGAGGAGGAGGAAAAATAGGTTTAAATAGCCGTTACAGTGAAGATATACTGCACAATATAATTTAGACTAAATATACACTGTCAGACAAAGAGTGGGCAGAGGAGGAGAGGAACAATCTCTAAAACAACACAATACAACACAACTTATGCAGGGAAAAAATACGTTTAAACGAAAAAGAGACTAGACTACAGATGGAAGTAAGGTCAAATCTAATCCAAATGTGGACAGGAAATTAGTGTTGGGAGCAAGAAAAAAATCCTAGGAAGGATCTCAGGAAGCACATCAAGATAAACTTTCAAATTTTGCTTCCTCTGAGAACAGCCACTTCAACAGTATCATTAAGAAGATGAAAAACAGACTCCAGAGATGTGAAAGACTGTTCGTTCGATATTGATCTGTTTATGGAACTGCCTGATGTTGTGCAAATACGCTGGCGCTGACTGTTCTAAAGAAAAGAGCTACATTTTAAGGCAATCTTGTTTTCAACAATTTTTTTTTTTTTTTGAATAGGCCACTGTTCCACAGTCCCTGGAATTCACATTATGTTGCTTTTTTGTGTACAAAATAAATGGATGCCCTTTAACATATGGAGAGGCTACGAGATTCAGCTCAGAAAATTCATTAATTCCTTTGCTCATTAAAAGCCCTGTGCTCTCTCTGACTTCTTCACCTCAGCCGATCTTTATTCTCTTTGCATCTGTTTGTGTTTACTCCTGCAGTCAACAATTCCTTGGCCTGGCTTTATCAAGATTTCAGAGCATGAGTGCTAATCTTGGTGCTCAAGCGTTGACACTTCTTGCAAATCACTTAACCCCTGTAAGCATCACGTTTCCCTTCTTTCCACATGGCTCACACTGGAATAAAGCTGATGCAAGTGCTAAGATGTTTTTGGTAAACTGAGCATTAGCTGCAAGGACGTCTTCGGCAGAGCCACGCAAAACATGGAGAAGTCTATGTTGAATCTTTGACCTCAGTGAGCCATGAGGGCTTCTCAGTGATTACAAACCAGAGTGAATGTAAATGAGAATATGTCTGCAATGAGAACTGCAGGTTACAATTTCATTCAGTGATTTTCTTGTTGTTCTGTTCTCTCTATCTCTGGTTTGCCTGTTATTTTTGAATCTAAAGACCTTATTGATGATTATGTGTCCTGAAAATTTAATTTTAAAAATCTAATTTAACATCCATTAGGGATTCTGTGAAAATGATCTGGTATGGAGAAGGGTTATGTAAGGGATGGTTTTCTGACTTTTTTGGAAAGATCAGGTAAGGTGTGATTTTTCTCACCCCAGATTTATATATCTCATCTCACTTTTTTTTTTTTTTAAGGAACAATTTAGTGAATTATGACTTTATGTGCAATGAGCCATGCAGGTTATACAGAGTTCAACACCTGTGTCTAAGTATGCAGAGATAACACCTGAGTCAAGTGATTGTCTATCATTCCTACCAACATTGTTCCTGCATTTACACCCAAGACAAATGTGTAATGTCATACATCAGACAATATAATTCAAGGGTCCAATTAATTTATTTGGTGGTAGCAATGATTGTTTACTTCAAAAATACCATGACATAATAATAGTTGCCAGAAGACCAACAACTAAATAAGTACTAACTAATTTTTAAATGCAGAGTTGGTGGATATGTGAAAAGCCTTGTTCAAAAAATATGTATGTGTGGTGTATACCCCCTTAAAACTTTTGTGCTTTTTGACATGAGTGTTGCAGTTAATCAAGGAGGAGGGTCCAAAGAAAATATCAGTAACTCTAAGCCTTTCTTTGTTGTTTTGTTTTGGGGGTTTTTTTAAGGCTCTGTAATTTACCTATAGTCGCCATAAACAAACATTTTGCTACATTAACAAATTCTTACACCACAGACCTCTGGGAGCTTTCAGTTTAAACTAATTTCCCATGTTTTTGCAATGCACCGTGGTAGATCACTTTTGTTTAGACATACCCCGGTAAAGTTCCTGTTATGTTACTGCTCCAATGTCAAACACCATCCGGTATTGCTTTCTGACACAAATACAACAGAAGGGCAACAGGAGCTAAAGAGACAATCCCTCAGTGAGCAATGAAAGGCAATAAAAGGAGGAAGACAAGGGGGACAGCAAATGTTCTGTCATCTCTTTTTTTTTCAGTGATCCTCAGCAGGTGGGAGCGCTATTTCTGATGCAACCCAACTCCATTCTGCCTCCACACAGACACATATACACACACAAAAAAATCCTGAGGCCTTGGTATTGGGGAAGTGCTTGTAATGCACTTTCTGCTGTCACTGCTTTCATAAATAGGTGGGTGAGGGCTCAGTGTAGTTCTCCTCACGCAGCTGTAAAACTTAATAGCTGATGGAGGCGAAGAAGAAAGGACATCAGCTACAGCTGCAGCAGCCTCAAAGACAGGTTGATGGTGCTTGATCTTCCAGGGTCTCGATCCGTTCTCACCTGCTCTTTGAAGTGTTAGTTGTATTATCAGGTGTTGCTAAAAAAATCCATCTGAACCCACGGTTACGAATGCATGGTCATGAACCCGGCCAACTCATGGGCTGACTTGATATTTATCACTTAAAACCACTTTGTACTGTACATATCATAACCCGAAAAATGATCCATGATGAAGTCATTCACTGGGCACTGGGCACTAAATGTGCAATATATTAGGGGCATTCAGTGACTCAGTGGTAGAAAGTAACATTTTCACAAGTACAGTACTAAATTATAATTTGAGATACTTTATGTGTGTTCTCTCCCTGTACTCAAACAACTATTTGATTTTCTACATCATTACCTTTATTTAAAAGCTACAATTATATCAACACACAATTAGACACAAATCCTGTGATCACTTTTTGAACTTTTATGCATTGTTGTTGATAAAACTACCCAACAGTACGTAAAATAACTAAAGTTTACTCCACTTGGACCAACTACAACATTAACATTCTGTTTAAACATTATGGTATCAGTAATATAATAATATTAATTTAATATATATGATATATATTGACACAACATTCAAGGGTCATTCAAAATTAGGGCTTTTACTCTTGATAACTTAAGTTTAGTTTTCCTTATCATTTTGAATAATTTAGTAAGATAAGAAGAGTAATATCACTCTTACTCATGTCTGTCTATTAATTACAAAGCCAGCACCTGTAGCACATTATCTTAGCTTAGCATAAGGGTTGGAGACATGTCATAAAATCATAGAGGATCAGAGGATTAGAAAGATAATTTTATGGAGGATTGTGAAGATTTGCTGCTTCTCCTAATGGATAATAATAAATACTTTGGGGCTTTTTTTTTTTTCAAAATAGTTGTAGTCTTTCTGTCCCTTTGCACCATTGCCTGCCTCTCTCCTCACTCTTTTTGGATCTTACAGACCTCCATAGTGGCACCTTTGTTTGGACACGAGACACAGAGAGCAGCTGACACAGGATTTGAGCCAAATGGCCTGCCATGGCATCCCTCTGCCCACTGGTCTAACCTTGACGCTGCCCTCCAAGATTCCTAATAGGGTGCAGCGGATGCCCAGAGTAGCCCACATTGCTCAGCTACCCTCCCTTTTATCAGCCTGTATATCTAGACAAAGGGGCAGCTAGTACATTAGTATCTTAGTGACATATCTGTTTATATAGTGTTGACTATTTGATTTAATCTTGTGTTTAGGAGAGATGTTTACCCTACCTCCCCTTTTCCTTTAAATTAATGTATATCTGAGTATATGTAGGTGAGTGTTTTTGCATGCGTAAATGCATCTGAATATGCAAACAAATACAGTAAATGAAAAAAAACACATTTCAAGCACTTTCTTCAATCTAAGATTTTTTTAAAATCTTTTTTGGAACACAACTGATTTTAATAGTCTATCACACACACACACATCCTTGTCTTGCTATGTTTGTGTGGACCTATCGTAGCATTCCCCACCCCCCTTGACCTAAACCTTGTACCTATCTAACATTCAAACAAAGTCATTTAAACCTTTTGGGGTTCAGCATTTTTATCACAAAGCAGTCGGACCCCATATGTATAGTGGGCTCCATACAGCTTTATGAGGACACTGTCTTACATAATGCATTCCCTTGTCCCTTACTCTAATCTTAACCATCACAACTGAACGCCTAACCCCAACCATTATCCTAACTGAAACCTAATTCGAACCATTACACTAAAACCAAGTCTAAACCCTCAAAAAGAAAAATGATGATCAGCCAAAACGCTTTCCCAAAATGTCCTCACTCTGTTAGGAGGATTCTTTTCTTTGGTCCTCACTGTGTAGCATTTACAAGAACACTCACACACATATACAAAGGACATACATTCATGTGTGTCCCTGACCATGCACTGTATATTTATACTCATTGTAATGACTGCTGTGGTTCCTATACACAAAACATCCACCATATTTTTTAATCAATTTTAATTAATCAGCTTCAAAGTCTGAAGACTGATTTTGTTCAAATAAGGTGCTGAAAGGGTGTGGTTATGTGGTTTGACAGCGGCTACAGCGTCTCAGTCATTGTGAACCCTATTTTCATTCAATGCAGACAAAGTCCAGCAGGTGGAGGCAGCTCCTCACACCATTGATCCCAGCAGGAGGCCGAGTGAGACACCACGGTTTCTGCAGCAGCCAGTGTCAAGTCAGCAGAAATAGCGGAAAAGAGACTTTCAAAATAGAGAAATATATATATAGTCCCATAGTATAGTATGGGAGAGCAGAGAATGAACAAAATCTAAATTTTCGATGTGAGAAGTATGGGTTGTAGCCTTACAAAGCAAATTTTGATTGTGGCACTGTGAAGTCACATACTGATTGATGTGCAGCTTTTCACAGTTCAAATCTTTTAAGGTAGAATTTCTTTTTTTTGCCATGGATGGTTTAAGTGACAACAGGCCCTTAGGTAGAGGTCCCCTAGGCCATTGTCCAGTCAGCCATGGTTTATGCTCATAAGAGACAAGATGCCATGATATGCATTGGTAAGTTCCCTGTTTTATATAATCACGCTACATTAATAGCTATTAAGGGACAATTTGTAAATTACAGCAACCATTCTGAGGCCTCTGAAATTATGCATGATACCATTTCTCCTCAACACAATAAAGCATGATGGGGGTTTTTTGTTTTGTTTTTTTGTTTGTTTGGTTTTTTTTGCAGACATGCATTATCTAAACCCACAAAACTGTGTTCTACATTGCAGTGGTCCTAATAATGTATCCAACTAACAGTCATTTTCATTATCAGTCAGTGTTCAAAATATAATTTTTCGGTAATGCAGTTTATGATTTAATCTACCAGAAAATGAATGAAAAAGATGATACATTCAAATGAATACCATATATGGCAGAGAAAAACATCAAACCCTCACATTTAAGAGGACAAAAACAGCAAAATACAGATTTACTTTAGCTTTAAACTCATAAAGTAGTGTTTGATTGTCAGGTTTTATGTTGACCAACAAATCAGTTATTGACAAATATAACTATGAATAAATATTAATAAAAACATCTAAATATTATATTAGTATTAGCAACCACTATATATATGCAAAGAAAGATGTTTTAGTAAGCTTTCATCCAGGGTTATGCTGAAAGAGTCAAGATTTTAGTCACTCTTTTATATTACTGTCCTGTAATATAAGAAATATATATATATATATAGTGTATTGAACTATACTGTTGTACTGTGCTGTCCAATTCTAAACCCAGCAACATTTACAAAGGGCACTTATTAAGTTTGTGTGCGCTTTTACTTTGAAAGTCAACTTCCGCTCTCACCCGCGCTGTTTTGGCCCACTGGACGCACCTCTCTCAGCACAAGAAGCACTTTGTCTCAGCGGAGGGGGTGTTGACAGGAGAAAGGGGGAGAGGTGGAAGGAGACTGAATTGGACTGGTCCAGTTCACTTGCAGCGCAGACCCTGCAGTGGCGGGACGGAGGCCCCAGGGCATCGGACCGGGTGGGGGAAGGCCGAACATCGTGGACCGGATCGGGCGACACATTCACACACGCGATCCTTTTCGGACTGGGATGCAGCGGGACACCGGGCGGGGAGGGGGCCCGCATGATTCCTCACAATCCGCAGGCTGCAATGATGGTGGTGATGCGCGGAGAGCAGAGCGGCGGAATCCTGCAGAGCCCGACACACTGCACCACAAACCGGCAACCGAGCGACAGGCGCTGCTGCAGGGTTAGACGCTGCCGCTCCTCTCCATCAAATCCTCCCCAACAGTAAACCGGCTTTCTACACCGATGCTTGAGTAAGGCAGCCGGTTAATAGTCTACCTCGCAGCTCCATTCATACCCCCTCCACCCCTTCTGCGGAATGAGCCGGGGATTTGCAGTGGACGCACAGACCTGCGTCGAGCCGAGCCTGTTTTTTACTGCACCGGTTTCGATGTGCGTGTTTTGAACAGTGCAGCGGATAAGAGAGGGAAAGATGTTGGTGCGATGCTACCGGGGAAAGCTGTCGGTGTGGGCCGCTCTGTGCGTGCTGGTGCTCTGCTGGTTTTACATCTACCCCGTATACAGACTCCCACGAGATAAAGAAATAGTGGAGGAGGTGCTGAGGCAGGGGGAGACATGGCAGAAGAATCAAACCGGCACCGACCTGTACAGGTTCGTCTCAGAGCTCACGTTCCTCTTCATTGATTTAAAGCAGCCTTTCCCAAAGTGAGGCCCGGGGGCCTTAGCTGTCCTTAAGTGGACTTCTGGGGGACCCAGCTGAAAAAGAGCAAATGAATTACACCATGCAACGAGATGTTCCCATTTGTTTGTGATTTTTTTTTTTAACCATGCATTTACCTTTTGAAAAGAGAAATAAATTAAATATAATTCACAGTAATATCACAGGAAATAGAAATATATTGAAATTCTTTTATTTGTTCCACAGTGGGGAAATTGCAGTGTTGCAGCAGCAAAGAGTTCCAAAACAGAGCAAAAAGTACAAAAAACAGTGCAAAATATTTAAGTAGGGTACAAGGGGTAAAGACAATAGCAGGTAAGGTAAGGATAGGACTATAAAATAAACACATAGCAATGAATTAAGGGAATGGGGCTTATTTACATTCAGATGTATAAATGTGGTCGACTGGGAGCAGTGCTGGATGTACAGTCAGGCTGCAGGAAGGAATGATCTGTGTTAGTGCTCCTTCCCACACTTGGGGGTGGAACTCATTCTTCAACATGGATGACATCTTAGCCAGCATCCTCTGCCCACCCACCAGCTCCACTGGCTCCAGGGGGCCATCCCAGTACAGAGCTGACTTTCTTGATCAGTTTGTCCAGCCTCTTCCTGTCAGCAGCAGAAATGCTGCTCCCCCAGCAGACTACACCATGAAAGATGGCTGATGCCACCACATAATGAAAAAAGGTCTTCAGCAGGGCCTCCTGCACTCCAAAAGACCTGAGTCTCCATCTGCTCTGACCTTTCTTGTACAGGGCCGTGGTGATATCAGTCCAGTCTAGTTTATTGTCAGGTACCCAGGTACTTAAGATCTCTCATCTCATTCAGTTGTTTTTTTAAGCAAACCGGATCAGCAGAGCATGTTAGTTACATAATGGCAGTCTTATTTAAAGATTATCCAACAGAGAATATGTGCAGACGATTCTCTTGAGGCAATGCCGATTAGGATAATCAGAGAGGGTGATAACTTGCAGAGCAGGGGGCAGGGCCCACTGGGGGATGAGATGAAATGGGGATGAGGAATTAACAGTGAAAGAGATGAGGATAGGCCCAGTTTCCAGTGAGCCTGTAACTGAATGCTCAAATCCTTTCATCTCCAGTCTAGTGTTATTAGATAAAGGCATAGATAACCAAAGATGTCTGATAATTTCCTCTCATGTGCAGTAGCTGGCCTCACACAGTGGTCCTTTTCCTGCATTATTCATACACATCTTGCTCAGGTCGTCTCTAGGCAATTAATTAAACAGTTATTATAGCCTGTCCCCGACTAGAATCCCAAATGTGCTGTTGAATCCAATTTGTGTTGAGGTGTCTAAACTTATTGTAATATCCCTCATCCTCTCTGCACAGGAAGTTGTTGACAGACTGCTGCGATCCACAGAGGATGTTTGCAGTAACTAAGGAGAACTCGCCAATGGGCAAGGTCCTTTGGTACGATGGCGAGTTTTACCATTCGCACACCGTCAACAACGACACCTACCCACTCTTTGTGCAGGTAAGAAGGAGGGTATCATACCATCCATGGTGTAATACAAGAGGTTGATTTATAAATGTTTTTAGTGACAACCTCTAGGATGTGAGTCTGCGTTGAGGTTTATGGGGTTGTTTTCCCCATCAGAGCCATAGACTTGGTTGCAGTTCCCGAGACCCATGGCTTTCAGAGAGGCAGCTGTCCTTCGGGAAGTAACTAAGACCAGATGTTGGACAACGATTTTTCTACCACTCAGTGCAATATGACACTGTAGAGGGTACTGTGGTTGTTAGCATGGGTTCTTGTTGATCCATAATGGAGGTGGGGGAGGAGGCAGTGGAGCAGATAAACATTCTCAAAGGCAGACAGGATTATTGCAATAGTGTTTTCTGTATGAGGGGGAGTCAGTGTGGAGATGTGGAGAAGGGGGAAGGAGGAGGAGCCACAAGACAACTCCAAGATGTTGGAAACAGCAATGAAAATACAAGAATGAAACAAACAAGACAAAATATTTATATAATATGGTCTTTCATTTTATCTATTGAATTCCACAATATTTACTTTTCATATAAAATCAAGTTCCTGCTGTGCTCTTATTACACAAGAGGATTTGTCCTGTCAATTATTTCCACTTTGGTCGACTCTAAGATGGGGGTATTTAAACCATGGGTAACAACTGGAGGATGATTATGTCTCTCTCAAGTTATTTCCCCTTTCCTTTACACACGGAGACCACAGCATAGTGCAAAAGAGTGTGTTAATCTATGCCTCTGTCTATATGTGTCTGTACCTAGATAAAGGCTGTTGGGCTATTTTTACATGGTTCCATGCCTGTGCGTGGGTGTGTGTACGCATCTGGATGAGGGTGTTTATATGTGTTTGTGCCTGGAAACAGGACAAAATCAGAACCTCAGGTGTAAGTGCTGTTGCCGTGGTTTCTGTTTGGGCAGCACATCTTGCTAATAACCAAGATGGGATCCCTATTACCGAAGATTACCGGTCGGTAAATGGGATGAATATCTGACCCTAATTTGCAGGCGTGAGCTGTGCATGTTCATTCATGGTGGATGGGGGAGGAGAGGGTGAATAAATGAAGAGATGAGAGTGGCTGAAAAAGAAAAGTGCCTGTGTATGAATGTAGAGCATTGGGTTTAAACAGAATTTATTGTAGCTGTGTGTGTGTGTGTGTGTGTGTGTGTGTGTGTGTGTGTGTGTGTGTGAGAAGTAGAGGTTTCACACAGTTTTATTTCTAACAAACTGCTTCTGTTCTAAATCAGAGGAGACTGATTAATCTAATTTAGATAATAATAGCACATTTATTCCTTGATTAGTCAAATGAGAAAATTAATCTGTTATCTATTCTGACAATTTATCATTTGAGTTGTTTTTCAAGCAGCAAAGATTTGCTAGTTTCAGATTCATTAATGATGATTCCCTGCCTTACTTTCTTTTATATGATAGTAAGCTAAATATTTTGATATTATCTTAAGTTTTGGTAAATATCCTTCTTTTTTTTTAACTATTTTTTTATTGGGGGAAAAATGTGTTTTCATTGCAATAAAATAATCAACTGATTAATTGATAATGAAAATCTAACAGCAGCGTGTCTTTCCAGAAACAAATGTGTTTGCATGGCTATGTTGGATCCCATTCTGAACTCGAGGAAGACGGTGTGTTTGTAATTTGAGTCAGCTGACCCTTTCTAATTGTCAGAGTTACCCATTTTATTTCCTTAACAGAATTTCCCTAACTCTTTGACTGTGTGTTTGTGTGAGTAATCTGTGGGTTTAGCAATGATCGTACTGTTAGATGTTGTTTTGTTCCTTCCATCACTACTCTGTCACTGGGATGGTAGCAGGTCATTTTGTTTTTTTGTCTCTGACTCCAGTACATCACCCTGCCCAAGGTTGTGGTGAGTGGCTGCTGCATTGTACAACTTTGTGCTTTTGTGACTCTCTATCTAAGGCTTGCAAACCCTATTTTTAGCAGCCTGGTTGCACTTACTGTACAGGCCAATATTGTGGCCAGTTATGTGTTTCCCAGAAGGAAGGTAACTGGTATTTATGTGGGATGGACGATGTTCGGAGTCACACACATAAATACTCTGTCTTCTCAACTACCAGTGCTGTGATTGCAGGCCTGAACACAGACAACCAGCCACACTACACTAAGCTGGCAGCAGCTACAGTATCTGGGCATCTGCCAGGGAATGTGCCAATTAGGGTTTTGACAGTTAATTGCTGGTTAGCTCGACGGCTCAAACAGGGCAGCCCTACACACAGCTTACTGGACTGTACAGTGGAGTCCTATGATCTTTTCTTTTCTGATGTTCCCTTCATGTACATCTCCTTTCTTTTATCCCATGACAGTGTATACAACAGACATGACCAGGATAAAGGTTGTGCCTTGAATGAAAGAATTTCATTTCCGTGTCATGAAAGGTTTGGCACACAAAAGCCTGTTAATTACAACATATTCTTGTTCATTCCTAAATCTCATGGCAATATGCACATCGAAGGTTTCCTTCTATTATGAAACCAAGACAAAATCTATGAGTCAAAAATTGTTGTGCTTTTCTCTCTTTTTATATTATAGTGGTTTCACTACTTTCTGTTGATATTTTTACGATAAAATCATGAACAAACTATACCAAACCTTTGGATTAACAGCTTTGCAGAAACAGCTGTCTGATCTCAAATTTTGTTGACTGGTTCCCCTCCTTGGCTTGATGTCCTGTTAGCAGTCGATTGTCTTCTGACTTCTGGCACGGTCCAAAAGAGACCCAAGAGAAATGTGTGCATGCGTGTGTGTCTGTTCTCAAGTTTTTGCACCCCAAAGGGAATAATAAGCACAACTGTTTCCGCCATCTGGCTTAACCCATCCCGCTGACTTAAATGCAGCCAAGGCAAAGAGTAAGGACATTTTTGGCCCTTGTCTTATGAAGCGTACTATTTCAGTGTCCTGTGAAACAGACTTAATTCTGTCCTATACAAGGGTGGGTGGTGATTCACAACCAATTGCTTTGGGGTACAGGGAAAGATCGTGGAAACTTTTGGGGGAAAAAAAGTAAAAGATTTTATTAAAACGTACAACAGAATGTGTAAAAAAAAACAGTTAAATTATTCATCTAAAAATAAAGTATAAACAATTAATATAGTTAAGGTTGATATAGTCAACTACTAGTATGAATAAATTATTAACACATAACACTACACGTGGTAGCACGAATAAACCAACCTCAGCATTTAATTTTACAATAATATTGAAGAATATATTTAATTCTACTTAATAATATTGAGTTCAAATTCAGTTGAAATGAAAGTGTACTGTCCAAGTTGTGGATGTCACTTAAACAAAAAATTTTTGGGCCACTGCAGTAAAAAAACACAAAGCCAGTGAGGGGCTTAAAGGAAAGGACATTTTCCAGGGAACTTATTGGAGGAATAGGAGCAAAGATATTTTTTTAAAACTATGCCTGTTTTTTTTTTCCAACTGTTTTTGTGACAAATAGTCTGAGTGCATTTATCTTAAAGTTCACATCCAGGCTAAGGAGATAATCTTAATGTTTATGTTGATGAGACTTGCTTGGTTGTACAGCCGTTTCATTTTGAGATTATCTAGGTATGCTTGTTTGTTTATTTTTTGAGAATGTAATGTATCTCCATGACTGTGTTCAAGAAACATATGCCAGACTGAAAGTCTGAATGATTTTTTTTTTATTTGTTTTGTTTTGTTGTGTTCAACTCCTCAATCAAATCTCCTTGCTGGTTTGTCCGTCAGAGTTTGACACTGTGAGAATGTGAAGGAAAATGACTGTAACCGTAGCCAAGGTCCTGGGATTTGCTGAACACAGTGACCCCTGCACCTGCCTGAACTAGGATTTAGGTTCATGTGTATAACTGTCTTTAAATGTCCATGTCCATCTAACAAAACTGATGTCTTCTGCCTAGGACAACCCTCTACAGCTGCCCCTGAAGAAGTGTGCGGTGGTGGGCAATGGTGGCATCCTCCGACACAGCAAATGTGGACAGCACATTGACCAGGCTGACTTCATCATGCGGTGAGAAATAAACTGCTGTCGGTGGCCGATGTTTGTGCATGAATGTCTGCTGTGAATCAGCTGTACCGAAGAGAGCAGCCAAACACCATCAGCCATCAGTGATAATGAGAGCCGGTGTCAATTGTAGCCGAGAGAGAGAGAGAGAGAGAGAGAGAGAGAGAGAGAGACAGACAGAAAAATGGGCCACAGTGAACACAAGAGAGAAAAGAGGTTGCTAAGAATGAGCAAGCAAAACAGGAGCAGGCTAAGGTGATAACAAAAGGCATGAAGCAGAATAAATCCATCTGTTGGGGCATCAAAGATATTTGGCTTCAAGAAAACACATTCCTGGATTAAGAAATGTGAGGTAACGATTTGGGAATCGTTTACATTCAATAAGATATAACGATTACTTGGTCTTCAAATGGGAAAGATCTTTATCTAATTTCTTTAATTGACTTTCAAGTCCTTAAGCCAGTATTTACATCTACTGTTCATCCTACATGCCTTTCTGTTAGTAGATTAACTCCAAATACATCCACCATTTTACTGACCTTTTTCATTGGCGCAACAAGTCTTTTAACTTCCTTGAGCCTACATTGTAAAGAGTAGGTCCATTTTACACAGACTTTTAGAAACTATGACATAAACACCCACTGTGGCTTCCTGAATTTGGCTTATCAGTCACGACTGCCACAGTGACTTAAATAAATCCTTTAATTGTTTATGCTGTGTGTGTGCGTACAGTATGTGTTTAAACAGCTTACATCAATCAAAGTGATGTTTCGTTCATTCAGGTGCAACCTTCCACCGCTCTCAAAGGAATATGTGGAGGATGTCGGAACCAGGACACATCTGGTCACAGCCAACCCCAGCATCATAGAGAAAAGGTAACCGGACTGAATTTTGAACATCACACCAAATTAGAAACATGCCAGTGTCTCATTACACAGAGTAGTTTGAGTGTCTGAGCACAAATCAGTGGAAAAGACTAATGGGTTACAGAGTGGAATGACGATGTGGAGATGTACTGTAAGATTTACGACAATGATTCAAATTCAAAATGAAGTGAAGTTGAATAGAAACTTAAAAAAGTTTAATCATGTATTTGTAGAGCAGCAACAAGGAAACAAAAACTAATAATAAAAGGACTGTCCTGTCAAAGAAACAAGTCAATATAAAAAGGCACGAGTCAAAAAAGGTAAAGAAAAAAAATCTGGTAAATTAATCCTCTCTCTCTGTTTAATTTATAAAACTGGCAATTTTGTAAAACAGAGTGCTTATAAGATAAAATCTGCCTATACCTGTTTCTGTTGTGTGATCACACAGGAAATTTGCAGGGAGCACATAACTCTACTTAATATTGTGACTCCCTCAAAACTGTGATCTATGTTGTCCACATGACATGTAGAATTGCTTACTTTACTTTACTTCCTCTTAATCACTGTCAGATTTCAGAACCTTCTATGGTCAAGAAAAGCATTTGTGGACAGTATGAAGGTCTACGGCTCCAGCTACATCTACATGCCGGCGTTCTCTATGAAGCCTGGCACCGGCCCATCGCTGCGGGCATATTACGCCCTTGCAGACTCATCCTCCAACCTCACCATGCTGTTCGCTAACCCCGAATTCCTACGCACAGTGGGCAAATTCTGGAAAGCCCGTGGTGTGCACGCCAAACGCCTCTCCACAGGGCTCTTCCTGGTCAGCTTGGCCCTTGGGCTGTGCGAGGAAGTGACGGCTTACGGCTTCTGGCCGTTCTCCGTTGGCCTGGACAAGCAGCCAGTCAGCCACCACTACTACGACAACATCCTGCCGTACAAGTGGTTTCATGCCATGCCTGAGGAGTTTGTCCAGCTTTGGCACCTGCACAAAAGCGGCACATTGCGCATGAGGGTGGGGAGCTGCCCCACTCAGGAATGGAGGAGTTAGACCGCATTTAGGCAGTGGTGTTATTGCAGTTGGGTGATGCTTTGCAGGTTTCCAGAAGCAGATGAAGATGTTTGGGTTGTCAGTAAGCAGGAAGTTGTTGTCATGACATAAATGGGTGCACGTATTTCCTCTGAGAGAACCTCTGCACTGCGTCTGTGTCCACACACACTCCTGCTAATCCCTAATTTTCATGAGAATGTCCTCCCCCCAGACCAGGAACAGAGGAGACATTGGCACATGCAGACACACACACACACACACACACACTGTAAAATAATCACACATTCCCAAAACTTGCCATATCTCTACCCCTTGTCTCTGAACATGCATGGATGTGTCTTTTTTTATGTGAAGCCTCAGTTGGGACTAATAAAGTGAAAGTGTGTGTGGTTGGATGTGTGGGGGATGTTTTTGGTTTTTTTTTTGTATGCTGACTACTGTATCTGACTGACATATGGGGCAGCTGGACCAAACCCCCCTCTGGGTCTTTGTTAAACAGAGACAGAAGGAGTGGAGGACCAGTGGGAATAATAAAACACACTGAAAGACTGGTGAAACACAAGGAACAAGGGAGAGATAATGGTGTCTAGTAGCTTAGTAGCCTGAAAGGGGTGGCAGGGGGGAGAAGGAGTGAAAGCTGGCTGGTGTGTGCATGAAAGGATTTTTTCTCTGCTTTTCTTCAACAAAGCGCTTGATTGGCATTCTCTGGTGCCAGACAGAGCTTTAGTTCAAAACAGGAGCCATTAGAAACTGACTCTTAACTACTATATCCCCTAGAATGTTTAACCAAGCTGCATTTTATCCCTTCATTGAAAAGGGAGAATGGCCCCTCCCACCCCTCTCATGGACCCATATTGTTTTTGTTTGCCAAATGTGATTTTCAGGGTGAATGTGAATTCTTTTTCCAGTGGCCATGAAGAGAGGAGAGGAAGCATTATCAACATATACAGTGAGATATGAACACTATATGCTGCAATCAGCATCACACGTAGGACCCTCACTTTTCATTGGTCGTACCAAACAGTCAGTCATTCACAGGCAGGCTCCCAAGATATGCTCTTTTCAAGGGGTCGCTTGAAGTCGACTCTTGGGAACCGTGCTATATTTGCAAGTGCCAAGCCAAGGGAACAGTGGTCTCTTTGATACATGTTCTCGCACTGTCCTTGGGCTCTCAAATGGCGAGATACTTAAGTAGTAGTGACAGAAACAGAGTTGATGTCACCAGATGGCATTTTACCATAGTTCTTTAGACACCTTATAGATTGAATTGTGATTTCTTCACCCAAATATTGTTGTGATATTTTTTTCATTGGAGCACAGGAAGAACTGAGCCTCTGTCCTCTGCTCCTTTTTTTTTTAATTGGGCACCATGGCAGATGTTTTGTTTTTGTTTTTTTGTACTTGCAGGGCTTGCAGATGAACAACAGTGTACTTGATTTCAAATGTATTTTTAGTAAAAAGAAATGTTATTTACGTGCCATATCGTCAGAATCGCTACGAAGGATGACTCTGCATGGAAAGTGCATCGCATCCCCTCAAAATGCTCCTCAGACTCAAGGTGCACAACATGTCTTTTATTTACAACTTGTCTGCAACTGAATGAGGTTGAGTGCCTTTGAGATGTGGCAAAGAATGAATCAAATGAGGGACATTTCTGATGCTGATCGTGTTTTTATGTATGTTTGGCGATATGTGAAATGTTAATGTCCCCTGACTTCATGTAAAATTTACTAGTGAGCTACATAGAGCTGGACCAACTTAATGAAGTGAAATTAAATTGAACAATATCCAGTCCAAATGCACATGTGGCTCCGGGAGACTGGGAAGTGAACATGATGAATACTTAGACCAAATTGTTTTATTAGTTCTTGTGATGTTTTATTATTTGCACCTTTATATGTTTTTGTTCTCTCCTGCCCAGTATTGTGAATGAATGAGTTGTGATATAGTGTGAAATTCTAAGTAAGCATGATGAGTTTTCAATGTATATGTGCTTTTTGGTACACAGATTTTTATCCATTTCCATTATGTTTAGATTTGCTGCCTCACTCCATCCCATCTGACAGATAGAGGAGCTGCTGCAGTACTGAGATTTCCTATGGAAAAGGAGATGAATCTGTGATGTAAACGTTGGTTTTAGCGTGACGACCAATTTGTTTTTTCAATCTCCGATCATTCTTTTTCAAAAGCTACTTCACTGAGTTGAAATAAACTTAAATAAACAAACAAAACATCAGAGTCATTGCCGCTCTGCTCACATTGAGGTGTTGTGAGTTTTAAACTTAAGTTAACCAGTGGCATTATCATGTTGACTTTCTGTCAATGATCTAGTGTGGAAAAACACGTAAGAGCAATATCATCCCCATCAGCAACAGGGGCAGCACATCATCGACTCTCTTCTGCATTCCATTCACAAGCTTGGTGTCAAGCAGTTGAAAACGTCAACATGTGCTCTACAGATTTATCATCATGGTTGTTTGTCAGTGTCATATTGAGACATTTTGGGAAATGATACACTTATTCGCTTTCTTGTTAATAATCACATGAGAAAATCAGTACTGCTCTCAAATACATTTGTAATCTAACTCTCAGGGGGAAAAAAGAGAATAAATGTATTTTCCCAAAATGTCGAACTATTCCTTTAATGCCGCCAGTATTGCTATGAGGCCCATGGGCGAAAAAAAGAGAAATAAAACTGAGTAAAAATGGCTCACAACAAGCACACAATGACAGTGTTGTTGTCCATTTTGCTTCCTGTCTCAGGCCAAAAGGTCACATTTATCGAGTCACAGTATGTGTGGCTGCAGGGTGACCAGTTGGTTCGAGTAAGCTCACATGTTTGATCCCATAGCAGCCATATAATGCACTGCACTCTTCTCAAGCAAGACACTCCTTTCCTACATGATTACAGTGTGAAACCTACCACTGTTTGTGTGTCAGTGCAGCTGTGTCCCACCATGATAAGAACCTCCTTTACTGTTTGGTCTTGATCTTTCCTGATAGTGCATCTTGGGACACAGACGGTCAAAAACAAATAACTGATGAATAAGTATCTTTCATGTTAAACTAAAGTATAATAATCTGATTAATTATTGGTCACATTGCAGTTGTGGCAGTGCAATAAGTTAGGGTTAAAACAATACATTTAAAGGAGTGTTTGACCCATTTTTTAATCAATAACAGCCAACAGAGCACAACTTTTCTGCATATTTAGATATTTGATGTTATGCCAAGCTTGGTTATCTTAAAAAATAGATGTCCCAATCCAACCGTCATCTGCCTGAGCATGTTAAAAATACATCAGAAATGCAGTTCAACCAAATGTATGTGCCACCTGAAATAAACTGTGAAGCGTGAGTAAGAAAAAAACTGATGAAAACAACCATATCCTTGTACAAGGCAAACACTGTTGTCCAATAAAAGAAGGAAAATTTCAAATACTTCTGATGTGTGGTTTGTTCTGGTGTTGGAGTGTTGCCAGGGGCCACTCTATCACATATACTCATGGGTCTGCTCTTTCTTAGTTGATGTATGTCTTGTTTTATAGCCACATGACAAATGTAGGGCAGCTGAGTTTCAGATTCACCGAAGTGTTTTTTTTTAGGCCTCATAGTATTTCTTGTGCTTTCTGTTTGTGGGGGTGTGCAGAAATTGTACTACGCATGCAGTTCATGAAGAGTTTATGAATGTTTCTGCTCCCATAGAATGGTAATTATGGCTTTAGAGAAGCCCACAGCTCACCACAGCCCCATCTGCATTGCCTGTTTTCTGGGCCATGAATTTTTGAAGATGTGTCAGCAAAAGCTGCACAGCTGTCTCCCAGGCTCCTGTTTCCTGCTGGACCATATGATTAAGGCCCTAATTTGTTTGTCTAGTATAGAGCGATAGCTACAAGGATGGAGCATATTAAGATTTGAAAGGAATGGATGGGTGCACTTGTGTGTGCATTTGCTTGCAATAGGGCCTGCATTACTTAGAAGGGGGCAGATCCACCTTCAGGGAATTATACTATATTTAGCCACGCTAGCAGCGCAGCTCTGTGTTTGGCAATGTCACTCTGTCTGCTGGTCCACCACTGTAGTCAACTATGATTAAGCAAACTGTTTTTAAACGCCCTAGAGGACAAATTACAGATTGATATTTTTGTTAAGTGTCTTCACAAGTGTTGGATTGATTCAGTTTGTCCAATACTTTGGTTTATGACAAAATACTTGCAAAATACCTGCCAAACTAATGGCCTTCCCAACAGCCTCAGCTCCATCTTGACGTAAACTATTTACTGTTGTTTCTCACTTCCTTTTTGAAGTTCTGCTGTGCCAGAGCATCGCAGCTTCTCTGTCTTCTTTCTGTTTACTCCGCCACCTTTCCTCTTCTCCTCTACACACACACACACACACACACACACACACACACACACACACACACACTTTCTATCCTCATTCTTGTTACTAATACATAGCAAAACCAATCTGTGTTCAAAGAGCTCCTACAGTATAGTAGAGACTCATGCTTTGCTGTGAGTGGTGACTGGACAGTGAACCAAGTGTAAACACTATTTTGAACAGTCAGATAACCTCCTTTAAGTCGATAATGAAAGACTAAGAGGTACTGAGTGAGTGTCTGGTGTGTCTTGTTTTTATTTGCTTATGGCACCACTGACGCTGTTAGCAGGTGACTTTTATCATAATATACTGCAGGGTTCCTTTAGGCTTTTATTGGAAAGTCAATAGATCTGTCTACATGTATAAACCCAGTAAAACTTAAGCTTTTCCAATCTTTCACTTTGCCAGAGATGCAGATATTCAACTTTTACTTTCCTTGTTCTGTACATGTCTATCTAACGACTCATTTCTGACCCCTGTTAGTGTATCCTTTTTAAATCAATACATACGCCTGCAGTGTGGTGAGATTATCCAGGGTTTCAGTGTTGAAGAACAACGATTTTATTGTCAAAACTTTAAAAAAAATCCATTGTTAAGAAAATATTTTCAATCACTTTTGTTACTTAGAGTCAGAAAATATATGACTTTGTAATAAATCTGCAAAACCTCTGGCTTTCTGCCACGAGTGCCATAAATGTTTCCATTGTTGCATTTTTTTATTTGCATAGTGTAAATATGCTTTGCCTGAAGTTGAACAGTGTTTCATGAAAGATAAGGGGTTCTGGGAAGACAGACTTATTGAAAGACTCATGACATTAAGTACATGAGGCATTTGACTGAAACATTGTCATTTGATAGTGGTGACGGCAAGAGAACTGGCGCCACCAACTGTTGATGAACCCAACACCACATTTTTTTGCATTTTTTGCTTTTGAATATTTTCTGGAATCAACTGCAGATCTTTGGTTGTTGTATATGTGGCACACTGTACCATAGCAGCTTCACAAACTACTGTAAGAGGTGTCATGATTACAGGCAGGAATAAATGGATTTGAATAAATGGATTCCTGTGAGAATTTGCTGTTTACACCAATGTTATTAACTTTTATCTTTGAAATATAGTAGCGTGAAAGTCAAAAGTCATGGCTTTTCATAATTTGTAAATATAAATTCATTAACAATTAGGATGAAGCTGGTTAACATCTCTTTTTGTGTGTCTAACAACACAACACAATGGAAGCTGCCGCTTATATCTACCAACATCACCGTGCCCCAAAGCCCCTCAAGACTCCACAACACAACTGGGAAAATGTTTCATGTACTGATGACAATAAAACTGAACTATTTGGAAAGAACATACAGCACTATATATGGTATAAAAGAGGGTATAGTAGGGTGGAGGGACCCAACCATCCACAAAAAGATTTGACCATTTAAACACTGGGGTTTGGAAGTGAGCCTGCATTTCCGCCACTTGTTACTCTACTGCAGACCTTCAAACAACCTGGGGAAACCTTACCATCCATCTGTACTGATAGGAATGGTCTGTGTATAGCATGCCAGAGGTCTTTAATGCGTGGTTGTGGTACATATGACCTGTTCTCTAACATGTATTAGCACGGAGAATCAGATTGATGCATATGAAAAGAGTCTACTGGACTCAGACAGCAGCAATATTTGATAAATAATTATCATTAAAAAAAAAACATATACGCTAAAGAGTTTATTCATATTCAAAGTCCTGGACTTCGTCAGGAAGTCAAAATGTGTTTTTCTTATTTTTTAATTAGAGGGATAATGGATAATATCCCGTGTCACAATATTTGCCACAGGCCACTAGCTGCTATCCTTATTTTTTCTGAGCAAAGGTTTTATGTTGTTGCTTTCCAACAAACCTAAAAGTCTCTTTATCATGGCAGCTGGCTAATAAGAACCTTATTTACAGACAAGCATCTGTAGACTTGCACAGTTAGTTTTTGTTCATGGCATTAAGCACAGTGTCTCAACTGTGGGATATTTCTGGCTCTTAATATATACTTTATTGACCAGGTCCTGCTAGACATCTGAATTCACAAATGCAGATGTACCGCCAGACCACCTTTACATGCTATATATGTGATTATAAATTATAAAGGCTTAGCCTCCTCTGTCATTATTCCCTCTTGAATATAAGTAATATTTATAGAAGATGTGACAACAAATTAAAACAGTGTCTCTGCTGTGCAACCTCAATGTTCCCAGCTTATTGAAATTTATCCCTCAGTACATACCGACTTTGTCAGAATCTGCAATGGGGTGTCAAAACCATCCAGTGCTCTCCAAAATTTTTTCTCTAAATTTCTGAGACAGTAACAATTGAACCATGATTATTACTCTGCACAACATGTCACCTCCATCTTAGAAACAAACTGCTACAAGATAACCACAGTGTCAGGATTTCTTTGTATCAGTGTCTGAGGGAGACTCAAGGCTGCTCATTTCATATGTTTAAAGAAAATTACACTTTATTCAAGAAGCGTATTAAATAATGACTAGATTTCACAGTTATTTAACACCATTAACATCCTTTTCTCACTTCATGCAAAATATAAATAATGTTGTGTCCCTTGCATCAAGTTATATTTGTAAGATAGAGACCTTGAGTCAATAATTTATTACTAAATACACTTATTTAATTTGTCTTTTACAAATTTAATTTGTGACATATCAGCAACCAGTGTTTGACCAATCACAATTAACCTTGAGAGCAATCCAGTGATCTAGGAGCACACAATGTGTCTTTGAATTCCTTATCTTTGCTCTGATAAAATACATTGTTCTGCCGTAATTTTCCATTTTGAACCTTTATGCCTAAAAAAATTGTGCCTGCCAGTAAACAAGCATCTGCATTACATGTAGGTGTCTGCTGAAAATATGAGTTTAACTAGGTCCCTACTGTAAGATGCACAATAGGCTATTCAGTGACAATTACTTCAAAATGTAATAATAATAACAATAATCATAATAATAATAATGAATAGCTTGTATTGAATTATTTTTCTGTCATTCCATATTTCATGGCCTTTTATCTATCTTTAACTCTCCCTGTTGATATGGGGCAGCATTCGGCCTCTTTATATGCACACACACGTACCCATACACACCAGTGTGCCTGAATTCTCTGGCAGTCTGTAAATTCACGGGGGAGGCAGAGGAGGGGAGAGAGGCCATTGGGACATGCAAATGTAAACATGTTTCCCCACCGGTGCCCATTGTCAGTTCTCATTTCATCCAGCAGCAGGCCCCCTGGGCCAATTAGGGCACAGGGCTGCGCTCCTAAAAGCGATGGGATTGGCCCGTCACTAGAAACCCTCTCCCTTGTGTTGACATTAGGGAGGAATAATAAGGGAGACTGGTGGGAGGTGAGCAGAGCAAAGGAATGTTTCAATTACTGAAAGGAGAGAGTTAAAGGCATTATAACATACTGTACTCCTCAAACTACTGTGTTACCTTCTTTAAGTAAATCAAGCATCACAAAAGTGAGAAAACGGTCTACATCACACATATTCCCCAGTGAAAAACATATCTCACACTATCTCACAATTGCTCAGTGTCACATCAACAGAGCTCATATATTCATATTTTGAATTGGGAGATTGATTGATTTTTTTTATTATTTATTTATTTTTTACTTTCATTCAGATAATGCAGGAATGAAGCATGCCGTGATGGGGGAGCAGTTTAGGAGGGTTAGAAAAATCCAAAGAAATGAGGGAGAGAGCCTCCCACGGCAACTGTAAGTGGATAAGAATAATAATTTCAGGAAGTCTTATACAAATATTGTTTTTGCTTGAATCACATGAAGACTGGTATCCCATAAAAATGGCTCAATAGGTTGTTTGTGCATGCAGCTGAATGACCTTATTATGTTCTATTGAGTGGCAAAAGCCCAAAAATAACATGTTTACACTTAAGTCACAAAATCTTTATAATGGCTTCATAGAGCAAAAGAGTAAGTCAGGTGCTGTTGTAGCGGCCAAGTCGGTAGGCAGGAAGTCACTGCATTATCACTCTGTAACCATAACCAGTCCTTTACCATAGCATTGTCACATCATCAAGGTTAATGCGTTAATTAGTTTTCAATAGTCATTTTCAACCTTATAATAATTCTGTGGGATGCTAATTCAGCAAGTGCTAATATGGGCCATATCAGAGAATAGCGACAAACAACCTCCAGGTTTGTTTAGGTTTGAGGATGAGCGACTCACTTCAACATCTTTAACTGCCTTCTTTCATCATTTGTCTAATTATCGTCACAAACTAATCTAATCTATGTCTGAACATGGCAAATTGAGGGTTTTTTGGTGAAATATGTAAAAAGTAAAAATGATGTTATTAGAGATAAGGAAAAGTGCTGTCATCTGTTGCTCTGTGTCAGCTAGTTCTTGCCCTGGTGGTGTGCCATTTTTCCCTCCATCCACTCCATAATGTATTACATAGCCAAGAGGGGGGGAAAGCAGAGAGGCTCTGGGATGGTTTCCAAAGAACTCATGCTATCCGTTGAAATGAACTGGAAGAAAATAAGATTTAACTGCTGCAGTGCAATTTATGCTTGTGTGGCTACTATTCAACCCAGTCTTTCAGTGAAGATGCTCTAAAGATCCAGTGTAAGCAAACTGCCCAGCACCAAACAACAGACATATTATTAGCAATGTGTCAGCTAAAGAGCCCGAATGGAGTGAAAAGAGAGTGACTTTAGACTTAAATTTATAAAATCATGTATCTGATAATGTGCTGTATGTGGAAAATGTATCTGTCAACTGTGTCTTAATGTCATTATTGTGTTTTGTCAATGCTGCCATTAAAAATGCCCAATAGAAAAAAAATCAATAATTGCAGGTTTAAATAGTGTAAAAATGCCATTTCACTGTATTTCAAACTCACAATGGCCTCAGTTCAAGGGCAAATGATTATTCATAGACCCTGACTAAAGCACTCTCATTCATTTATTTGCAACCTAATTTTGTTTCTCTGTTGGGTTCAGTATGAGAAAGTCACACATTCTTCTTATGTAAATCTGGAGGTCTCAACTTGTCCAAACATTTAGTGCTTTTATTGCTACCTCAGCAAGTAAATGACAGTGGGTAAAAGACAGGGATGAGTCAAATGGGGAGAGAAGCAGAGTAAGGAGTTGGAAGAGAGAAAGTTGCAGCCATGAGACTTAGAATCATGTTGTCCTGTTGTCTCTGGACCAATGCCATTCCCACCACACCGAACTATGACCTATTATATCTGAATAAACTCCCTGGCTTAGTGCCTGTTGTGGCCAGAAACTATAGGCATAGGGAATAATGACTGCTAATGCAGGCCCACCACGTGGACAGATTCACTACAGCCAAGCACAACCAGCTAATGATGACAGTGAACCTCCATGCTCACACTTGATCACACAAGCATCTGTAAGATCCCAAGTCCCTTGAATCAACAAGGTGAAACTATTTAGTGTGAATGCCATGCATGTTGCATCTTTACTGGATCATCTGGTGCATTCTTACTATTGAAATAGCAAAACTAGGTTAAATGTGTCGTTATATTTGCAGTCTCCCACATTTTTTTAATTAAGAGTTTAAAATCCTCTTGCATACGTGCTAAGTCTTGTTCAATTGAGCTAAATTACGACCTTCCTTGGGGTGAACAGAAAAAAGCAGTGTGGTTATAACCATTGGTAATTGGAAGGAAGATGACTAAATGTAGCCCCAGACATACCAATCCTGTGATCTATCTGAGATCTTTACTGCCAAATCATTGAACAGTGCATTGTCTAAATGCAGCAAGAGAGGAAGGAAAATTGGTTACATGTTATCTTTAATCCAACTTAGAAAGCTAACTGTCCTAAATGTTTTAAGTACTTTTTCAGCAATCAGAGTGATATAATCTGTAAAAAAGCATGACTGCAGTGAGGTCATAACTGACCATTGCCCCTTTTACTGTTGCTATGCTTGTGGAGCTCTTTTGAATTTGTAAAAAAACTGGTTTTACACAGAACGTAGTTTTAGCATTCCATAATTGTTGGTCATTATTTCATATCATTTGGTAGTACAGATTCTAGGAAAGCAAGGTTTATTGAATTTAACCCGATTCATCTGATATGATTTTCTTTCTGAAGAAAATGTCAAATAACACAGTGTTAGTGTCAGTGCAAGTACAGGTAATAACTGGCTTACAGGGGCATCCTGATGGCTCAGCTGGGAAAGGCATGTACCATGGAACCACAATGTCCTCGGTTTAAATCTGGCCTAGAACCTTAGTCACATGTAATTTCCATCTCTCCAAGCCTTTTCTTCCACTCTGTCTATTGGTTGTGTTTTTTCAGTTAATGAAAAAAAATGTCAGAGAATGTAATGTTAAAACAAAAACAGATTCAAAAAGAGAATATATGGTGAGTGAGTATGAGAATTCAAGACTGACTGTAAATGGTTAGTGGGGATGCAGATACAGTATCTTAACCTCTTAATTTGTCAGCAGGAAGAAGGATCACCATTTATCTAAACAATGAATAAGTGTGGTATGAATTCAGTTTGCCGTTTTGTGTATCACATGCTATCTTGTGACTCAGAGGATAAACAGAGTTTTTCTCAAGTCATCATTATTTGTGTGACTTTGGTGAATCATTTTGACACACAAATTTCCATGTTGTGACATTTGGTCACAATGACAGGATCACCATCTGCTTAGATATAAGTTACATTTTTAGGCAGTGAAGATGCTATTCATAAGTATTACTTCCAATTACTGTAGTTTACTTTACTTTTATGGGGCACTTCACAGTAATTCACAGTAATATTTCACAAGAGAAAACATATCCGCTTCACTTCCTGACTGTTGCCTATTATTCTAACTTTCAGGTGGTTATAGAAATGGATGGGAAATTTGATAAGTTGCTTTGCTGGGAGTTATGAAAAGATCAATACCATTGAGTTGTCTGGGGGTACAACCAGAAGCCAGTTACCTTAGTAGAGCATAGGATGTGAAACAGGAAAAACACTGGTAACAGCTCCCTCAGAAAATCTCTACATTTGGAGATACATGGTTTTCTCAGGGAATAAAATCTAATTAGAGTGACAGGCTTTTGAGTGTGGGGCTATTCTGCTGCTTGTTTGTAACCGCAGAGTTCAGCAACATCCAACTGCAGTAAGTCAAAACCCTTAATTATAATTAGAAAGACCCTCTGTGCACACTGTGTCTGTGTGTTATAGATGTGGGATCCTATGACCAGCCTATGTGCAATTTTCATGAAATGATTAATCCTTCACCATCATCTTTTTTTCTTCCCTGCTCCTCTCTGCCCACCGTGCCTCTTTCCCCCCTAAATTACTTTTGTTGATAATGCAATCGCAGAAACCTTTGACTCCCACACAAGCTGCTGTGAATCATAATGTTGGTTCTAGGAGGCATGCAGGCAGAGTTTGTAGAATAATGGCAAGTGGGTGGAAAGATGGGTGGGTGGGAGAGCGGGTAGGGGGTCTGCATCTAACTGTGCTGAGGAGCATTGTTCATAATTTATGTGTATCTTCCACACACACCCCTCCCATCTCTTTCTTGTCGTTGTCTGTGGGAGGAGTGTTGGGAATGAGTGCATGCGTTGTGCATGTGTGTATGTGCATGCCTGTGTGCGTGTGTGTGTGAGCAGAGGTTGTCAGGGCCAGCCAGGTCTGTTCCAGGATATTTATAGCTCTCATTAGACACATCCCGCTAAAGCCAGGGTCACAGCACAGTGAGGTGAAAACTAAGAGACTCACTTGTCTCACACTAGCAAAACACTCAGACTGCAGTACACTACCTGATTTTAATCTGTACCCACAGCAAGCACATGAATACAGTGTATAATACCACACTGTTAGCCTCAACCTCAAACAGCAAATCTCACTAGAATCCCTATCCTCAGAATCAGAGGCTTCCTCCAAAAGCATATTTTAAGCCCATTTCTGTATGTCAGCAGATTTACACATAAATACACTGTCTGAGCCGATCATCTGTTCAATCTGTCTGCTTGAGACATCCCAGCATGCATTTGGTGCAGCAGGTGGCCAGTGGGTGTAGGGTGTGAGGGGAGCCTGTTATAGTTAAAAAGACATGATGGAGAGAATTGAACCAAATACACACTCACACGCCCACATAGGCGGTGGTGTAGTAAATCCTCTGTGAGACTGGTACAAAGGGTGTTGATGATGTCCCTCTGCTTCTAGACTGAAGAACAGAGATAGATTTCCTGTTTCTTATCATTCAGTTGTCATGGCAACAAGTGCCAAACCCCAGATACGTGCTATTTCTGGCACAATAAACAAGTAAAAATCAAATCTAGACAGAAAAAAATCCAAAGAACATAAATAATTTTACTTGTAAAATTTTAAATCAATGAATGAATTAATTATTAATTTGCACTGAAAAGAGAAGAAATTAAATGACTTCAGTAAAGTCTTGTCTGCAATTGCCATGTGTACATGGATGGCAAAACCCAACGGGGGGGTCACACTGGTATAAGCCTGTATGATTCGATAGTTGTGTGCAAGACCCAGAAGTCACTCTGAAGGCAAGCAATGGTGGCTTAAATTTGATTCAGTGGCCATAGCCAGTGGAAGGCTGATCAAAGACCAGACACACTTCTGCATTTTCGACCATCTGTAATGGGTTTAGGTGACTCTGTTTAATGTGACCACTCCCTTTGGTTTTCCAAATGTTTTTGCAATGTTTATTTTGGATTTTATACTAACTAAAATGTAGGGCTTGATGCTGCT
This sequence comes from Rachycentron canadum, assembly GCA_038496675.1. Taxonomy (NCBI): domain Eukaryota; kingdom Metazoa; phylum Chordata; class Actinopteri; order Carangiformes; family Rachycentridae; genus Rachycentron; species Rachycentron canadum. The sequence goes on from CM076669.1 coordinate 7,548,071, forward strand.
CATCATTATGCATGGGAGTTAATCCTGAAGTTACTGTTGCTCATTTGACCTTTAATCATAAACATCTTGATGATTTATCAGTTTATGTCTCTTGATGATAATGCTTGTTGTAATTCATCCTCTGCTTAATGCACAAACACACACACTGACTGACAGACTCCTAGGCTAGCATATCTCATAAATCATTCATTGTCATATTAAAATGACCTTGACCTCTATCTGTAGATAAACAGGATAGCTGTAGGCTATCTGAGTATGGTGAGGGTGGATAGATTTCCTAGAGGAGAAAGATACATTTGTGTGGACATGATGGAGGCTTATGTGCAGAGTCAGACAAAAGAAACAAAAAAAATGTGCTTATAAATGAGAAAGTGTGAGATCAGATTTATTTTGTGGCATTTTTATCATTTGTGACTTGGTTGCTCAAGGTCATTGAGCATCATGGCATTTGCATCAATCAAGTTGCAAAATGTCAATGCAATTTTTCTTTAGAGGTCTCTTTATATTCTTAGGTTTCTCTAATTTTATCTCTATGTGTATCTTTACTGTTGTGGTTGACTCACTACTCCCAACAAGTCAACTGGAAAGACATATATGTTTGTGTTCACAGTTTTTTTCCCCTCAACTGTCCAAAGAAATCTGTATTACCAGGTTTAAATTTCTAATTTAATGACATAATGCATATCCCTGTTCTTGAACGAGTTGCAATGCAAGTTTAGTTTTTTTTCTATGCATAGTCCTATGATCACAAGTCCAATGCTAGCTTTTTACCTGGAGCGCGTAGCTTTAGCCTCTTTCTTTTTACATTAACAAACATCATGTATGTAGCCATCATACATATTTAAGACCATTTTACAAGGTAAGATAACAAATCGACCAGAGCTAATAATAAGAACACATAACTTTAGCCTTTTCCTATATAATAAATCATGTATATAGCCATCATGCACATATGTATTCATTCATTCATTCAATAATATTGCTGTTTTAAGTTGTTTCTACTGTCTCTAAGCTGCCATAAGTGAGTGCAGCTTTGCAGGCTTAAGTTTACATCATGCTCACATCATGTATATCCCTAAATACAGTTGTATTTAAATGGATAAAATAGATTAAATTTAATAGGCTAAATGCTAATTAGCATAATTTATTAGTGATAAAAGGGAACGGTCAATAAGCACTTTGAAATGCAAGGTTTCAAAGGAACATGAGACAACAATCAGGGTTCAAAGGTGGCCAAAGGATGTGTATTCATGTTGCAGGTGCCCCTATCAATGATAATTATTAATAATACAGAATTACTTCATATGTAAATTAGAACAGCCTAAGAAATCATCTCTTTATTACCAAACACAGAGAGGTATTTATAAGAATAAAAAATTTAACTATTGTATGTTGAATTTGAAATACACTGCTTAATACCTCAATGCAACTTATTTGTCTCTTTAAAAAGGTCACGAAAATGATGCTCATTACTCAAAGAGGGAATATTTGCAAGAACGTTTTTTGCAAAACACTCAGTAAATGTTGAAGTCTGAGGTATAAACCATCGAGAAATCGACCTTTCTCCACTGCCTAGACTGAGAGATGATGCATGATGTGCTGTGAACAACACTAAGCCAGGAGTCAGACCAGAAATGGGAGTGAACGTGTAGCAGACAATTTGCATTGTGTTGGAGGTTCTCAGATAAATATACCCCAAACCACTCTAAATCCAACAATGAACAGCCGATGGTTCTATCATTGTTTTGCAGCTATAATCTTTGGACTTATCCACAAGCTGAAAACACATGCACATAACTGTGAATTTTGATTAGTAAATCTGCAGCAATTATCAATTCCAAACTGTAATTTCTTGACTTTTTGAGAGTCTCCTACCTTGTTCTGCTCCTCAAATAGCTCAGCAAAGCTAACAGTTTGAAGTGAATACACTGACTTTAAAATCAATGCATGTATCCTATTACAGTCCATGAGACACTCTCTCAGTGAAACTGAGGACATCCCTTGTTCAAAGGCACCCAGAGCCTTTGAGAGACCATGAGGGAAACAGATGTCCACAAGAAAGTGCCTGTACTTACAACACAATGAACAGTCTGTCATCCGTGTATGCCCTCTGGTGGTAGATTCCATGAAATCTGCTCAGTGGATACAAGGGACTCATTATGTCAGCATCTGCAATCCAATGCTACACAAGATAATGATTTCTCCTGAGATTATGTCAATTATTGAGAAATAAATCGAAAATCTCTTTAAAATGTAATTGCAATGTGTCTGTTTTTCCCCCACAGCATGACGTCATATTCCTGTAGGATGTTGATTAATTCACTGAATTGTATCCTGATAGCATTATCTTAGATTTATACTATATACTACAGTGTAACATTAGTTTATTATATTTCCACAAGATGACTGGTGCAGAGTGGTTGTGTGTTCTGTTTTATGACATGGATTTAACTCTGTTATAAAAATAACAGGCCACATAGAGGATGTTGCCTGAAATTGACACAGACAGATGAAATACAAGAAGTTATATTCGTTTGGTTCCTTTTGCACCAAAAGGTGACTTCATGTTGTAATTTTGTTTTAAATATTTAACACATAATACTCATTCTCAGTATGAAATCAGTATTGTTTCATAAAGCCTTTTTAAATTCTATTGAGATTCATAAGAAGACCCCAACAACTGACAGGTGTGTTGCAGGATTATGAGACAAAAAAGGCCACAGTCAAGCAATAACCTATTAGAATTATCACCCCTATACCAACCCTGTTTTGTATTTTTGGTTAAAAATTGGGAATGGCTTCTGAAGCTGATTTGGTGTAACTAAACTAACTAAAGGCTTCAATCAATGAGTAGTATGTCAATTATGAAGTCAACTATGAAATGAAAGTATGACAAACAATAAATAAAAATAATAATAATATTGGCTACATCCATTATAGTAGCAACAATATTCTATAGAAGTATGGCGACTCAAAGTGTTCAAAATAAATAAATAACTAAAATAAATAAATATGACATTATGACATCAGAATCAGGAAATTGGAAAACAGTTATAACAATTTAATATTATTATTTTCAACTCAATTGTAATGAAATTTAAAAGTCTATTTCTATTTAGGCGTTATTTCTTTTTTTTTTTTTAATGCCGCTTTTCATCACAGTGTCTGTCAATAGGCAAAGTAAACCAAGATGTTAAAATCTGTATCTGTGAAGTGATCAAATCTGCTGAGATTTTATTTGGCCTATTTATTGTTGCGAATTCAATAGCAATAACGTTTTGTATGTGTCATTCCACACCAGTAGGTGGCAGCACCGTCACGCAGCCCTATCGCCAGTTTCGGAAACCGAGAGGATTATGGGTGTTTTCTCTCGTACAAAGCAACGTGACTCCTACGTTGTAACGTACTTTTGCTCGGAGGAAAGTTCGTGTAGGACGTGTCACTTGAGCGCCGACGTTTTAGCTAACAATTGCTGTATTTTATAGACTTTTTTTCCCCTCCCCCTCTTTATATTTTGTTAGAAAGGGCTGTCGCTGTCTGTGTTTGCCCTTTTTAAGAAAAGTTGCTCTTGAGCGAGAAGAAACAAAAACCGCCAAGTCACTCTTCCGGAATCGACATTTTGTTTTTTTCCTCGTCGGTTGATTTTTATTTTATTTTTGGTTGGATATGTGTGTAGAAACAATGGATACCAGGTCGAAACGCATCAACTCCAACTATCTGCTGCGCAAAACCGGGAAACCTGGATCTAAACTTCGGTGGAAGCTCCTCCGTGTGTCCGCGGAAGTGGACGAGGCTGCCAAACCGTCCCACCCCACTGCTGTGAGGGCGACCGTCCGAAAATGCCTCCACCGGGAACAAAAGCGGGCGCAGCTGGCCAAGCTCGTCAAAGTCCTGGGAGACGTGGGCAAGAAGGAGAAAAGGGAGTCCGTGTATGAGGAAAGTCCCGCTGCGGCCTACGTGAGTCGTCACCCACCAGGGGCAATGGCGCCGGAAAACACCACGCAGTACTTAATGAGTACCGTGTATGAAGACATGAAGAAAACCGACGTCCAGTCAGGTCCAGTTACATCTGCACATCTGTATGGCGAATCCATGTCGCCCCGGAGTGTTTACGCCGCCCTGGACTCCGATTATGAAAGCTGTCTTGCTTTTCAACAGAGGGACTTTGAGGAAATGTTTGACCTGTGTTGGTAACCGGGATGAACTGGTCTACGTGGCCTTGTGAAACTGGTCTGGCTTCCTTTCCAGCACTGACTTTCCTTTAAGGACAAACAAAGGTGTGAAGAGTTACGTTGTAAATACTTGACATGATTGTGATATTTGTATCATGAACCCAGATGTGATCATGTTTCTTGTGTAGCCCAGGTCATGTAATGTGATTTATGTGTCGCATGATTCATGGTTGGGCTTTATTTGTCTCACAGCGGCGCACTGGACGCTGCCCGCCCGCTAGGGAGCGCTCCTGAGCCTTGCGTAGCGCCGCCCAGAGGAACGAACCAAGCGCACCTCGGCTCTGGCCTCTCCAGGCCACGGATTGTGAAATCCAGGTAAACCGGGCAGGTATCATGTTGCACTGCATTGTCACTGGTGGCAATAGTGGTAAATTGTGATGCGATAAAGGAAAGTACTTTCCACAGTCACTGTTGTCTGAGAGTTTTCCAGGTCTCCCCTGCCAGGACACGTGGCTCGCTGTGAGAGGAGCAGGAGACCAAGGAGGTCGGTCATCACGTGACTGACATAAGGTGACAATGTCCATAAGTTATCTTGGCTGTTTCTAAGAAGATCAAAGTCCAAATAAGAAGTGTGGTAATGCAGTTAAAATGTTTGTAACACTTAATGTTAGAATGAGTGTGTGAAATTACATTTATTCTGTAAAATTGTTGCTCTTGAGTATGATGATTAAATGAGTGTTGTCATGCAAAATTGACCCATTGTGTTTTTGTTTTTTTTAATACCCACCCATGTTGCAAGAGTAACCAATGTAAGGTATAATCAGTCAACTGTGGAATTTTAAGTACAAACTATATTATAAACCTAAAGTCATGGAGTTGCAATGTTTAAGTAGTTAAATATCTCACTGTTCTTGTAATAAAGTTGTTTGAGCCTTAGGCCTTTATAGAGCCATAAATGTTCATGACACTTGGTTAACATATCTTTGATTGTATGTGATTATGGATCTGTTCAAGGTTAGTTCATCTGTACTATGTACATATATCTGACAGGGTCTTTGGGTGGACCTAGTGTTGAAATTATTAAAAGTTGACAGTAATTGTCTGTTAACCCCTGTCTTCTCAAACAGCTGGTGGTCAAGACTTAAAAAATAATTAAATTGACTATTTGAGAACTGTCAGTTGCACTACCAATCTAAAGTAAGTTCCATAATATACTGGTGTGGTGTAAATTCATTTACAATCAATATTTGATGCCACCACATGGTGGCAGTAGTGTCCAACAAACATGTTGGACAGAGGGCAGCGCTCCTGCCCTGGTCACTGAGTCGATGCCAAAGAGAGGTGTTGTTTATGGGTGGTCCACTTTTAGATCATGTCACTTGGCATTTGTTTCATTGGGGGGCGCACTGCGGCAGACTGTCAGCCACCTTCAACTCCACTTATCTACAATAACTGAGTGAAAACAGTCCACAGTTCAAACACAATTATAGTTATTGTGATTTACTTTATGATGCTAACTTAATCTACATCTGATATGGGATGTTAGGAGCTATTGCAGTTCCTTTTATGGGTTCCTCAAGCAGCACAGCTCCATGTCTTTTTATGGGAGAAAGCTCAGCAGGGAAAGAGCTGCAGTGCAGTTATGTTGATTCCCTTCACTCTGCCTGTCTGATTCAAAGGCCGATAGCTCAGAGAAATGGCCACAGTTGTTGTTGCAGAGTGATGCATTGGCTGCCCTCTCTCTTACTGCTGCAGGGCCCAGGTCCACTGTTTTCTTCTCTGGGTTCAGAACCTGTCAATCTAAAAAAGCTCACCCTGTGGTCCAGCTGCCAAGTGTGACAGTCAGCAATTACACCTAAAGGTGCACTGGGAGGTAGGTGGGGGGGCAGGACTGCTGTTGGCTGATTAATGGATACTCCTGTGGGCAGCCACAGCATCGATCCACATGTGATTGGTGCAGTGTTAGGTCTGGGTGTTGGCTCACCCCTCTTCAGTGTTTGTGTGGTCATTTGAAACAATAGCTGGTTTTCTATGAAACAGAACAGTCTATTTTAGTTATTTATATTTTTGAAACACATTATTCTATGGATCCCATAGTTTTCCATCATTCAACCTGGATCTGATGTTGATTTTAGCCTTTTCCATTGCAGACAAAAGCCCAATGTTAGTGGGTCTTAGCCATTTTTTGTTTGTTTTTTTTGGACCATCGGAAAATGGGCAGTAAAAGGGGTATGATAAGATTCCTGGAAAGGACAATGTTATCTGTAATTTACTGGGGAAATTGTCTTCAATTTCACTTCAGATTCATACACCAGCTCATATACCACAGTTTTATACCAGAGTTTTTTTAACCAGTACAGAGCAGGTCAACTGAAATTTGTCTGCAGGCAAACACATGTCAACAAAGTTTCTAACAATGACTGCATGTTCTTGGGTTGGAAAAAAAAGTTGTTCTCAAGAAAGAACTGTTTATAAACACAACAGTCAAGCTATTAAGCTCTAGCTAAATAATCATCTCAGAACTTTGTCTCTGTATTCCCCTATTATCACACTAGATTCTGCTTAAATTCTCAGGAACATATGACCTGAAATAACACATTTTGTTTTTGTTGAACTAACCAGAAAAAGGGAATCAACAAAACCCCCCCCAAAAAAAATACAAACAAAAATGATGCAACAAAGAACATATCAAGATGCCAGGACAACAAATAAAATGTCCATGTTTAAGTTTAGCTAGAGGCAGGTTAGTTAAGTCAGGAAATAAAAGGTTAAACTCTATGACATCTGAAACTTAAATATGTTCAGCATTTTATAGGTTATCATACAGCCAAGAAAAATCAAATGCATAGCCATAGAAAAGTTATATTTACACTGACATTTAGATATTTTTTATGTATGAAATTCACAGACTTTCAATTGGTGTCCACTCAAGATTTTCTAAAGGGGTTGGATTATGTTTGGGAGACTTGTGTAAGTGTAAATCCTGGTCCACCCCTAGTGAGAACGTACACTGACCTTTTGACCCTCTTGTGAAGAGCTCCTGCTCGCTTCTGAGGATGCTTCCCCCAGCTGAAGCACCCTTGAGTGATTGTGACACTGAATCACGAGCAGCTCTAGAACAAACTGACATCTGACCTCTATGTGGAGAGGATGAGTGAAAAAGGACATTTCGGTTATGTGTCTTTCCAAAAAGAGGCATTTTCAGCTCAGCACAGATACACTCACTACTGGGAGGAAATTTGGGCCCTTGGCTCCACATGAAGAGATGGGGCAACTGGCCAAGAGTTGGGATTTGGCTGTGACGGCACTTTGGACACAGCCGCCTTTTAATTGAAGCTGTTAAAAGAATCTGGAGTGTGAGTGAATGTGTTTGTGTGTGTGCGCGTGTGTTTGAGCCCTACTTAGTGTGAAAACACATCACGGATAAATGTCAGACTGCAGTATGTGTGGAGGGAATTAAGAGGTAATCTTCATCCTCAAGTCCTTCTCTTCGCCCCACACGTCAAAAATCCCCAACTGACAGATACTGATTAATATCTGTCTGTGCTGATGTATGTTTTGTTGTGAACTTCAGGACGCACCCTGCAAAAATCAGATTAGGAAAGTTCTTCACATGAATCAAAACAAAGGAAGCTGCAGCAATTTAAGATCCCATGAGAAGGAACTCTGTTGGAGATCCTTTGTTGAGAGAAGTGACTAACCGAGGGGTAAATATTTTAGCATTTTTCCACTGATGAGTGGAGCTTCAAAGTGATTTCCAACCGGAATGTGGAGAGGACTGGGGGTGGGGTGTAGGTGAGTAATCAGTATGTTGAATGACTGAACATTAAAAGCACACCCCTTGCCATGTGAACACTTTACTGCAAAAGGGCGTCAATAGGTTTAGTTCCCTGCTTTAAGCACCCTGATTTAAATATCTTTGGTAACAGAGACTGACAATTTCCTGGGACACTGAGGCAAATGAAATACCGGTTTTACTGCTATAAAGACTATTTACAATTTATTTAAATGTTTCATCTGTTGGGGAACCATTTTAAATCCATTCAAAAGCTCCCCAAGGAGGAACTAAAATTAATTTGAGCCTGAAATGTTTCACTGTACTGTAGGTGGCAGCAGAAAGGTTGAAATAGCAGCCATTTTGCAGTTAAGGCTCATTTTAAAGTGGAGGGGATGAGTGTCTATATTTTACTGTTTTTTCATTCAATTTATTTATTTTTTATTTTTTTCATTTGGGTACAGAATCAGACTCAGACCTTCTGTTTCCCACAGCAGCGATACCCTAAAGTCACAGGGCAACAGCATTTTGTGATTATAGTGTTATATGGCCTGTTATATATATGATGCATGCAGTGTTATATATGAAGTGTATATGAAGTGTTATATGGCATAAAAATTAAAGATGGAGAGAAAGTACAAGTACACTTGAAAGCAATTCACCACAATTTTTTACTTAAGGGTAGTTTGATGTCTATTCTGTGTGAGTTGTGTAGTAATCATTGTCACTGTGTACGAGTTTGGCCACTGCTCTTGATTTTACCCCTTAAGTACAATTAAGATTTTGTTTCAAAGGTTTACATTATGAAAAATAGTTGGAGTATAGTTGGGGTTGAGGAACAGGGGGTTGAGGGTTGGAGGAGGCAGGAGGGGGGAGGGGGTCATGTCTAATTTGCTGTGACCTTCACTGTAAAACGACAAGAGAAGTGCCAGGGGACATTCAGGTGGTCATGTTAACCAGCTGACGCAATACCCTCAAGGTACAGCAGACTTTGACCTACAGCACAAGTGCACATAGAGACACTCCCACAGGTACACACACATAAAAAGCTTTTTTGTGCATGTACATTGCCATGCCACAGTTTTTATCCTGCCTAAAGGACATAGTGTCCTTATATATTCCTCTTTAAAAGCTGGAGGATACTCGTGCACATGCCTCATTGTCCCCTACTCCTCCGAACAGGACTTTTGTTTTTTGACTTCTATTTCTCAAGGGCAGGTGTTCACTTGGTATAAATGCTCTTTTCCAGGAACACCCAGCGGCCCACTCACACAGTAACACACATTCACACCTGGGAAATAAATACCCAGGGCAACCACAGTGTGATCAGTTAGCCACTAAGCAGCTCTAGCAGAGTAGTTGTGGGGTTAGGGGTCATGCTCAAGGGAACCTCAGAGGTGGTAATGGGGACGGGAGAAGGTGCAATTTTAGGGGAAGTGACTGGAGGTAGTTCTCAAAGCTTTAGGTCAACAAATCCTTTCAAGTACAAAGAACCATTTTTTACCAATTTATTGTGCCACTGTGCTCAGTTTCCAGGTTCCATCTCCTTGTGGTTTTCGGAGTTATTAATGTAAGACAGTGTTGGTCTGAGACCCACTTAGCCATCCATTAGAGGTTTTATTGTGACCCAAATTCTAGCTGTGCCCAGACCAGTGTGAACATTTCTCGTCAGCCACACACGTTAAAATACACACAGACTTACGCAAAAAGGAAATTAGGGCAAGGAGAAGGGGCACTGGCGGTACCCTGTGCACCCTTCGGGAGTTAACCCCTCTGCAATACTGGCTCATTAGTCAACACAGGAGAGGAAATGGGGGATGTTTGTGCCACATCTATTTCCGTCCTCATCTCCCCATTTCCCTTCGCTTCTTTGCAGAGACTGAGCAGAGGACGTTAATGGCCGTTGACCCAGCAGTTTCAGGAAAATGGGCAGGTAGAGAAGGGTGTGTGTGTGTGTGTGTGTGTGTGTGTGTGTGTGTGTGTGTGTGTGCGTGCATGCGTGTGTGTGTGTGTGTGTGCGCGCGTGAAATACTTACTGACACTCTGTCCAGGGGTGGGATTTGTTGCATGTGGTGAAAGTCCTCTAACTGTGTCAAGGACATGGACAGACAAATCTTCTATATCCAGAGAGTGAGAGAAGACCCGATTCAATCATACAAGCACAAACATTCTCAAGTGAAGCTCCAACATTACTCTCCGAGGTCTGACCTCTTTTAATTTGCCCCTCTTTCATGGCTGTCTTAGTGAATACCAAGATGCTTTGTGGACACGTGAAGAATAAAACAGAATTCAAGCAATTTCTCTGCTCTCTTCCAAGCCAGGGTCCCAGTGATGATACATACAAACACATCTAACATCTTTACCTGATTTCATCACTCCTTTTAATTTGTGAGCACACACACACACACACACAGACACACTGAAGTGTCAGTCATGTTTGATATTTCTTTGACTGCCTTTGTAGGCTGTGTGCTGGTTTCTCATATCAGATCTTGTTTCCTAACCGGCTGCCAGGTCAGAGGTGCAGACAGACGCTCACGGCTGCTGTTGCTTTATGATTGGTGGATACAGGTGAGGAGGAGTGGTCACATACTGTATCTAGATATAGTTCAGACGTGCCTTTGTCTGTGTCAGCTGCTGTCCTCTTCTGACTGGGTGGCTTTCAGACTGTGACATGAATTTATAGCTTCCTTTGCTGAGATTTGTAGTGTGCACAAGGCTCTGTATTGATTAATTCATTGATCAACACTTTGGAGCCATTAGGTATTGAAAAAGTAATTGCATTACTGAAGAAATTATTTAATATAAAAATGGCATCTTTAGTATTTACTGTGGAGGAAGTATTCAAATCATTTTTTTAAAAGTAGAAGTCCTGCATTTAAAATGGACATAATGGAAGTAAAACTCATTTCGTGACATGTCAAATAGCTGTCTCACACATCGAACAAATACTGTTATACTTTTTGAATTCAATTCAGAATTTGATTTTCAGGTCCCACAGCCTTTCAAAACTCCTGTAAATTGCTTTTACAATTCATTTGTTAAGGCTGTATATTGAAATTTTAGGGTCTGTAATGACTTCATTTGTTTGGGCTTCCCACATCTGACCATAGAAATTAATTTAGCATGGGAATTAACCCATGTCAACACACAATGAAATGCAACAACAGGTGTCTGAAGTGAGCCTTTGTGTCTGTAAGTGAAATAAATCATAGCCTTTTTTTCATAATGCAAATGTTAGTTACTAGTTAAATGTTTATGATGTAGTTTCATTTGCCTTTTTGCCTTAGAATCATTAATGTCTTGCAGCTTTGCTGATTTGCTTGTACCACCATCCTCCATCCCTGGGGGGAGAGAGAAATCATCTTTGACAGAAATACTTGGTGTGTTGGGACAGTCAGATTTCTCAGTGCACATTTTAACCAGTGTTGGATTTGTGCGACCAGTACAGCTTAGAGGAAGTACAGAGGAGATCAGTGGCAGCGCTCTCAGCATCTCAGTGTCTCTGTCACTTCAGAGGCAGGGACAGCTGTGTCATTGTCAGATATTGCTGAGGGCAGCAGAGTGTAAACAACAGATGGTTGAGTTAGTACCTGAGCAGCACATCAACTCCAGCCACTCAAAATTCAGCTCGGCCTGTAGATACAGTCACTATCTGAGGACATAGGAACATGTATAAAACAACCTCTACTTCTCACTGTGCTCAGGTGTTCTCCATGGGCTATTGATTTTATGGGTTGGTGTCTGGGATATGGTTTGTGTCTCATATGGTGCCTTTGACCTCTGAGCTCTTCCAACCTTCACTATGACGTCCAATAAGGCAGAAATGCCTTGTGAGACCATCTTCAATAAAGTTGAGGCAACCTTCTTTCCTTTATGGGCAGTAATATCCTACACGTCTGTATCGAGCCGCACTGATCTCCCAGTGTGTTTCAAATTACTAGTCTGTGGAGCTCAATAGTCAGAGGGTGGTAACATCACTGTGAGAGTTATTCCCACTGGAGCCAGCTATTTGCAAAAAATGACACCCTTGTGATGCTGTAAGGCACTAAGTGTCCATTGAGTTACAGCACATATGACAGTTATATCTAAACTCATAACCTTGAAGGTAGTCCAAATAACCTTTTACCACAGACCACTGGGGTGGGGTAAAATTTATTCCACATTATAATTATACCACAGTATATGAAAAATTACTATTACCACCATTTGTCGCTTTAAAAGAGCCCAAAGACTTATATACAATATAAATTAGGAGTACATATGTAATATTGGAGTGTGGAATTACCTAGTATATAGTATAGTTCCACATTTTGCCAAATATTGTTCTTACTTTAGTGGCATGTTTTCAGCTTTTCCATACAATGTATGTACATTCTCATCAACACAATGTCTCTTAAGGATGAACTGATTATAGTTTGGTGGTCAAAGGTCAAGGTTGCAATAATGTCACAAACCATGGTTTTGTGGGTGAAATATCTCAGTAGTGTGTTGAGGCATTTTCTTGAAATTTGGCATAAATGTCCACTTGAACTCAAGGATGTACCGATTACATTTTGGTGGTCAAGGTCAAGTTCACAGTAGCCTCTAAAAATATTGTTTTGGCCTTGTGCATGTGACATCTGAATGATTTGAGGGGACAAAGGTTATTAGGACAAACTGATTAGATTTTGGTCAAAGATCAAAGTTCAAGGTCAGTGTGACCAACACTTTTAAGCCATGAGAAATTTCACATAAATGATTAATCTTTTATTTGACTCTGAATAAACAGGGACATAATCTTAAACTAGTCTGAGTTGTGGAATAAGAAATGTCATGGCCACAGCCACAGTCCCATACCTCCCTGTGTTTTCCCCATCTCTGCCTGCCTGTCTGCCTTCCTGCCTGTCTGCCTTGAGTTAACCCCAGGTTATAACAGCCAGAGATAATGGAGTTAAGTTAGTTAAAGCTTTTCTTTTGTATCTTACTGATCATCACCATTAAAAAAAAACTCCTCCTCAACCTAATTTTTTATAAAAAAAATAGATCCATTCTGCATGTCCAGTGACAATATCCTCCTGTTTTAATACTTTCCCACAACAAGTGTCTATTTCCTGAAGCAAGAGAGGCAGGTTTCTGCTCCAGTACAATGAAAAACAAAGCTTGGTTTTAGATTGATTTACAAGGAAAAATTACCTTGAACCACTCAGTTTGATCATGCAGGCGGTGGTCACCAAGGCCTTCATACCTTACTGACTATCATCAGAGATCAGTGAATACCTTGATGAAAATACTTGTTTCAGAGACTCAACCTGCCAGCAGCTGCTTTGTTGTTGTGTGTGGCTGGGTAAAGATGAAGTGTAATAAGCTTGAGTCAATACAGAGCTGTGAGTTTTGGCAGGGGCTAAATAAGACAGAGGGAGATCGATATGATGAGAGAGCCAAGGACAATAAGACCCCCCCCACCTGCTGCTGGACACGCTGCCTGTCAGCTATTTGTCACCCAGACACACAGTGTCTCACATACACACACATTTTCAAAGAGAGACATCATTCGGTCCAATGCAGCCCCTCTAGGCAGCTTCGTTTTGTTTTAAAACGCGTGTTGTGTTGAGGTGTGCACATGTCTATAGTGCATGGCAAATGTTTGTACATTAACATGCATCAGCACCACCAAATTATGCTGCTCATGTGTGGACAGTAAATGCCACCCACATCACATGCAATCAATATGTGCATGTAAGCTTGCAAGTGCAAAAATAAGCATCCAAACTGTCCAAACAAATAGAAAAACACTACACACACTTACGGAAGAAGATGTGAGCCTTGAGGACAAAAGCTATGCAATCGATCACACTTACTCTTCCTCATAAGTGCCAGGGAATAAATGAAGAAAATTGATTTTTGCTAAATTCTCTGTAGTGAAGGATGACTCATACTGTCTCACCACCTTAAGGTGATGTGTGAGAAAAAATTTGAAAGTGACAGACCAGCGGCATACAAACAATCTTACTGCACTTTGTGGATGAAGATGGACTTTTGTCACCTGTTAGATTTTATGCCATTAAAAGAAATTTATTCTTGCTGTGTCTATCAGCAGGCCTGCAGCTGTTTATGACACAGCATACATCTTAACCCTCAGTGGTGTTATCGCCCTCGGTGCTGTTCCTGTCAAAAACCGTCCACACTCTCTGTCATTGACTGGATCTAAATTTGTTCTGTTTCATCCTGAGACCTTTGTGGTTCTGTGAGCTCTCCCAGAAGAAATGTGTCAACTGTGTCGTTCCAGATTTGTATCAAAATCAGTCACAAATGCCTCCAAAGCGAAGATAATGTGTCACCACAAATGCAATGTTACAGTATGTATATCTCACAGATTGTAAGTCCACTCAAGTAGAAGAATAATATTGAAGAAATGAACTCGAGCACAGAAACAGCTCAGGGACAATAATCCTAAACATACATACACTATTCTGTATGTCTCCAGGCTGCAAACATGTTTTGAGTTCAAAAAGTCACTCCAGTCAAAACCACCTCTTAACCTTTACTTCCTCGGGGGTGCTTCAAAGCTGCACCCTCCACCATTCTTATGCTGCTGTTCATTGAAAGTGAAATATGACTTTCAGCAAACGTGGCAAAAAAGGTAACACAAAAAAACTTAGATTAGATAGAAATTAGATTCAAACAATTTAAAAAATTGCTAAGTAATGTATGAAAGTACATAGAAATTATCCAGTAAAGTGCACACAATTTTAAACTCCAAATGAGGAACAAAAATACTTGCTAGCTAAGCATATTTCGCTATTTTTTATCATAGTCCTATTTGCCAAATTATTGGGCAAATTGAATTTTTAATTTCTGATGATGGCGCGACATGAAAGGGTAAGAGATGAGTTGATAGTTGAAGTAAAAGTAATTTGGCTTCATTCTCTTGGTGCCAATGTCAATACAAAATGGAACCAATCCAGGTCATAGGTGTTCAGATTTTTCACTGGATAAGTGAAAACTTCAAGCTGCTGCTCATGAATGTCTTTCATAGGAGTTCATGCAATTGTTCATGATATATTTCAACACTGAATTACTTGAAAATGTATCTTAATGCTAGATGTCCATGGTTGAATACACCACATGCTGGGGTTTTAACGTGGTGTGTGAGAAGACGCAATTATCTGTGTAGGCCTTCACACTACACTTGCCCCCAATTAATGACATAACAACTCCATTTAAAGTGTGAGACCTGGGAAGCATTTTGTGTCTCTCTGGCTATGCTGCCCTTTTGTTCACACATGTGGGTTGCTTTGGTCTTACCAGTAATTCATTTTCAAACAGCCATTTGAAATAGAGTCACTAGAGGATACTATGGTTCAGCTTGAGGAAATACCAGTTAAACACAAAAACATTTTAATTTGTTTAAATCCATTAAACAAAGATATAAACATAAAATAAAAATGCTTTCATGTTTTCAGCATTTCCATTCATTTGTGTTGCACTAACTCAAAAATTTATGTTATGAAAAATCACATCTTGTACAATAAAGTCATAAAGTTTGGTGGCAGGTTTTAGTGCTAGCTTTGGTGCTTTATGATGTGGCGTATTGCCTGTTGTAATCAGGAGCAGGTTTTCTGGCTTCAGTGTAGGTTGAGTGGATTTCAGCTGTTTACATTGTATGTTTCCTCTGCCATTTGGTCAGATTAGGTTCAGACAGTTTATATTGTTCATTGTTTAGACCGCATTGTGAGCACTGGAGTGTCATGTGTGTAAAAGATTGCTGATTCATTGACTCATAATACCCCTTACATTTTACTGTATGCTGTTTTAATCAGGTACACTACTTATGTTCATCATTAAGTCTAAACATGTTAAGAAATGCGATGATATTTCACCAATTCTCATCTTCTTGTTCCATTTGCAATTTATTTGGAGTAGATTAAAGGTTTCCCCACCACTGCTAGAATAAATAGCTGCTATCGTATATCAGCATTGCAGCACTCTGTCTCTCTCACATCCCACCAGTCTGTTTCCCTTGACAACCATATCTACTGTTCATAATTATGCAAATGATATATCTCTGAGCCAAATAGATGCTCATAAACAACCAAGCCCTCCAACCATCCCCATGTTTGTCTATCTAAAGAGGCAATGATTGCAGTTGGAGGTGGAGGCACGAGTTAATTGAATTTGACAACTTATTTCTTTTTCCATATTTGCAAAAGGTCAGTTTTTAAATGAACATAACTATACATGGGGACATGTGGGTGTGTAGTTTCAAATTATTTTTCAAATTTAAGTTTTCTGGTCATCAGGAAATGGACACACTTGCAAACAGTGACTTTTTGTTGCTCTACTTTTCCCTCTCACATTTTGGAAGAATCTGGGTCTATTTCTGTAGAGGCTGTAGTCATTTCTGGTCGGTCAGTGCTATCAACCAACCACCTAAACCATTTTTTTTTTCTCCACTCTAACTTCCATTTCCAGGCAGAACAAACAGTCCTTTCTTTCCTTCCATTTTTCCCTCATTCGTCCATCAGAGTAATTGCACTCTTTCCAGGAATAGAAAGGAGCTGCCACAATCTGTCAAGGACCCAGTGGTTAAAATGTCCTTCAGGAGACCATTCAAACACTGTGGAGTTTGGCTTATTTCTGAACAGTTTGTGAAGTTGTTCACACCTCCAATGTGTCACCCATAATAATTTTTCTATCCCTGAACTCACCACAAGTAGCTGTTTTTCGTTTTCTGAATCAGCAGTTTAGTCATTCATGTCAAAGAATATTTTCCTGTACATATGAATTTTCCATGAAAGTTTTGTTTCTCCACACCTGCCTAGTTTAGCTATGATATGCGTGCATTGCACATTTTCAAGTCTATGGATGTGATTTCTTACAAATACAGTTTTTTATACTTTAAGTGAGTGATAACCTGATATTAAGTCACCTATTGGTTTGTGAAGTGCCGTTTTAAAGGCTCAAATTTGTAATTTGGAAGTTGCCATCTTGTTTTTTGTTTTTTTTTAAACCAGAAGAAACCATATTTGGATGAAAAGGTGGATCTGACCTGCTCTGTGCTTTCTTCGACAGGTTGCTGTCTCTGGTACAGTCTGTCAATCAAGGGGCAGCCACACCCTAATGCATACCCTGCTTTATTGTCTATTTTCCTGGGGATTTCTGTTTGCAACTAGTGGAGTTGCCCCCTGATGGTCATTCAGTAGAATGCAGGTTTAAGACACTCCCGCATTGGCTTCACTTTAAAGCCAACGAACCAACATCCACTTTTATATACAGCCTCTGACTCTGAGCTAGATACAAAACTCAATTGATTTCTGTCAACTTAACCAGACCATCAGTGTACAGCCATGCTAGCAGTCTGCAGTCTGTTCAGACACTGCAATGCTTTTAAATAAAGGTAACTTCAGTTGATATCACTGCTTTAACTTGTTGGTGGCGCTACAATGAAAGGGAAAGGGGATTAATTTAAGTCAGCAGGATTCATCCTTTGGGTAACATTTCATGGCAATCCGTCTATTAGTGACAAAAATATTTCCATCTGGACCAAAGTAGTAGAAAGGTGGCTGTAGAACCATCATGGTTAAAATAAACTGTGTTGAATTAAGTTGAATTTTGATATAACATTGTGCTGACCGCCCATGTGGCAGTGCAAATAGGTTAAAACAACAACTAAGAAGTATGAAAATATTTCAGTGCCCCTGTGTGGTATATAGAGCAGTACAGTTAACTTAAACAACCTTGTTATGTGGGAGAATAAGTGGTTGTTTCGTCCACTCTGCCACGCAGACAGCTGTGACTCACTCCTAATTACGTCCAGTAGTTGGTTCTTTCTTTCATCTCTTCCAGCTTTGGTTTTAAAATTCAGTCAATTCAATTCATCATCGAAAACCATTTTTAAGCTGCAGCAAGGACACCTTATTCATTGCTAGCAGAAGCAACCCTGAAAGTGTTGAGTGCTCTCGCTTCAGCTCTCTCCACTTGCTTTATCCACACTTACACTCTTGTTCTCTCTCCTTTCTTTACTGTCATCTGTCTTCTCAAATATAAAGCCCATGGTTTCTAGGGGGAGAGAGAAAGAGCTATGGAAATATTTACTTCCTGAAATATCAAAGTCCTTTGAACATACCATACATGCTGAAATGGTTACAGTTCTTGGCTAGTTAATGGAGTAGTCATATGTTTCCAAATTTTTCTCTTCATTTCTTTTTAGATCTCTTTCATTTATGTCACCAACTTTAATATCAACACATTACACCATAGACACAAAGGTATTTCTCACATTGCAAAACCTTGCCCTGGTTCGGCATTTACATTTAATGCCTCCTTTGAATTTCAGTGGGCAGTATGTGTGTTTGGAGGGCAGGCCGTAGTAACATGGTGAACACACACATTGCATAAGTCCGTGCTGGTGAAGGAAAGAAGCCTTCACTCTCACCCTCTCTGTAAATTATCTCATCTCTGTCATTAGCCAATCTTGTGAGTCTGCCTCCCCGCCAGGCTTGCTGCTAAAATGCTAATGAGGCTCATGCACTGCAATTACAAAACACACACAAACGCTGAAGCACACACCTCTCTCTCTGCATGTGGCAGCCGTTAGGGAGGCATAACAACCCCCATGCTGGACTTCACTTTGGGTTAAATTAATCTGAGACATTATATTAGTCAAATTAAAATCTAATTAAGAGCATTTGGTTTGACTGTCCAAGAGGCGCGACTTGACCAGATGGGTGAGTACAGGGGGAAGGACT
This sequence comes from Rachycentron canadum, assembly GCA_038496675.1. NCBI lineage: Eukaryota > Metazoa > Chordata > Actinopteri > Carangiformes > Rachycentridae > Rachycentron > Rachycentron canadum. Next base: position 7,566,748 of record CM076669.1, read on the forward strand.
GAGAGGTGAAAACTATATGTGGTTTTTGATTTGTGTCATTTGGTTGGTCAGCCCACCACTTAGACCCACACTGAAATTACTGGATGGATTACATATTACAGATTACAATAATTTTACACTCAATCCTTTGGATTGTAGTGAACTATCTTTACAACTATTTGCTGTATCGCTATTGAATTTAGCAAAGACATCCATGTGGCCATGAGGATGAATAAGTCACATCTTTCACTTACTCACTGAAGTATCTCATTATATACTGGGTGTGCAGATGTTCTCTAAGCCTTTAGACAGTCTTATGGACAAGATTACAAACCATGACTGTGAAAAAAAAGAGCAAAATACACATTTACTGTTGATCAGCTGTGCTCACTTTATTCATGATGTTGCAGAGAGCAGATCTTCATCAGGTGAAATGAATGAGTTCTACATTTTTTTGGTTTTGTCATCACTGGATTGTTACGAAATGTGGGACATTCATATTCCCCTCAGGAACTAATTGTAATAACTCTCATAGCATATATTGTGTAAGAAAGACCTGAAGTGATCCAATCCTATTAATGCTAACATTATGCTCTCTTTCTCTGTCTTACTTATTGATGCTTTATGCCCAACAAACATACAAATACACTGATGAATGTATAGATCCTAAACTGCAAAGCTATACTCTCTCCAAATGGTGCACCTGATCACCAGCCGATTGTTGCTGCTTTTATCCACAATTCTGCTTTACTTTCGACACAACCTGAAGTTTGTGATCATAGGTGAGGTAACATTCATGAATCATACCTTTCCTTTTTTGAAATTCTTACATTTTCTGGCAGCTTAGAGACAGACAGAGAGAGAGAGTGAGAGAGAGAGAAAGGGAGAGGGAGAGAGAGAGAAAGGCATATTACATGTGACAAAGGTCCTAGTCTGAAATCAAACTGAGGACGTCACAGCCACATGATAGGTGCCTTTCGTCAGTCCAACCACCCACACAGGGATTATTGTTGCAAAAAAAAAAAAATAGATGTGGAGACTCTAAAAAAAAAATAGTTCAACATGGCCGGGGTTGGTGGCTGACTTAATTTGTGCTGATTAATCTGTACAGCTCATCAAAAAACATGCCCCCAGTGCTCATTGACTCCTGCTTTGCTAAACAGCAGGATGATTCTTGTTAATTGCACATAACATCTTACATTTTTTGGTATTTGTTTCTTCATTTTTCATAGTGCGCACGCAAGTATAAATAGACACACAACCATTCAGGGTTTTTGACTCAGACATGCATGTTGTTCTGTGTGAGACAAAGGGGGAAAAAAATCCTGTTTGTATGCTGTTGCCAGGTAGAGCTCTGTGGGGATTTGATTATGGGTGTGTGACCGTGCATGTATGTGTGTATTTTGGAGAAATTACTATGGGAGGCTGTGTATTTACCCTGCATGGCAAAATCATTCTGTTGACTGTGTGGAAAATCAATGACATGTCTCTTTCTCAGCCTGGCTCTGCGGAGCCCAGGGGCAGTCCACGTGGCCCACATGGTGGCGCTCTGACTCAACATCAAATCTCTTTTGAGTGTCCCTGACACTTGCTCCTGTTCTCACCTGATTCCCTCCTCTCTGCTACTTCTCTCTCCTCCATCACTATCTCTCATGTCCTCTTGTGCTCCGCTCTGTTTTCCCTCCTCTGTTGACAGAGGCTGAATGTCACACCATCTGCCATGGCATGTTGCTGTGTCTGAGTCTACAAGGGGGGAATGTTTTATCAGCGCTGCTCCTGGCATGGACTGAGGCTTGGCCTGGGTTGAGTGCGTTGTCCCCTCAGCAGGCACACACACATTTAAAAAGAAAGTGAGTGTATATGAGTCTATGAATCAATACAGTGTGGATTTTCTCATGTGAACTCTGAGTGGAATGAATTACATTTTAGTTTAGCCAAACTGATGGAGGGAAGTGGACGGGGGTGGAGAAAGAAAAAGAAGCGAGAGCGAGAGTTGGTTAATTCTGTCTGAGCTGGAAGCCTCAGCCCCCAGTCAGAACATGGGGGCTTGTCTCTTCTAGTTCCAGAGAGCGCAATGAAATGCCCTGTGGAGGAAACGCATGGGCAGCAACCAAAGGAAAGTCAGTGTGATCAGCACTCACATGCTTCTGTCTGAGGCGGGGGATTTTAATATGGGAATTCAAATGTATTTGGTCGTGTTTGTGTATGTGATTTGGATGTGTGTGTGTGTCTGTGTGTGTGTGTGTATGTCTGCAGTTAGAAAAGAAAGATTGGCTCTGATTAGACGCTGCATCACAAACACACACACATACTTAGCCTACACATAGGGTTATTTTTAGCCACTGTCGCACTCTTTGCCCAACCCCTGTGCTCCGTCTCTCTCACTCAGACCCCCCTTCCACAGCAAAGGAGAAGGACAGCAATTCATCAGATTGTTCTCAGGATTTTTGGGGACAAATATCTTCTTTCCACTTTTCAAATTGCCACCCGATGGAGGTCATAGAAAGAGACAACAGGGTACAGAGAAGCAAGTTTATAAAGAACAGGATTTGGGATGGAGACAAAGACAAAGGATAAAAATCAATCCTTCACCCTCCCTTCCTATATCTATCCATCCTTCTCTAGGTTTCATTTTCTCCCACTACACTGTCTCTTCTACACATACAATACTGGAATTTTTGTGTCTTCCAAAGTGCCTCTCATTATTGTGAACATAGATATTGATTCATGACCATTAATGTCCCAGTATAATCAATCACAAACCCGTGACAGACACCACAGCACAGCCACCAGATGTGGTGTCCTGGGAGATCCTTCTGTTAGTTTAACAGATTTTAGAGCTCAGTTGTTATTGTGTTCATTCACACAACATATCTGCATATTGATCCAGTATTCAGTATCGATTGACTAGTTTGAAAAGCAAACCTGTAACTGCTGAAAATCCCGTGGAGGGTGATCTTGTCTGTACAGTGAATGAGGCAATTTCTATTTTGGTCATGCTGTCGCTTTTCTCGTGTAACATGATGTAGATTGTGGATAAGAAATTGTATCTGGACATGACTCTTTGATCAATATATTCTCCAATTGATTTTTGTTTCAGTATGACTAAATTTAACTGGTACTGCAGCTTTATCGACAACTTGTCACATGGTGAGATACGCATGTACATTTTGGTAGTATGTGTTGTGCCAATGACAACTTCTATGAGGCACAAAGAAACCACTTTCCCTTCTGACTGACTTGTATAAACCACAGCCACACTGCACTACTAATATGTAGGCTAATGCAATTATGTCCCACCACATACATCCCTGCTTTAAAACATCTCTCTTACTGGATGAAAAACTAGTGTACAAGGATGAATTATGAATCAGTTTTGGCTATAATAAGATTAGATACATTTTATTGGTCCCATGCAGGGGAATTAAGAGTCTCAGCAAAAGGAAGTACATGAACAGAAGTAACCTTAAAAACTAGGTTAATATATTCATCACAAGGTTCTGCTGCTACTTATGCAACACTGTTGTAACTTTCACACTAGCATTATTTTGATAAATGTATAAGAAATGTTAGATGCGCAGTATAGCAGAAGTACTAAATGACAAATTGGAAATTATTATATTCATTTAGTGGTTATTTTGCACCACTGGACCCCAGGATAAGCATATAGTTAATTACAAAATGTGAATCACAAACTAGAAATTTACTCAACAAAAGGACATCAACTACATCCTCGATCTTGTGACTTCTGTTACAGAGAAGAACCATTTGCCAAAATCTAATTTAAAGACAAAATTGTTTTAGTTTATGCTGAGCTTCTTTGTTGTGAATTTGCTTGTTAAATACTGAAAAAGACAATTATTCGGGTATTTACTAAAGCCAAAATTACCGAGCCGAATTATCTGCAGAGGATTAAAACTCTCCAAAAGAAACAGAGCATATGGTTAAAAGCGATAAAACGTGGAGCAAATCAGTTTCACCTTAAAAGTTTGTGTTTCTCCTTTTCTGTTTGGTGGACACAGGACACCATGGAAGGAGGCAGGAGCAGAGCTGCCACTAACATTTGCTGAGCTTCTGTCTCTGATATCTTAAGAGCCAGACACCCGATGACTAAAATCCTGGTGCGTTGTTAAAAACACCTATACAAGTTTATCACAAAAATGTGGTTTAAAACTGGACAATAGGTCAATTTTGAACGCAAAGCTAAGGCCACTACTATAAAGGGTTTCTTTGAAAATTGCTGGACACAAAAGGGATAATGTAAGTGCACAACTCAGTAGTAATAGAACATAGGTTTGGTGTTTTGTTTTTTTTTTTGTCATTTTAATGCGAAAAAGTTACACATACATTTAAAGACATATTTTGTAAATGCAATTGTTGAAGCGCCACAGAGTCTCTGCCGCTGTGTCTTCCTCCCTCTCTTCATCAGTTGACTGGTCAGTTAATTGGCTCCTGTCTGTCACCTGTGCATCTGCCGGTGGGAAACGTATTTTAACACTAAAACATTAGTTTGACTTCATTTAAGGTCACTCGACTACTCTAACTTAATGCTTTTTGTTTAAACGGCTTTTCATTACTCTAACAAAATCTAGTTGTTGCTAACTAACTAGCTAGTTGTTGCTAACTAACTAGCTACGCTAGCTGCTGTCCGTGTTTGGATATTGCCAACCGACGTTTTCATAACGGACGGTAAGTCAGGCCTCTATAATAACAAACAAACAAAAAAAAAAAAAACTGATGCAGCGAAAACGTTTTGAACAGAAAATATAAATGAAGTGAGAGCCGTAAGAGGACATGATAACAACTCAGCTGTGTCAACAGTGGGTTAATGACGATGCTAACGTTAGCTTGTTTTCTAGTTAGCATATTCAGGTGAAGCCGCAGGTCCTCAGGTGAAGCTGTGAAGTGAGTTTTTCACGATGCAGTCCTTTTAAACCACAAATGTTTAATGAGTTACAAAATATTCCAGAAGCCGTTGCTGTAAAGGAGTATAGTACTTGTATGCCTGCCAATGTCCTTTCCCAATAATCCACTTCAGCAGGAAAGAAAAAATGCATCAGGACAGAAAATACATGAAGAAAATAAGTTTCTAGCGTCTAAACTCATTTTGATGTACCCTGCTTCTTTATTATTTGAATTCATTAGGTGCAGAGAACCAGTTACCAGTAGCTGCATAGAGGCATATGAGAGAGCAACAGGGTCTCAGGTGAGTACTTTAGCTGTTATAAGTGTGCTATATTTAAGATGATATGTTTTTAACATCTTCTCATGGAATACCACATCACTTTGAAGAGTGGCTTTTATCGCAGGAGTGCCACTTTACCTGCAGGGCTGCAGTGAGCTGTAAATGTGTGTTATGGGGTATAATGTTTTAGAATAATAATTTCCTCAGCTCACCAGCTTAAAGTGGAATACTCTTTAAATATAACCTAATTTTTTCCTGGCTGTATTTCACCTTAGTGAACATACTGACTTTGCAATTAGTTTGAAAATGCGCTGTAAGGAAATGTCATTAGTAGAAGTCACAGAATTAGATGCATTGTATTAATGCTGGCATGTGTTCTGTCAGACTTGGTGATTTTTCTTGGCGTGGCTCTGTTGGTTTTTCCCCATCATGGGTGTGTATTTATTTTATTGTATGAGGAATTATAGGCTTCAGGTAATTAAGTGTCAGTTTACTCATGTTGTCAATAATGTTGTCCTCCTGTCTTGCTCATATACTGACAGTTGGTTCACCACATCTGGAGTCCTCTTGGCTGTGTGTTTGAGTTTGCATACACGAGTCATGTTGTAGAGAGGACCCACTTGACCTCACATTAACCCTTTCACCCATTGTTGTGTTACTGTGTTGCATGCTTTAAGCATCCTCACTCAACTAGAAAATACACACAGAAACATCATTACACTCCACTGCACCACTCTTGCAGTCATTATTTGTAGTATACATTTCAATCGTATTTTTCAAGTCATTATTATATAGAAGAAAATTAGATCTCTGACTCAGGGTACATTATTACAGTCAAAATAATGATTTGTTTCACTCAGTAATGAGGTCTTGGTCATTCAGTTATCCATTTTTAGGGGGTAAAGTACAGTCTAGTACCCACTGAGATTTTACATTGTAAAAAGCCAAGATATTCTGGAGGTAAAGGTTGATATGATTGATAGCACAGCAACATTGGATCTTGTCATTTCCTTCCATAGTTCATTAGTGCCAGTGTAGACACCAGGGACTTCAATGAGATGAGATGGCATTTCCTCAGTCATTTTGTAAACAGATAGATCGAAGCCTCTTGGAGTGTTTTACGGGTGTTGAGTTGTAAGCTCACTGCGTTGAACCAGGAGGTCCCTGTTGTCACCACATAGACCAATATTTTGATTTTAAATAATCTGAAGTTTGAAATGTTGATCTGTGGCAAGAGCAAACATCCTCTGGGAGCATTACAGCTGTGTGTGAAGCCGATCTTTTATTCATGTTTCCTGCACCTGCTACATGAGTTGAGCATGTTTGAAATTCTTTCCAAATCCTCGTTTAAGGTGATTGAATTTTGCTGGCATAGTGAACCCAAAATATGTCTCCATTTACTCCAATATAAATAATAGGTTCTTTTTTTTTAAGTCTGTAATTTTTCTAACTTCTTTTTTATTTGCTTGAAAAGAATGATAATAGTTTTTTTTTTTTTAAAAATCAAAATAGTTGGACATCAATTTTATATTGGGCAACAACTGCCCATGAAGTGATGTCCCATCAACAAATGTATATTTGACGACCAGAATTTAACCTTTTACTGTGGCTCTTGTACAGAAACTTGGGGCTCTTACTAACAATTACTTTTTATTAATGATCTGTCTGTAAGGTAATTTCTAGATTATTCTAAAAGTCCTAAAAACTAAATTCTCATATTGAACTTGCACCAACAGTCCAAAAGATAGACCCAATATGTTTAATATAATAGAAGAGAGATTTAAAAATATTAATTAATTTAAACATTAAATCAAACATTAAGCATAGCTGGCAATAAAATTTACATCCAAAGGAAAAACTGAAAAACAAAAAGAGATTTCGCACAAAGAAGACTGCTGAGATCTTAAAGATTAGACTTGTACAGCAATTCTGGACTTTTTGCACCCATTTCTTATAGTGTAGTTGTGTTAGTAAGGGGTAACTTCAAGGCCAGAATGAAGAAGAAGAAAGACCAAGAACTTTAAAAAAAGATTCTGCACTTCGAATGAAATTAGTCAGTAGAGGAGCTGAAAAGATTGTCCTTCACTCATTGTGAAAAGAGTTCATTCACAGTCACATAATTTGAAAGGACTAGATGAAGTATCCGTGTGTGTGTGTGTTGGTATCACCTCCACACAACATGAAGGATATTACTGGAACATACTGTCAAAGGCTGTTGGCAAGAAGCTAATTTTACTGTTTGGTGTATATCTATCTGCTATCAACCGTCACCACGCACACACATACACACATACATACCAACATCCTTAGGGAGTCAGTTCTAAGTTTGGGTGCTGCTAAGTCTTGCCAGGAAACCTTATACCCCTCATTGTCCCTCGGACGCAAGCACTTCACATATGACATTTGAAGACGGATGGTGCTACAAGAGGGTGGGCAACGTCAGTTTAGATACATGAGAGATGTTACTTTGTGGCTGTATGTGTGTCGCTGCTCATTTGTTGTATTTAGCTGGATATATAGAGGAATGTACAAAGGGTCAACTGTGTTCTGCATGAGTGTTAATTGAAAGTTTACTGTATTTAGCAAGTGTGAAGCTAAACACGCAGCAAGGCGAGAGGTGTTTGACGCTGCAGGGCTCAGGAAGAGAATTAGGAGAATGGCAGTGTCTCACAGTGAACTCTCACTTCCTGGTTGTCTGGGGGGAGGTTGCCTGGCTGTAAGGAGGGTGACATGTGTCCCAAATAGCCAGTGTTACACCAATAATTGTGATATATCCTGGGAGATGGAGGGTAGCCAGGTGATATCGATTTAGATCTGCCTCTGTCAACCAAAAGCTCAAAGGTCACGTCAGCAGTTGTTAAAACCTGAATGTTTGAGGTTGGCCAAAGGTCGTGTGAGTGTTTAAACAATGCATTTAAACCAAGCATTTCAGCTATGCAACCAAGTATTTCAAAGGCACTGCAAAAATTTTGATGATATAATTTTATGCTAATTCTAAATTGGCTATTGGATTAAGAGACGTGAAAGGGCTTAAATTTGGCTGCCTCTTTGTATTATGATAGTATCTTTGGCCTGCATACCATTATGAGAATTGGGGAATTTCTGTAAACACACCTTTGTTGACCCCTTGGCCATGATGCCAAAATTAATAAACATAGGAGCTCTGTTACAACAAAGGGGCGATGTAGCACACTGGATCAGCTCTCAAAGCCAGCTAAACTTGTCCCACAAGTGTTATTCCAGCCATGACTCTTTCCCATCACTGCTTCTTCTTTTACTTCTCTTCTCTTTTGCACACAAATGCTTCTACCTTGTCTCAGTGGTGAGATAAACACTGCCACGGTCTGTTGACTTCACATAATCTTACCTCATATTGTTTTATTATCACTAAGTGACAAAAATAGATTCATAATAAATAGCAGGCATTATGTATCTGTAATTAAGCCTGTAGGTGAAAAATGCCATTAAGAATTCACCTCACCTCATGATGTAGCTGAATTGAGTTGTTTTGTGTCGAATTATTCATGACTATATGAAAAACCTGCAGACACAGAAGATTTGTTGGCATTATATGTTTAATAATAGAGGTCTAAAGCACCACATAAGTATATAAGATCAGCCTAAGGGAATTCAATAACAATTTAATTGCTAACACCACAGAAAGTCATAAAAACCGGAGTAATAAGAACAAATCAGAAAATAACTGTTACCGTGATTAACGGTACATTTACATTACATTAACTCATTTGGCAACTACTCAAAGCAACTTACAATATGAGACATCAGTAAAGCTTGGTAGTATTAATAATAATAGTAATAGCTATAATCAAATACTCTGTTAATGGTAAGTAATCATTACTTTCTAGTTCTTATAAAGAATATAGTATGTGTATATTAATAAACAACAAAATATGTGAATTACTTAGCGAACATATCTGTAGCAAATCATAACAGGTTGACTAGAGCTGGACTGATGAGGTGATTTATTGATTAGTCTGTCAACAGAAATTAAGATGACTAAGTTGAATAAGTCACCTGATTAAGCAATAAAATAACAACAGTATAAATAGCTGTAGCACTTTTGTTGAATGAATTGAAAGTGAATTGTGAATTGAAAGATGACACAGGATGAGATTTACTTTATTAACTTTTAACCAAAACATCAGTCTTAGTGACACCAAGTGATTTGAGGAGAGTCGAGTTGCAAACTCTCTGATGTCAAGTTCCTGTGCTGTTTACACCCACCACCAACTCCCTGTGGTTATGGAAATAATCCTGCATCTGACAATAATCCATGCTGCAATTACATTTCCTGCCAAATGTAATTAGCAAAACAAATTAATAGCATATAAAATTAATTAATAGTAAACAGAATTGTCTTACTTACTTGTCTTATTACCTACACATTCTTTATGATTTTTACGTTGCTTCAGGTGAGGTAGAGCATCTTCCTCCCAAAGTAAGAAGAAGCTACTTTGTGTTCATTTTAAACTTACTATTACTTTATTAATGTCACAAGTCAGACACAGCAATATTCAAAAGGTGTTTTCTTTATGCTCAGAGCATATTTATATTAATATGCATCTCCATATGTGAATATTATTACTAGCAAGCTACACAAGATGCTTGCCAGATTTTTATTTTAGTATTTGGGTCACAAATGTTTTTTTTATGCATTTATTACCTTCTTCCCTAGCAGCTTAATAGTTTTTATTTTTCCTTTTCAATAATGAGCCAGTGGCAGCCACAACAGCTTTCATTTAAAATAAACTCAGAACAAAGCAAAAACAGATGCACAGCACTGTAATGGTAAAATAGCACCTTAGCTACTTGTTAGAGCTTAATTTTGTCACCAAAACAAGCTTGTTCTGCTGATCCCAAAATAACATGACAAATTATTTTCCTGTAATCACAAAATGAAAGAAAACAGACTTGACTGTGATCAAAAAATCTTTACACAAGTCCTCTATGGCCCTTTGTTAAGCCTGCATTCAAAGGTAGTATTTATTGGGACAACAGATAAGCTGATGTTTTGGTTGCAAGCCTTCCTTGCTGTCTGAAGTCTGTATTTGTCCATCACTAGGGGGCCGGTGGTCCATCAGAGCACTCAGTGTGAGGTAAAGTTTCCTGTTGCCGAGGACTGAGAGTCTAAATGAGTGTTTAGAGGTGGAGGCCTGGTGTGCTTTGCTATTGATGGCACCACCAGTACACCTAAATGCACACTGAGCACAACAGACTGTTGTGTGAGCCTCTTATGTGTGTGCCTGTCTGAATCATTGTTTGCTTGATGACAGGAAACAATGCCAGCATATAATCACCGACCAACTTGTGTTTACTAGAAAGTAGGACACAGGCAGAAAATACAGCTTCTTAAATGATGCTTTGTCACATACCAGGCATGTGCAGCTGTCAATACATGCAGCTGAGAGTAGTACTGTTACCATGGAAACAGTACACTTACTTGAATGGCCTGTTCCAGCAATTTCTTGTAATGCAATATTTCTATTTTTATTTTGTTGCTTGGTATCTGCAATTTTACAGATGCGTCAGTTTTGATGTCATTGGCGTTCAGTCAATTTTTCCATCATAGTTGCAGATAATTCAGCAAGTAATGATTTGCAAAAAGCAACCGTATGACTTTGAACCAGAAGAGAAGGAAATTTATCTAAAAAAAAGAAAAAAAAGAGGCTGAAGTCCTCGTCAGTGACCCTACTCTACACTGATAACAAACATTCAGTTAAGTCATTGGCTAAATCACTCAGTTTGTCATTTGATATTACAATATTTTTATCATCATGTATATTGACATTACAGGCAACACAAACAGCTTAGATTTATGTACTATTATACATATCAAGCATTTCAAAACAAATTAGAGGGAAAAGAGGGAAAAAAGTGTATAAGCCATAGCTATGTAAAAATTTATATGACACCATAAAAACCAATGTGTTTACTGTGTGTTCATCTGCAGGTAAACACACCAATATATCAATATAAAGCATCAATAACAATAGATCACACAATACAACAGCTGACTCTTTCACTGAATGTTGATTCAAAGCTGTGGGCTTTTTTCTAAACTGTCATGTTTGCATAACATGTCATGTACTTTTGCATATCTACTTATTCATTTCCAATGGAAAGAAGTGCTGCTTTGTCTTCATATAAGGGATAGCCACCTAATTTCAGCCTGATGGATTCTTAAAAAAATAAAATTTAAAAAAAAAAAAAAAAAAACAGACAAAAATTACAGCATTCCACTCAAAGCAAAAGATGAAAGTGTTGCATTAGGACTGAAGCTTTACAAAGACCTGTATTGAAAAACCAGTGCATAATCAAGTGACGGCAGCAGCATCTAAAAAAGAAGCTCACTTCGTTATTTGCGAAGGTAGCAGCTTTTCATCAAGGCAGAGAAGCAGCAAGCCCTCCAGAGAGTCAGGAATAATATGCTGCTCTGTCTTTATTTGGGAGATGGCTTTCATTCACTCTGAATGCCAGGGTCATGATAAAGCTCACTGAATAAGTGCAACAAGCTTGATTTGCTGTCCCATATTACTTTTTAAAAGGCTCAACATGCCTTATGTGCAATGGCCCAGTATGGCCTGATTTTTATTTTATTTTTTTCCCTGCAGGACATTTTTGGCCTCTCTTAGAATCTAATTTTGAACTCACCCAACCCTGCTGAAGGCCTTCCACAAAAAAAAGCATCACTTAGGCCATGTGTTTTCTTTCTGCATGCTGATATATGGCACAACTGTGACATGAAAGGGCAAAATCAATGCACATTGTGGTTGATGGCATAAAACCCATTGCAGCTAAAACAAAACCAGTGTTCTGTTCATCAGCAACCTCTCAAATCAATTTAATGCAGTCTAACGTGTGATTCAACGTTGGCCTCATTGAATATTCCATGCTATCCATGGGACACAAAGTGCCTCTCTGAGGAACCATCCCACTTTGTCTCTAAAGGCATTATCTCGTGTGTAGCTACAAATACAGTACATGTACTAGAAGCACACACACACTCACACAATTGCATTAATCTTTTGAGATTGCATGTGTAGTCTAGAGGCTCTCCTCTCGAGGGAGATCACTTATTAAAGAACACAAAAGAGAATAGTTTCAGCTCTGAGGGAGATGACAAAATCTCACTACTGACACAAACATTCAGACAGCAACAAGCACTTACCCCTTATTTCACTTTTTAATCATCTTCCTCATTACCATATGCAAATGAGGAGCATGTATTAACATCTGGGGTGGCTAATGACTGGGCTGTTTTGGAAGATTGGTTTGGATTGAGTTCAGTGTTTCATTTTCTCATTGGTTCTCTGGGACACAGTCAGTCCTGTCCAGGAAGAGCATTGTTGCAAAAGATGGATTATTGTCCTGAATAAGCGTGTTAATTTTCTTGTGCTACTTTGAGAGATCCAACAGAGTAGAGTGCAGTGAATGACTTCATCATATTGCGCTCGTCCTCAGTGAAAGCCAGTCAGGATTGGATCAGCTTAAACAGATTTGGATATCAGAGTCATACCTGGGTGTGAAGCAACGTGTCACTCTTTTTCAGCAGATATATGATCAAGACTTTTGACAGAAGAATATTCTGTGCTCATTATCTGTTTTTTGCAGAGTGTAGATTTGTTAGCATATAAATCATCTACTTTATTATATATCTAGTGCTTTCATGTTGTGCTTCCAAGAAATTGTTTATAGGGCATAACACTATTAATAAATCTATTATTGTTTGTTTAGGGGATAAAATTTCTGAAAAATAGTAAAAATTGCCCAACAACATTTCCCATGGGGACCTGGGAGGACAGAGTCATGGGGCATAAAAATGAGAGGCTCCTTGCTTTGTGCCGGGCTCATGCTGATGGTCCTATTTTCTTTTTGCAAAACTAATTATGTTGCTTGAGAAGGGCATATGCCAAGTCATATTTAAGCCCTGTCTTTTAATTGACCCTCCCTTTTGCGTTTTTGTCACCTTGTTCACCCCTGACGAGTTTGCACCCCTGTTAAACATCTGTCTGAACAAAGACTTAACTCCCCCCATTCAGGGCAGGAAGGTTAGGACAGGGCAACCAATTCTAATGTGGCATTAAAATTCTTGAATAAAAACTCTAAACCTTGAACACCTTTCAAAATGCCTATTGTTGATATAACTCACATTTCTCCCAGATTTTTGAAAGCTGCTTAAGGGCTCTATAGGTTTACTTGCTCATTCTTGTGAATCCTGAAATTTGCATGTCTGAGCTCAGCCAATACGGATGAGTCTTTTCAACCCAATGGAGCCTGCACTGTATAAAGAGTCTCCCCAATGCCGCCTCCCATCCACTTCTTTTTCAGTGATGAATTTAATGTCTCTAAATTGAGACTTGACTTGTTACCCTTTTGTTCATTGCCCTTCTCTGCAGTAACAGGGCAAAATTCTGACCACTTTTCATACATTTTGTTTTCTGTTTGAAGCGAAGACTTTTAATACATTTTAATTTCATACTTTATAGATATTCTACTGCAATCACAGTTTCATAATCTAACTCTAGAGCTAATATTAGCAAGAGAAGTGCTTCTTAGGACTGGCGAGCAGTGGCGATCGTAACCCTGTCAAAGTCACACTCTGTTGAATGTCACTGTCTGTGTTCATTTGCTCTATTTTCTACACAGACCATCCTACCAAGGGAGTTGCTCCACATTTTATTCTTAGCATTTATTCTCTTCAGGCCCCACTGATGATGTTCTTGATGTGAGAATATCAAAGGTTCACGGTTCATCTGTCGCACACATCGACCTCAGACCACCCACAATCTATCCCCAAACTCTGCTTTAATGCCAGTGGACTCCAAATTCCTCAGTGAACAGAAATGCATGTTAGCTATATATGTTCCACAGACATATGTTGCATAGCCTACAGTATACACAGCAACTGTGCTGTGTATGACTATGTACATGTTCTGTCTTTCAAATACAAACGCACACATATACACACTTGAGCTGCTGCATGATCTGGGCTTCAGGTCTGTGAAGTGAGTCCATGCTAAGAAAAGCTCCTGCATCCATTGATTTCTCCGATCTATTTCCCTTTCTAGCTCATCCCTACCACTGAGTGCACCGTTATTTCCCTCACAGTGTCATGGTGACATGTGAAGACACATGTGGCGTTGATGACGTTGTGTGTTCTAGACAGATTACCAGTCCTGAAATAGATCAACCTTTTTGTGTTTCTCTCCCCCATCACCCCTTCATTCCCACGTATCTGCAGTGCATTTAGAAAATCAGACTGTCAATTTTTCCACATTTTATTTTATTTTTCACATTTTTAATTTCTTTCCCTCATTGATCTACACTCAATACCCTCTGATGGCAATATAATATTTTTTTTTTATCTCATTGACCCAAGTATTCACACCCTTTGCTACAACTCATGAAATTTAGCTCATGTACATTTCTCTTGTCTCTTCTCTTGTGTGCCTTTCCAAATCATGTCCAATCAGCTGACTTTACCACAGGTGGACTCCAATCAAACTGTAGAAACATCTCTAAGATCAGGAGAAATGGGAGACACCTGAGCTAAATGTCAAGTGTCATAGCAAAGGGTCTGCATACTTATGTCAATGTGATATTTCACATTTTATTTTTGAATTTGCAAAAATGTAGTTTTCACTTTGTCATTATGGGGTATTGAGTGGATATTGATTCTAGCATAAGGCTACAACATAACATCTGAACATATGAAAAAAGAGGGGGTTTCTGAACACTTTCTGAATACACTGTATGTCTGTGTCTTACTGTCTCCCACTCAGTGTTTTGCTATCAAATAAGATTACACCAGTACTGGTGTAATAGAGATTGTGTGGAATTGAGGATTTGTATCAAAGGTCAAAACCATCTTATGTCTTCTAAGGATTAAACACAGTATTGCAAGTCTGTAGGGACAACACTGAGGGGAATGAAAGGAACAGCCCTGTAAATGTAACCCAAAGAAAGCGTTACGGTTATGTTTTTAAAGATTTACATTTTTTTCAAGACATAAATTGAGATTGACTTGCTCGTTATTGGTTTTGTTCTTAAATTACCAGCCTTAGTCTTTAACCTGTTTTCAGTAAATTAAAAATAAAACAGAACAGTGTGCACATTGGCTCCTCTGCAACCCTCTGTCACCTACAGTTACAGTTAGTAGTTATGTGGCCCTTCTCTGCATAGAGTTGCAAAGAAAATTCATTCATATCTCCCCAAAGGCATAATTCCAGCTTTAGACTCTCCTTTGCAATTTTCATGGGGAAATATCAACATAAAGTACTTGACTGAGTCAACAAGCTACTTGCTGTTGACAGAGCTCTTTGACAGAAGTTGGTCCTTGAGTTCAGTGGAAATTGCAAGTGTCACCTTACTTACATAACTGAATTTATTTCCATGTCATTTAAACAAAACAAACAAAAAAAACAGTTCCATGGCATGTGTCCTAGACCACTGGTCCACAGGGACGCCTCTATATTTAACCCGTCTGAAGTTGTGAAATTTGTTTATCACCTCATCATCTGCCTCAAGGAGAAGGGGAAAGAAAGGGGAATGGAGAAGAGAGTGAAAGGGGAAAGTGTCTCAATGGAGAGGCGTAAAAACGGAGAGGATAGGGACAGAGTTGAAGCCGAAGTGCTTGGCACTCTGACAGCTGGTATTGTCAACTTAGAGACACCCCTCCCCACCTGCCTCCACTATGCCAAGGAAAACTAATTACCAGCACGTCAGATCTCTAGCTACCAACAGCTACTGCCTTAGCTAATGTGACACCCTGCTTCTGTTGCAGAACAATGCAGGAGACATGTCACATCCTGGCAGAGCACACGTGTGAAAGGCAAGCATTTCCTATCGCGCTCATTCAGACAGAGCTTGGAGAGAAATTCAGTTTCATGGTGTGACATTTAATTGAGTCAAAACTCGTGCTTGCACCCTTTTGTTCGTCACAATTCCTGACTGACATCCTGAATGTGGAGAGTGAAGAGTTTGCCTTATTATTTAATACTGAAATGGATGTGTGTGAAGTGAAACAGTCTCTCTCTCTCTCGCTTGTGAAATCTTCCTGATGAAATGCCAAGGTAAAAGGGGTCGCTGACTCACGTTGCGGCTTTGAGGTTAAATTTACTATCTCACCACCCATGATTATGAAATGCAATTTCATCAAATAAAACAGGGGACACTCATAATGCTGCTTTGATTCACTAATTTTTTTAATCCACTGCAAAGGCCATTGCGTGCACACACTCCCACACACACATAAAATATTTCTAGGTTCCTTAATAATATCTGGCAAAAAATCCGGAGATGGAAATGACCCTGTTTGGCTTCACCTAAATTGTACTTTCTGGTCTTTATTTCATTGATGTTCTTGGCTTGACTGTGTTTAAAATTGAATTTTAAAACATTTATAATTGTTCTACTGGGCAGGATAAGCTGTTGAACCTCTTCTACATTAATTATTTTATCAGGTTCTGTTGTAGTTGTTAGTGGTATTTCTTAACAATAATGATATCAAGTGTTATCCAACAACATACAGCATTATACCTGATACTGGCTAACCAGCATGGTCCCTGCAGGTAGCGCCACTGTAAGTATTTGAATTTCCAAGTACTTTGTGACAAATAAACAACAATTCACTGTATACAGGTGCATTGTTTGTGTCAAACAAATAACAACCCTCAACAACTCTAGTGCCGATTCCTGAAAGCTGCTGTGTTTTCTGTTCCAGAAACTGGGATCTTTTTAACCTTAGTCATCAGTTACCACAGTTAGTTACTCTGTGAACCTAACCTCTGTGGTGGCAGTTTTTGTTCAACAAACTGTCTCTCTCAGCCCTTTCTGCCACAATTTAAACTTTAACTTCTGACACAGTGCCTCATTTCCTCATTCATACTGTCCATATGAAAGACCATATTGGAATGGATTCATTTAAAGAGTGGTTCAACTTCTGAATTTCTACGCACAAGCGCACCCACACTTAGCTCTTTCTGGCTCAAATAGCTGATTGGCGGAGTAATACAGTGCGTTTTAATATGTTAGTTTAACAGTTCACAAACTGTAGTTACAAAGGAAAGGGTTGTTTGACAGCAAGATAAACCTGTGGAAATATAGTGTGCACTTAAATTGATATTAGCTTGTTTTGATAGTCCCGTCCACAGCAGCACGTCACTCAGCCACTCAGTGCTTCTAGTTGCTTCTCTAAACTGGCAGTGCGCTGATCTGAATCTCCTACAGGTAATACACTGACTGTAGCTTAGTACCTCACACAACCCTATGTCAAATAACCTGAACTATCACTTTAATCTCTCTGGCTATGCTGGATTAAAATGTGATCTCTGCTCTTTATTTATTTGTTGCCATGGTGAATTGATCATTGAATCAGAACTCTATTGAGGATGGCTTTTTAAATTCCACACACACTGGTTAACTCAGACTGAACATACTCAGGTTTGATTGTACTAATTCAGATCAGCTACTCTGAAAACTCAAGAGTTTCCCATGTCAGGGTTTATCAACTCAGAGTTCATGGTTAGAGTCACTTTGTTAAACCCTTGCTGTGGGGGTTGATTTGCATACTGCTATCGGCCACTAAGCCCAGTCCCAGCAGACAGGGACAGTAAAAAAAAACTTGTTCTGATGCTTGTCCAGCTCTGACAGACAAGTCTGTACGCAATATCAATATTGTGAAGGGGTCACCAGACATAAATCAGTGTATTGCCTTTTGTGGCAGTGATAGAATTACATAATCATAGTTTAGTGAGGGGTTTTTACTCATTGTCGGAGCTACATCACATTCTCTGTCTTTACATTTTTACATTGTATAAACTATGTACGACATGGAAAAAATTATTTTCCATTCTAGATGCTTTACTCTGGCTGTATGGCTGTAAAGGTAACCATGACAAATTGTTTTGTTCCCAATCTACTGTGTACCATCTAAGTTCACAAAGGTCTGGGCCTTGTGATGAAACCTGCTGTCACTGGGAGAGTGTGGGTGGTGTCAGTTTTAAGCATATCATCTGTCAACACACACATGCTGTTGATCTCACACACACACACACACACACACACACACACGTACTGCTTCCCTCTACTCATTTTGGCATCCAAGGCCAGGGGATAATAGTGTCACTGTGTATAAGGTTTGCATGCGTGCGTATCAGTTTGTGTGCGCTCTAAACCTGCCTCCAGGCTGTGTGTGTGTGTGTGTGTGTGTGTGTGTGTGTTGTTGGCAGGGGAGACAACTAGGCACATGGCAAGTGTGTAAGCAAGTCCCAGAAACACCTGAGCCCCAGTGTTTGCACGCACTTGAGAGTGTGTAGGTGGGCTCCCATGTTGAAGGATGATCTTCTCATCACAGCACCTGTCACTGAGTGTTGATGGTTGATCCTGCTGTTTCTACCTGTATGACTGTAATTGGTCATTAGTATCCTGTCAGTCTTCCACAGAAATCTGTTTGTTTGCTGATTTTCTAGTGTGGCATCACACCACATTTGTACATCTGCTTTTGCTCAGATTCTGGGGAATTTTCTGACAATCTCTGCAAATTGATCATTCAACTGATCGTTCCTGCTCATATTATATAATATAAATACTAATTAATATTGGTATGTCCAATGTATGCAGTTATGGGTAAGTGTGTTCATACATAGGTGTAGAGTGGAAAGAAAGAGATTGAAAAAGAGTGACAAATAAACAACTGGTTAGGGATTGAACCAGGGATAATGGTGCTGTGCACACAGTGCTGCTTGAAAGTATGTGAACCCCTTCAGCGGTTTAGATGTTTCTGTTGTTTTACCATTTTTTTTATTTTATCATCACCAGTTATTATGTATGAAATGTCAGATATGTTTATCAATTGCATGTACTGGTTTAGTAGGACTTGTTTAAGTCACCCAAAAACCACATGAAACATGGAATTACTGTATGTGCAAAAGTAAGTGAACCCCCAGCTGCATTGGTTAAGTCAAGCAGGTAACAGATTCAGGTGAAACATATTTGGGTGCTTAATTAATCATTTAAGCAGACCAATAAAATGAGACATCCTTGGGAAAGGGTTTGGCCAGCGCTAATTAAAAGAGAGAGGAAACCAACCAAACCACTGTGGTCCCATACAAATCAACAATGTAGAGAGCAAAGGAGATATCCGAGGACATGAAGAAGAGGGTAGTGACAGCCCATCAGTCTGGGGAGGGCTATAAGACCATCTCTAAAAGATTCCTGCTCCATCCATCCACTGTAAGACAAATAATTTACAAATGGAGGGCCTTCAACATGACAGCAACTCTGCCTAGAAGTGGACGCCCATCAAAACTATTATCCAGAAGCACCAGAAAAATAACTCGGGTAAAGGCCAACCCACACATCACCTCTAGAGAGTTGCAGACCTCTCTGGTAGCATCTGGGACAAATGTGCATGTGTCTACAATCAGACGGAAATTGAATAGCCATGACATTCATTCATTACATTCATTCAAAAAAAGAACAAAGCTGCCCGTTTCAACTTTCCAGAGAGCACTTGGACAGACGAGTCCAAAATAGAATTATTTGGTCACAATCAAAACCAACATGTTTGGAGAAAAGCCAACACTGTATATGAAGAAAAGAACCTCCTCCTGCTTTTCTGCTTCTGGACCTGGACAACTCCATATTATCCAAGGAACCATGAATTCTCCGGCATATCAACAAATTCTTGACCAGAATCTCCTGCCATCAGTCAGGGAGTTGAGCTGGAAAATGGATTATGCAACAAGACAATGACCCGAAGCATTCCAGCAAAACTACAAAGGATTGGCTTTGTAGAGAAAGAGGACTCATACTCTAGATTGGCCCAGTCAAAGTCCAGACCTTAATCCAATTGAAATGTTGTGGTGAGACCTGAAGATGTCGTCCCTCCAACCTCCCTCAACTGGCTCAGTTCTGTAAAGAGGAGTGGGCAAAAATCCCAATAAGCAGTTGTGAGAGACTGGTTAGTAGTTACAGAAGATGTTTGGTTGAGGTAATGGCTGCAAAAGGAGGAGCCACAAGCTACTAATAAAAGGGTTCACATACTTTTGCACGTTAAATTTTCAGTTTGTGAAATAAACCACCTTTGATGAATTAAATAATGGAAATATATCTCTGCTTTTGTGTGTGTCAATTATTTGGAAGGTGTGCTTTGCAAATTGGGATTTGGATGTATGTGTAATAAGGACATTTTAATATTTTTACAAAAACTGTGACCATGTCTGGAGGGTTCACAAAGTTTCAAGTGTGTGTGTGTGTGTGTGTGTGTGTAAATATATATATATATATATATATATATATATATATATCTGTCTCTTATACA
>CM076669.1:7587639-7876841 GCA_038496675.1 Rachycentron canadum
TATATATATATATATATATATATATGTATGTATATATATGAGTTGTAACCATCAGGCCACTAGGATACCCAGTGAGATTGTAAATGAATAAAATAACCAAACAGGAATTGTTTTTGCTAATTCAGCTAATGAAATATCTGACAAATAAAAATATTACATCAAACTCATCAATTTAAAAAGCCATGAATGTCTCACGCCCAATGATTAGCTACTTCCAGATACTAGAATTTAAAGCCAATACAAACATAATATTTCATATGTTCGTTCCATTCATTACATATAGTTATATGACAAAGAAAGCTCAGCAAAGACATAGCCTTTAAAGGTATAATATGTTGTTTCTCTGCAAATGTCTTAAAACAATTAGACCTATGTCACATATTTTGTTTTGTTATGGTCCGTTTCATTTGGTCAGCTTTCATGCTTTCCTTTTGTTTTGTGATGCTGATAGCATCCCTGCAGGAATGCATGTTTTGATTATTTGAGAATACTTCTACTATACTACTACTATTATTCTTTTGTGCATAAAGTTATAATTCTCTGGGGTCATTCACACACACACACACAGGAGTGAAGTTAATACAAAGTTATCTACATTGACTCTCACACTTTTCTCACATAACCCATTTTATTTGCAATATTTAATGCCAAACCTCATCCTTTTTCTTTGTGTAATAGTAATTTGATCTGCTTTATAAATATGACTTGACATCCCAATTTTATATATTTATCAATACTAAGAGTGGATATTGAAACAGTCTTTTTAGTTTCATGTAGCATATTTTATTTCTATGCATCTTACATTTAAAAGAAAAGTATTAAACATACATATCGTGATTTCCTGAAATGTCATCATCTGCTTTGATACAGGGGGCAGCTGGCATGCTGCTGTGCATAAACCAGCTCTAAATTCTAAGAATAGACCTTAAAACCCTCCTCTGCTAAACCGGAAGCCTCTATATTTAACTCATCTAAGTCTGGTTACCATGACAAATGAGGGACATGCATCCCATATTGCATTACGAGGGCACTGTTATAGACTCCTAGCTGGCCTGAAATTGGTTTGACGATCAGATCAATAGATTGTAGACCTGGGAAGGTCATCAGTGTCATTACAGTCAAACAATGATGATACTATAAAGATCTGATGCATTAGTCATTCTTGGATGTTAGCTGTAGCTTTAGTGTCCAACAGGATTTATCTGCCTCATGACTGCTGATGCAATTTCTCTTCCTCTTATAGGCCAGTGGAAGTCAGTTCTCTGCATGGGAAAGGCACCACACATATATAATATCACAATTTATTCAAAATTTTTTAAAACATGCTTTGATATCATATTTAGGTCATTGCTTAAAGATCTTCCTTCAGTGTGAAATATTATTTCTAGTGTTAGGAAGGCTATAAATATCTTGCTAATACTCCTCTTCACCCTCAGGCTGGTAAATGAATGCAGCTCCAGCCAAATGTTTTGTATTCTTAACTTTAGAAGAGTTCTGCAACACAGTCTCAGTATGTATTGCCATTTGAACATGATCTAGTAATGTATTTCATGTGCTCTTTACTAACTACCTTGTTACTATATTGTAGAAAACTATATTGCAAGCATCAGAAAATTATAATACTTTCCCTTTTTTCCTCATTTTGATTATTGCATTTTCAAATATAACTGGTTAAAATTGGATTTAAAAATTGTAGGTCTACAATCTGAGTGATAATTGGATTAAAAATAAAGTTTGCAGTGATTACTTTAGCAGCTGGATACATCATGGTAGGATGTGTGGAGACAAAGTTTTTCTTTTGAAAGTGAGCAAAAATTGAAAACATCCATCTTATATCTTAAATAACTGTAAATTAAATGTAAACAACCATTGAAGTTTCCATTTCTGCAAACCCTACCCTTTCTTCATTGAAATATGTGATGCCAGAACAAACACGACTGTTCTTAAGGCTGTGAAAAAAGAAGACTGAGGTCCATGACTGTCAGCATCTCTCTCTCAATCTGAAACCATGTCTGTGAGCTTTGACCCTTATTTGTGTCCCCATCTGTTTCACAGCAGTATCTGCACCATATCTTGAATTTAAAACTCAAGAATCCACCATAAAATAGCCTTGCTTGCTTATTTATACCAATATCTAACCAAACCTAACCTGGTTTGTCAAATAATTCCAGTTCATAGTCAGGGGTGGTTCGTGTGGTGATTGCACAGTTGTCATAATTCATTTTCCTTTAGGAGAAGTATGGTGACACAGTCAGTAGAAACAAGAGCTGTTGCCCTCAGGCCTCTGATAATATAAAATGGGCTTGATCTTTTACCACAACATTTGTGCAAGACTGCTGATGTAAAAATAATTTAAGACACAGAGAGAGAAAACTTAAATTTGTCTTTAAATAGTCTGGTACATATATGGAGCAATAAATCAAGTCTCACTTATATGATTTTCCCAGATAAGACCAAATGACATTTACTGCCTAGTATTGCTCTGGAAAAATCTTTAATGTCCTTGAGTTTCATACATCTCTCCAAAGTGATCATGATAAGATTAAAAGTGCTCTGTCTTCCTCTGATTTAGCACAAACCTGGTGAGATAAAGAGCAGCAATTCAGATCATCAGGCTGTCAGATAGGAGCCGCAGTGGAGAACAAATTCGAGACAACTCCTGGTGTGCAGGGGGACGATAAAAACGTCACTGCAGGGGAGAGACTGTGTGTGTGTGTGTGTGTGTGTGTGTGTGTGTGTGTGTGTGTGTGTGTGTGTGTGTGTGTGTGTGTGTGTGTGTGTGTGAAGGTATGATGAATAACACAAAACATGTACTAGGATTACAGTAATCTGAGTATATTAAATTGGTCACTTTAATACGTTAGTGTTTGTGTAAATGTAAAAAAAATATTGGATCAAAGAGACACATTTGACTGGGAGATAATAATCGTGTTTTATCTTGTGATTGTGCGTCATTGTACACAGTTGCAATAATTTTAGATGATAACTATGCTATTCAGATGAGTCTATAACCAGGGTACATTGTTCATTTAGCGTCATATTCCATGTATTTTGGAGACAAAGTAATTGAGAGAAATCAGATTATGTTAGATCAACACAAAGGATTATATTGCTGGGTCAAATCTGGAGCTGGTGCTCAGTAATCCGTAACAGATTACATTTTAAAAGGAGCCTGTACCACGCGTGGGTGGGTGTGTTTTGGAGATTTGAAACAGTTTGGAAATGAGAGCCCTGTCAGTGGGGCTGCAGGAGAAGATGACAAAAATTGTTTCTGACTGTGCTCAGTTCTCACATCCACCACCCGCCTGGCGTCTGCGTCTGCTTGACCATTATAAGTATACAGGCAAGATACAGCGAGAACAGAACCAAGTGAGTGGCAGAGGCAATCAGGGGGTGGGGAAGACACGAATCAAGAGTCAGGAGAAAAGGAAAAGATAGATGCACACAGACAAAACTTTTTCTATGACATAAATCCTTTCCTGTTTAATTTTTTTTTTACATTTGCTGTCTTAAGAATATTCTGGTGGATGTTTAAAAGAAATGTATTAAGCCTAACTACTGTCACTAAAATTATTCCAGTTCATTTATTTGCATGTCTGTTACTCTCAAACTGTATTCTTACTATTTTTTGTAGATGGCATTTTTTTAAATTGATCTTTTAGAAACTACAAGCACTTTAGCTGTCAGATGTGGCCAGACAACATATTGTGCAAGCCCTTGTTTTAAGCCTGACCCAGCCTTAACTATGTCAGTGTGCTACTGTCCAGTTCTAGCTCGCTGGCTGTAACTGACTAACACCAACAGTGTTAAAGTGACAAAATCATATGCTGCATCGTTGCCAAAAGACTTAGCACAATTCATCTTTTCCTCTGTGACAAATGAGGAAATGAAGCCAAAATACTTTCCAGTCTCAGTCTTTATTGTGACTACACGTTGATGGAAGTAAATTAAGAGGAAACCTCTTCAGTAATCAGTAATCAGTAACCATGTAGGAAAAAAGTATTTTATGTTGTTCGATTCTTTTATCAGTGATGTTCTGCCACTTATTTTATTTTAACACTGAAATATAGCAGGGGAGGGCAGAGTGGGCTCTATGTCTGAATGCATTTGCAAGTTTGTCCACACATATATGCATGTGTGTTTCTACGGTCATCTCTTGTGATGCCAACTGAAGTTTGCAAAGATTGTGGGTGGTTTGTGAGTTTATGTGCTTTTCACATCTGATTATATTCACATCACCCTGCCCCTTCAAGGATAATACTCTGGATCTGCATCTCTCTCTCTCTCTCTCTCTCACGTGCACACACATACATACATTGTATAATTTTAGTTTCCTAGTAACAGTCTCTTATTAATTTTAGATTATTTCCTTTAATTGTGTCCATTGTTTTATATCTTGGCGACCTGATTTTATAGATCCCATGGGTTTTGTTTATTGGTCAGATGTGCCTTGCGGTTGAGTTCACTTCATTCAGCTGTATACACCCACCATTCTGTATTTGTGTGCTAAATGCTAATAATGACTGTTTCACTCCGAGTTGCTGCCACTCACATAATTGAATTTAACTTTGATTAGATTCACTAACTGCTTTGCTTAAAAACAGGAACTTTGGCATTAAGTATAAAATCAGTCTTGTTGACTTTGCACTGAGTGATGGATAAATCTTTGCCTTTATTTTTTTGAATGGTCCATTGCAGTTAAATTATGCCTGCCTGTTGCAGCTGCTATCTTTGATGTGTGTTTATTATGCAAATTTAGGTGTCATTCCAAAGCACTGGCTCTTCATTTCATTCTGTGCTTTTCTGTGTGTGCCCTATATTTGGGCCTTAGTTCAGCATTAAGTTAATGTTGTTCACTGATGAGGGCAGTTTGAGCAAAAGGCATACAATAGGTCTTCTCCTGTGGCTTAATTCATACTCATTTGTATGTGTGTAAGAATGTGTGTGTTTGGCCTAGAGCAGTGAGGGCCTGTTTGACTTCACACTCCGCAGAACATCAAATGGATAAATCAATTTGAAGGCTTGCAGGAAAAATAAATGTATGCTTCTGTGTGCATTTGTGTGTATGTGTGAGGGTTATGCAAACAAAGCTGCACAAGCATATTTACATGCCCCAGTTGTGGTGTGTAATAATGTGCATGTTGCTATGCACATACTACACTGCGCACATAATTGATCAATGCGTAGCCTGTGTGCAAATGTGATTTTGTGTCTGTACATGCATATAAATTTGCATATTGCGTATTTATTTAGCGGCCTGTATATCAGAGGCGCAGCATCCGTCACGTTTCATCACGCATAGGGTTGGTTGAGCAAGAAGAGAAACAGTGGGTCATCTTCTCTTCCATTAAGAACACCTGTCACCATGTCTCCCCTGCAGAGCAGGGGAGACATGGTGACAGGTGTGCATGCCCCCCATGCATGCCCCCCTCACTGCACATTGACTCACTGCCCCCCCATGCATGCCCCCCTCACTGCACATTGACGATCTGCTTGGCTATGATTTCATTTCACCCTGTAGATCGCCACGAATCCTCCACAACAGTGAAACTGAACCATCTATCATGGTGAGTTAAGTGAAATGAGTGAAGTCATGCTGTTCAGGCAGCACAACTAGAGGTGATGTCATGCTTGAGGTCAACAGACCATTGGTTGCCCACATGAGTGTGTTGCTTATGATTTTCAGCGTTATGATTGCCAGAACCTGCTGCTGAATAAACTACAGACCTTTGATGATACACTTTAGTTCAAAGAGAGTAAGAGCAGAGAAAGTAGTGTTGGTAAATGATAAACTACAGTAGTCTGCACTTAATTATGAAACAACTCATGGTGCTTATGATGCAAGAATGTTTTTATTACTACTCACTGTGCACGGTTTATGAGTGATCATTTAACATTATCACTTTACCCAAAGACGATAGTGAAATCACATCTCATAAAGCATCCAAATAGCAATGTTACAATATCTTACTGCTCAGCTTTTGTGCTTTTGCAGCATGAGATGACTCATTAAATACAATTTTATCATTAAGAATGAGATCGTCTGATGAGGTCACTTGAAAAAACATGCTTAACCTTTGCATATTATTAAGCCGCATATGATCAATGAAATTAATTGATTAGCACATTGTTAGATACATTTTGTCAGTGAGTTGTGTCAGCCATGCTAGCAGCTCCGTGATGTTCTACTCGTGTTAGCATGCTCCCAATGACATGTACAGTGTATTTTGAGCCAACATAAAATTTTGTGAGTCTTTGTGCCTTAACGTTTTCTGTTCATACTCCAGTACCTGTAGGAGTAACATGACTCCAGAGGTAACACGAGGAACTCACTCCCTCACGCTGGCTTCTTCTCCCTCTCTACAACATATGAAGTAATTACATCTCTTTCCACTCCACACCCCTCCCTCACACACACACCACACCCTCGTCTCTAGGCTCCAAATGTCAGTCTCATCAGCTCAATTATCCGCTGACTTTAACAACATCCTTACATAACCCGTTTAGCTCTATGCTGTCTAAGAGCTGGGAGACGACAAACTTCCCACTACCATCCCCACATCCAAATTATTGTTTTTACCTTTTCTCACTGGCAAGGTTTTAATTAGATGCTGCTACATTAAATACATAAATTTTACCCATATGCTGATTTACTTATACTTGTGTTTTGCATCATAATATCCTCTTCAAATTCCTTTATGGAGCCTATTGACTCTGTTTGTATTCGCTTGCGTACATTTCTCTGCCTCATTGTCAAGTCAAAGGTCATTGAATAACTGAATCATTCCTGTGAATACATAACTGGCTTATTCATGAACTTCCACAAATGGATCCTTCAGGGTCCTGCAACTCATCTGTTTTCATTCACATTTCCCCCACACTCTGTTTCCAGTTCCCAACTGAGTATAGCATTTTATTTATGGATCAGCATTTACGGAGAATAGATTCACTTTGATGAGGCAAAACTCTACTGGAGAAGACTTATGATCTATTTTTGTACACAGCACATGGGACTCACGTGCTTGGTAATAAAATGCCCTTGATGTGTGCCCTTTGTCTCACAGAGGGAGAAAAAGCCGCACATGCATACATAATGGAGGGGGGGAGGACTATTTTGAGATTACTTTTTTCTCTTTTGACTGTGCGATTCATTTGTCTGCTAGTGGAAAATAGATGTGAATCACTCACCATGGCTGCTCTACGACATCCATTCACTGACTATACTCTCCATTCTTCTGTCCTAATTTACTCTGTCACTCTGTTTTCTTTTTTTTTTTCTGATTCTCAGCCTTTGCTCCACGTTTTCATCTCCCTATTTAGTTATTTCTTTCAAATATTGCCCCTTTTCTGTTCTGCGCCAATGACAAAAGCACAAATATATCTGTTCGATTGTATAGCTTATAAGTAGTTCCAGGTTCTGGATATTATTCAACTCCGTCATTATTTTTCATGCTTTCAGATGTCCCCCATCTCTCACCCCTGGACTCACCCTCCTCTCCTCCTCCCTTCTTTGTGGGCACCCTGAGTAGCCTGTGTGATGTAATTGTGTATGAGAGTCATGTCACTAGGGCTGAGCAGGAGATTATAGATAGAAACGGAGCACAGTGCCGACAGGGAAAAGGTTTGCACCACCGCCTGTGATGTTTTTTGAATCTCATGTCATCTCATCTTCTGTCATCTTTCAAATCATGTTGTTATTATTAATATTTTTGTGAAACCAAAAACTTGTGTTGCCATGGACATGCTTAGTGTTAGTGTCATCAGACTACTGCAGGATTGCAAAAGGTCTCTTGATAGAGGATTACAGATTGCCCAGTGTATGCCATTATGATGATCCCCTTAAAATATCAAATGTCCCACTACTGTAATCTCTCTGCACCCAATTGTCACCCATAAATTTAAGGTAGGGCCCCACAATACTGGGGCATTGATACTTGTATAGCTGGTGACAGCTCCAAACTAAACTATTGGCTAATTTATTTTACCTCATCTAGTGCATCAATAGTGTAATATGCTAACTTTATCATCTCAAACTTGATTTACTCTTTATGGAAAAAAGTGGGAAAAATTTTAGAAACTGATTTTTAATATATTGCAACTTATTACAATTATCACCAAGTGTTTCAGACAGTATTTACTTGTTGATTTTCATAATTCAGGTAACAGTATGGGAGCATCAGCATGAAAAGCATAAATTGATAGTCATGCTCCATATGTGTCTGATTCTCTTTTTCTAGTCACAGCTTCAACCCTGATTCCTAAACTGTTGCCTCTTGTAGGCTAGCTACTGTAGCACATCCTTTAGCCTGAGCATCTTCAGCTGTGACACCTCTCATCTTCTGTAGCATTTTACTAATGAAACCAGTTAGGTTAAGGAGCTTTAGCTAATCGCTGCATTTTTTTTTTTAGGTTTTAGGTTTCCTCTCTCCTCCATGCTGAACCTCCCTCTGCCTCCCTCTCTCACTGATTCCCTTGCTCAGTTTATTGCCCATTCCAGCTAAATCCACACAACCCTCTGTGCTATTGTAGATAACACAGCCTTGGCTCGGAGTCTTGGGGATCTGTCACTGCAGCATTATAGAATACATAATGTGCTGGCATGACATGAGCCTTGACACCTACTGTAGGCCTATTAAACGTGGAGTGTGAGTTGCACAGTCATTTCACGCAGGGCGAATATTAAACGGTTTGGTAGCAGAATCTGGCTAAAGGGAGCTAATGGCTTGGGTTCATTACTGCAGTAAGCTTTGTGATGTTTAAAGCCTGAGTCAAGTCGTGTGTGTATCAACACTGTCTCCTCCCATCCTCCCAATTTACTCTGCAGCGATATTGTGTGTTTTAGTTTTTTGAGAAAAGGGATACACGTAACAGACATCATGACCTGATTTTTCAGCATTTCTGACTTCACCAGGGGAATTAGTTTTCAGTGGAACCTTATATTAATTAGGAGCTGAATCTGCAATCTAAGACTTAAATTTTGTGTGTTTATTTCAAATCATTCTCAAATGGTTTCTTAATGATCAGTTCCCTGAATGAAAACATTTGAAGTTGAGTGGAGGGGGGGGGGGGAGAAAAAAAGTGTAGATCTTGTTTTCTTTGTATTTCCCAGACTCCACTATCCGTAGTGCTGCGGCGAGGCAAGGGATTATCACTGTGAAGGCTGTGAGATGCCAGGCAAGCTGGAGACTGAAGGTGCTGCCAGCTAGAAGCCTCTTTAACCTTTATCAGACAGCAGATAGCATCTCAGATAACCTTAAAAGACAGAGGGAGGGAAGGAGTGGGAGGGATGAAAAGAGGAGTAAGGATAGAAAGAGTAGTAAGGAGTTTGCAGACTTTTCTCCTCAAGGTGACAGGAAGCTTGCACAGTTAGTCAGTTCAAGGTCAATAAATGTCATATAGTATACACAGAGAGCCAGACAATGTCCTGTACAGCCTGGCCATTATGCTAAAATGTTATTTGTGTCTCCCTTTTTAACCTCCGCACACACTATCTTTATTTTCTCTTACTCTTGCCCTTTCATTCTAGCTGTCGATCCATCTGTCTGCTGTCAGTCTGTCTCCGTGCCTCTGTTACTGCCTCATCTGTCTCTGTGCTGCACTGATAAGAAAGTGCCCGCCCTGTCTCGGAGGAGAAACCATGGAAACGTACCAGCCACGTGTTGACATCACAGCATGTTAAATATAACCGCCTCCCGTGCCACACAACTAGTTGTTCTGCCGTTGATCCTCGCCTGGCTATAAATACATGGTTTCTTTCCCATAATTGCAGCTCTGACAGGCTTGTTTGGATGGAGGGAGGAATAGGAAATGCCAGACAGAAAGAAAGTGTGCCTTCTTCTCTCTAGCTGTGCCTCACCACTGTGTATGTGTGTCTGTTTATCCATGTGTTTGTGTGCATGTTTATGCCCTCATTTGACTCTTTCACATTATGCCCCAATCAAGGAGTTTGGTAGAAATGGTAAAACTTGTTGCGATAATCTCATTTAGGACAAACTCACCTTATATAAATAAACTGTTTCGTAACACTATTTCAAAATTATGGTTGAGGTGATGTAAGTGTGCTTTATATGAAAGCATATACAAGATGTAATTCACATATATTGTCCCTATCAACACACTTTGATGTTTTGTCTCTGTGCTCTAGTTACTTTTATTGTAACATGACCATGAGATTGTGATTTAGTTTGTAGCCCGGTGAAGTGTTTATCCCAAGCTCTACCTATCAAGATGGCGATATTTTGGAGAAATAGTATGACATTTTTGAAATGCTCTGATTTGTTTTGAAGGGAGTTTACATTTGGATCCATACTCATATTTGTCAAAGATTTTTTTTTTTTTTTTTTTTTTTAAATCTGCCTACAAGCAGAACAAAAGCTCACTAATTAACACATTATGACCAAAAACTGGAGGATATAAACCACAGTTACATGACTTTTTTTTTTTTTTGGGCTCAATGATTTCTAATAGTTCTTTCATCACTTTTAGACAACAGGAGACGACTCCAGGAGGTCACTGCTCGAGGCCAAGAAATAGTCCAGCACACGACCCCACAGTAAAACCATACTCAGTTTTTGTACAAGTTAAACAAATGAACCATGTTAATAAGTAAACATTTAAACAGCTGTTTCTTGTCGGTATGCTAAGCTAAATGAAACAAATTTTGGCATTAGTGTCATATTTACTGTATAGATATGAGAATGATATGGAGCCATGCATATTCATTAGAAAGACTGAGAGCACAGTTTAAATTGGTCTTTTTCTAAACAACTCAATCCTCTGAGAGCCAAACTTATGTGGACAGCTAGAGATTATGTTTATTAAAGTAATGATTTTATCTGGATGTTGTCAAACCCAATAGCCAAATACAAAGTGACTGTCCCATTACCTATTCTGCCATATTGGATAAACATACCTTCTAACTGAAGTTGACAGTCTGTGTTTGAAGCTGGTTGTGTCACTTCACATCCACAAGAATAAGAGCACTCAGCCAAGAAATTAAAGTGTCTGTTGCTAGTAGTTTTATGGCATGTGTAGTCACTTGGAGATATACAGTATATGGTTCAAATATTAACTTACAAGTTACATATTGCAAATTAAATGTGTGATGTTTTCCATATATAATCCATTTGAAAGATTAGATAAAGAAGCTGGATTTACATTACTTTGTTAACTACTGTTCCCAGGGCCAAAAATGAGTTTTCAATCTCAGTTGCAGTTTAAGTGACAATTGATTGATACCTCAGGGTTATCATTCAGACACAGGAGTTACATAGATTAAAAGCAGTTAATTATAAGGCAAATCTCAACAAGGGCTGATGGCAGGCTACTAAAGATTCATACCAACTCAACAGTGAATCAGAAAACCACTAAAGGACTAGCACTAGATTGAGAATGAGAGTAAAGTGTTTCTCTTGAGTCTGTCTGCCTGTCTTTACGTAACTGTCACTGGTGTGCATGGAGATGTTGTGAGCACAGAGCATTGCATGTTGTGACTCAGTCTCTTAGCAGCTACCTCATCTTCACAACCCTGCGGGTCCCCTGAGGCCGGTGCACGGCCGACCAATCAGATGCAGATGCCACACTGACCAAAAGGCTGGTGCTGGGCTGCCGCCAGCCGAGGTTTCAGTCTAGGAAATGGGCATGCTTGTTGATGTGCTCGTGCACTCTGTGAGTTTAATAGTGTCTGAGTCCAGAGAGACAGAGTTAGCGCCTGTGTGTGTGTGTGTGTGTGTGTGTGTGTGTGTGTGTGTGTGTGTGTGTGTGTGTGTGTGTGTGTGTGAGAGATAGAAAAGGACACATACACAAGCATATACACATTCACTCATTGTCTTCTAATGCAGTTTAATCTCCTTAAACCCAGATGATTTGTTATTTCCCCCTCTCTCATGCACATAAACACACACACACACACACACACACACACACACACACACACACACACACACACACACACTTAAAGATCCTACTTCCTACTGCCTCAAACCATAACTTTTTGTGAGGGATTGTTGTATTTTTGAACGTTTTGGGGATATATTAGTCATGTGATCTCAACTGTTCTTAAAGAAAAAACTTTTTTGTGTTTGGTACAATGTTGTTTTAATTTTACAAATATACAACAAATCACATCATACTATATGCTTCACATAAACAAAACTAAAAACCACACAGTGCTAACAGCGACAGTGACCACAGTAAACTCAGAAGATGCAAAAACTAAACAGTAAAAACTAAACACATTTGCCAAACAAGATTACCCCTAACTGTCTTAATGTTCTTTCCATATTTAAGAAATAAGATGTGACTGAATTTAAGGGTACATCGATTTCTACTGTTGAAGTGGAACTTTCTGAAATACGACTAATGAAAAAAAATAATCCTTTTTTACATCATAGAAATATACAAAGTGTCTCTGGTGACTAGGGTGTGATGTCAAACCATGTCTTGTGAGTCTAACAACAGTCGCATCAGATGTGGATCAACTCATGTAATTCCACATTTCAAATAAATTTTCAGTTGTCATATTTGTTAACTTAATAAATTCTATACATTCCTTTATATTATTATAAAGTAATGCATATATTATATCAACTGCATGTTTCCTTTATCATGATGTTTTTAGTTCATGAATAAATCTTATTGTTACATTTACTTGTGTTTCATTCCTTAAACTAGTGTTGTTGTTATAGAGAAGAAGAACCAACATGCATGAAAGTTGGATGTCATGGATTACTTATGTGGTCATGGCTTAATATGCTAAATGACTAGAACTGATATGGATACAGGATATTATGTCTGAGCTTGTTGTTTATTGACTTAAAATCTTGTTTTTATGCACATGTAACACACATCGCAACAAATACAATAGAATGGTTTTCAATTAATTTAGTACTACATGAATAGCATAAAAAATGTAAAACACTACTGCCATAAAAGCATCCTTGTTTAAGAGCGTATACTATGTGGGCATTGTGTATTTGCATCAGTGATGTGGAAAGGAAAGGTTTATTCTATAGGATAACATAACTAACTAATTTCCATTTGCAACATGTTAATCAATTAATTATTATTTATTCATGGTTTCTTGTTTTTACATGATGCTGTCTTCTCTCTTGAGGTAATGTGGTATTTTTTACTTGGCACCAAAGATACTGCAAAAATAGCTTTAATAATTAATTTAATAATTCCTTAAGAATAAAATGGTTGAAAATGAGCTCCTTCATGTATGGGATTATTTTTAATATCAAAGTAGAATGTGTTCTTGAAAACTAATGACTTGACAAAGGCAAGTTAGCTAGTCCAGATAACTCAGGTCCATAGATGAATAAGTTTACCTAGTAATTTGTGCCCTACATACTGTCCTCATTCGCAAGCACATGAAAAATCAAATTGAAATGGATTAATTTTGATTTCATCATAGATTAATTTGTGGGTTAAGTAATTTCTCTGGAATATCTCTTTGGAATGCTCTTTTGTCTTAATGTCTTAATACTCTTTGGTGAAATACTGTAACAATGACTAAAATGTATTTTGCAAAGGTGAAGTCGAGCTCATATGTTGTTAGATATTAGAATCCCGAAGAATAATCGGCACCAGTGTCTTGTGTCTCAGCAACCTATGATAGTGACATGAAGGCCTGTCCTTGAACTGGGGGAGCCTGATTGTTGATGTGGCCACAGATCCTCTGCTTCCCACCTCTACAGGGGGCACTTGGGTACGCCAGCTGTGTGATGGTAAACCAAAGTAAAACATAGCAACAATGACTTTTCATGAATCTTTCAACTCCAATGCACCGTACCACACACTGTAGTGCTTCCTTTAATATACTGAAATCAACCTTTTTATATACAGCTTATGGACTTGTCGCCGTACCATCCTAAAAATTCTCACTGCTGATTCTCAGAGTCCATGTGAGCAGGCAGTGACTAAGCTTTGTCATTTTGCCTCACATGCTTCGTTTTCTTTATTTTATTCAGTGTCCAGTGAAAAGATGACTAATATGCGGGTGGGATACAGGTCATGCACTGTGCATGATAGAAAGTTTTGCCCCTCCAGCTTGGAATACAAAAGACTGGCTGCCAAACTTGGATTGTACTCTGTACATAATAAAACCATAAATTGGGCTATTGGGCTTTTGATTTGTCTGCTTACCTCTCTTATCATTTCCTAAACACTGTATCGTGAAGACCTGCACATACTCAAGCCTCAGTATGGTGGCAACCATTACAGAGTGATAAGAGACTTCAGAGTCTTTATGTGGGTCAGAGGAGAGCAAAAAGAGTGTGAGGGTCAAAGGTGAGGAGCAGGTTTATCTCTTGTGTGAGTTTCTAGAATTCCTCCCTGCTGAATATACCCCCCCTGTCTGAGTGAGGAGACTTTGAGAAGAAGTTGGGCAGTGCTTTATTTAGCAGCTCTGACCTGTTTGAGCGATGGCCGAAGACTGGGGAAATGGGGAGAGGGAGGAATTAGGCTAAAGGAGATGGATAGATGTTAACCCCTCAGCTGTAGGCATGCACACACTCCATTAGTTTTACTAAACACGAGCCATTAGGTTTGGCAATCACAACTCATTAAGCAAACACACCTTGGTACACCCACACAGACACACTTCCACCTCCACTGCATCTAAATCTGGCCATGAAACAGCATCCTGTGCACATCTCTTATTCAGTAGGTCTATACAATCATACCTTATCGCCTGGGAGATCATTTCTTGGGGCACTAACAACAGCAAGACATTAACCAGACAGCTTTCCCTTGAGCTACGTGGGCTCTAAATTGAAAGGTGAAATTGCCTTTTAGGGGGAATCTGCCATACTAACCAAGCTAGGAGTTAATTCTTTCAGTTTAGATTATATGTGTATTGTGCCTAATGTAGGTTCCCCATGATCACATGAATAAATATAAAGTATTCTTATTGGTGGGTGCATTCTGCGTATTAATTCTCTGCTTTCTCTGTCATCCAGTGTGTAGCTATTTATAGCATCTCATATTTGCATATGTATGGAGGCTGTATTTGTCAAGTTTCTTTTTAGCAGCACAGCACAGGAATTTATTTTGGTGCACACAATACTGGCAAATGTGTGTGTGTGTGTGTGTGTGTGTGTCTGTCTGTCTGTCTGTCTGTGTCTCTGACTGTGTGTGTGTGTTTTGTATGTAGAAAGTGATCTAGAGTGTTAAAGGACCTATGACCTCTACAGTCATTCACACCCCTGGTTACCTACTCCCCCCACGATCTCATCTCTCTATTCAGAGCCATCTTCTTTGAAGTATCTCCTGAACTCCTGCCACCAAAGAATTCATCATTTTTTACTCAGGAGTAAATTTTCACCCACTTCGACCCAGTTCGAGCTTCTCTTCACCTCCTGTGTGACTTTGAAAATACAGGACAGGGGATATTAAGAGTTATGAGACCAGAAGAGGATGGAGGTTTCAGCATGCGCTGGGTTTCTGGGATAAAATATAAATATAGATATAATATAGATATAAAAAAAAGAATATATTTTAACCCTAATAATATCTCTTAGTACTGTAGTCTTGGTCTGGACAGCTCATTTAACCACTAATGGCAGTACCATACATTCGCTTGCCTTTAAGAAAAGTCCCCAGTTCAGTTCTGTCCTTGAAGGTTTTTGTTCTATGTATTTCCCATATCCCTCCCCTGTTTCCTGTATTTGGAATTGCATAAAATGTTCTGAATATTTTCATACTTGATTTAGTGATTCTAGAAAAAAATGCTTTTTAAAGGAACAATTCAGTGATATGGGTTAAATAAACTCCTTAATCAAGGGAACAAATAATTTGGGCTGTCTAGTTATTAGATAAAGGAATTTGATTTGTGATAAATAAATCACATATAGCAATATTTGCTGTTAGAAGTTAAATTGTGCAGCAAATAATACATTTACAAATTTAAATGCACCTTGAAGTCAGGAATATGGATTATGGTGCTTCACACTGACTCCATTTCATTTAGGTGCACAGTAGATCACTTTCCTCCTCCTTTGCAGACAACATGGCTCTTTACAACACCAACTTGAACAAATGAACAACTTACTGGATTGAGTTGTAAACAAAAATCAAAATACAATGTCACTTTGCATTAATATTCTATTCTTAATGGATTTATTTAATTTTAGGAAAATCCACATTGACAAATTGCTGCTAGCTTCTCCCTTGTGAATATATGCCCACTCTCTTTTTGTGTACATATTAGTTTGTGTTTGTGCAAGAAAGAGGGATGGTATGTGACTGCTGCAGGCTCTATGTTGATGGTCCAGACCAAGTTGTTCAAATACGGTGCTAATAAAAGCCTTTCAAGCTCTCTCTCTCTCTCTCTCTCTCTCTCTCTCTCTCTCTCTCTCTCTCTCTCTGTCTCTCTGCGTTCTCCTCTATCCCTCTTTTCTGACTCTTAGTACACACAAAAAAGGAACACACAAATCCCTCCACAAATAACAGCACGCTAACATACCTCCACAAATCCATGCAAATGGGTCCTTTTTTGGGGGCGACGCAGAGAGTGAAGTGGGGAGAAATATGGAAGCAGTCAACAGCAGAGCGAGCCCAGTGCTATAATTGATAGTTTGATAGTTTGGTTGTTTACCATACTGTCAGATATATTTATCAACATCCTTGTAGTGAGAAAAATGAATACATCTGAATGTGTATCTTCCTGAAACCATGTGAATAAAGAGTCTGGGATGTTGGCTGCACCTGAATGGTGAAAACATTACCCAACTCAGACACCCACACAAGGGGTCACCCACACATGCTTAAAATATCCTTCATTTGGGGGATGAAGGTATGTATGAGTGTGTAAGGGGTGGGTGTGCGGGGGCTGTCAAAAGA
Source organism: Rachycentron canadum (assembly GCA_038496675.1). NCBI lineage: Eukaryota > Metazoa > Chordata > Actinopteri > Carangiformes > Rachycentridae > Rachycentron > Rachycentron canadum. The sequence continues at coordinate 7,604,485 of CM076669.1, forward strand.
CATTTGTAGCTTAGGGTTTCCCCTCAGCTCACCCTTCCAACTAATGTTTCATGTACTGGAATTCCCCACACACCCCCACCTTGTCCCACTCTTCCTCGCCTTTGCTCTTTTCAAATTTTTCACCACAAGGGGGCTGGGGGGGTCACCACCTTTGCTCCAGGTTTTCCCGTTTACACAACGATCCTGCAATATTGTTTTTAAGAGGACCACTCATTAAGTTGCTTGTTGGTTTACACTGAACCAAACACGCCGGCTTCATGTCGCCCCAGTATGTGATTTTTAGATAACACGCTAGTGTTCCAGATCAAAGGTGTGACATGTAACACAACATGGTCGGCATCTGTCCCACCATACCCCTCACCCCACCCAACCCTTTTTCAAAGACATTGGTAAGGTTCTATAATTACCTCCACTTCCAGAAAAAGGCAGGGCAATACAACCCCTCACTCCCTGTTAGTACCTTTTATACAGAATGGCAAAGCAAAATGAAGGCAAAACAGTCCCTTCTTAGACAGGCTGTACAGGAGGGGCTTTACATTCAGGCAGCCAAAGACGTAAATTTTTTTTTTCTCAAATAATGATGGAAGTTTTCAGGTCGATGTAATTAACCCTTATTGATACAGAAGCTTCAGTTATCTATTTCTGTTTATTGATTGTAGGTTAGTTAGGGTAGTTAGTGATCGTAGGCTTCACCTCCTCAAAGGGAAATATTATGCTTTTTGTGAAGGATGTGTGGAAGGAAAGAATGGGTTCCATTTTGGATTATACAGACAGTAACTGAAAATGTCCAGTCGAAAACCCCTGCTGGCTTAATCATAATAACTTTAGCTCCATTGCAAAGGGCATGTTTATATTTCCATGTGAGTGATAGCGGAGTGGAGAAACTAAAACAGAGAGGGCTCACTCACTCTCCCTCTCACTGAAGGGATTTTCCTTCTTGTTCCTTCTCACATCTGCCTTTCTGACTGAGCAACCCTCTCTCCTCTGCCCCTCCAGCTCCTGCACCCCTCCATGTCCCCAAGGTCACAGGATTCTCTTAAGATCCAACCTCTGACCTCCAACAACCTGTCGTCTCAGGTTTCCATGGAGACATGTGTCATCAGGACCAATGCGGCGTCTTGGAAGGTTATTTTTATCTCCCTGGCCGCAGTCAGTGCCAGCTTAGTATACTGGAATGGGGGCTAAAGTCATGCTGCTGGGGGAAGTTCTGGGTACGTTTAGGGGCTTCTCGAGTGGGGCTTCCCAGCTGTAATGATACCATGCCAATGGTGTCCTAGCAGGAATGTGAATCATCCATCCACATGAGCTGTTATAATGCAACATTATGTCAGCCACACAGTGGCCCGGAAAGTCCTTCAACACATAGTCCTAACAACTAGAGATGGGGGATTTCAGCCAGCTAAAAAAGCTGCCTGTGACCACTTGGTTTAGTGGATGTGTTTCCATTTCTTTAGATGGAGCAGGTGTTAATGTTTAAGCTACAGTGTCAAAGGTTCTGTCGGCCACAGCACTGAAGAGGAAAAAAAAATGAATATATGTTGCATTTTGAGTGCGTATATATTTGTCTGCTTGTGTGAGATTCTGTTTGTGTCGCTTTCATTTACGGCTTTTAGTTCCTTGTAAGTAAAATAGTTTCCATGTGTTGTGGCTTTCCAGCATACACACTTTTTGGCAACACACATGAAGACATTAGCCCAAATAATATTCTCCAGCGTGTTAGTGAAGGCACTTGGATATTTATGATATGCTTGGTCACTGGTGTGAGAATGTGCCTGTCCAGTGGAAACTTGGAGCCTCTTGTTTATTGGTTCTTATCAAGACTGTAAAAGGGAGTGAAATATCGCTATCTTGTCAGTGGTGTGTTTGTGTCCGCTGTTATCTACGTAATCATTGGAAACATTTGCATTCATGGTGCTTATTTTATATCACCTATGCACTGTGTTTGCATTACATGGTCAAGTAGTGGAAGCAAATATTTTGTAAAACAGACACTGTAAATAATTTACTGGTAACTCAATAAATATTGATTCTCAATACATATTGATTCTCTACTGTTCTCTATTCTCTTTCTGCTTCATGTGGAATCAAACAAAAAAGAAATGGAAAATTGAGAGAGATGGTAAATAATTATATTTCATCATGCTGAAATGTAAAATGCCAAATGTAAAAGCACAAATGCAAAAGGGTGGTACATTCTAAAAAAGCTAAACAAAATGAGTCAGTAATTTATTTTCTCTTGACATTTTTCTTGTTTTATCACTTTGTGTTTCCATTACATGATTAAGTTCAAGCTTTTAATTTGAGTATTTATCTTTTAAGCTTGTGTTTTTGATTTCATTTTAAATTGCACTCTCATACTAAAATAGAAATTGTACTGATATAATAGTATAATAAGTTATATATGTAGTGAAAATGCATTTTTTATAGTATACAAAATGTATTTTAATTTTTTTAAATATGTAATTTAAAATTATTCTCCAATCTCTCTTTTTTCTTCTTCTCTTGTTTTCTTGCCTAGCTCACAGTTAATATGCAGACAGGAAATGTGGGGAGACAAATGGAGACATGCCATAAAGGTTTCAGTTGGAATTGAACCATGGGCTCTGCCAAATCACAGGAACTACTAGCACATAGTCACAGTGATGCATTTCCAGTTAAAGCAAGTGAAGAGAACAGTATTTGCACCATACAGCTCGGCCTATTGTACAGTTGGTTCTTAAAATATCACAGTTGGCTTAAGAAGCCTGAGTGGGGGGTCATTTGTGAAATTGCTGCCCTATTAATGGAGTCAAGTGATGCCTGTGTTACATAACTGTGAACTTCAAACAGCGGTCCAGGAGGTCACTGTGACACCTCAGTCCTATAAGCAGCCTAACAAAGGATGGAGTTTTCAGAGCAGGTGGAAACTTCCACTGTCTTCCATACCAAAGTTTTGTGGAGTCATGGCAGGGAGCTTACAGGCCAAGACATTAACACGCTCTCTCACAGAGGCATAGTTTCACTTGCATATTTTGTCTCTTAATTCTTGACTCTCTCTCTCTCTGTCTTCTTTTTTATCTCTTGTTCTCCTAGTTTGACTCAGCAATGATCTACAGGTCATGACCTTGTAGATCCACTTACAATGACTGAACAAAAAGATGGTGCCACAGGGAAAATGGCAGTTTTGCTTTGCTGATGCAGAGATTTTTGGGGCTTTCCTTCTGCACGAAAGGGATGGTAGTCTACTTTTTGTTTGTTTCAAACTCCTTATATAAACAGCTGATGCTTTAACAAAGATCCCCAAGCTGTGAATTACCATTTTTCCATCCTAAGGTGGATTTCCAGAATCTCTCTTGTGCCAAGGCCAGACTAAAAGGCTCTGATTTCTGTGTAATCTCCCCCCTGTTACACACCTAATGGTCTGGCCCATGCCCACTGATGATGACTATGGTGATGTCAGAGCAAAGAGCTCAAAGCGGCTTTGGCGGGGTGCAGAGTGCGAGGGGGTTGGGAGGCTAGAGGTTAAAGAGGTGACATAGGAAACAATCCACAATAAGAGAAAAGATAAACACACTCAAACCTTAAGAAACACATATTTACACTTATACTGATGTGCAAAAAGCATGTACACACTTTCACATATCCATCATATTGTTTAGTCACTTCCTCCAACGAAACAACTGACTGTGCAGAGGGATTAAGACACACACAGCAGGATGCCAACGGGAAGTCATCTCGTTTCAGAAGTCATCATCAGATCAGCATGGCGGTGCTTCTGAGATGCTGACAGGAGGTCACGTGATTGTGTGTGGTGCAGACTGGTCAGGGACTAGCCATGATGTAATGGTCACACGCATGCCATGGCACAGTCTTATGCAGCACAACATCGTCATAGACCCTGCAGGCAGACATTCGTCCTTGTGCACCTCTGCAGCCGCCCTCACATTGGCGGAGTAGACATTCGCGGAGGGATTTGGGTAAACAACTGAGGTGCTTGACTATTGGATGGAGTGGCGTTTTACTCCTATCATATTAACCATTTTCCTATTGGTCAAAAATTCATGTTTGGAGGGATTTAAAGAAGCTTTAGCTACTGGATGAAACGATTTGAGTGCTCTACTCTGCTGCAGTATTAGCAGAAGTCTTCTTCAGGGACATGTTGAATATTGACATTAAATTAAGTCTTTACTTTCATGGAAAAAGCTGAAACCATTTCCTGGTACAGATGTCAAAATAAATGGTTCAGCTGGCAGGGCAGCACTTTGTAGCTCCACATGCTGTGATCATCAACACAAAGAAGTTTTCAGAAAGGCAGAAAATTATTTCTGTACAAGTTCAACAATGGGGATCAGAGAATTCAAAAGACTGTCCATGTGTGGTTATTATTGGTATTTGTTTATCACCCATATAAATTGCTCAATGTAGTAGAATGAGGCATTGTTCTCATGTATATTCATATCCCCAGTTATTTCTAGCCTTGGAGCACCGTCAATAGACAAATGCCCACTTTACAATTGGCTGGAGCGGAGTTGGAGTTGTGTTCATTAGGGTAAACAAGCTGTGCTCCAGAGATAGTACTGAGACCATTCACCCCACCCTGGCACTATGCTGATAGTAATACCAGCCTGCGTGCACCCCCCAACACACAAGCATCATTCAACTCCTCTGCTCCCTGTTTACTTCAATGCATCGCTGCACCATCAGATCAGTAACATGGCTTAAAACAGAAACAATACAAACGTTGCACAACATCCCCACACAAGATCACGAGAGCTCTATGCTCGCCCCTGGCTGTCATTCTCATTCATACTCAGTGGGTTTTTACCATTGTGTCCAACATTATGCTCTGTATCTTTGCTTGTGGCCCGCCCTTAGTAATGACCTCATCTAAGAGCACAGCTGCCAGTAGGCAGCAGACTGCTTATGAAACCAGGCCTTTCTATCCCTAAAATTCAGGGGTTGTGCAACTGGAGTGGGAGCACAGTGTGCCCGTGAGTTTGTATGTGGTAGAAATGGTGTGATTATGCAACAGGGTTGATAACTGCAAATAAAATTCTGAGCAATTTTAAGCCATGTTGTGCTGTTGAAGGACAATTCGTCAAACACACAAGGATGCACACAAATACCCATATGCACTCTTGAAAGTCTCCACCGCCACTTGTGAATAATAGATACAGAAGTGATGTGTCAAAGTCCTTGGAGTGGCCTGGAAACAGAGAGCAGATTAAATGTTCACCAACCCTGACCTCAGCCAGACCGTGTTACACACACGCACAGACACACGCGCTCACATGCTGTGATGACAACATTCCCACTGACCAATGAGATCAGCGACAGTCACCAGAGCTCAGAGGAGAAGCTTCATAACAGACAATTGTCTGTTTAAACCCACTTCCCACTGAGCTATTCATGTGGCTGGTGCTTAGAGCCTGAAAATGTTAGCACCATTGAATTCATTATTGAATTAATCATTCAAGCAATTTATTTTTCATCAACTTTCACTGGTTCTAGATGTCCAGTTTGATACTGTTGGTTGAACCTGCGATGTAAAGTAGCAGCCTTGGGATGTCAAGATCATGGAAAGACTTCACTATTTTCAACAAATGAATCGTTGGTTTGCATTTTTTTCCTGCAATAAGGCTGAACAGTCCTCAGAATTAACATTTTTGTATGAAAGCATTTGTGTGTTTACCTCAGTTACAATAAGTTATTTGTATATGTTGCACTGACTGCATGTTTTAGATATATGACAATATCTAAATGTTTGACTTTGTTAGTTGTCTGGTTGAAACTAGTGAAAAACCGAGACAATCAAAGATTTTGAAGGAATCAGGGTGAAGCGAAAATTAAAGTGGTGTGTATATATATTTTATTTTATTTTATTTTATTTTATTTTATTTTATTTTATTTTATTTTATTTTAATTTTAATGTCCTGAATGTTGTGATCTAAATTTTGTAAGTTCATTTTCGGTGTCTAAATGAACTAATTAATTAAGGTTCTCCCTGACATTTTTTAATTATTCACTTATTGTGATTCTGTTATAATTTAATAACATTTTATGAGGTGTTGTTCACGTTGTTTGCAAGTTTGGACTCTTTATCCTGAAAACAAAAAGGTCAGTTCTGCCCTTTGGAATGCAAAAACTTATATCTCAAAACTACTCAGAACGGTGATAGAACCTTATAATGCCAAAGGGGACACATTTTTGACCTGACTTGAATTTTTAAAACCTGAATTCAGTTTTTTTGAAACAGAGGGATTTGAATGTAGCTTNATTTTATTTTATTTTATTTTATTTTATTTTATTTTATTTTATTTTATTTTATTTTATTTTATTTTATTTTATTTATTTATTTATTTATTTATTTATTCTTTTTCCCCAGCTTCTCTGAACAGAGATCTCACCAGGGTGGGGGAGGATGGGACTAGTTGGTCATTGTAAGCACAATGAAATCAGCAAACCAGAACTAGGCCTAATAAACGTTTACCTGAAACAACAAGACTTTACAAGAAGAAACTTTCTTATCTTAAAATAAAAGCAGAGGTGGCATCAATTGATGAACCTAATGTGTCTAGACAAGACAACAAATTAACTTCAGGAGTAGTCCTTTTATTTAGGGCCCTGAATAATGGGAGGTCAACTTGAAGCCAGGAAACCAATGAGCAGGCATGACTGGACTGCAACCATGTGGAAACTGATCAGAGTTGTTTGCACCTGGAGAGAAAACAGGGGAGGAGGGGAAGGGATCCTGGCACATAACAATTACCTATAAACAACTTGCACCATTTTGGGGTACACCTCTAAAGATCTGAGCAGTTTGAGTTCATTTTGCCGAGCTGTTGCACCAGGAGGAGCTCGTGTTCACATTTCTGCTACTTGCCAGCTTTTCAGCCAAGAACAAACATGACCTACTTGTTGATAATTGGACTCTTGAACATCGTCTGCTTTCCAATCCCTTCAAACTTCTCCTCCTCCTTCAAAGAAGCCATGAATAATGAAGCAAACTTTGCGTCATCATTTGTACGGGTAACAATGTTGGCATGTCAGGCTAAGGCATCTGATCCTCTCTTCCATTGACATGATGGAATATGTTGGCTGGTGTTAGCTTTCACCAGGTAAAGCTGCAATATTGATGAAGAGGATGAAGCGGTTTTTCCACTGCCTCAACACCCAGCAGCTCCTGCTCTTGTTGGCTCGTCCCGATCATTTGATACGATGCTGCACCGGGGTAGCGGCAGGGCCGACAGGTAGATAGTTGGGCAAGCTGGACGAAGTGGAGTGGAGAAGAGAAGGGAGGAGCAGAGCTCGGCATGCTGCACATTTTCCATCTGTCATGAAAGTGGAGCAGCTCATTATCACAGAGTGCTCTCTACTGAGCTGACCTGAAAAGACAAGGAGAGTGTGTGTGTGTGTAGGTTTGAGACAACATACATATAGTATTAATGTGTTCCAGTTGTCCCTTTCTAACCCAATATGTCCATACTCTTGTACGAGGCAACGTGCAAGTGTGTAAAACAATTGCTTCTGTACTTTAACTTCTGTGAGTGGTCAGTAGATCTGATCATATAGCTTTATTTTTAAGATGAAGAGCCATCATTGCAGCAGTACATTCCTTCATCCATCATCCACTGATGCCTCCAAACTGAGGCATCAAGATGACAGACTCTGTTCCCCAGCTGTCCTTCTGCACTTGGATAAATCATCACTCTAAAAGCATAGAAATAATATACTGAAGGCAGCAGCAATAAAATGGGAGGCAGGTGAGTTGTGGTAAAGTGAGGACAAGTGTGATGACAGTAGTAAAGCCTATGGTGAAAAACAGCTGGGGGTATATCATTTTAAACACCCCTCATTTTGTAGATGATCATTACACTTCTTGTTTGGATCTTTGTCTTTGCATCATAAGAAACAGCTCAGGAAAGGAATAAGTGTGTTGAAGTCGTGTGTTGCTTTTCACTTAAGCTTTATCTGGATGTAGTCATAATCTGAAACCCCAGTTGTCCTCATCTGTCTTTTGATCCCAGGAGGAAAAGTTTTTTTGCGTGCAGCCTGGTAGCCGATTTGAGTCGAGGGACATTGGCCCTTTGTGAGGAAATCCACCTAGTGCACCTTGTGATGAACATAAACAATTTCCAAAGGGAGAGGATATAAAAGAGCTTTCTCTGTATGCTTTATCCCCAGGGTTTAATGTCCCAGTTGAGAATTCAGCATGTCAATTTGTGACTGTGCTTGAGGGCACAACAGTAGCAGTGGCTCTGATATAGAAAACCCGACAGAGTAAAATAATAGGGGAGAGGGAGGATGGAGGCACAGCAGGGAGAGCAAGGAAGAGAGGCAAAATGAATCTGGAGGGACCGTGTGGATTGGTAATAAAACCTCTGAGCCCAGATGTCCATCAGAATAAAACGCTATTTCCAGTTGTTGTTTTCTATTTCCTTCGACTAGCAGCCACAGAATTGCGTAAGTGGAGCTTTGTCAAAAAGGAGCTATAGTCTGAGTATGACCAGTAAAAAAAAAAAAAAATGCTGAGCATTTTGAACTGAATCTGAAAAATTGTACTTATTACAGCAGAATCCAAGGACTGAAGCCACAAAACTCAGTGAACAATTTGTAGCTCACTGTGAATCCTTCAGCAGGCTTTACCACTTGTGCCACGACTGGAATTAACTTCCCTTCCTCGCTCAACCATGATGATTGATTTCAAGGTCTGGCTGCAAACCTGTACAAACTATAGTTGGCGAAAGAATCTGTTCCCAGTAGCCATTTCATAATTTGTGCTCCCTCAGTGTGACAGAAAGGGTACCATAGAGCGCATAATTGATTACCTGCTGTCCTTGTTATGTCTACAGCCTTGGAGCCACAGGGTGCTGCGGTGTGTCACACTTGTAGCAATAGTGCATGGCTGCTGTGGTCAATCACAAAACCGGCCCTAACTTGTTTGACATTTCAAGCTTGATCCCACAATGGAAACCATGAAACGACAGCGAGCTTTGTGAAATAATTTATCTAATGGCAGTGTTATTATTAATATTAACATATTGTTAGTTTGAGCATTACTTTGTATTTTCTGCTGGAGATATTACTCCCAAGACAAATAGTCTGTCAATTCAAAAAATGACATGATTAAATTCAAGTGACAAAACCATGTGTCAGCCATAGTGTTTATGAGTCCTGTCCACCAGGAGAAAAGGAGGAAGTGGTATGACACTGTCATCAATACAGGACAGAGTCGATGGATAGATCAACAATCAGAAATTTACACAGTGGGCCACGGTTCATTTCCTGTTTCCTCAAAGCAGTTGACGTCAGTTTCTTTTAAGCATGACCACTTGTTACCTAGCTGTGGCTGATAGTCTTCAAACCATTACAAAAAACATTACATTTTTTTTTTTAACCAAATCATGATCTTTCCATAACTTTAAATGCTCCATATTACTGAGATTTCTATATCAAGGTTATCTAGGCGCTATAAAAGTATCAAAGTGCCCAGTTCACAGAGAAATGCACACAAAGTCCATATTCAGAAACAAAGCCTTAAAATGACTCATCAGGAGTTACATAAATTTGTTATGTCCCAACAAAGCTGTAACCACTCTGTCATAACCCAAGCACAGACAACCCACAGCAACACGATTTGGTGAGTGTTTACCTGAAATCCGCTATATGTTTATTCAATCGCTCAGAAAACATACAGCCAATCAGAAGAGAGACTCAGAGGCTCAGAACTCCAGAAAGATGTAAAACTACATTCAGATGGTTTTTGGTTCTTAAAGCCACAAATATATTTTCTTATGGATCTCACACCTTCAAATGAAACACAGAAGGGCCTAAACCTAACCAAACCTTAAAAAGGGTTCAGAAAGTATGCATTTTTGAAAGGGTCATTTTGTCCTGTAAATAGGTTCAGGAACCTATTGCATCTGTTCTGGAGACCATGCACTGACAGCACATTTTGCCATGGCTCTGGTTATTACCTAACTGTAGTTGTTATGTTAACCATGATAACCAAGATCCTCTAAGGTCCTTTTGTGATTTAAATCTTAACCACAGTGTTTCCACAACATGAAACATTTTTGTTTTTGAATGAGCAATATCATCTTTGAATAGTAGCATCAGTACAGAAAACACTTTCTCACACTCATTCTACACTAGCAGCGCATTGTATCATTTAAATTGGATGACTTCATGTTTTTTGCTGTCGTGACCTGTAACCCGGCAAGAAGCACATCCTCTTTCAGTTCTTCAACCCCAAGAGACAGGAATCATAAATGGACGTGCTCAGTTATAAAAACAGCAACAGAATTTCCTGGCCTCTCTGATCCTCTCCTAATCAATACTGCCTCTCTTTTATTGCTTTACAATGGCAAAATAATTAATTCTTGGACTCCGGCCAAGAGAGATATAGGCCTCCAATATCTCCGATCCCTTTCACTCACCATACATCCCACTTATTCAATCATTTCCTTCCCTTGCAATAAACAGGCATTACCTTTCCGAATTGCACCATCAACCCTTCATCAAGGAACAAGGAAATTGTCAACTAAGCATGACACTGTTCCAACCTGTCTGGCCCATCTTGTGCTTATAAAGCCTGAAAGACCAAAGGTGGCAATGCAGAGACTGGCTTAGGGCAAAGTGTGTTCTCTTTCAGATAGGGCACAGGGTTCAGTTTATTCCTTATGCTTAGTTTTTTCCTCTGCCTTTGCTGTGGAATATTTCAGTGTTTTTCAGCACTTATTGAAATTCCTTATATCAAATATAATTGTATTACTGTTTACTCTGCTCTCATGTTTGGGAGTACAGTGAGTAGATGGAAAATATTTTCTTAATGCTGAAAAAATGGCTCTGTAGGAGAAGAGAAGAAGTCTGTGTGTCTGCTCACTAAATTGACTGCAGATACTTGATCTTGTCCACTCAAACCAATGGTTGAGTGAGACATCTATCTCGAGTTGGTTTATTGAAGAGACTCTCTATATGAGCCCTTTGAACCTTGATGAACGTCACAGGGGATGGGATGCGAGTCCAGCCTAAGCTTAAGAGCTAAATAACCTTGTTGTGCTAATACACTATGTCAATAAGCCTTTAAAAGCTCAAGCTCTAATCTTCATAACTTCTAAAGCATTTAAAATCTACAATAAGCAAAAGATTTCTCTGCTGTAGCAAGTTAGTGTTGGTTTAGTTTTAATCTGGAGTGGGTGTGTTTGAGTCTGCAAAAGGTTAACCCCAATCAGTATGGAAATAATTCTATGTTGAACTGACTAGACAGCTACAGTATGTCCTCAGCTGACCTAGTTAACCATGTGCATAATATCCCTCTGCTCCAATTGCTGTTGACTCATAGCAGGATGACGATGCCTCCTGTATGTGAGGCAAAGGAGAGCTGAGTCTTAATATGTGACCAAACACCATGAACTCATTTAACTTTCCAAACCTCATTTAACTTTGCAGGAGATTCATTTTTAGATCAGTAAAAGTTTGATCAAAGTGTCCCCTTTAACTCAGTGTTTATTAAGAGACAACATCAAACAAACAGAAATCAATCATCAGTAATCTTTGGAGAACATCTAATTGACCTCTCCAGAGTTTATTATGCAATTTATATTAGGTTCAGCAGTGTAGTCCCCATATATGGGTTAGGTAAGTGCAGGATTTCACTATTTATTTTTTTTAGCATTATTATATTACCATTTATTACAACTCTTAAAATCCTATAAAGAGGTGCATTATCTAAAACCTGTTTTGTTGTGTGCAAGTAAAATAAAAATTGAGTTGACTTTAGACACCACATAAATATATATGGTGTTTATCCGAGATTCAAGAGTTCACAATTGAGTAACATAAAGTCACAATATAACAAGCATAATATGTAATATGCAGATGTCTATGTTCTGCTTAACTTATACATCCTGGGCAAAACAAGACTAACGAGACGTAATGCTGACAAGCTGCTGTTTACCATGATTCTTATCTTAGTTTAGCTTGTTAGCATGGTAACATGATAATTTACACCAAACACATGAGCATTTCATTAGTTTTGCAGGTTTTAGTCATAAAGTGTTGTACTAATTAAAATTTACCTGTTTTTACCACTAGATAAAAAGTTAAGGGATCCCTGAGGTCAAACTTTTGAGGGTGACATGCTTATTTTATGACAATCTGTTCAATAGTTGCTGCAATGTTTTACTCAAAAGCACGATTGTCAGGGAATCTCCATGATTTATCATGGCCACACTACATAGTAAACAATGGATCAAGAAAGATTCATCCTCAGGTCACCATGAATATAGATACCAAATTTTAAGGTAATTCATACAATAGTGACACATTGAAGTAAGAGGTAAACCTCATGGCAACAAGAGAAAAAGCCAGGGATCACCAAATTTAGTTGGCTTTATCCTCTAGGGACCATGAATGTCTGGACAATCCATCCTACAGTTGTTGAGATATTTCAGTCTAAATCAAAGTGGTGGCCCGACCAACTGGCATGCTAAAAGGTTTTAAAAGGCTGCTCTCTGGTAGGATGATTAACATAGTCTGGAATAATTGGTATGGCTAGCTTTGTCCTGAGGGACAGGATTAGTGTGCATGTGTGTTAGTTGGCGTGGTAGTATGTTGGTGTGCCTGCATATGTGCATTGATGTAGTGCTGTTACAGGGAATATACTTGTTTTCTTGTCTTAGGTAGGTAGGCTGAACTTTGCCGCACATGAACTCCTTTGGTCACTGGCTACCTCCCGGTCTGAAATGAGCTCTTGAACTCCCACTGAGTCTCCCAAATTTGTGTGTGTGTGTCTTTCTGTCTCTCTCTCACTCACACACACACACACACACACACACACACACACACACACACACTTGTTTCCTAGTAGAATCTCCACTTCCTTCCCTAATTGCCCCGGGGGCTCACTGGACCTTTGCATTCCACTCACTCAGCACTTAGAGTTTAGCCGCTCGCCTGTGTCAGGGCATGACAGACTTGCCACTCCGTATGTCCCGACAGTGATACTGCTTCGAGGCAACACGTTAGCACTTGTGCCGCCACCTACAAGCACAGCATGATGAACCATGGCACTGAGACAGGTAATGATGTAAGCTTCCTTGCAGTCACTCCGGCCACAGCTTGTTGTTATGATATATTTTCTATCTCAGTATTCAGGTGGTGAGTATGTGTAAGGCAATGTTAGCCACCAGACCCAGGGGATGATTTGAACATGATGGTGGGAAGGGGGGTAGGATTGGACAGGACTTCCTGTTCATTTGAACCACCTTCACGTTCATATTTTAGGGGGAATTTATTAAATTCAGCTACAGTTCACAGGGTTTGTTGTACTTGTGCAAATTGTCTGCCTATGCCAGAGCACCATAGCTCTGTTAAAGTGCATTTTATTCCCTGTTCTTTTGAAATAAAGGTGTAGAAACCTATTCACACCGTTTGCACTTCACCTTGAAAACAACAGTTCTATTGCTAGTGTGTGTACTTTACAGCACAATGTTGTAGATAAATTTAATGTTCACATCTGTGTATACACACACAAGAATGTATCCACTTCTGTTGTATGTACAGTACAATCTGTACAATCACTCCAAACCATAAACACTAAACAGATTTTCAAATTACTCTGTGTGCAGCTGAAACACATTGCAAACAGGAAGTCAAAGCATTTAACCATCATTAAGTTTCACTTCATTTTAAAGAACAATGTCCCATTTTGTTATTGGTTAAATATATTTGCAAAAAAAAAAGGAACTATTTTAGAGGAGCTTTAAGCAGCTTCATGAAGCACAACTGCTCCTCAAACAAGTTATCTTTACATTTTAAGTTGATTCTTTGAGCATGTAATATTTCACAGATGCAAATATCCACATTGTTCTGACATCCCAGCAGCTCCAGTGGAGTGGTTGTACTTGGCAGCATCCAGGTGTGCATGCATGGAGTTGAAAACAGAGCAGGCATGTTTGTGCAGCAAGCAGTCGCTGCCTGATTCAATCAATTCATTTCTTTCAGTGGCACCGCCATGCTGTTTGTTTGTCTGGCTGCCTCTGTTGACTCACGGTGCTTAACCTGGAGCTCTGCATACATGCTGCTGTTTAAGTAGCATGTATGCCAAACATAAGGCCTCTCTTCAGATAAGAATATAAGTATACAGGATGTAGCTTACACAGGGTCAGATGTGAACAGGAGCCCAGTATTGGCAACATTTATGTTAGGTGTCCCACATTCAACAGCAGTCACACACTTTGATCATCAGTTGTGATTCTTCATTCACAATAAATTATGTGGCTTGCATTCATTTTTCAATCAAACTGCAGCTTAATGTTTGATCAGCTTTGTTTCAAGTTAATTAACTGGCTTTGAATATTGATTGTTTTGGCTGAAAGTACCCAGACATATGTATTAGGAATGTGCTACTTTCAATAAAGTTAGAAAAAATGTTCAATTCTTACAGCCTGAAATTTTGTTAATGGTTTTGATATTGTCACATCCCAAGGTAGATGTAGGAAAGACCTCCAACATGCACTGGGGCCAAAGATTGACATAAGTTTTGTGCTTTGTGTGCTCCTTCATTCCTATTGTTATTATACACAGTTATTCAGACAGAAAGTGATTGAACTGTGAGTGATGTAATGGCATCTTCCCATTGGTTTGCCGTGACTTAAAAATTACATTTCAGTTAGATAAGTGGGATTATAAAAATATTAAGGTTAAGATTTTGAAAGATTTTTGTTTTTTAAGCAAAAATCTCATGCATAAATAAGTATGTCAGTGTTTACTCATGTCTGGGAGTGTGTGTCTGAGTGTGTGTGTCCTGTTGTACTAAAAAGATGACATCATGGTTTGATACTCTTGATTCTCATGATGCCTCGAAAACCATTAGACACTAGTAGAGCTGTGGTGGCATTGCTGTAATCTCTGCTGTGTGTGTGTGTGTGTGTGTGTGTGTGAGAGAGAGAGAGAGAGAGAGAGAGAGAGATAGGAGTCTAATCCTGATGGTGATGGTGTCTGATGGTGTAGGACTTATCTGTGTGTTTGTGTGTGTGTTTGTCTGCCTGGCTTGTATCTGCACTGTAGTATTCCATACCATGATTGAGTACTCCCAGACTTGTGTGCTTGCTTTCTCTCTCTCTATCTCTGTCTCTTTAACACACACACACACACACACACACACACACACACACACACACACACACACACACATACATACACACAGGGATCAGACCAGCCAAATGCCTCTATCAAACCCCCTGCTGTCCACTATCATCCCATTCCCTGGCATGGTGCACAGCTTAGCCAACAAGTCTACACTATGTGTGTGTGTGTGTGTTTCTCAGTCAGTTTCTTTCTGTTTTTCTGCCCATCTGTGTTTCTCACATGTTCCTCCCCACCATCTTTTCTCTGATTCATCATCTCTCTTCCTATTCCTCTGCTTTTCTCACCTCCTCACTCCATCACCTCTCCTCTTCCAGTGTACATGTCCTTTAACAACAGGGTACATAGAGGAGACAATGACCTTGCAAGGAAACTGAAGGCTTGTCAAGCTAAGAGCAACAGAGACGACATGTTAGCTGGGTTAAATTGATACAATCCTCTGGAAAATTGGCCTAATCTTGTAGAGAATGGATTTGTCCAGCAGGATGCTCTGTCTCGGATACATGGACATTAGTGTGAGACATACTGTGAGATTGAGCCAGAAAGAAAAAGAAAGTGAGGAAGGAAAAAAAGGCATTACAAATAGCATGTTGCTGTTTCTGTCGTTCTTTGTATAAAATTCGATCGGTTTTGTCGAAAAGACACAAATGCGTTTATTCTCTGAATTGCTACAAATTCACAGAGGGCAAGGTTGAAGCTTATTGGAACTTTTTTTCCATTTGGCTACATGAAATCTGTTAAAGTTATATAGAGAAAACAAAACTCCATTTTGGTTGCTGAAAGAACAGCATACCACTGGATATATATATCCACTGGAAACAAAGAGCTTCTCATAAGCAGCATTACAAATTATTAAATTATTAAATTAACATTATCAAATCTAAATGTTACATGAGTGGCTGAGTGTGGGCATGTCAGAGGAGTAATAAGCCAGGTTACTGTCATCACATTTGTTTATGCAACAGATTTGTGCATATTTTCACTGACCAAAATATTTGCCAAGCCATTGGAAGTATATCTTAATATATTTGGTTGTGTGCTCTAAACTATATTAAGTATAGACAAAAGAGTTACTGTTTCTTCTATGTAGACAGTTGGAGCACAATCTGTATGTTTGTGCCACAAAAATGATCTTTATTTATAGAGGACTCTAGTCAGGCCTATACTAGAACTACTATTCCTGTGACATACAGAAAAGCAATATTTCAATCATGTCATGTGCCTATTGCCTCTGATTTGCATTTGACCATTTGACTGAATTTTCTTCAAAACCGGAGATTTGATTTGAGATGTTTTAAAATGGTAAGAGTTGCAGATGAATGTACAGTTGGTTTTTGGGATCTTTTCCTTTTTCTTGTGAACGTGACTAGAGAGAGTCCATATGACAATTAATTTGGTTTGACGTGCATAGTAACTCTCAAACTCTGAAACTCAACTCAATTTTTTTCATGCACTTTTAAGGTGGTCCTCATGTTTCTCATCTACTGTCAAGTCTTCAAGGTCAGAGCTTCCATACAGAATCACAAGGTGGAAAACTAAGACCTTTGTGCAGCATCAGCCAAGCACTGCACTATACATCAAGTGCAGACTAAATATTACTGACAATTTTGGTTGCCTACAATCACATAATTTCTTTAGAAATCAAGGAAAATATTCAAAATCAAAAATCTGTCAAAAGATCCAACCAATAAAAGCCAAGACAGCATCACAGAGCCATATCCCTGCTAACTAGAGTAGAAAATAGACATGGTGCGTGACGTACAGTGTGCCATAGTCTGCTCACTCTATTTTAGACTTCTGCTGCTTTACAGAAACAAATTGTACGTCTCCAAAAAAGGTCAGCTTTCATACATGCAGAGGAAAACAAGTGGCTGTTTAGATGTTACACTCATAGTTCTCTTTTCACGCAACAACCTAGCACTAGTACACCTTAGACTGAACAATGCATCCAACCCTCATTGTTGACGGAAAAATCAAGGTTTGTCGTCGTTTTATTTTGGAAAATTCCTGATATGAAATGTGTTGCAGACGTAGAAAACGTAAATGAAGAAAAGCTTTAGTTTTAAAACTTTTCACCCTTTCCTTTTCCTAAAACAAAGAATTTAGTTGGATTCTTAAGTATTTTTTCCTACCCAGAATGTGTTTTGGTACAAGTACCTCACACAAAGGCTTGACATCTGGCCAGTGGTTTGCTGTGTTCTGGCAAACTTTGATGCAAGCTGTGTGGGTTAGTGAGAAAGAGACAGAAAGAGGGATGGTGGAGGAGGAATATCACAAAAAAAGGAGATGAAATAAAAAGAGATGAGGGGAGATTGGGTAAATATGCAGATCCTAACTGACAGGAGCAAGGGTAAACAAATTTGTATGCATGATAGAGAGACCAAGATAGGGAGCCAGATGGAGAGGGAGGCAAAGAGAGAAGCAAATTCAGTGACATCACTGGAGTTGGTTTGTGTCAGCGTGCATGTGTTGAAAGTAGATGTGAGTGTACTGGAGCGTGTGCTGGGCAGGAGGGAGGGCTGAGAGCAAAGTGGTGACGTATTGTAATCTGGAATACTGAGAAGCCCAGCTGTGCAAAATCTGGGCATAGCAAGGGCTTATGTTACGTCACACAGACACACAGACACGCACAAAAGCACACAAATGCACACATTGCCTTTCGTGAGTCCTGAAGGAACACAACTGTCACTAGGGAGAAAGGTCAGGAGGGTTAACGCACGTGTGTGTACGCTGTGTGTGTGGTTTCTAGCTCCTGTTTCGATGCACATCCTTTTGACCACTGAATACCAGTAAATATTGAGACTTGCCTCCATCCAGCATCTCCTACAGACAATTTTCTCAGCGCCCCCGTTTTCTTCTGTGCTGTCGTGCACCCTGGGAAGGAAACAGTAATGCCAGATGGAGACGTGGTCAGCCTCGTGTTGGGAGCCACACTGCACGATGGGCGATTTGGACCCTACTCTGGCAGCTATTTGCCAAGGCGAAAATAACACACTCTCGGACTGGAAATACAGTATGTTTCTAATGCACCTCTACCCAAATGACTGATGGCACAATCTCTGCAAAGAGCTGGAAAATACCTATTTCTAGCTCCATGACCATATTTGGCAATGACCTCAGGAAAAGGAAATAACTCTACTCGTGTCACCCTCCCTTCTTCACTGGTTATTTTTGACCATCCCCCTACAACTCCCTTAACCCCAAGCTCTTTTGTACTCATTTTGATAAACATCAAATGGCTTTTTTTAAAACCCTTAACAAAATGACTTTTATGGTCTGAAGAGTCTAAGGCATCCCAGCTCCTGAGATGAGTGTTAAGATGCAGTCATGTACAACGCATCCCCAGTAGTTAACCCATCCAGCAAGTTGAAACTATTAAAATTAATATTTATTCACGACTGGCGTGAGGCCATGTTTACCCTTAAGGTTGTCATGAAATAAGGTCATCAAGCATTGTTGCATAATTATTTGTACGGACCACACATTCAGCATGGGGGTCTATTAATAGCACATCAAATGTATTCTGTATATCTTCTGTTGCATTAGGTGTCAACCTGATTTATTCATCCCATCCCAATATACTTGGAGGTCATTTATAAAAACTGCCAAAAAGGTTGGAAAAGAGCTTGATCATTTGAGACCAGGCCTTGTGATGGATGTCTCAGAGATGCCTCTAACAGTCTCCCGCTCATTTTCTTTTCCTTTGCATAAAATGATGGGTACAGGGCCACTGTGTTGTGACGGATCATTTACATATTTCAGATAAAAGCTGTTGTTTCTTGCCACGCTTTGAGCAGGAATCCAAGGTTGGCAGTGCTGGTTTAGAGTGAAATGTCTCGTCTCCAAGTACTATCATGGTCCCCAGAGGACAAACCTCTGCGACTTTGTTGATCGCTTGACTTTTTGTAAAGCACCACAAGCAAAATAATCTCCTGTTGGCCATCACTTCATACTAATTTAAGACTAACGACTAAAGTCTGACATTGTAGAGCTGAACCTGACAAGATGAGTGTAAATTGTCCTCAAAAAAAAAAAAAAATCAATGGTGACAGACTGATTTGATTTTGGTAGCAACAAAGATTTCCACTGGCGCCACGATCAGGCTAAACTTACACATCCATTGGCTCTCATGATCTGTGTGGGTTTAAGCAGAGGATGAAATTTGTGTGCTACAACTGTAATGGAGCTTTTCAGGTTCAAGCCTAATAAAATGTTCATGTCAGGCTTGACTTATTGCTGTGTTTGATGTTTGTATGTGCATGTTAACTGCTGACCTCCCGTTCAAACAGTTTCAACCCACTTCAGAGGACGCAAGTGGGCACTGAGTGCCTGGCATGGTGCCAGCCTCATGTCACTGCCTCTCTGGCATTACATCCTGCCTGTTTTTCGCTGCCACCTCCTCCCGGTGAGTGGGCACAGTACTGCGATAGGCTAGATGAGTAGGTTGGTGTTGGAGATAAAGGGGCACTATGCCATCTTCACTTCACACCTGACGCACCGCAGCGCCTTCATACTGTATTCTGCTACAGTGACTGATTTCACAGGATTACCTTAGGAAAGCACTTTTCTTACACAGTACATTTTATCTGTTCAGTTGATACTTTTGTATTTCAGTGAGTGAAACTGTAGAATCAGCTGTAATTCACACAATATATAAACCTGTAGTAAAGTAAAGTGCAGGGTTACAGTGCCTTTAACATGCTCTGTAGTGGCTCTGTGAGGCTGTAATGAGGCTCAGTATTTATTTTGTATCATTCTGGCAATTGCTTATTAGCAATGACCATAAAGTACAACTGAAGCTGATAGGAATTCTCTTAGTTTGATAGATATATATTTTGTCATATATCTAAGTATCTGACCCTAGTATTTTTCCCTGATGAGGGTGTTAAATGAACACCAGGATCACCAAAATCACTCCATCCAATGGTATTTGAGGCTCACTCTGAACCAAAAAATGGCAAGTGACACAAGTGATGAAGATTTATTGTTAAGGAGCCACCAGTGTCAATTAGTGTTAGTCATTAAGTCATAAAGCTAAAGTTTTAAAATGCATCACTTTTGCTATAATTTCACCTGACATCTACACCACCTTAAAACTTTTTGAGCCCTTAAAACTGAAACTTTTGGAAACACGTTTAGTTTGGATGGGCATAAACTTTGGAAACTGTCACCAGCACCCATGTTCACTTCCTGAACAGTCACAATGTATCCTTCCCTGATTCGTCACTCTCCTTTTGAGTGACCCCTTTTCTGAAAGAAGAGAACGATTCCCAATCGATGTTTTCCACCACCATGACGGCCTTATACTGATACTTTTCAGTCTTACTTTTTGCCATTGTGGTTCCCCTTTCATAGTATTTTCTGCAAATGAGCAACTATTTGTCTTAAGTTGACAATCTGCTTCCTGTTTAAACTTGCACATGCATGTCCAGTGTATGAGACTGATCATGTGATATGTGTTTTCAGGTGTTTAATCTTTCATTTTATGTGTGTCAGTGTGGACATACTGTTTGTGTATCGTAAAAGAATTTATCCTCTTGGGACACTGAATATGTCAATCGAATTCCATTGAAACAATAGCTATTGAGCTTTTTCAACCTGGATCAAACTGGTGAGCCGACAGATAGACTGATGATGCTTTTCCCAAAACCACAGTATGATTTCATTGTCTCTTCATATTTATAAAATCGGCTGGGCCATTTTTGAAGAGTCAAGAGAGTCGGCCCCGAGATCCTTAAATTTTTATTTTTTGTGTGTTTGTAAATAAACAGCAAGACTGAAGAATGAATAGTGGAGAGTAGACAACCTTGTGATTCTGCATTAGAGACTGCATTAGTGGTAGCAGATTATAATAGAGGGTCTCCAGGAGGGACCACTCTGCCCCCAGGAACTAACTGTACTAAAAGGTTGTGTATGTTTGTGTGTGAGCTGCCTTTTGACTCTTACCATTCTTATCTGTCCATCAAACATGGGCAGTTGACATCAGCAGGTTTTGTGCAGCATCGCTCTTTGAGTCTTCAGCAGTTTGGCATTAAACATCTGAAGTTGGAAGTGTTTTCCAAAAAAAAGCCTTGACAGTGCAGTGTGTGACTCTTTCCTGTGCATTATCAGCATTTCCTGTCATTAGCAGGAAGTCTGGATGTGATTGAAATAGACTGGAGTGCTATTGACATAGACAGAGACAGTAAGGTCATTATTACTTTGCCCAGAGGAGAGAGACCTCTCTTAGGTCTCTTAAGTGCTTCGCCTTCTACTTTACCATCATCTGAATCCTCTTGTCACCGCTGGCCGTCTGAAGACAGGACCCATCAAAAATGAGAGTGGTATTGAGATGTGTCAAAGTCACAGCAGGAGATGCCTGTCACAGTTAGAGAGTTCTGATCGGTCGATGTCATGGGGAATCACACTCAATGTCTTTGTGAAGCATAAGGGGATCTGAGCAGTTTATCTTTAGTAAACAATAATCTGCCACAAACATAATCTAAACATTATCTTCAACCGGGACCACAAGGAAACCAAGCATTTAGTTTCAAGAAGTTTCCAGGCATTAGTGAAAGTAACTCCTCTGCTTCATCTTTGCAGAACTAACAGCAGTGGCTGCTTCTTGAGGTTTGTAACTTGAACATTGCCATACGGACACCGTGTTTGAACCCACAGTAGTCATGCTTGACTGTGTTTGCGCTCGCAGGCTAGCTCTGTGCTCACATACCATAATTAGCGTAATGAGTTATTTATAGCCAGCTGTGGAATTAGCTGTGGAATTGCCAGGCAGCCTTAGGGCTGATTAAGCCACTTGCCAATCAATTATTTATGGCTTCCTGGAGAAGAGTAGCTTGTCCTCTTTTGTATGCAGCACCATGGCAACACAACAGGAAGCAGAAAGCCTGCGGAGAGGAAGTGCACCCTGTGATAGAATCAGCTGTGCCGTCTCTGTCTGCACCATCTCGCTCTCTCTCTCTCTCTCTCACACACACACACACACACACACACACACACACACACACACACACACACACTGCCCTAATCTAAACCATACTTTTATTAGGAGCCCTCTATGAACTCCCTAGACTCAGTAAAAGGTGTTTATGTTCTGTATTAGAGAGAAAATAAATAAACTGGAAGGATGAAATTAGATTATTCCCAGTTGGCGAGATGGAAGAACCGACTGGGCAATGCATAGACAATGTGCTTTTCATCCAGTCATTGTGAGATCAGGTAAACTACCTCTAGATGATAATAAACACAGTTAATGCGGTTCCCAGGGCACAGGAACATCTATTTCACATTTCCCAATTGTTTCAGGAGTGCAATGTATTCCATTCATTGTGGTCATGAAATTTGGGTTTTCTGTTCTTGGCTGAAGTTATGTTAGGCTTTAACAACAGATGATCAAAATTGTGATTTTTGTGTGAAATTATTTTCTGCCATGTTATGTTGCCCCAACCTTCCTGTGAGTAAAAGTGAATCATTGGTCTGTCAATCAGG
Source organism: Rachycentron canadum (assembly GCA_038496675.1). Taxonomy (NCBI): domain Eukaryota; kingdom Metazoa; phylum Chordata; class Actinopteri; order Carangiformes; family Rachycentridae; genus Rachycentron; species Rachycentron canadum. The sequence goes on from CM076669.1 coordinate 7,627,099, forward strand.
CAGCCAAAAACAGCTGAATATATTTTTTTAGGTTAGAGTACAGAACATTCTGCAAAATCAGTCCTATTTGAGAAATGTCCTTTAAGAGCACTCTGTAAAAGTCTTTAAAAATCTTTTACCATTGGTGGTATCCTTGTTCTTCTGTGTTTTTCTTTTCGTGTATATCTCTCACACCACAGATCAATGCGGAGACATCATCTTGTCAGTAAAATAATAGTACATAACAGCCCAGTGAAAGTGAGCGCAGCCTGTTCTTCTCACCCCATCGACTAATCGGACTGAATCTACCCTCTGCATGTCAGTAAGAGCAGAGCGGGGCTTTGAGTCGAATTTCAATCAGTCTATCTCACTCCTACACAGCTAGTTGGCTTCTGGCTGTGTGGGAGGCCCACGGGACATTGCCATAGGCTGCATCTTCACAGATCTGCCACCCAAATTGAATTTAAAATCCTCTGCAGTTTTTCCTTATCCACTTTTCTCCACTTATATAAACCTTGTCCCTGCAGAAATTGCTGAGCATAACATTTCCAAACTAAATCTGTGAAAAGTTCCCCAGACAGCAAACACAAAAAGAACGACAAGCCCAAAATCTGACACTGGGAGCTTTTATTAGGTTCAACCCAGTAATGATTTCTTAACCTGCTATTCAGAAGACAATGCTGTACAGTACAGTACAGGTAGAGTATGTAAAGGTGTTGGAGCAGGATATGAGTTAGTTATATAATTTTGAAAGTATGACTTGTTCAGTTGGTATATATCAGAAATGATTTTAAATATCTATTAATTAGTTTTAATCTAATTTTCCCAAGCTTTAGACGAAAGAGTTAACTGGCCATTTTGAAAAATAACCAACAAATTAATAGATTATGAATACACGTATCTGCAAAGTTAAACTGATGGTTTGAAATATAGTCACACTCTTGCAGAAAGTTAGATGAGACATAGCTATGACTCTCATGTCTGCACAGTAAACATTAAGCTACAGCTAGCAGCCAGTTAGCTTAGCTTTACTTAAATACAGAAATGTGGAACTTGGCTGTGGCAGGACTGTTTCTAGCTAACAGGGAAAAGGAAATGCCAGCTAGCTGTTGCTGTAGCTTCATTATTTCATTCAGCCGTGAGAGTGGTATCCATCTTGGCAAGAAGGCAAATAAGCATCTCCCAAAATCTTATTGAACTCTTTAAGGATAAAAAAAATTGACTTCAGTCAAAGTGGAATGAGCAAAGATGACCCAGAGATGTGCGTCCATTCCTTCTGGCATTCAACACATTGTCATTGCATATCCCCATGTGTATTTTTTTTTATTTATTTATTTTTTTACCACTTCCTGCCTGCTTTTCTCACTTTCTTTCGCACATTTTTCCCTCGCTAGGCAGTATATTCATTGCCGCGGTTGCTCTGGAAGGACATCTGTTTGCCCAGAGACTCAACAATCCCAGCATGCTTGGCTGTTGCCAAACTTGGGTATGTGTCTTTTTCCTACCTGCTGTCTACTTGTTTGCAGACCAGTCATCGCCTTCTCGTTTACAGCATTTATAGAGAGGATGTACACAAAAGAGTTGATACACAGATGAACATGTACTTCCAGTGCGATGACAAAAACCCACTCTTAAATACACATACAGTACATTGTTTGTAACAACAAATATTCACAATGCCACAAGTCTAAGATAACATGAATGGAAAATAATGAACACTTTATTTAACAGTTTATTGTGCTAGCTTTGAAAGACCGCTGTGTCTATGTATAATACAGTACGCGTACACAAAAGAGAAGAGCCCTACCTCCAAGGGCAAAAGAATGAATAATGTTTATTACTTTGGGAAGCTGGAAAATCTACTGTTGTTTGCAGCAAAGGTTGTGTATTTGAACATGTATTTGTGAGGAATTCAGACAAAAAAAAAAGGTCCTTAAAATTAGCATTTCTGCATCTCTTTGTCTTTCAGTCAACATTATGTTTAAAGACACCGATTACAATGGACTTTTCAAACTCGCATTGACGTTAACCACTATTTACTCTCAATTTTGTTATTAAACTTTGGATATTTTTAATGTTGTCCTGACATGTGCCCTCTTAAGAGCCAACTGTGGCTCAGGCATTTGTCCGGTTGCTTCACATGAGCCTACGAAGCCAAAATACAGTAGGCGTGCACCTGTTAGTCTTGTTGATATCTGTCATGCTGCTTTGCAGTTGCTCTGCCTTGTTCTACTTCAACACAGGCAGCTTTATATTTACTTTTTGTGTTGCAAGTCTCTTCTGCTCCCACCATGACTTCCAAGCTCTGCATGAGGTGTTGACTTCATTAAGCAAACAGACCTAGAGTTACAAAATTGCTGGTGTTTGTTTTCAGCATTGTATGAATGTTATTTAATTTAATTTAGATCTGTGTTTTCATCCTTATGTTTGTGTTTTCAACATTATGTCCCATCTCCTCTCTCTCTTTCCCATACATTGACATTTATTCTCAATTGCCTTGCAATGTCTCAGACATATAGCAATTCCTTGTGTGTTTTGTTGCCTGTGCACATTTTCCTCTAGACACCCACAAACACATACACACACACATCATGTTTGCATTACTCAATGAAAACCGACCTGTATCGTGTGTAGCTGTTATTAATGAGACAAATGAACAAACTCTCTTGTCTTTCAATATTTTTATCTCTTCCTTCTGTGTGTTTTGTAGCATTTGTCTTAAAAAGAATTACTAAATGACAATTATATTCTGGAATAGCTGATTAGTTGTTTTGTCTATGAAATGTTAGAAAATAGTGAGTGCCCAGAATAATTTCCCACACTCCAAGGTGACGCGTCTTCCTGTTTTGTCTGAGCAACGATCCAAAACCCCAAGATCTTCAGTTTATCATCATATGTAACAAAGATAAGCATCAAATTCTTCATATTTTAGAAGCTGGAGCCAAAATTGTTTGGCATTTTTTCTGAAACAATTGGTAGATTATCAAAATTAAAAATTACAAGCATTTCATTTGTGTCAGATTTGTTTTTTTTTCCTCAACTGAACAAAAGTGGCTGCACAGGCCATTCCTTGCAATTTAACCTCAGCTAATTGCTGATTAATAACTACCCAAACAACTGTAGGGGTGCGCGCGCGCACACACACACACACACACACACACTTTCCCTGCTTGTTCTATCCAATTAAATCCATCATAAAGATTACAAGGCAAGTGTATAATAGGAACACAATATCTCGGCAGTCATTACCCGAGTTGGCCTGGTTCTCATTACCTGGAGACCTTGCAGGAGCTTCCAGCCCCACACACACACACACACACAAATATATTTATGGCTGGCTTCTCAATAATAACACCTGGTTTTTGAGTGGAAAATGCTCAGTGTCAGCACAGCGACTTGTAAAACATCCTATGAATTCCTGTATCAGCAGCTGACAGGCAAACACAGAGGGAGGATGGGTACAGTCACACAAATTTGTCTCATACTGTCTGTGCTGTGTGTTTCAACATCCACAATGTTATTGCAAGTGTATGTGTGTGTGTTTTCACTCTTGACCTGAGGCTCTGTGAATCTATTGGTTTCTTTTGATACACATCTTTTCAGCCCTCCATTGAATGGTCATACTCACATAGATGCATATACACAAATAAGTATTTACCCTTTTTACATTACAGATGAATACAAAAGCTAAAAAACGTGGAGTCATTGGTCATTATGGTTTGTTAAACATGAACAACCCACCTGCTGCAGACACATGCTCATGCATACAAAGCTAAACACTTATACTAAGTACAGACAGATACTACTGTTCACATGTACCGTATGGAAATGTGCAATGACCAAGACAGCACACGGCACCCACACACACACACATCTTGTAATGTGTTTGAACTGGAATGTGAGTGGCTCTGTTCATTGCCTTGGAAACGGCAGGCTGGCTGGTGGAGGTAGTGGCTCTGCAGAATAATGATGTTATCGCTTAACTGGGGTCAGTTCAGGACAGACCCCCCAGAGATCTACTGTACACACACACACACACACACACACACACACACACACACACACACACAGTCATGTTAGCCAGTTACCTACATTTTTTCCTTAAATGGAAATTGTATTCAAATCAGAAATTTTGAATATTCCCACAAAGAAAATGTGACAAGCTGAATTCTCTAATGCAACAGGCTGCAACTAATCTGATACCCCTGATACTAGTGTGTATTTATAGTGTCTCTTCATATCACCAGCTATCAGTTCCCCCAAACGCTCTGAATATATAAACACTCACGACTTTAAATCACAGAAATGTCTTCATTCATTCAGATAAATAAGGAGACGTGATTAAAATTAGCAATTATTATTCTAGCTTTATATACATCTTGGTGTAATATAGTACTAACATTTAGCATATGTATATTAATTCTTCAAACTGGAGGAATCAAGCCTGGAGAGAGGTGGCAGAGGGAGTTTGGCATCCGGTTATAGAGTTTATTTCCTGTGTACTTGTTTTTAATGTTGCGTTGACATTTAGAATAGCATGTTATTGCACAAAACGGCCTGTTTCTAGCAGGCTATGTTGTGTGACTCCTGGTGATGACTGCACCAGCACAATATCAGGCAGCATTAACACAATGCATACATGTGGCTGATCCGTAACCAATATCACTACTAACCTGAACCCTAAACTTTAAACTAAAAATTATACAGCTTTTGTCCACAGTTAATGTTCTTTAGTCTGAAATTTGTCCCCAAAAGTAGCCTGACACACATACACACACACTCTCATACTCAACAGGGCATCATCCTACACATTCACTTCACAACTAAAAAAAAAAAAAAAAAAGACAAGTGTTTGTTTCACATCTTTAGATGTTTTTTCTCAGTCGGATGACCTGTGTCTATAGCAGTAAAAGAAACTTCAGTCTGTTTTCTGTCACCTACATATTACTATTGTGCACCTCCACACCTACACACTCCAACCACCTCCACCCCCCACCCCCCACACCACAATCCCCTAGCTGCCCCTCTGCTCTTGCCAGTTCTCATCTCTCATTTCTTCACTGGGGAGAGATACACATTGGTGCTTGCTGTGGTTGTGGTCAATTCACGTTCGATTCACTCAATTCAGAATGTAAGCTGAAACTGGTGTTTATTTGCTACTCACAGGGGCATTCATTCTTGATTAAACTGCAACAAACTGATCCCCATCCTAGCCTCCATCCCTCCAATTTCACATTCCTACATCCCTTCTTCCTCCAAAGCAACATTCTTTCAGTCACAGTGGTTGTGTTTCGCTTTAACCGAGTTCTGCTTCAACAATTTCTTTCTTTCTCTCTCTCTCTCTCTCTCTCTCTCTCTCTCTCTCTCTCTCTCTCTCTCTCTCTCCTTCCTGGTAGTAGTGGCCTTGGCCTCACTGTTGTATAAAGTGTGGAGAACAGTATCTTTCTTTTACACAGCAGCTAAGTGGATTGTTCAGAAATTGGCTTGAACCTTGTGCTGTATTGACTCCATCACTGAATAGTAGTGTTTATATTTAAGAAGACACAAAATGACGTAAAGAAATGCTCTTGATTTGGCACATGCAGTAAGTTTTAGGTAGGAAAGTCGGAGCCAGACTCACCTTGAGTACTAACCAAGTCCCTGTCTTTTTTGACATTTTAATTCTTCAAATTAAAGTAAAAGACCTATATTTAAATCACTAGAGTGAATCCATTTTGTGTGAAAAGCTTTGCTGTCAGAAAATACAGTTGGCATTAACTGGCATTTTTATAAGCTTTAATTTCTGGATAGTGGATTGATTGTTAGTGTCTTGGATTTGTGGCCACATGTGTGAAGAATTTTGAGTCCACCAAGTTCTGCTTGCACTAACTGCTCCTGCTTATTTCACATGTTGACAGTTATTAATATCTTTAATGTCCACTGTGTGTGTGTGTGTGTACAAACTTGTGTGTTGGAATGATAATGTTAATGAGCTGCAGGCATGTCTCTCTTAGTTATTTATAAAGTGTTTTGTGCTCAAGGGTACATACAACTCCCCCCCTATCCTGTTACGTTCGTGTCCCAGTGAGGACACAAAAAACACTCCTGTTGCTTTCCAGGGTTGTCCTGTGTCTCTCAGGAGGCCTGTGTCCAGATATATATAACTATGAGGAGACTGTTTGCCTCAGTAGTTAGGTGTGTGAATGTGTGTGTGTGTGTGTGTGTGTGTGTGTGTGTGTGTGTGTGTGTGTGTGTGTGTGTGTGTGTGTGTGTGTGTGTGTGTGTGTGTGTGGGTGTGAGAAAGAGGTATACTGAGAGAGTTGCGAGTCAGGGATGGCACCTTTGATTCTATCACAGGGGTCACATCCTCTCTACAGGCACACTGCTTCCTGTTGTGTTGCCATGACGACGCTGCATACAATAAAAGGACACGATACCCTCCTTTCATCCATGAGCTGTGTTTGTCTTACACATCACTACATAGAAACAAATACACAGACAAATACACACTGTCCACATCCATTGGGAAAGAGTAGACACAACATACTCACACTCTCTCTCTCTGCCTCTGTTTGGTTATAAATACTCATGTACCAAAACAGCAGCACAAATTACGTTATTGCAACACAAGAGACCATCCAGTTACAGGTTTATATGATCAGTTAAGCCATGCTGGCATGCCAGCCGTGTTAACTTACTAGAAAATAGGTCACTATATTGAGATATTCACCAATCACATCACTGTGGATTACCAGATGCAGCCACAGCCCATCAGTACATTAGATATTGAAAATTAACCGGAGGATTTGGTGACAATAAAAATGTTTCTCATGGTGAATCTAATGTGACCAGATCAGAAACTGCAGCGTTTCATGCCACAGTGTATAATTATATTTGGTCTCAAAGCCCTGCTGTGGTTTTGGTATTCCTGAAAACAGAAAACCTGTGACTTTGCAGAGCTTGAATTCACAGGCAATCTGTTTCTCTCTTTTGTTGAAACTTTGGTGAACGCACAACACTGCACAAAACAAAGCAAATATTTCACACAGAGTAATAAAATAATTGTTCCTTTGCAAATTGTTACTCATCCCTGCATGACAACACACCTAAAACCTTTATTTTCCCTTAAATATTAGTATTTATATTTTTTTATTTATTTGACACACACACACAACACAACCTTTTCATATTCATATTATTAATATTGTGCCCCAATATTACTGTCTCAAACCCATGTGTGGGGGAGGGAGAGTTTTTTGACTGGCTGTACTGAGGTGGCTGTGCAGGGAGCAGTTAAGCTTGGGGACATTAAGCTTTCCCTTACTACTGAAATGAAATGACCTCTCGGGGTAAGCAGCACTGTGTGTCTGTGTGTTCAGCAAAGTGGGTGCACGCAGAGGCTGCCAAGGTATGCTCATTTACAACATGAGTGCGACTGTCATTTTCCATTATTACATTTAAATGCAGATTTAGATTTAAACAAAATTGGCCCATTCCAATTTATTCCCACCTCTTATGTCCAATCCATGTCTACCCACAATTCAGCTGGTGTTTTCATCTGCTGCCGCTGATGGGTGATTCTGCTTATGACTCATCAATCACTGTCAGCAGTCAAACATCCAATCAGAGGGACCTTGCCACTGTCACGTCCAATCCAATTGATGGTGGAATTTTTCATCTTCCTGTTCAATCAGACTGAAGATGTCGACTATCTCTCCTACCAGATATGTTTCATCTTTTCAGGGCCAAATGAGTTTTACCATTCATGGAATAGATTGTCTTAAATAAGTTCATTAACAACATCTAATGGATGCTTTCAGTTGATTACCGATGATTCTCACCCTGCACACAAACTACAAATCCTTACTTTGAGGTTGAGTGTCTGAAAAGGGAAGCAGCACTGAAGTGCAGCAAATCTGATGCACCAGTGCACACAATGAGATTAAAGTTAATTAGGCACTTATTCTTAATGTAGAAAACTGTCTTTGACTTCACCACATGGTGACAAGTCGTTTACAATGCTGTACTGCAATTATTGTATTAATTTGAAATTATTACTTTATCCTGATTTTATCTAAATAGAGCTTTGACAGTTCATCATTACTCATTAATCAGAGCCTGTTTGGGTGATTGGCAAACACAACTAAAGCAGTTCATCAAACATTTAGTGGTTTCAACCACTCAAATGAAGGATTTGATGGTTTCTTTTGATGGTAAATTTAATATCTTGAGGTCTAGGATTGTTAATTGGACAAAACAAACTGAGGATATGGGCTCTTAATATTATATTACATTAATATTTAACCAAGAAAATATTTGCCAGAGTAATCAGTAATGAAAATAATCATTACTTACATTTAAATAAAATGACCACCTGGGGACTTCGGGTTTGATTGTGTATAATAGAGATCAGCTATTTGTGCTGCCATTTTCAGTGAGTAGATAAAAGCAACTGCAAAATTAACACTTGGATTAAATGCAAATTGAAACACAAAGTGTGTGTGGGAATTGCTGTAGGCTTGGCAATGACATAAACTGTGCATATATTAATCCAGGACATAGCGGCACTTCACAAAGTGACTAATGAAATTATAAATGACTAATCCACAGAACTGGTGACTGGTCAATGAGAGAAGCCTGATTCAAGAGAAGCAATGATTCAAACATAGATGTCCCAGTAGCAAACATTCAAACAAGCTTTCAGAATGACAAATCAATAGATTAGTGTATTTGATGCATTTTTGTATCAGCATTGCTGCATTGTGTAACAGTATTGTTAGTTTATGATTCAGCTGAAGTGCTTTGCTTTGAGGTATCCATCGGGGTACCACACAATGTGTCATTCCAGACTTGGGAAATTGATTTACAGAAATCCCTTCTGTGACGTGACAATCTAAAGGTGTCAAATACAAGTGAGATTTCATTGCATACTTGCATTAGTGCTGCAACAGAAACTGAACAGTTTTTTTAGTATTGCTTGGTAGATGAAATAGTGTGCTGTTACTGCTAGTGCTAATTCATATTTATATTTTTTCTTGAAATTTCTTTGAATTTCAGAGCATCACATGCATAAGAACCAAATATGGCCACTAAGCACTCATGTATGATTTAAAGCATGGATGTAGGTCTGCATATTGACGGCGGGGACCATTTTCTGGGAGGAAAGAATTGTCCCAGCCAATATTTGAGTGAACATTATGCTTGAGATAAATCTGATGTGCATGACATTATATGTTGACAAAGCATTTGTTTGGCTGTATTAATAAATCATCTTTGTTTTGAAGGTTGTTCCATATTAAGACCAAACCTACGCCCTTGGTTAGAAGAGCGCAGAACAAGGAACACTTTATAACAGTCATACTATAGCACGCACATGTTTATCATGTGCAGTAACAACTACAATCAGAAGACTGCTATAAACTGTGGTTTCTCAAGATGATTTCTGTTTTGATTGCAATTACATAGAAAAGTAGAGCTGGAACTTGGGGTCAGTCATTTCTCTCACTGTAATACATTGGCTGATTTCAACCCATCAATTAGAATCAACAGTAGCTGTATTCAAGTGCATCTTGTAATATATGCTGACAGTTGTGGTGCCAGCATGGCTGACAAAAATTGTATATTTGCTGATGAATTAATCAGAACTATATTGTTAAATTTGGACTAGTTTACCACTTTGTATTTGACTTGGGATTATCAAACAGTGGCACTTTGAGTCCTAGGTTATATGGACATCTTGAGATAAGGTCTCCCTGTTACAGTATGTTGTAAATGTTTTAGTTTAGATAAGTGTCAGCTACATGTCTGAGATGTCATAGTCCTCATCCACAGCTTCCCCTGCTGAACATCACAAGCTTTTTGTGAATGACTGTCCCATTGTTACAGATTGCTTTTTATCTACTGAGCTGTAAATGTATCTGCTTGTTCTCCCCATCTTTCGCTCATTTTCCCTGATAGTCACACTCACTCTGTACCAACACCTATTTCTGACTGACTTATGATTCATATGCTCACGTGGTATTATGCTGCCAGCCCATGATCGATTTCTTGGCAGATTTGTGCCTTCACACCTACAGTCGAATGCTTTTGCTATGTAATCACACAAAGTATGTTGGAAATCCTTTTTTCTTTCACACCTAAAGGTTCATCAGCTCTTGGCCCACTCACCACTGACATTGCCTCCGCTTTTGTGTCCCCGCAGGAATCAATCGGCAGCCACTTAGAAATGAGGGGGTTTTAATTAAATAAATGGAGCACATCATTGCTGGCGTAGGGGAAGGGGACAAGAAGAACTGTGAGAAGGGAAGAGTGCAGAGGGCAGCACAATCTGTTGTTTTGGGATCCCTCCCTGGGTGCAGCCATGACTCAATCGCCCTCTGAAACACCCCGACCCTTGCCTGCATTCAGACACACACACACACGCTTTATAGTCCATCAGGTGTGTGACTAACCATGTCAGTGTGACTGAGGATGAGCCTCACTAGTTCACTAGTCCCACCCCATCCTCCCTCCTACACACACACACACACACATAAACACAGAGCCATCACTGTTTCCCATCTGTCACCCTCTACTCAGCAGACAGCAGTGTCGCCTGTCAAAAGTGCTGGTCATTGATTGCTACTGTAAGGTGGGATGGGCCCTGTGGTATTGAATTTCAAATGACTGCAGTAAACTATGGGGCTGGTGTAGGCAGTGGCAGCTGTTTGGGCACAGTGCTCCCTTTGTAGGGGCCAGCTGACTCAAAAGATCTCATCATAGACGGTTAATACTTAGCTGTTGTATCACCGGCTGATTCATACCATCCAGCTTAAGTTATTCACAGTGCATTGGCTACATTGAATGCTGCCTTTTAAGGGGGTACTCCAGCGATTTTAGTATTACTCTTCTATAAAGTGTGGGGACTCACAAGAGACAGATTAAAAAAAGAACAGTCATATTGAAGCAGCAGAGGCCACTTTATCTCTTTTATTCCCTAGTTTGGACCAAGCTTTAAAGCACAGGAACCCACATTTTTAGTAGCGTCCCACACAAACACATCCACCTCCACTCCTCCAATTTGTCTTTCTGTGAAACATTTTAAGTATCAAGTATTAGCCAAGATAACCCTGATGACATCACAATGACATCACCAGGGTTATTTTCCTCCAGAGTCACAGAAGACATTGAAATTCTTATCATAGACCTAATAATACCTAAAAGTGGACCCTGTGGTAGGTGAACTGAACTTAATGTAGAATAGTTGGAGTGCACCTTTCACCTTTCACTTGCTTCATTTTTCCTGTGCACAATGTACTTAAACATCAGACTGTAAATGGAGAAAGGCCGCTTACATTTTGGATTAGGAATTTAGTCCAATTAGAAAGGGAGAGAACTTCATACACTGCACTTCTCATCAATGTATCGCTGGTCAGCTTGTTTGTTGCAGTGATAATATAGATTTATTTCACTGCCCCCATGTTTGTTTTCAATGCGGCCATGTTCGGGTAAGCATCATGTTCTGTGCTTTCTGAGAAACACTCGTTGGCTGACAGGAGGAGGAGGAGGAGGAAAAGGAGGCTAAGGCCAAAGCAAGTCTCCATGTCCCACCACATCCTCAGGTTACTCATCAGCCTCATCCATTATTGCTGGCCCTCATCCATAATGGATGAGCAGGTACAATGCCACATGGCTCCGGAACCGACACTCCCAATTCTCTCCCCTTCAACCACCAACACCGCTGCCGCCATCCTGCCAGATATCTCCACCACCATGGAGCGTCTTTATCATGTCTCTGGGCTGTGACCTACATATAGGGAACAGGGACAACTTGGGGAGGTAGAGGAAAGACGGGATGGTGAGGCAGAGAACAAGAAGAAGGACAGACGGATTGTAAATTTGCAGAGCAATAATTCAACAGGAGGGTGATAAAACATACTGTGCTTGGTGATCCTATCTAATGATCATTTCCATTTCACATCAGCACAAAATAGTTTGTACCTTAAGCAAACAGTCTATCCATAATGATAACTATTAGCATCTACTAAAACTGGCACTGCGCTTGCTTGCAGCACATCCAACATTAAGTTCCAGATAATAACATTAATGATGACTTGCAGCCTCTCACCAGAGTCTCCTCTCTATCCCTTTTCCCTTTTATAGCAAAGAGTTCCTCAATGCAACTGCTCTGTATCTAGTCACTGCTCCCCTGCATTTGACAGTCAAGAGGCACTTGTTTGACACTGGGAAGTAAACTGGAAAGAACTCATGAACTGTTCCAGCCTGGAGCTGATGTTTGCCAACTAGACCTTGAAAACAGCACGATGTGTTGTCATTAAAGGAGACTTTAAATCCTTGACTGTAATTTGCAGAATATTTTACATTGAATGGCAAAAAATATTGTCACTGTAGATAAACAACTTGTGAGTAATTACTTTTCCTTGTTCCATAGTATTTTTTTAGTTTATGGAGTAATGTATGAGGCCAGACCGACACTGAATGCTGATTATACAGTGACATCCCAAAACTCCTCATTCACAGGCTTCTTTCCTATAAGTGCAGTCAGTGCTCCTTATCAGCCATGTGTCTTGTCAAGGTGTCCTTGAGCAAGATCCTGTAAGTCATGGAGGAAAAAGTAAGTCCAATAGATGCCTGAAAAGTTAATGTAATATATCCCATCCCAGTTCTGTCTCCATGTGACATCTCTGCCTAGTCTTCCCGCTTTATTTTAAGGCAAGGGTAGCTGCAGCGTTAGCTCAGAGTTGCCATTACTTATTTGGACTCTGTTCTCATGGAGAGACTGACTCTTCTGGGTGTTTTCTAACTGGGCTATGGGAGCTTAAAGTAGGGTACCCCCTAACTAGGTTATATACAGACTACTACAACTAGGCCTTATGTTGTCTCGTCACTCTAATGAGGCTAAAGTCCATCTCCCCAAAAATTCAATCTAACTTTTCTAACTTGGTGACATGTAGACACTTCAAGGAACAGTTTGACATTTTAGAAAATTTGCTTATTTGGTTTCTTGCCAAGAATTGAAATACTAGAAACCACACAGACTATTATTACAGCATGAGATTTTTTTTGTCTCCCAAAGATCCTAATGAGGAGTTTGACATAAAGCCATTCTTGTAAACCTCTTTGCCTGAGAGCAACTCCCAGAGTCCCAGGCTTGTTATTTATTTATTAGATCTGGGATGTTTTTCAATTTGTTAAAATGTTTCTTAATAGTGTGATGTGGCTGGTTAGTCTTTATATAAAGTTACATTTCTTCCTTCTTTGAATTAGTGGGATATATAAAATTTTGTCTATAAACATGGGTCTGTTAAAATTCTAAAATAAATAAATAATTAAAAATATTTAACTTTTTAAAATATTTTTGAGATTAATATGATTATTAATGTATTCTATCTTGATTTTTGTATTGATTCACATCATATAACAGCATGATGCAGTCATTTTGGTGCCTTTTTTTATGTTCTTATTGTCTGGTGCAGTTGAACTATTGAACCTTTTTCAGTCCAATTATGTTTTAGAGCGATAAAATCCAGTATGAATAGTGATAACTGTGATAATTGTGCCTTGGATTATTTCTTGGCTGGTACCAGTAACCATCTCAGTACATACAGTTAGTGGTAGGCAATTGACAAATATATAATGTATAATATACAATGTATCACGCCTTGGTCCAAGTGGGATGTAGTAAATAATTTGTGAGAAAATTTGTCACAAAAGTTTTAAGATGCTGGCTTGGTAACTGTTTTTTTTTTTTTTTTTTTTTTTTTTTTACTGGTCAATAAAAAACAGCACTAAGGCTTAATTTCTCTGGGATACTTGTTGAATATCCTTGTTTTTTGCTGTTTTTTTTAGGTGTCAACTCCACTGATGAATATGCAGTCAACAATAATCATGTAATACAGACAAATGTTGCAGGGACGAGAATCAAGTTTTTTTGTTTTGTTAAGTATCAAAGGGTTAAATCCTACATATAGGAATTTCTTTATATATATATATATATATATATATATATATATATATATATATATATATATATATATATATATATATATTATGATATTGATATAGGTTAAGGCCATATCGCCCAACCCTTATCATTGCTGGTTGCCTAGCAACTGGTTCCAAGAAATAGTCCTTCAGTTTTTGTGCAGACTAAACAAGCAGGATATAAAATGTTAATTAAAGAGCTTTCTATGTTCTGGTAGGCTGATCGTGTCACTTTAGGACAGAGCCAGAGCACCTGTAGCTGAGACAACCATGGTAAAGATCCTCTCATCTAACTCTCAACAAGAAAGCAGTGGAAGTTTATGTCCCAAAATGTTCGAATACCCCTGTAAACTGTGTCAGAACTTCAGATTTTGATGACAGATTATAAAGTAGTGCAGGGAAGACACCGTACCAACAGAAAGTGGATTTCACAAACTTCAGTGTCATCAGGAAGATCAGAATTTATGACTGTGAGTGGCTCTGAGTCTCTGCCTGAAGAGGGAGTTTATCAGAAAGAAGAGTTGATGGAAAATCATCTTCTGTCCTTCATATTGTCACACCTTTGATTAATGTAATTTTTCACTCACTTTTTTCCTCTAAACTGAATGTGTGTGAGTGGGCCAGTCATCTGCCACAGCAGTATTACTCAGTTCAGCTCACAGGACACTTTCCCGAGCATAAGAAACAAAGACAGGTCTGTTTCTATGGTTTCTCACATACTGGAGATCTGAGTGGAATTTTACATAGACAAGACTAATGGATAGGCTGCACCAGCCGACATTTAACAAATACCAAGGAGAGGTAGAATGATGGAGAGGGCAACTTCATGTGCGAGCCATTCCACGGTAACATTTTTTAGTTATTGCATCTGTCATTGTGTTGCTCATTAGTGAAATGAGGTGCAGTCGTTATATCATAGCTAACCTCAAGTGGCGTCACAGGTGGCACGGCAAAAAAAAAAAAATCCTTCCGAGAACAAGCTCAGATGCCAGTTAGGGCCCAAACAGAATATACCCACACATACAGTACATACACACACAAATCCTTTCCCTCCTGTTGGTCAAAACAGGAAGCCCACCAAAAGAGCTTTGACAAACATGCCCTCCTTTCTCCAGGCTCCTGATGCATCACACAACGGATGGGTGTTTTTCTACAGATGGAGTGTTGGAAAACTCCTGCCTTGCCCTTCATATGACACACTAACAGAGAGGAAAGTTTCCATTAACCGTTGGACAGCAGCTGACACTTGTGACTTTAGAGGAAAGTGAAGGCTGAGGGACAGGGGAATGGAGATTCAAAGCCATACGGCTGAGCAAAATGAAAGAAGCTGATTATGTTTGTAAAGTGTATTATGCAATCTAAAAGTAACCAAAGGTAAACATGTCTGAAATGGATGGATGAAAGAGAGCTCTCACATCTACCAGATGACCACACGAGTATCAAATAGGTCATCTGTCTAAATGAATCATAAAAAGTTTGTAATAAATGAATAAGAAATGGAAAATGATGAAGGCCCAAGTGCTGTTTAAAATGACTGCTCGGCATCACTTGTGTTATGACTCAGAGAAATTGAACCACAGCCCTCTAAACCTTGTCAGTGTGTTCTGTAATTTAATTGCAGGGCACACTGTGTTCTTTTTAAACTTAAGTAGACCAAACTGACTTCCTGAATTGCAGTGAACCAGGTCACCACCATCAGGACAACTGATGAGTTTGAATGGGCAGCGCTTTTTTTGAGCTTCCTTTCGTGTGGGCCCTTTAAAGAGGAGTAATCCTTGCCCAAACCACAGAGCTGAAGCCATTGAATTTCACACATATGTTTAGATATTAGTCACGCAGCCAATAATGCTCCTAGAGATGAAGAAAGTTGGTTGTAACCTTGAACATTTTAAAGTAATTTCTCCACCCTACTATCTTGGCATCCACAGTAGTTGGAAATGTGTCATTTTAACCAACAAAACAAACACAAGTCTGAGTTATGTCTTATATTTTTTCCCAGTGTCATACAGACAAAATTTCTGCCTCTCTGGTCCCTCAATCAGGAATAGAGATTCTAAGTTATAACTGGCTCTCTCCTGGCTTTCTGTCACAGCAAAGTGACTGTTTTCCCCAGACAGACCCGGGTAATTGGAACAGTGGATTGAGGGGTAGACACACACACACACACACACACACACACACTCTATATACACACACACATACACACAGGTCATTACATTTACCACTAAGCATCCCCATAAGCCCAAGCAGGCATATCTGACATATCCATCTGCTATGGTAGGATCATGCTGGATCTGCCTCTCTCTCTTGCTCTCTCTCTCTATCTCTCTCTTTTGGCCCCTCTCACTCTCTCGGTCCCTCTCACTCTCTCTCTAAATCGGGGTAAGGGGTGTGCCATTGGTAATGATGATGGGGACATGACATGTAATCACGGGGTTGGTCACAGCTTGGTAACTAAGCAGGGCTATGATTTTACCCACATTTACATCTCTTCTGGAGCAACATGTAATATTGGCCTGGTTTTCTGCAACAAAATGAAAAAGACAGTTGAAATTCTTAAAATCCTTTAATCCTATAAGGATGACTGGTTTTTTATGGATTGTGTCTGTTGTTGCCTACATATCACTGATCCTCCCTGTTTTTCTGCCTCTCGCCTTTGTGTGCATAACTTTATTGGATTTTATGTTGAAAAGCTTGAAAATATGAGTAATAATACTGCTTTTATTCTATAAAACTTTTCCATTTCTCAATTTAAGGAGAAATTTGCCAAAATAAAATAGAAAAATTGGCAAAATTTAAATCTGCCTCTGATCATATAATGCAAATTGTCAGTACTTGACAGTTATTGATACTTGGTGCAGACACATTTCATATGACAGAAGTGTCACTACCTGGCTACCTAGTTTCCCCTCTTTATCCCTAACTGGCTTTATATTAACTGTACAGAATTCTATTAGATTTTTTCTCAGCTAACAATAAATCAAATAACCATATTTCACAACATGTCATACTGTTGCTTTAGAGCTATGACTGGGTATTTGGGTTATTTGCAGTGTATTTATATGTTTAAGCATCAGATGTGACCTGTTGAAAATACAGTTTATTTATTCCAGTCTGTCTCACATCACATTCTGCCTCACTTCAAAACCCTTCACCTCTCCCTCCCTCCAACACACATATGTCCATTTGTTCTCCTCCCCCATGGTAGGAAGGTCAAGGTCCCTAGGTACTACAGGGCAAGGTGTGTGTTTGTGTGTGTTTACGTGCATCTTGAGTGTGCGCACACACTTGCTCTAAGGTTCTTTTGCACCAAGAAGCATAGGTCCTAGTATGTAACCCTGCCTCTCTTCCTCCTTGTACCGTCTTTCTCTCCCAGGGGAAAAGCCCCCATGTGAAAGGGAAGCAATAGGGTGTAAAGGGCACCGAGTTCCCATTGGATCTACTCCTCTATGCCCCATCTGTGCCCAGTCCATGCCACTCTGCCTTGGACATTGTAGAAGCTCTGTGCTGGCTTGAGGAAGCAGGCACTTGTAATGTACCCCTTCTCTTGCTCTCTGCACATTCTGTGGGTTAAGCAAAAATCTGATGTGGCTCTGTAATTAAGTTGCCATTAATTGTTTTGCCTGGTCCCTGGTGGCACTCTCAGACTTTGGGGGAAGAGAACAGCAGATTTATAGGGCTGATGGGCTCCACGCCTAACTGAACAACTAAACACAGGGAAAACGATTCTTAATTACTGCCTGTTGCCACTAATTTACCCAAAGTCACCTCTGCCAGAAAGCTAACTAGCCCTCGCAGTCTAAGCACACAAGCTTCTTCTCTTTTATAATTTTCCATTCTATCAATACATCATGTATAAACACCTCAAAATTAACCTGTATAATTTTTAGCAATCTTGTTTTTAAGACTGAAACAGATGCAGCTTAAGTTTGATTCTGCAATATTTTTGTCTTGTGTATTTTGTTTTCCATTTTCATTGCCATTGGATTCTGAAGGCAACATTTTCCATGAGCGTTGCACGAGTCTAAATTTGGAATCTCAGGTGGTTTCTCTGCTCTGGAGGTAATTGAATCAAGACTATTTATATGCCCTACATTTTATGACATGTAAATGTTCACTGGCCTGAATGAAATACACTCTCCAGCTCCACTGATAGCCTAGCCAGATGTAAATACAGAGGATATCGATGGAAAACAGAGCATGGAAAACATGTCCTGGAGGGCTGGGGCATTACCACCCAAACCCCGCCAACACCCTTCTATGGCTCGTCTATGTCTTCGCACACTCCACACACAAGTTTGTATGTTGATGGCATACTATAACCATACACAGTCTCCTCCATTCACGCGCCCATATGTGGGGCAGGGCGGGTCGCTGTCCTGACAAAGTCTGGCCTCAATGGGCACTTGAGGTGAATTATTGTTTGTGAGTGGAAACTTGGCCAGATAATCTCAGTCCTGCTGGCTCAGGGCTGACTAAGACCACTGTCTCCTTCCCTTCACACACACATACATGCACACTCTATACGCACACTCATCTTTTGTTTTACCATCTCTATTTCCAGTTCACATTTATTTGCTGACTCTTTGCCTTTTACAATAACACCTTGTCTGTATGTGCCGTTACTCCATCTTTCTCTTCCTACAACTTCTGTTTTTCCTTTCTCTATTTCTATCCACTTTTTCCCAACAACTCTGGCCTTTATCCTGCAGGCCATTCACCTCTCTGTGGCTGCCCTTGCCAGTGCCTGCAGTAAATTCCAGAGGTAGTTGGAAACACAAACATGAGCAACCGAGCAGCTCAGTCATGATAGACCCCTCCTTTACAACCACCGCACCTACCCACCACCTCTCACTCAGCTTTCCTCCACAAAAGGGGTCTTTGTGTGTGAGACTGCTTCACAAGGTCTCACTTCAGATCTTCGCTTAGATGTTTACCTGCATCATAGGTGTAATTTATGCGTCTGTGTCTCCAGTTGTATTGCCAGTCAGCAGAGTGTGAATGTTAATCATATAATTGAACTCCTCCAGCAGACATAAACCAATGTTTGGACGTTTGTGGATTTCAGGAAAAATGTGATTACAGTAATTGTAGCAGACTAATGATGTGTTAGATGAGGAAGGTTTGTTATTACAATGAGCAGGACACATCCCTAATATAAACTTTGTCTGATTGATATAGCTACTGTCCTTCTTGGATAATGGGTCTAAACAGTCTAATGTTAATGCATTCTTCTAACACTAAGCCCAATATGATGACATGTCTAAAGTGAGAAATACAAGAACCAGTTACCATCTGGACTTTTGATTAATTTGCAATTGGAAAATTCTCACACATCATCAAATCCGATCAGCAGTCTTTCTCTAAAGTATGCAACACAATTTTTCCTCTTCCTCTTCAAAAGGAGGAAGCCCTCCCCAACCCAGTCTAACTCTTTGCCAATGTGCTGAGCCAGTGGAAAATTCAACGTCTGTTCAAGAAACAAAGTGGTGTAGAAAGATTGCTTGACCAAAGGAAGCAATATTCATACAGCGTGTCCTCACTGATAGGGACTTGGTTGTGTAAGTTGACTAATGCAACATCTTCATTGTAGCATTTTCCACTTGCCTTGGCTGAAAAAGCACATGATCTCCAAGTGCACCATAGGCATTTCCACCACAGTCATATGTTTATTTAAAAAAAATGTTTAGGAAATAACTGTTAATCTGTGTGGCTTGTGATTTATCCTTTCCATTCCCTTTGGCTTTTCTATTTTGCATTGTTACTTGAGCAAACGTCTAAATCAGTTCACAGCAGCGTGTTATCTAAAAATGTGATTAGATGCCGAGTCTGCAACTAAGTTCCACTGAGTTAGAACAGCAGACGCATTCACGAGGTGCCAGTTGCTAGACACTCTTCGACTGAACCTGCAATTATTTGTCAAGCTATCTCATGGTGTGTAGAGCTCTACCCCAGTAATTAAAGTTCTATGTTGGGGTGAACACACACACAAAACACACACACAATCACAGCTTTTTTGTTTATTCTCAAATGTGACAATGTGTTACTTTGGCCTAACTTTTTTGTGCCATGTGCTCCCTTTCAACTTAAGTTAATAAAGTGGTTTTCTTGTTTTTAATAAATGCAAAATTTACCCCGAAGGCAGCGTCCCCTTTTGGGAGAGTTTTGGCATGCTTCATCATTAATGCTTACTCAGACAGCATAAACAACACATTAGCATGCACAAAGGCTAATGACACTTGACATTTACTGTAGTTCACAAGATGCTCCAGAGCATATGGCAAATTTCCTCTGAGAAACTGAGTCAACAGCAAGACTGAGACAACAGCTGTGGGGAAAATGATTGGTCTCCCCAATTTAAAAACTCTCAACAAAACCACTGACATGGCTCTCTGAATGTATTTGCAAAGTTGTAATTCCCTTTTGAATTAAGCAACAGGATTAATTTAAGTCCATTTTTCTGCAGTGCTTAATTTCTGGGGTTACTGCCCTGCTCTATGTTGCAGATGCGCACAGTCTTTTTTTTATTATTATTTATTTATAATTCACTGTGTCCATTAACAAGTCAAGACCGAACAGCTTCCACATTTTTGTGTATGCAGCTAAAAGATCCTTCGCATGGGGTTTCACCATCTTGCTCGCTTCTGTGGTCCCAAAGTGTTTAAATCGATTTAAGATGAGATTAAGTGGTTTCAACTGAAAAAACAGGCAGTGAATGACACAAGGCAAAATTCCAGTGTATAATCTGTCATATTTAGATGAAGAACCGACAACAAACACTTAAACCACAGACAAGAAGGAATCTGTCTAAAGATCGCTAATCAACACATTATATTTTGTTTCTTTAATTTGTACAAAAATAAAAGTGTAAAAACAACAGCCCCCCTGATTTATAGTGGTTCTGTGCTGGACAATTCTTGGAACCACCCTGAACCAGGGGCTGTATAGATGTGAGTAGTATCATCTCATCTAACTCTCTATTATAAAGCAAATAAAGACATTTTCCAAAACTAATTTTTAATTGTATAAATATTAATTATAAACTACTGCACATTTCTGCTGTTGATACTATCTGTTCTACTGTCTGCACTTAGTGTTGCTTTGTATTAACTTGTTAATTAAGTTGCTTGCTAGATTCTGAGAGGACATTTTGAGTCTATATTAACATTCCTAACATTAGATTCTGTGCCCTGGCTGCATACTGCAGTATGAGTGAGGGATAAAGAGAGAGGGGAGATACATAGACTGATGGATAGACAAAGATAGACACAGAGAGAGATATGGGTGGCATCAGTGTCATGTTAGAGGGACATCTGCTCAGGGTTGGCCAAACACAAAGCACTGCAGGCTGCCAATCAGGAAGTCACCAAAACCACTGTGAACTGGCATAAAAATAGGTCTCGTCTCTACCTCAGAGATACAGGGTTTGAGGGTCCGCAGAGCAAATCGTGTTTGCCAGCGTTAGCTCGACTGAGACCTGTGTTATTGTTGGATGTAAAAGAAAAACATCAACTTTGCAGTGCTGCAACAGCTCTACTTTGAATTCTGAGCGCAGAAGATTGACAGCTGAAAATAAGTGATGGATGGATGGGTGCATGTGTGACACCCAGACACATCATCTCACTGATGGCTGCTTTGGCAAGCACTGGTCAAAATTCTACTTATGTTACTTCTCAAATCTAGAAATTTTGTGAAGTGCAATTATTTCACAAGAGTTGATTATATAATACGTGTACTATCGAACTAACATATTACTGTAAAGTACAATATCTGCTAATCAAATGAGTCAAAGAAATCTGTTTAAAGTGATAGAACAGAGAGACCAGATGCAAAACAGTTGCCAATATAATTTGTGGTGATTTATCTATTGTATAACTTTTTTTTATATCAATGCATCTTGTGATTGTTTCTCTGTCTACATTTAACCAAAACAAACTCAGTCAAAATGCACAGACATCAGACCTAATGACTGCACAAGTAAACCTACATAAATCAAGGTTTTTTTTTTTTTGCTTCGACTCTTCCTCTTTTCTGCCCTCCCATGACGTTGAACTGACTCAGTTCTGAAACATTTTCCAACTTTTAAATTGCATACAGCCGTAAACATGTTGAACTTTTCCCTTGTTTACAAGTCTGAAGAGGTAAATGTTTCTCTGCACTTAGGGCTGTTGTGTTAATGATAAATCCCATTATGTCAATGCAGCAAGTATATTACACTGGGGTTTGACCTCAACTGGGGTTATTTTCTGTTTATCATCTACCGCCACTCATCCTGTTTTTTTTTTTTTTTTTTTTTAACCTGGGGGCCCACCACAGTCAGATAAACCGTTGACCAGGAGATGGTTGCTTTGCCTGACTGGTTCGCATTTTGACCACATTTTGAACATTCTGCATCATGCAATTTGTATTTCAAAATCATAGGAACTTTTCCAGTTGATGTAGCTTTGCACCATATACTAAACCATTGAGCTACATTGGCTCCTATGAATTCTACTGCAAATGCACATCTCTTACAAGTATAAGCTGATAGGAGACATTGTGCACTAGAATTGTGAAGCATATTCTGTGGTGAACCCGTCTGCGCTGTTCAGTTTCTGTAGCACAAGTAGTTGGGGGTTGATTTCCCTAAGACAGTTGGCCACAGTAACAGGGAGGCTGTTGAATGTGTGACTCCTTCTCGCCGGGACTAAAGAAGCGCAAAGAATACAGGCATTGAATCCGGAGGAGAAGAAGAAGAAGAAGAAGAAAGGCACTACGTCATGGAAAGAATGACGTCAGGTGTTATTAGGCGCCGAGGGAAGAGCCTTGTGTAGCTTAGGTGGAGTTCAGACAGCCACACGGCAGAAACGATGCGGCAGTGAGTTTTCGGCGCGTACTTTTTGCAGGCTGTATCATATGATGGGAAGTAAATTGGGGGGGGGGGGCTGAATAATCCTGTTATTATAAAGCGACACGGGAGCAAAGGGGGAGTACGAGGAGATCATGACGTAACCGTTTCCATAGGCGACTGATATGCTGGCTAAGCCAATGGGAATCCACACTAGCGGTCCATACCTATCCTCCTTTTAACGTGCATCACATGTCCCCGGCGGTGTAGTGACAGAAGGGAAATAAGTGAGGCGAGATGACGCACCGCCGGGTACTTCCGCCTTCGCCAATTTCAAGCGAAATCGAACCACGTTATCTTTGGCTAGTTGTGGTCCCACATGCTGCCCAGTTTTCCATTTCGACTGCAATGCTTACAGTCTCAGAAATGCGATATGCTTATAAAACACACTATATCACATCAACAGAGAAAGCAGGTGCTCCTGGTCTGCACCTTTTCTTTAAAGAAGTAGTATTTTTATTTATTTTTTAATCACCTCCCTATTCATCCGTATTGTTTAGATGCATTAGATGTGACAAAATCATGCCAGTTTATCGTTATCACAGCAGCGTAAATAGCTGCACGCGTGTGTCACAATGTTTTCCGGTCAAGTGGACGTGGGTGTCCATGGGCTCAAGAGGGATGGGAACCATCTTGACAGCTGAGGCTGAGGACTTTGGTTGTGGTTGTGACAGCGCAGTGGGCGGGATTTTACCTCAGAGCAGAGGAGAGAGTCCAGTCTTCTGTGAGACTGAGGGGGAGTTAAAGAGAGAAAGGGAGCTGGGGTACTCTTCAGAGAACGGAGTAAGTATTTTTTTATTTTTTTGGCTATATTTCCCTGCGCTGGTGCGACAAAATGCAGCAGGACGCGGGCTTCTTCCAAGTGTTTTTGGACGTTGCATACAGCACCCCGATCGGTTAAGTCTTCATTTTTGTATGCAGTGATCAACGAGGGCCAGCCACTGGTGGGTAGCTGCCTTGGGTAGTTAGCTTTATACTAAGCTAACATCGTTAGCTAACGTTAAATCTTGAATAGATACTGACACTGGGCGTCTCGTTTTTCAACCCAGGTGGCTCTTCGGCCAGGATGCTGCCAGATTTTCTGTGCTCGTGTTTAGTTTACTTAGACTCCTGCATTGCAATGGGCTTAGTTTTTCCACTTGTCAATCTCTTGGAAGTAGCTTTTGTATATTTCCCTTCTTTACAATCAGCATGAGCTAACGCCTGGGAGCTAGTTGGCTAACATTGCACGTTAGCCTGGATCGATGTTTTTTAACGTTGCACCCCACACGTTACAGTCTCTCGTGGGCAGCAGATTGACGGTTAGACGTGGAAGCGGTTAGAGTCTGTGTATGAAATAACGCCGGACAGTGAAATGTGGACCTCAGTATCGTTACGAGAAAGTTACCAGAATCTCATTCTCAGACACAGAACCCCAGAGTTACATTTGGTGTCCAACGAAACACCTTTACGAAATGTCATTTAACCCATTTAACATTATGCGGACCCCCCATGGCAGGCAGGGAGATGGTGGCAGTAAGATAGCGTTGGTGGGGTAAATATCAACCGGCCTGGAGCGGTGCTCTCCGAGTGTTGGACTCCACGCACTGCGGTTCCTCACGCGGGCAGCTCGCGGAGCTCAGAGTGGCACACACAAGTCATTTTGTCGGCTGTCTGTCAATGCAGAGTATAAGCGGTAAATGTCTACTTTTAGTGCGAGTATCAGAGTTTTAATAACGTCGTTTGTCGCCCTACGTGTCCAAACGCTGTCAAAGTTGGACACCCGGTCGGGGGAATATCATTTGCCGGTGTTGTGTCGATGTCTGCCCCACCACCACCCCCTCTTAGATTTGTGTTATGCTGTTCTCTATCCTGCCCCCAGACGTGAGTTGTAACATCTTGTCGATGTCTAACCTCAACCGCGGAGGGCACCTCTCTCCGGGAGACACTATTTTGCAACCTGTCTGTCTTATAACCTCGAGACACCTATCAAGCCTAAATGTCATAGTAGGAACCTTAGACCTCCATCCGTGCAATCCTCATCGCTATTAAAAAATAACGTTCACTTCCTCACTAGCTAGGCAACTGAATTTCAGTTACGCGAAACCTTGAACTGCATGGCGCTTTAAATTACCAATGCCAGTTACAGCATGACGGCAATGTCTCGTAATATCTCGTATTTCCCAAACTTTCCAGCTTCTGCGAGGTGATTGCTACACTAATGTTACACTTTTGGCCTTGATGGGCAAAGTAATATAGTTTCACACTCGTCAACATTACCAAGCAAGTTTCCAGGTTGGTGTGGAGAACAGCCCCTGAGCACCTTTTGGTGTCTAGTTGAAGGAATCAATCCGTATCTACTGAAACAGCACCAGGCTCGCGGCAGCACCAGCAGTGTCTTGCTGTGTTTGCATAGAATAACCCTTGATCCTTCAGTGGATTGGAAATCCTATTGTGTATCAAAAATATATTTGAACACAGAATTTAGCTTGAGTTTGACATGAAGTAGAGACTGTGATTCGCAGAGTCACAGTGTCTCATTCAAGTGTTTTATGATATAGTTATCTGTAGATATATTACATAATATAATGACAGCTAAGATTCCATAGGGAAGCATTATGTGGAGAATACTGTGCTGCAGAGTATGGGTTAGGTGTAAAGACAGTTTGTGGAATTTAGTTTTCAGTTAACATTTTCTGGTTTTAGCAATAAGTGATATTTCATTATAACTAACTAGCTCAGCATATAGAGATTCAGAGTTTGTTTAATGATTCACTCAAACCATCAGTAACACAATCTGTTGCTGTGTCTGAGCCCTTTGAACTCAGACTGTTGCTGTCACTCAAGAATGACAAAAATATCCTTTCTTATCCCTTGCTGTACCATGCTTTTTCATAATGGCTGGCTATTGACAGTACTTCTTGTCTAAAGGATATAATTCAGTAGCTACACTCGTTTAGTAAATAGTTTTGGAAAATGGTTATATCTCAGAGGCATGATCATTTGACCTCCTTGGCTGTGTGGTCGTGCTTGATGATGTTTTCCCTATGTACATTTGGCAGAAGAACAACCTTTCAAGACGACAACTCTATGTTTCCCTATTTTGTACCGTGAATATTTGGCTCATTGGACTTGCTGTAGAAATAACATGGTTATCTGATTTCTGGTAATCTAACATCATAGCTTGCTGTTAAAATAAGTGGCGTTTGTGGTCACAGAGCAGTAGTCACAGTGAAGTTATGCAGTGTATATTATATAGTACACTTTTTGGAGAGTTATTGCCCGTCAAGTCTGTCCCTACTTTATCATGGATGAGCCCTTCTTAAAACTGCTTCATATTTCCACTCATTAAATTGTCATGTTCTGCATGTGAGTCATATAAGCAGAGCTTTAAAATAATTAATAGTGTTAATAGCAACATTTTGTTTGGTTTGTATTTCTCAATAGAATTTTTGAAAATGCTTAGTATGAAGTGTTATTTTAGTTATATGAGTCATATAAGCAGAGCTTAAAATAATTTAGTGTTAAGAGCAACATTTTGTGTTTGGTTTGTATTTCTCAGTCGAATTTTTGAAATTGTTTAGTATGAAGCGTTATTTTAGAGAGCAAGCCCCTTTAGGTCAATAATCTAAGGTGACTTTGACCCTCATGTAAACTGACATGGAAAGCTAAATATAGTCTGGTTTTGTACCATTTAGTACAATGTATTTATGTTACTATTTACTTATGATGAACTTTTGCTTATCTTTGTTTTTCTGTGTGGATTATAAGGCCAAGGTTATTCCAAGCAGTGGTTTTAGGTTACATGGAGTTTGACTCAATCATTACTATTCATTAATATTACACGGGCATGACTAAAATGAATTTACTATTTTAAAGCACTGGGTTAATGCTAGAGATTCTGGGAGATCCAGGAGATTATAATTTGAAAAACAGGCTAAAATAATTTGATAAACTACACTAAAACAATTTTAGGGCACACATTGATTTAGTCATCAAGGCAGCCAGAAGTATGCTAGAAATTAGTCTGCCAGGCATTTGTTAGTTTTGGAATTTCTGAAAAGTGTAGTAAGCTTGTGTATTGTCAGAGGGAGAGAAAAAAAAAAGTAGCACTATTCCTGAATATATGAAATATAACCTTACTGCTGGTTTCAAAGTTGTTTCAGTGTGAAGAATGGCTGTGGTAGAGAGCATCCCTTGTGGCATGAGGTACAGTCTGATTCTGGTGTAATCTTCTACACATCCAAACCATCATTGCAGCAGTTTACTGAAAAATGTAACAACCTTTTATCAGGCCAATTGAGTCAATTGAGAAATCACATTTCTATCTATTATTCTTTTAAAATGTAGCTCTCTAATTTCTCATCTACAGATTGCATTTTTTTTTGCCATCTATAGACTAATTCACCTGCAGATTTTGTGTTTTCCTGTCTAGTGACACTGCCATTACATCAAGCTCAATCACACTGAATGTTTCACTGGCAGAGAAAACACAGATGGGTGGTTTGAACCCCTCTTGAATTAAGGTAGTTTTAAAATACTAGTCTGAAATTTATTATGCTGTTAGAAGAAAGTTCAACTTACACAGGATGGATTTGAAAGTGCTGTCTGGCAACACAGTATTAGCTTTAAGTATGTACTCCCATCAACTCCCCTGCATTAGTCTATTATAGCATTCTGTACATATGTTTTTCTATCACTAATTGCATTCCCTACCACAGGCCATGGCTACTGCATCCTGAAATTGAAAAGGGAAGAACAGCAAGGTCAGATTGTGGCAGTAAATAGTAGCGGCAGCAGGACCTCAGGCCACTGAGCTACTATGTAGAATCACATGTAACAAAGCCCACAGAGAGCTTCTCATCTTCAAAGTGGCTTGATGAAAGACGCTTCATTTTGTAATATTTTCCATCCTATGGACATGACAGACTTTATAGTGGCTAAATGAAACCACCCCTCCTGCTTCTCTCACCTCTGAATATAAATCACTAGTTAGATATGCAGTTATATAATTGATACAGAAAGAGGATGGCGCACACAGTGATTTAGGTGCTAGAATGTAATGAGAAGACAAATAATTTTCACAGTTTGAAAAAGACTATAAAGAATTAATTATACTTTAACAGCGGTATAGTCTTTCGAGACTCAGCAATACAATGGAAGTACTTGTTGGGCAAATAAAGTAAATTATTACACAGTATGACTTGTTTACATCTGCACAGATACCATCACAATAATGAGAAGTTGGGATGATGTGAAGACATACTAGAATACTCCAAACTTTATGTGACATGCTAGGTGATGCGTTGATGAGGTTTTGAAAAGGAAAAAAGTAATTGATTGATTGCTTGTATTGACTCACTAATAAACTTCTGCTTTTACTTCAGCTTTATTTTAATTGACTTGACATTTTGAGTGTTTCAGAAGGAACACATTTCACTGGAACAATTCAGTCACCTTCGGTGAATGAGATCTGTATTACTCTTTACTTGATGCCTGTAAATGCATCCATATTCAAATCTTAAGCCATTTTTTTGTGAATCAAAAACTAGAATTGGTGTATGCCCTGTTTTATGATGCAAACTTCCCCACTTCCTGGCTAGAATGCACTTCACTTGCAAGGACTTTGTGACTTAATTGCCATTTCCATCAGAATCATTGGATACTAAAACATGATTACATAGAGGCTTTACAACAAAAGTACATTGAGTTGGTTAATAGCATAAAACGGCTGCAGTGTTGAATGAAAGAAAGCTTACAGATGATTTTTATGTACAAAATTGATTATTTATAAAAAAAAAATTACTTATAAAATATACAATTACATTAATAAAAGTTCTACTTAACCTAAATATAAATTAACCATCTGTTCTAAAAGTATCCTTTAAAAAAAGAATAAAGCAAACATATACAGACAAGTCAAGAAATAGCTTATTCTTAATTAACTGCCACACCATAAAGCCTGATCAAAGTAATTATAGTTTCTTTTCATTTTGAAGACCATCACATGCCCATCCATGCATGAAGTAAGAAAAGCTGAAGAGGAAAAGTATGTTGACAGTGACACCTCTGACTGTGCGTTCTTATGTACTGGCAGCCTGACAGCGTTTAAGGTTCCAGTATGTGGGGTGAAGAAGCACTCTCGGCTATGAGCTTTGTAGCACAAGGAGGGCTGGGTGTCTCTGCTTTGTACCATCCACATTTACATGGCCTGACCCAGTTCAGCAGTGGCTAACAGTGGGGGGAAGGGCAGTCTGGGGGAAGCTAAAAATACCACCCCTCGCATTAGGCAGCTCCATTGCAGAGGGATCCCTAGAATTGCTATCCTTGACTTGCATCGAGTTGGCACGTAGAGGTGTGCAAACTGCCAGAGGGTTTCCTTAGCGTGGAAACAAAGACATGAGTATGTTTCTATGATGACCACCACTGTTGTCCTGTCTACTTATTTTCTCACCATAGCTCTACTGGGTGAAAGATTTAGTATGCATCTAATGTGTGATAGCAGCCTTAAATAGCTTGGGTAGAGAAGAGACTTATGACATGCAAGTCACAAGAGAAACCTGCACATATTAATGCTGACCTGTGGTTTTGTAGCGGTTGTCTACATAGGGTTAAACTCTGCCTCTATCATTCAACCATACCACGCCAGCTGTTGGCTTGGAGATCCAATCACAATGATTTTCCACTGTTGTGACATGTGACCTGCTCCGCAACCCGAAACTGTCGCAGCACAGCACATGTTGGCACTTCCTTCAGTTTGGCGTTGTTGCTGCTCGTGGTGTTAGGGAGTGTGAATGTGGGAGAGGGCTCATGGAGTAAGACATGGAGAAAGGGAAATGGAGAGGGCAGAGAATTCCATCCATTACCAAAGGCTGCTGTGCATGTGCTCACTAAAGCAAGTGAAATATCTACTGTTTAGGATCCATTTACAAATGTAAAATGCATCTGCCAGGTGCAGTATGAAATTCACTTCTGCTATCTTAGGCATAAGAAACTCATAAACTTTGATTACACTGGTGTCCACAATCTGTCAGGCCAAATGTTCTTTTCATCTTTTTTATTTTCACTTTTATTTGAAATGGGTAACGACAAACTAAGAAAGAAGTGAAACTAGCAAGCAGTGTTTAGATAGAAAATGAAGAAAACTAAAATACCTTTTGCTCTTTTATCTTAGATCTCTGGGATATACAAAGCCGCAAACTGATTAACAGACATTAATAAAAGTCTCACCTCATTTTACTTCAATTAATATTACATCAATATGAATCGTAAATACTGGTAATATCCCCCTGCTGATCAACATTGATAATTATGATACTCAAATTATTATACTCAAAATATTGCTCAGCCCTATTATACATCAGAAAGGTAGCATACTACTTAGTTACTGGGTGTTACCAAGATGATAAATGTGATTCAGCTGCAGCTAAAAGTCCAGTTTCTCACACATCTAATGTGTGACACATTGTGAGTGTCTATGGGTTAGTGGCTCACTTTTGCTCTTCTTCAGAGATGGACCTCAAACCGTCATTTCTGAGAAGTTAGAGAAGTGTTCACTGGCATTTCTGACCAAGAATATGCCTCTTAACTTTTTCATAGAAGGGAAAACAGTGACGTGGATTGTGAAATTAAAACTCAGAAATGATTACATTTCTTCATGTCAACATGCACTGATGATTCCACATCTGTGGTCAGTACAAGAGATGGAAAGAGGTGTATTTCCTCCTCAATATAGAGATTTTTGCAATCTCTCCCACCTCGGTAATACACCCGCCCTGCAATTATGCTGTGTAATAAATAATAAATTCTGTCCTGTTTTCCATGGCAGATGGCTCCAAATAGAATCTCAACATGTGACAGAATAGTTTCCAAGAATCTCAATGGAATAAGCTGCAAGCTTTCATTTGTGCATTGAGTAATAATAAAAGCTACAGTTTCTGTCCTTCTACATCTGCGTCTCAGTTTAAATGTCTGACATATTTTTGTGTTTCGATTTTAGTTTGGATTTTCATGCTTGTAGTCCTGTTTGCTATAAAGACATGTGAATGTTTTTCGCTCCAAAATGTTTTACACTTGTAGTATAGTCAAAAATTAATCTCCCCAGCTCCCTTAGCATTTTTCCAGGCAAGGAAAAACATCCCTGTCTGTTGCTCACTGGTGCCCTGTTTAATGTATTAGGTGTCTATGTCCAGGTTCCCCTCAATACAAATTATAGTCTGACATGGTTTTCCACCTGAAAGTACAGTATAGTGTTTCACAAATTGTTTCAGACCAATAATCAAGTCCATCTTGTTGAATCTTTCAAATAAATCCAACCCGACATGAATGAATCACCCTCATTGTGTTAGGCTGATTAAAGCTGAATGGACAGCAACCTCTGATTAGAATGGACTCCCCCATGTACAGCACTATGGAGCTCCCTGATGCCACAGATAGTCTTAATTAGATTAAACAGGAGGCTTTTCTTAAGGTAATCAGTCATTGGTGCCTGTTCACCACGTTACCCCACAGGTTTCACTGCAGGGAAGTGTGACTTGTTTTCTGACTCTGAAGATCTATTTTCTACGACAAATGCTGTATGACCAGATTATGGGTTGCTTTACTTAACATCTGGTCATACTAGGAGACTACTGTTTTTCATCATGCTGATTGACCTCAAAGTGTGTAACAGCTGTAATTTTCCACTCAGTATTTAAAAGTAAAAACTTCACCAAACTCTGCCTACTTCACTATTAATTACAGCACCAAATACCTGTGTAGTGAGTCCATGATAATGAGTTGACCTTCTGTACAGACAGTAAATTTCAAAGGATCACTGAATGGTTATATGGTGATGCTTTTGAATTTAACTATTTTTGAATATCTCAAAACAATGTTATGCAGGTAAAATTGTAGCTTGTGATTTACTGACCTTGCTACTATAAGTTCTATGGATAGGTTACCAGCGACTGGCCAGCAAACAGATTATGTCTAGTGCTTAAGCTTGTATCTTATGTGCAGCAAATGAAATGCAACTAAACATAGCGAGTCAGTTCAAATCCGACAAATGCAAGAAAACTTAAATTCGGAGATGTTGCCCTTAACTGTGAAATGCTTACAAGAAGCATTAAGTTTATATTAACAGTAGATGAATATTACAGAGGGAAAAAGACTATCTTTAAATTCTCTATGCAGGAAAAACCCTGGGAGCAGCTTGTAGCTGAGTGATAATTGAATACTAATGCTCCATTCTGCTCACATACTTGGGAAGCAGAGTGAATATTACCAGACAAGAGTTTTGTCCAGATGAGAAATTATTATTATTTTAATACAACTCAAGTACAGCTAATCAAAATCTCTTGACAATTTTGTTAATTATTTTGCTACTTGTTTCAGCAGCCAAGTGGATTTATCTAAGGACCTCCATGTTTCCTCTTATGCAGCAGGAAAATGTTTCAGTAAAGGTGTCTGGGCTAGTGTAGCTTTATAACATAGATGGAAAGATACAGAGACATCAGCATATAGTTTAACGTGCTATACTGACAGTTTGTAATCACAAATGTCCAAATCTACACTAGACTGTGCACCAGGCATCATACATCAAATCTGCAAATCTGACAAATTTTTCACTAAATGGGAAAAAAAAAAAAAAAGAGCAGAGCGGAGCTGCTTTTTGTTGTTTTTGTGATTGCTAAAAAATTGGCTTAATTGCTGACTGGCTCGTTTGGCTCGCGCACACCTGTGTTCTCACTAAGGCATGTTCCATGCTTGCCAAAAATGTCTATTCCTCCGTTTGGTCATTTTGATATTGCTGTTGTTTGGAAGGGTTGAATGAAACATGTAGAAATGAAGTTGTCCTGCAGTTTTCTCAAATATGAGTCATTTGTTGTGATATCAGTAAATGTATGGGAAACCCTGCTGAACATGAAATAACACTTGGTTGTGTCACTAACGACAATTTTTTTTA
Organism: Rachycentron canadum; assembly: GCA_038496675.1. Lineage (NCBI taxonomy): Eukaryota > Metazoa > Chordata > Actinopteri > Carangiformes > Rachycentridae > Rachycentron > Rachycentron canadum. The sequence goes on from CM076669.1 coordinate 7,659,852, forward strand.
TTTTTCTATTTCAGATCTACATGCATGGTGATCTCCGGCTCTGTGGGTGATCCTCAGTCACCATGAAAGACTAGGAACTCAGCTCTCCAAGGGAAATGGCTTGTTTTGTAATATCCCTGCCCCGCTACCTGGCTTATGACTCCTACTTCCTTTGAAGGGCGTGTCAACTGTTTATGGGAACTACTACTGTGTATGCACTCTTAAGGATTTAAGCTATTCCAATTCTTTTTTTTTTATTTTTTTTTTTATTTGCTGTCAAGCCAAAGCAACAACGCTTTGCAATAGAGTAAGGAGACAATGGCGAACAACTCGTACAGCGGGGTGAAGAACTCCATGGTGGAGGCCAACCACGATGGAGAGTTTGGCTGCACGCTCAAAGAACTGCGCTCCCTTATGGAACTGAGGGGTGCTGAGGCACTAAACAAAATTGGGGAATCTTATGGGGATATTCAAGGACTCTGCAACCGATTAAAAACTTCACCTATAGATGGTAGAGTAACATTTCCACTACACTCATCATGATGACTGTTGTTTAACTGGATCAAATACAGGATGTTTTCACTACAGTGCTAGTAGCGAGTGCTCATTGGAATGCTAATGTGGTGCACACATAGTTTAGGAGGCGTGTCATTGGCCATGTTATCCACATTGTGGATACCTTGACATCACTTCCTTGGAACACTCATATGCCAGACAGGTGGCCAGGCTGGCTGGCTCTGACCTGGGCCGGTCCTGCTCTATTTCAAGGCCTGTGGATATCTCCCTCACACCCTCTCTCTCCCTTTTCACCTCTGTGTCTGTGTGTGTGTGCATGTGTGTGTCTGTGTAGGCTTCAGACAGACCAGCTGTCTGCCTGGGCACTGCACCAGGCTGCAGGCAGGTCTATGTCCCACATGTGGCGGACAAAACAGGAGGCTGTAAGGCTGGGTAGTAATGAGTTAGGAAAAGAAGTAAGTTGATTTTTGAATAGCTCTTTACCCGTTACTCTTTTGCCACCGCTGTAAAGGTACTAATGGTTATAGAAAAATGCCAGTTAAGTTACAGTAGAACCCCACACAGATGTGGTGGTTGACAGTACCACATTTTTTTTTTTTTTAAACTACTCTTTTTCTCTCTGCCTCAGTTTGTCTCTCTATAGACAGTCTGCCTAATCGCCAGTATGACCTTGACTGAACTCTTATGGGAGGGGATTTTCAGTTTGATCCCAGATTAAAACGGCACCACATATTCACTGTAGCAGCAACAATCCTCTGCATGCAGTGTCTCAAAGCAAGTCAAAAATTTCCTAACCAAAAGGAATGCCATAAATACCACGCTATGCTACAGCACAAAGCATCTCTTTCAAGAATTACCACCGTACCATTTACTTCTTGACCTTTCCTGTATTGATAGCGTGGTCAGTGCATAAGGTACATCGTGCTGTCACTCTTGCTGTCCTCATTGTCAAATGAAACATGCAGACAAATAGGCCTTTGTCTGAGCTGTGAAGAAAGTGCTGAGTTGGAATTTGTTGGTTGGGAGAGAGTGAGTTGTCTAAACATGCATGTGGCTGTGTCAAGTTGGTGAACACAGAGGCCTGTCATATTTGTAGCATGAGTGACACTGGTTGTTTCATACGTGCACTTATCCTCCCCTGCTCACTCTACCTTGTCCACACTGCGAAAAGAAAATGTGGCTAGTCTAGGACCATTAACTTTTCAGCACTTTTTGTTATGAGGCTTAAAGAAGTCTCAACACAGTTCTGGTTTCTCTGAGAGGGTGTGAGGAGGAATTGTTAGCATGTTTGGAATATCAATCTTCTTCCAAACAAGGCATTGATTTTCAACTTCTGCTATCTCTGACATCTTCAACGTCAGCCATCTCTGTTTACCATCTTCAAACTATCAATGGTGACTCAAAGAGTGGGAGATCAGCCTGATAATAAATAGTTTCTTGATTTCTAATGGAAACAAATCTTTTGATTAATTGTGTTTTTACCCTGCAAAGCAAAGGCAGCTTTGACCAAAGTTGTAAAAATGTTTGCTTCTACTTCTCCGCTTATTTATAACTGCACTACTCCGATAAGCTTGACTAGGTCCACTTTTGTTTCCCCTCCGCAGCAGGTGCTGTCCCACTTGGTACGCCGCCACTGAGTTTTGATACTTCCAATCAGCTCATTCGTCACTGGCTTGGGGAATTAAGCCATCATTTAAGATTACAGGAGTTTGACAATTGAAAAGGGATTTCTAATTTGTTGGTTGGTCATTTCACGAACTTCTTAAGACAATCCTTTGTTAATCCTCTATGTTTCTGACTTTTTTTTTTTTTTTTTTTTTTTTTTCACCCAAAGAAGTTAGACTGAACTTTCTCTGCAGCTGTGCATGAATGTACCACATTAACTAGATTTCGAAAACTCAGACTTTGAGGCATAGACTGTTTGGATTAGGCTAAATCTAATATAGCATGGCACTGCCACTGCTATTTTCCATGCTACCACGTAAGACTGAATATCTCTAAGGTCTCCCAATTCATCTGATTGGACAGTGATTTAAATTGATCTAGGTAATTAACATACTAAAGCTAAGTTTGAAAAGGGTTAATTATGCTCACTGTACAATGTACTTTTTAAACTTTGACAATGAAGTCTGCCAAAAGCTTATTCAAATAATTCATTTGTCTGTTTGACAAATGTAAACCATTAACCCAGTCACAGTGCTACAGTCTAATGTAATAAGGTGAGGCCTGAAGGGCATTAATCACAGCTAGAAAAGATTTAAACTAAAGGTTGAAAAATTTAACTACTTAATTTTTAAGACTAGTTATGGGAGTACGCTATACATGTACTCTGTTTTCACAGTGTTGGAAAGGACGCTCACCAATACCTGAAGCTCTGGCAGTCAGCCTTGGCTTATTTGTATGAGTTCATTTCCTCTGTGCATGCAGGATGTTTATTCTGTTGCTAAACACAGTGAAAAAGGTACAAGTTAAGTCTCAGTTTTGCCTTTGGACTCTGTTTATCTCTTCTTTTTTTTTGCTTAGTCAGTTATATAAATCTCTGTTGCATTGAAAGGAAAAATCCAACATGTCTTTAGACATTAAAATCAGTTTGCTCATCATGGGATACACTATTCAGATTGTGTGAGAATAGTTGTGGTCTAGTGAGAGCACATTGGGAGCAAGCTTGAGGAAATAACACTAGTGATGTCACCAGGGTTACCTTGGCTTGGGCATGACGATGACACATTTGCTACAATTTGCCTTGCATACATGGGCATGGTATTTGGAAGTCTTATGCATTTATCAGGCAGAGAAGGTATATTGAAAAGTGCATTATGGGAAGTTAGGGTGCCAGTTTTGGGGGTTTAATAATGGCGTGCAAACCCCACTCACCAAAGAAATTAGGTTGTCTGAGCTGGTGGACAATGGTGCATCCCAACTCAAGGGAAGCAGTGCTGCTGAAAGGATTGTACTTATTTTTCACGGTCTTGCATGAAGAGTCAGGACATCTGAGCCTCTGCTGCATCACCCAGATGTCTTGATTTAGCCTTGGGGCTGCTTTCTTTTGTGCACTCAAATCAGTTGATGCTCAAAAGCAGTATGTGGTTTGATCAACTGGAGTGTCCATACACGCTCAAAATTAAAAACATACAGGAGCTGAGTTTTTGCATGTTTGTGATATTGGAAAAAATTAAATCACACTGTATTATCGATATTCTAAGCCAGTCCAACTCACACAGCAACATTTCATTTCTCCCTGTGTGATTATCTGATTCCTCTGCATAATGAGACTTATCAAATGTGCAAGGCCACTTTGCATCAATATTATTGACAGTGTTCCCCTATTTTTCCTTTTCACTGTTATTCCCCAATGATTGCTATTTTAGTGGAGTCAAATATTTGGGTTCCAGCCTATTGATCCAATTGACTGTGGGCTGAGAGGCCTCCGCAATTGAACTGCAATTGAAAATCTGACAGTCTCTCTGCATCTGTCATTCCAGATACCACACCCCCTCGTTCAACAGGAAGGTTCAGACTGTTAAATGATAGCTTACTCTTTGTGACTCAGGGGGTTAGCACAGCTTGTATTCATGTCTGAATTCAAAATGATGTGCTTAAGAGGGGCTTTTGCTAGTGAGTGGATGTAGCATATTGCCAGACCCAGCTTCTGTAAGTGGAGCTGTTAGGTAGGAAATGGGGAGGTATGCTATGTGTTTCCTTGCTTTTACTTGTGGGATAATGGGCACTGATGTCCTAGGCTTTTGGGAATTCCTGTTGTTTTACTATTGTTAAAGCCTGATTTAAATAATTTCTTGCATTTAAGAGTAATTGATAATTGGTCACATTCATACATTTAAATACTGTCTCCTAGTATTATTCATAGTCTAGCCTGATTCTCCAGTAAGGCTTGTCAGGTGGAAACAGATCTCCTTTAGTGGTCTTCACAGAATTCCTGAGATGGGTGGTGCCATTTGATTCACAGAAGTGTACCAAAACCCATGTCCTATATAGCGTGGTGAAACTGCATGGAAATATCCATTTATCACTGCTTTTTGGGGAGTGGAATGATCATGCTATAATAATGAGGAGGCAGCACTGTTGTTCCATTCGTTAGGCAAAGCCCTGCTCATTAGCACAGAATCTGCTTATGTGCAACAACGCCCAAAATGCCCTGATCTCTTGTAAATGAGAAAGAAACATGGGGGTGTAATTGCTAAAACGACAGAAAATGGAAGTTCAAAAAACAGTCACAGTGATTATTTTTGCATGTCATTGTCACCAAGTCACTTTTTGAAAATTGTAGGAAAAGTGAAAGTCTTGTCTTAAATTGAGCATACACTGTTTTAGTGTTTGAGTCGCTTGATAAGGTACTTCTTTCTTTCATTTTTATGTTCCACTTGACAAAGGAATAGTTTTGCACAAATACTCTCCATGTGTATCAATTGCTACCCAGTCAGTACCTGTTGTGTAAACCCCAAAAATCTGGTATTTGAATGATACAAATTACACTTTAACTTGAGCAGAGGTGATGGGAATCCCATTATCCATTTATCCTTGTTAGACTCTGAGTATAATATCATATTAGCCTGCCCAGAAGACAGGTTTAACATTTCAGCCATATTAACATTTATCTCATCTTGTTTCTTTCTGTTTTTCCATTTGTTTCAGCAGCAAGTACATTCATCCAAATATTGACAAAAAACAGTAAGCTTACAATTTCTCAGGTATAGCTTACTTCAGTATGAACTGAAAAGCACAATTTAACTCCCTGACATATTCACATTTAATGACTTTCTATGTTCTGACACCCTTCTGTCATTCAGACATGGACTGTATGGAGAAATGGAAGAAGAGCAGACAGCCAGATGGTGTCATTCCTGCAGTGACTCCTGTCTGGGTCCAGCTCTAGAGTCCAATTAAGGTCTAATGACACAAAGATCTGCAATGTCTAATGATGCACACTTTACAACAGTGGGTGGGATTATTCGCTTTGTTGAATTCTGTCCACAGTCTGGACTATTGTGTACATGAAACCTTACATATTCTCTTTGAAGTAAGGTAGCTTTCAAATAGCTTGTCCATTAAGGGGTTAGTGAAGGCAATAAAAAATACTGACCCCATTTCATTTGATTGTGACAGGCTCAGAGTGAAGGCTTACCATGACCCCTCTCAAGTAGCTAAAATGACAGTACTCGGAGGGGTCAGCTGGGGACAAGCATCCAAATTAAATGGTTAATGATTAGCTGCTTGACTTGAGACACACTCTGGGTGCTAAAATGATATCAGGGGCCAAGGCCAACCTATTTTCTGTTTGTGTATGCAATGGAGGGACGGCATGTTGATCATCTTCTGTCACTTGTATTCATTGCCATTGCCATTCACTGCCCCAATGCAAAAGGAAAATGTGGTGTAAAACTGAATGAGGTATTAGCTGTCAACATGTTTTCATTAGAGGCATAGAGAATCAAAACAGACGGTGAGAGACAGCCAGGGAGCAGCAACAGGCGGCTATGCAGATAAAACCCCATATCTTTTTTTTTTTTTTTTTAATGTGCCGTGTTAGTGAGTCATTGTTCTTCTTGCCTCTCTTTTAGAAAGGTATGTGTTAGTATTAGGTTGTGTCAATTAACTATGTAATCTCCTGTTAAATGAAGTAAACCAGAATTTATCTAATGTGCAAAATGGTTTGAAATGTGGAAAAAAAAAAAAGCAGATGAAGAGATGCAATGTTTTAATGAAGTTACACAGCAATGATTGTACCCTGCATACCCCAGCCTCTCCTCATTTTAAGAATATGTTGACGCAGTTCAATCGAGAGAAAAACGTAGTCCCATTGTAGCTGATTATTATAGCCATGTATAATGTTAAAATGTCTAGTGAGTCAGCGAGGACAGAGCAGTTTGGATTGACTGCAAACGTGTTGCTCATTTTATTCAACTGAAGTAAACAAAGGAAATCAGTTATCCATTGATAGAAAATTAATAGGAATTTTGGTTATCATTAAGATGTTCACTTTTGGCTTTGGGATCTCATGAACATGTGTCCTCTATTTTCTGATATGTCTGATTTTATATGATATTTAATAGTAAAAACAATCAGTAGTTGCAGCCCCACAGTTACTGTATGATCGAATTATCTTACTTATTACTGTTTATTTCTGATATTTTGAAAAGTGATCAATGAAATCATGATCATGCAGTAATGTGGGAAGTAAATGGTTAAATTTGTTAGATGCATATGAGAATTTAAAATAAACCAAAGGGGTTTTCCCCTTATAGTAAGGCAATGCTGACTCAAGAGTCAGTTTCATATTCAATAGATGTGTTATAACAGTCATGTAACAAACGGCCTAAAAATCCCAGACAACTACTGTTGATTGGGGACAGGAGGCCATGAGATGAGTATCTGTAACAGTAACTACTGGTACTATTTCATAAATTGTTAGCAAGATTGGACAACAGAAGAAAGCATAATTGTCACACAGAGGCAGTGTGTAGATGTTTGTTTTGTGAGGTGGCAGAGACACTAAAGATATTTTAAGTTTTGCTTGATGAATGGATTAAATTCTTATTGTAAACCCATCTTTCGCTTTACCTTGACATAGTGAAATCTGCTCCCTTTGTCTGAAATAATCAAAATTCACCTGCAGCCTCCATCATCAGTGGTTCATTTGGCAGCATTTATGGTCACATGAGATGGAAAATTGTCTCATTCCCAGAAGAACAATGTACCTCATTCCCTGTGCTGTTGTCACTACACAGACTCATTATCCAAATGCATCCAAACATGATTTATATTGTACCTCTAGACTTTGTGTGTGTGTCTGTTTTTGTATGTGTGTTTCTGTCTTCCTTTCTGTCCATAAGCTGACCTTACTGATCCTTTTTTCCTATTAAGATGCTGCTATTCCCAGTGCAGCTTCCCATCCGCCGTCAGTAGCTCCACTCTTTAATAGCCTGAGTCCTTTGCACCCTCACCCCGGACCCCCACCCACCCCCATCTGCCTGTCAGTAGCAGTTTCACACAGTCACTCTTCCCTGGCCCCCAATTCTGCTCCACCTCCTCTCTGACACACACACACACACACACACACACACACACACACACACACACACACTCCATCCAGTCTGTACCGCCACCCACACAGTCAGTCGGCATGAATAGAGCTGAAAAACTGTCAGGCATCATCAAATGTGCGAAGGCCCTTTTGAATATATGACTGTGCCTTGAATGTGGAGGCATTTGAATGGGTGGCTGCAGAATGCTCTCCCTGCACATGGATGAATGAGTCTCAGGCCAGCCAGACATGTAACGTGTCAGAGAGATGGCTCTATAACAGGACAGTCGTATGCATAGACACCTGGGAGTCTAAAGCTGATTCAACCTCTCCAGTCATTTGGTCATTGTATTTAAAAAAGGCAGTTTACGGGATTAGCTCTGACCTCTGTTCGCACATTCTCTGGCATGCTTGAAAGCAGTGAAAATGTTTGACATGCCCACAGAATGTGTGTCATTGTTGTCCAGCGTTGTCGCCTCCACAGTGTCCTGTCAGAAATGCTGATTCCTTTTGGGGATCGTGTTTTTTGAGAGGCCCAGTGACCATTCACTGACTTATTTTCTGAGAGCAGCTCTCCTTCTGTGAACTAAATGAGCACATACTATAGCCATCTGTGTTCAGACTAGATGTCAGATGTCTAATTTTGAAATGAACATATATTATTTGCAGTCTAACATTAAATTCCACAGTGAATTTGAATGAAAAATCTTTCAAATGAAATGTTTTTGTTCTCTGTGTTTCCCTCCCCAGGTCTAAGTGGACAACCTACAGACATCGAGAAGCGGAAAACGGTGTTTGGGCAAAATTTTATACCACCCAAAAAGCCCAAAACTTTTTTACAGTTAGTGTGGGAGGCACTACAGGATGTCACACTGATTATCCTAGAAGTGGCAGCCATAGTTTCACTAGGCCTTTCTTTTTATAAACCTCCAGATGCCAAAAGAGACAGTAAGCACTTCATTACTATTTCCAAGAGTTGATATTTGATCTTTTTCATGTTACTGTTAATGGATATTAGTCTAGGATAACATATTTTATGTTAAACAAAACAGTTTGTTTCTGGCTCATTTATTTTGTCAGTTTATTCCATGTTAAAATGAAGTGAATTGCTCCCTTTCTCTTACACTGCATTTATGTTTCTCAGTATGAGGATTTCAATGTGCCTGAAAGATGGGATGACGTGATAAACTGGGGAGAACTTTTTGTATTAAGATTTGCCCCTGTACCTCTGCAGACTGCGGAAGGGCTGCTGGAGGTGTGGAGGATGAAAACGAGGCGGAAGCGGGCTGGATCGAGGGAGCCGCAATTCTCCTGTCAGTCATCTGCGTGGTGCTGGTGACGGCGTTCAATGACTGGAGTAAAGAGAAGCAGTTTAGGGGCCTCCAGAGCCGCATCGAGCAGGAACAGAAATTCACTGTCGTCCGTGGAGGACAAGTTATCCAAATTCCTGTGGCTGAGATTGTGGTTGGAGATATTGCACAAATAAAATATGGTAGGAGAAGAGTTAGAACTGTGTTATTGAAGTCATTTAATTAAATCTACATGTTTCTCTGGATAAAATATAAATCTGTCATTTAAGAATGGATATCATCTTATGCAAGATTCCTTCACAAATACAAGCACACTTCAAATTTTTGTTCCTCCAAATTAAAGATGAGTTTTGTCTGCGTGTGTTTCAGGTGACCTTTTGCCTGCCGACGGAGTCCTCATCCAAGGCAACGACCTAAAGATCGATGAGAGCTCACTCACAGGGGAGTCGGACCATGTCAAGAAAACACAAGAAAAAGATCCAATGCTGTTATCAGGTATCATTAAGCCTCTGGTTTATTTTAAATTCTCTTCTCGCTGAGGGTTGTATTTTTAATTTTTTTATTATTTTTTTTTTCTCACAGATCATCATTTAAACTGTTGTTTCATTTTGTTAGACATGTTTACATGCTATATGAGAAAAGTTTGTAGGCATCAGCAAAACTGACTGAGCTGATTTCGGTAATACAATGCAAATGCCTAGTTCAGTCTTGATTAAATTTAAATGACAAGTAACACATGCACAATTTCATCATATCAAAATGCAACACTGGTCACATGCATATGAAGGTCATCATGAAAACTGATCCTAATCTTATTTTCAAAAATGAATTCTAGTTCTAATTTGTAAGCCTCACAAATGTGTTTAATATTTGATTTACACCAATATTCATCATTCCATATGAAAACACTTCCAAATCATCTTAGAACTGCCGAAATCACTGTTCATTGCACTGCACAGCTTCTGCTCTGCTTTTAAAGATAAGTTAATGTCGTGATGTAAATTTGCATGGCTTTAGTAACTAACTGGATGAGAACTGAAAGTGAACTGGTGTCTCTATTCTGCTGCTCAGTGTAATCAATTATCAACCATACAACACTCCCCGGATGTGAAGCCGAAATAGTTTTGAGTTTTGCTGTGGAGACACTCCATGTGTACAAAGCCTTTTCAGCTCTGTGGTTCTGCTGTCAGATAGCTTTGTCTTCACTGCTCTGCTTAGTTCCCCAGAAGAAGTGTGCAGGGATTCAGGAGAAACACTTTTAGTTCATCTGGCTCTATTGGCACACCTCCAAGAGAGTGGAGTGTTCAGTGTGTGTGTGTGTATACACATTGCTCCACCAGTGCTTTTAGATTCCCCTTAGCACAGACTGTATCCCTTCTGCCATTGCTCTCACGGATGAAAAGAAAGCATTCTCTAATTAACAAAGGCATGAGAGAACTTTTAAAGGCTTTCTGGGTCTTTCTTTTCTGCCTCTCTCTCTTTTTACTCAGACTGTAGCTTGTTTTCTCTTCTGTTCTGTTCAAAAGATTTCGCTGTGTCCTGAGAGGGATAGTCAGCCTGAGATATTAAACTCTAGAGAAACCCGCTGAGATTGCCATTAATTCACCCAGACTGACAATTGGCTTTTGATTAAAGGCTGCTGATTAAAGGTTTGGAGGGTATTTGCATCTTTCTCTTTTTACTTGCAAGTGTGCCATTCCTTTTGTATTTATTGCCTGCATTTGAAAACCTGCATTTATTTTCCCTTCGTGTGTGTAGCTGAACATGCCACTTGAAAGCCTGGCTAAACCACCTTCCCAGTAAGCAAAGGAATCTAGCTCAACATTTAGAACCAAAATGAAAAAGTCAAAGCAACAAATAGGTTGGAAATGTCATGGTCAAAGTAGATGCTGAAACTGGGTATAAGGGATCTTGGAAGCAAAGCGAAACATAACACAAATCATTTAGTTAGATTTCGTACACTTTGTTTTCCCTTCCTCACTTATTGACTCATATTTTATTTTCCTCCTCTGTCTAAAGGCACCCATGTAATGGAAGGCTCAGGGAAAATGGTGGTCACTGCTGTCGGTGTCAACTCTCAAACTGGAATTATCTTCACTTTACTCGGAGGTGGTGAGGATGATGACGACGAAGAAGAGGAAAAGAAAAAGGAAAAGGAGGAGAAGAAGAAACAGAGAAAAAGTTGGTGTCCTCACTACTTATTTACCTCCCCATTTCCATGAATATTAATCAATCCAATACTGGTAGACATGTTTGCACATTAGCATCTGGCAGACAGATTCCTTTACCTTCCATTGAGACTTTTATGTGCTGAAAGCAGAAAGAGCCGAGCATGTGCAGAAAAGAGTAGTTGGTGGCAGAGTTGGCTGCATGCTAAAAACACAGGTTGGATTACTTAGACAAGTTAGGGGTTCCTCTTAAGGAGCTTGCAGCTCATTCAAAGTCCAGGGCTGAGCTGTAAGAGGCTCTGTGGTTAATTATGAATTAGGCTGCACCCAGTAATAATTACATTACTGATAATCTGCAATATATTTACTTGATGCATTGTTTAGTCAGGAAAATATCAGATATTTTATATAATAATGTCAGTTATTTCCCACAATCAAAATTTTTGTCTTCAGTGTCTTGTTTTGTCTGACCAACAGTCAAAATCTCAAAGATCTTAAAGAAGTTAATATTGCAATTTTAGTGAAAACAAAATGTCAATGTCATTGCCCAGTTACCAGAATGATTGCAGATCAATTGTTGCAGCTCTACTTATGGACGTTGTGATGAAGTTCAAGTCCAGCTCTTTCTTTGTCAAAAATTATAGCAGTGGTTCGATGCTTTGCAGGAATTGCAGGATTTTCATTCTGCCCTTTTCAATCAAAGATAATTAACATAATTATATACATGTCATATGTACATAATGGTATTTTCCAATAGCTGTTAATTGCACAGGAATTGTGCAGTGCCCACCAATTATTTACTTAGTACCACTCACTCCATGGTGTATTTTTCCACAGACAAAAAGCAAGATGGCTCTGTGGAAAATCGTAAGAAAGGTAAGCTGCTTCCCCAAATACGAACTAACAGCCATATATAATTGCCTTACAGCTTAGCGCCTACCTTTATGTATTAGCCTCCCTCTCTGTTTAACAGCGTTAGATTTAGGTTAAAGCCTCGATCTGTTAATAATTGGCTAATACTCTTGTGCAAGTAATGAGGAGTTGCATATTTTAGCATGACCCCATGTCAGCATATACTTGGTACAGGATGTTCTTGCCTAGCCATTGTACTGTCTGACCCTCCCTTCTGTCTCTCTCTCCTCTTTTCTCGTCCTTCCCTGGCACATTGCGCTTTGAGCAGCAGGTGCTACTGAATCCAGTTATAGCGATTAGTGATGAGGAGATTAAAGCCATGCAACAATTCTGGGGCCAGAACATCTGCTTTCCCACCCATCTCTCTCTCTGACTCTCCCTCAGGCCCCCCCAATTTGATTTCTATTGACGACCCAATCTGAACTATTCAGAGTCAAACCGTAAGACTTGCACCGTTGCAATTTCAGCCTGACAACAATGATAACAAGGCTGTTTGGGGGGTAACTCGGCCAGCTAGCCAGGCTTGTAGTCCCCCTGGGACACCATGATCAGTAGTGCTTGGGTCTGTGGCCACAACCCTGGCGCTAGTCCCTGGTGCACAGATTCCCTCTGCCTGCCAGGAATCAACAGTAATCCTTTAGACTGAGATTACACAGGCCATGTAAGTGCAGAACAAGCCACAGTCCACAGCAGCTGCAGTAACCCAGTGATAATGCCCCTCCTGTCCCTGCTGCATACGTTCACACACAGTGCCATGGCACAGCCCATACCATCGTAAAGAGAACTTTTAGCTTTGACAAATTAGACACAAAAAGCAAGACTTTAGAAATTACACAACACACCCACATAATGAATGGTAATAATATCAACAGAAGTTAACTGAGAGATGGGAGACATGTGTCAGTTTCCCTGTAGCAGCAGCAGTAGCGTCAGTCCCCCGCAGAACTAATGATTTTATCGTGGTGAGTGACATGACAGAGACCAGCCCCTGCTGGCCTGCCGGCTGCCTCTCCTCCCTGCTTTGCCATTAGAGGCTTTGTGTCTCCAAGGTTACCTGGTTAGATGTGGGCTTGGGATTCCTGTCAGTTCTGCAGGCGAGGAAGGGGAGAAGTGAGTCCTGAGGGACGTTGAGGACGAGATGAATGAGATTTATGGGAATTTAACTGGCAACAACTGCTGCAGTTTCTGTCGAAAAGGGAGGTGATTCCTCAGACAGATCCAAGTGCTGCTAGCTGGTTAACCTGTTCTTTAAATCTCTAGGTGGGAGGATGGTAATTACACTTCCAAATCTTTCAGCTAATTACTGTGCAGATCCCTGCAAACATAATAACAGTTAAATTTCTATGTATTAAAAAAAGGGCCCCAAACAAAATTTTGAGTGATATGACATTTCATCTTGACATTGCTCCATTGTGTCATACATGACATTCAGTATTTTTGTTATATTGCTGTGAAGCAATTTGCTGTGACTTGTTACTTGTTTAAGTAGACAATCAAAAAACTACAATCTACAAACAAAGATACAATCTAGTCTAAACCTGTTATTGATGTATTTGTTTGCCAGAAATTGCTTCATATTTCCTGAATATTAAAGATTAAATCACATGACAAGGGACAAGTGTGTTTATTATTTGACTATATAGTTTATTCATGCACTGGTGTAAGGTTGAGAGTGCAATTTATATTTCTGTACTTGCAAATGTAAGCAAATAGGTAATATAAAGGTTTCACATGGTGCTTGATTGAAGAAAGCAATGCTTGTTTCATTGGAATATGCTGATTTGTTTTATTGCTAAACTAGTCAGAAATTCTTTTCCATCAACAATATCAGTGTGTGTACATTGAATTTGTGTGCAGCACTTGACAACAGTAGAATGTCATGGCCCTTACTCCAGAGTAACAGTCAGAGTACATAACTCACCAGCTATTTCTTTTTCTCTTAACTGCAGCTAAAGCACAGGATGGTGCTGCAATGGAAATGCAGCCTCTGAACAGTGATGAGGGAGCTGATGCAGAGGAGAAGAAGAAGGCCAACCTCCCAAAGAAAGAGAAATCTGTTCTCCAGGGCAAACTGACCAAACTAGCTGTCCAGATTGGCAAAGCAGGTGAGTTGGACAAAAGCAGCTGAATGCACCAGTGATTTTATTGCCTACATGTCCAACTTTTCTATTCAGAATTACTTCTATTCTCAGTAACATTTTAGTAAATTATATCTCTCTGATCCTCATCTTTTTCCTCTTATCCCTTATTCTCTCCAGGACTGGTTATGTCAGCCATCACTGTTATTATTCTGGTGGTGCTGTTTGTAGTAGACACCTTCTGGATCCAGAATCTACCCTGGGACAAGGACTGCACACCCATTTACATTCAATTCTTTGTGAAATTCTTCATCATCGGCGTCACTGTTCTGGTGGTTGCTGTTCCTGAAGGCCTGCCGCTTGCTGTAACAATCTCCCTGGCATATTCCGTTAAGGTAAAGTCTCCTAGCCAAGTGACCTGTGCCAGTGCTGACCAGCTTACACTTTAGCCTATTAAAACTAGCAGGCCAGGCTGTTAAGTCAAGGAGACTTGGCTAACTGATACCCTAAAGCCAAGCATTGATCCCCTCTGCTCAAACTGTTCGCCAACAGGGCTTTATCCTATCAAGGAGCTATTAATTTCAGCCATATAACCTTTGCACACATTTCTTTATGTAATTATGTTCATGTGTGTAGAATATGTACAGTTGAATTTCTGCTACTTGTAGTGCTTTATTGTAGCTGCCCGTAATCATTTGGTGCATTTTTTATCTTCCTACAGAAAATGATGAAGGATAACAATCTGGTGCGTCACTTAGACGCCTGTGAGACCATGGGCAATGCTACGGCCATCTGCTCAGACAAGACTGGTACTCTCACAATGAACCGCATGACCGTGGTGCAGGCCTACCTCGCTGAAAAGCACCACAAGAAAGTCCCTGAGCCAGAGAACATCCCCCCTTCCATTTTAGACATCTTGATTCTGGGCATCGCAGTCAACTGCGCATACACCACCAAGATCATGGTAGGCTGTGATTTCAAAATATACCATATACTACCCTGTATATTCCCTTGTTACGTGTTCCGCTCTAGGAAATAACTGTCTTCTCAATTCTTCCTCAGCCTCCAGAGAAAGAAGGGGGCCTGCCACGACAGGTGGGTAACAAGACCGAATGTGCCTTGCTTGGTTTTGCTTCTGACCTGAAGCGTGACTACCAGGCTATCCGGAACGAGATCCCAGAAGAAAAACTATACAAAGTGTACACCTTCAACTCAGTCCGCAAGTCTATGAGCACAGTGTTGAAGATGGCTGATGGCAGCTACCGTATGTTCAGCAAAGGAGCCTCAGAAATTCTTTTAAAAAAGTGAGAAAACAGTTTTCATCTTCTATTTTAAATACTGCATGTTTCTGTTTGTTTTATGTATTTGATTGTGTGGTTATTTGCGGTTGTATGTGTGTTTTTTCAAGTGTGATCAGTCCTGTCCACATACATGATTTAACTCAATGAAAGGTTATTCTGTAGGTTTTTTACTTGCTCCAGCTGGCCAGACTTTGCAGTAAATGATATGTGTAATGGCTTAAGCAGCTAAGAAGTTCAAGTGCATCCCACCCAAGCCCCTTACTTTGCGACTTAAAAACAGGGGCTGAGAAAATGAGCCGGTAACAACTCTGTAAGCCTCTTAACCAAGCAGGCTTCTTTTTAACCCACAGACGGCTTAGTGTGACTTCTTACTACCGCAGCTCACCATTCAATGCTTTGTCTTCTCCTCTTCCCTCACCCCTTCATCTCATCTAAATTATATTCTTTTTTTTTTTTTTTTTTTTTTTTTTTTTTTTTTTACAATTGTGTACCATCTTCTTCATCCACATTTCTCCATCTCTCTTAATGCTTTTTAGCTTCTGGATATTTTCCCTCCTACACTCCTCCCTTCTGTCTCTTTACTCTCCTCTTTTCTCTACATATATATATATACATACCAATATATCCCTTTTTTCCCTCCCAGGTGCTATAAAATCCTGACAGCAAATGGTGAGTCCAAGGTGTTTCGCCCACGAGACAGAGATGACATGGTAAAGAAAGTGATTGAACCCATGGCCTCAGAGGGCCTGAGGACCATCTGCCTTGCATACAGAGATTTCCCTGCCTCTGAGGGTGAGCCTGACTGGGACAATGAAAATGACATCCTCACCGGACTGACCTGCATCTGCGTGGTGGGCATTGAAGACCCTGTGAGACCTGAGGTTCGTGGCTACACACAGAGGACAGTATAAGCCTGTTGTTACATAAGAATTGTTGACTTAACTGAAACCACTAGAGAGAATTTTATTTCATAAACAAAATTGAGTTGCGTGATTATTGAACCACTCAGAATGGAAATACATTTAGAAATAACGGCAAATTTTCGGACCACGTTCTCTCGAAGACGTTCCTTGTGTTGCACACATAAAAAGTAACAGAAATAGTTGTGTTAGAAATAAAAAATGGAAAGTTAGAGAGAGCAGTTCAAACCCAGGCTCTTTCTCTCTCTCTCTCTCTCTCTCTCTCTCTCACTTCTGCACAGCTGACTAGTCACAGCATGATGTGGCTGACAAAGTCAGATTTATAGTTTTTGGAAAGTTACAGGAATAGTTGGACATAATCCCCCGGACAGGTAGAGAGTCTGAAAGTATCTGACTTCCTGAGAAGCACTTAAGAAAAATACTGTAAAAGGAGATGCTGCAGCCATTTTTTAAACATGTAAAAAGGCTTCACGTTTGCACAAGCATGAAATACTGAACCTAGACAGCAGTTATGATATTCCATCTTTTGAGAGAATGCTCTCACAAAGTTTGTTTATCTTAAGGGTGGGCGATGTATTGAATATGCTCGATGTATGTGGGATGTTGTAAACAAGTATCTCTTGAACATCAAGTATAAATTGTCACATAATTGTTCTGAGATGCCGGCATGAAATCCACTTTGGTGTTGCACGTCTCTTGCTCCTGCGTGTGCTCACACTGACAGTGTTTCTGCTGCATTGCTGTTCCTGTCGGCTCTGTCTTTCTACTTAGTTTGCCTTGACTTTTGTTTACCATCATTCGGAGTAGGACACACAGAGTGAGAGAAAAATAGGGAGAGAGCACACTTCCCCCTTCACCTGTTAAATTATTGACATAATGATTTCAGCCTACATTCGGTTTCTGCTCTGACCATATAGCACATGTGGCCTCCACTGTCTCCACAAGCAGCTGCTAAAGGTGAAAAAATACAACATCTGTATTTTTTCATGTCCGTCATATTGAGATTCAGCCTAGAAACTGAATTATGGTGTCACATTTTATGTAATGTTGGTGGCATGATGTCAGTATCACTATCAGCAGATGTCTATATTTTCGCTGAACTGCACATGCACATTTGAAAAAAAGACCTCGCTAACCTGCCAGGCCGTTGGGGTTAAATGTCATTCTCATGGATTCTTGTCTTTTGATCAGGGTCATATTTAACCTGGTTATGATTTCACCATTTTTGCCGATTCTTTAAAATTTAAAATTGTTCCAATAGAAACCACAAATGAATAAACAAATGTTGCTGGGACAAGAATAAGAATCATCATGCTGGTGGGATTTTATGCTCCAAATAGCTTTAGAGGAGATTTGTAAATATTGAGATATATATGGTGTATCTTGATATAGCCTAAAAATATTTCAATTTTATTATTTATATAATTATTTACCCCGCCCTAGTTTAGCTGCAAACAAACTGCATGTTTTTTGAAAGGGGCTTAATAAAAAAGGGTAAGACTCCACCAGGCTCTATATAAATGTAAACGTAATCAAACCTGAGAGCTGTGTAGAGCTGCCAAGTTTCATGCTACTAATGAAAACTTTACAACACAGGGAACCATTTGTTTCAGTGAGCTTTCATTTTGACATCCCCAGTGATAGGCAAAAACAACACGCATTTCCTCCTTCATTATGTTTCCTCTTTCTTTCAGGTCCCAGACGCCATCAGGAAATGCCAACGTGCTGGCATCACAGTGCGTATGGTAACTGGAGACAACATCAACACAGCTCGAGCCATCGCCACAAAGTGTGGCATCCTACAGCCTGGAGACGACTTCCTCTGCCTGGAGGGCAAAGAGTTCAACCGAAGGATACGCAATGAAAAAGGAGAGGTGGGCCACAGCACAATACTGTACCTCAGAGACTGTTGCAGATATATTGTTGGGATTCTATTAGGTTTTGTCTCATGTTTCTAGATTGAACAAGAACGCATTGACAAGATCTGGCCCAAACTACGAGTACTGGCCCGCTCGTCACCCACAGACAAACACACCTTAGTGAAAGGTAGTTTTGTTTTTCTGGGTTGTGTTAAAAATATTTTGGTGTCACTGGTTTGTTTATTTGTTGTGTTATGTCACTTGAGAGGTTTCATTTTTTAAATATTCATGTTTTGCTATTCTAGGTATTATTGACAGCACCGTGGCAGAACAGAGACAAGTAGTGGCAGTGACAGGAGATGGTACAAATGATGGTCCTGCCTTGAAGAAAGCTGATGTTGGCTTTGCAATGGTGGGTTTTCTCTGTTTACAGGTCTAATACTCATTTAATATGTATGCAATGTCTTGTTCCAGTCAGTAATCCATGGTAACTTGATAGTAAGTGAGAAAGAAGCCAAAACTTTATTTGCTAACTGGGCCACAACTGTTGACTGAAAGATAATGGCCATGTAGGAGCATAACGACGTTAAACATGTTGTGACTAGATACAGATCCTTGATCATCATCTTTTTGCCTCCAGGGTATTGCTGGCACAGATGTAGCCAAGGAGGCGTCTGACATCATTCTGACCGACGACAACTTTTCCAGCATCGTCAAGGCCGTCATGTGGGGACGCAACGTCTACGACAGCATCTCCAAGTTCCTCCAGTTCCAGCTGACAGTCAATGTGGTGGCTGTCATCGTAGCATTTACAGGCGCCTGCATTACACAGGTTAGCTCCATCACAGACTGTTTTACATGGGTAAGAAAGGTATTGGCAGTTTATCTCAGTCACAGATTTTCCAGCAATAACATCTGAGAGGAAACGAGGTGTCTGATATTTTGAAAATCTAGAAATGTCTACCTATTCATTGAATATCCTCATGTATTAGAAATTATAAGCACATTTGAAATTCCTCAATGATTTTTTTAATGTCTTTTGTACTTGACATGAGTTATGTTGTGCAGCCTAATGGAGTGATTTAAGTGTCTCAAACTAAATTCTGCAGATTTATTGTAAATATTTAATGTATTTCTCAGCCTTAATTGTCTTTTTCTAAAACTCCTGCCGTGTAACTTTATCTTAATTTTATAACGCTGGACTCTCAGGATTTTTTTCCGACCTCCTATCAGTCTTAAACACATACTCTTGCTCATGCTATCACACCTTATAAATGTGCACCCACTTATTGAGCAGATGACAAAATAAGTTCATGTCTCCCAGACTATCTTTAATTGAGGCTCTGAATTTCTATGACATGTGATATTAAGAAAATGCACACTGAACTTGATGTCTCTCGGTCACCAGGACTCTCCACTGAAAGCAGTGCAGATGTTATGGGTCAACTTGATCATGGACACCTTTGCATCACTTGCTCTGGCCACAGAGCCCCCCACAGAAGCCCTGCTGCTAAGGAAGCCATATGGCCGCAACAAGCCTCTCATTTCCCGCACTATGATGAAGAACATCCTTGGTCAGGGAGTCTACCAGCTAATCATCATCTTTTCTCTGCTCTTCGCTGGTAAGAAGTGATAATTATAGTTTATCATGTAATTGGAGCCAGTGGACTTGCTCTGTGGGTAAATTAAATAATTAATCTGAACAAATTTTCTCTGACTGTTTCTGCAGGTGAGAAACTATTTGATATAGACAGCGGCAGGAACGCACCCCTTCACGCCCCACCTTCTGAACACTACACCATTGTCTTCAATACATTTGTAATGATGCAGCTTTTCAACGAGATCAACGCCCGCAAGATCCACGGTGAAAGGAACGTCTTTGATGGCATCTTCAACAACCTAATCTTCTGTAGTATTGTCTTTGGTACCTTCATTATCCAGGTAAAGTTGACTGCAGACTTTGGCTAAGTAGTAGGGTTTTTCTGTGAATGTGCTGGTGACTCATACATAAAAAGAGATTATCTGTCCCACAAGACTTGAACCTGTAAATATCAAATCTTAAAGTTTGCTCTCTAATTAATTCCACCTCTCTTCCTGCTCCTCCAGATTGTCATAGTGCAGTTTGGAGGGAAGCCATTCAGCTGCGTGGCTCTTTCTATCGACCAGTGGCTTTGGTGCACTTTCCTAGGCTTTGGCTCTCTACTATGGGGACAGGTATGGTGAGACAAATACAGCTGAGCTCTCTTCAGTTGGCTAGTAACAAAAATGTGGGATAACACTGCCCCCCTGTGTTAGAGATGGTGTAGTGGGCTCCTCGTGGTGCTAAAGGGGTGTATCAGTATGCTGTGAGGGGATAGGTACGCATTTGGAATGAATTAATATGGAGTAGTTTTGTTTGTTTGCCATGTTGTAGTTAAAAATGATTGTGTATACTTTTTGTGAGAGATTATTGATTAAGATTTCTCTTTTAATGAATTTTTGAAGCAATTCAAGTTTTCTCTTACTGCCCACACTAATCTACACCTACAGTGCAGTGCACAAAGTGAGTTGTCATGGCTCAAGCATTAGCATTCGTTGATGAGACACAGAATAGGATTGGATTTAGTCCATGTAAATTCAGGATTGACACTTTAAAAACCAGAAAAGGTGTCTGTATTGTAGGAAGACCAAGACCTTAACACTTATTGGTAACAAACCAGAGATTGTCCAGAGGAAGATTGTTTCCGTTCTTTTTTTTTTTAAATAAGATGCAAAGATGAAAACCATGTTTCCCAATGGTCATTAATAAAGTGTAACTTTGTTTTTGCTCAGTACAGTAAGCATGATGATTATAATTATTTAGTTCGTTTCTTGGCAATTCAATTAATCTGTTACTTCCATAATACAATGTTATTGCGAAGGAAAACAAGTCAGGAGGAAGAGAGTTAGTACCAGTAATAATGATGGATATATAATAATGATGAAATGACTTTGAGGATTATTGTTATCAGCTCTTATCTATTCATTGTGTAACTTCACTGTCGGATAGGTGTAGAGACTCTAAACAAACCTGATGACGTCAAACTGCCTGTCTCATATCGACCCTTTGGCAGGTTATTTTTCAGGGTCACTGGCTGCGTAATATCTGTGATGTACTGAGGAATGCGGCTCATCCTGCTGTAATGAAATGTCACTTTCCCTCGCTGAGGAATGTGATGTTAACAGCCAACAGCGCATCTGATGTAAATCCTGATGTCTTCCAGGTAATCTCTACAATACCCACTAGTCGGCTAAAATTCTTAAAAACAGCGGGCCACGGCACCCAAAAGGAGGAGATTCCAGACGAGGAGCTGGAGGAGCTAGAGGATATGGATGAGATCGACCATGCTGAACGGGAGCTTCGCCGAGGCCAGATCCTCTGGTTCCGAGGCCTCAATCGCATCCAGACTCAGGTAACAATCTATGGGCCTTCCTGTGCACCGTTGAACACTGCACCCAACACCAAGGGAATCAAAAGCCATAAACCCTTTAACTCTACTGCTCTTCCAGCTTAAAATCTATGTTTTGTTCTTTCCCTCGGCATTCTTAAAGAATGGCTTGTGCCCTAAAAAACGAAAGCCCTACCTCTAATTTTTCTGTTCTGCTTCTGAGCTAAAGCAGGTTCCTGTGCCTATTTCTGACTCAGTCTGAATCTATCTGCTAAAACACGACTAGTTTGAAGGTACTGATGAGAAGCAGGTGAATTGGGTTGGATGCAAAGCATGATAGAACAGCTGAATGTTCAAAGACTATTGGCATGGCTATAGCTGTAAGTATGGAAGGATTCTGCAGAGAAAAGAGTGAAAGTGAGGTCAGATTTTGGAGTCAGAGCTCCTTTCAATCAGTGCCTTTAAACCCAACCTCCCCCCATTTTTCCTCTCTCTTTAACTATAATACCTAAATCCAATTTCCAAGTGACAGTTTTTCTATGGTTACTGGTGCCTTTTCTTTATTTTTTCTCTCTTTTCTCTCTCCTCTGGCTGTGTTGTGTTTTATTTCCTCTGGGCTTTCTCCTGTCACGCTGTCTGATTCTTTGCAGATGGATGTAGTGAGTGCGTTCCAGAGTGGAACTTCCTTTCAGGGGGCTCTAAGGCGGCAGGCCTCCAACTCCAGCCAACAACAGCACGATGTAACCAATGTTTCTAGCCCTACACATGTAGCCTTTTCTACTACTACCACTACTGCCACTGCCGCCAACACCGCTTCTGCCACTGTGGGGTGTGAGTGCGTGTTCTCCTCTAGTGCATGAGACTTTTATTTCTTCTGTTCTTCTAACATCTTCCTCCTCCACTCTACTTCTCACCTAACGTTGACACTTTTACTCTCTCATGCTTCTCCTAATGTTTCCCCCTGTTTTCTTCCAAAAAAAAAAAAAATTACACCAAATATACCACATCTTCCATATTGCTTCGATAACACTGCTGTATATATATATGTACCCTGTAACCAGGTCGCTTCTGGCGTCAAGGTGTTTTCTCTGTGTCATCATGTTTTCTGTTCTGCTTCTGCTTTGGTCTCAGAAATTGAAAGGTTTCACTGTTATCTCGGGGGGGGTGATGTGCATTAATTAATATTTGACAAAAATCACATTCTGCATTGACAGTCACCAGGTTTGTCTGCAGCTCCCTCAGTCTGCTCTGTGCCCCTGCAGCACCCATGGGTCTGTGTCGCAGCTCTCTAGTCCCTCTAGTCGGGTAAATGTTTTGAGTATATGCCCATGATCACGGCCAAAAACTATAGAGACAAACCATGACATGGACCTCTCAGAGAAAGTCAGGTGTCAGTGGACGTCTTGTCACTCAGTGGTCAGATAATGTCTTCTTCTTCTCCAGCTGTGAGTTTGCTGTGAAAAAGAAGGTGTGTTAAGAGAGGCAATGACACGGAAGAGGCTCCAAAAAACAAGCTAAAGCTGCAGTTAGTGTGACACAGTTTGTTGGCGTGCTTGGATGCGAGGTTGTGCATAAGTTTGGAAGGTCTGGCAGCTTTAACACCATGCCAGCCGTCCGTTCAGCGTGGAAGATCGCTGTGTCGAGAGCAGATGCGGATCATTTCACAGTGGTATTTCCTCCTGACCGTGCCCTTACATGGATTGTGTGTGCGTGTTGACAATGACTCTTTTTCTCTTTCAGATCTTCCCAGGGCAGACCATCTGACCAGCAGTAGATTTTAAATGTCTAACAGATGTCACTAAAAACAGCTTAATGGAATAGATGACTGTGCTCTTGAATGTAAACACATGGGACTTTCCCAGACACATTAATGGCAGATTTAATGTTGTATTTCCATGACGTCTTGAACAATTATGCAATCTTATAATAATATTTAGGTCTGTCTCAGGTGGGACTCCTCCTCAGATCTGGCACATATGGGACAATGGGTGCTTCCTTATTAAACTCTGAACTTTTCCTTTCAGGTACTCTGGTACAGAGCTGGACCATCTTTCCCTGAAGTCTTTCTCTATGTGAATACTGTTTGTTGGCAGAATGTGTCCACCTGGCAATGTGTTGCCAAAGAGACCCTAAAAAGAATGAATACCACTGACTCCCCACATATTCTTCTTTAGATTCTGTGAAATGTGTCATGGGCTATACTCAAAGGTTTACTACCATTGAACACAAGGTAGCGCCGCGCTCTGCATGGGTTCAAAGTCTCTGGTCTCGTTTGTGAGTTTTTTCTCTTTGTGCTGTTTTTGACATGTATACCAGCTTGTAGACATGCTTGGCTGCTGCAGCTTTTTTGTTTTTTTCTCCACAAACATAAGCTATAACTGACCACCCCTTTCTTTCTTTGTCTTTCTCTCTCTGTCTTAACTCCTGCCTCTCTCTCTCTGTCTCTGTCTCTCTCACTCTCTCTCTTTATTCTATCCTAAGCATGTCCAACAATAGTGAACTCTTGTGTCAAGCCTCTGTCCTTTTTTTTTCTCTCCGGATGTGTTCTTGTCTAAAGAACAGCATCTCTCTTGTCTCTTGGTTCCCTTTTGCATTTTGATTAATCAGACACAGGCCTCTACCAAGCGTTTTGTGAAATACTACCATGGTACTTACAAAGAAAACAAAAAAAAAAAAACCCAGCATACATTGCATTGAGTTTGACTTTGGTATGTACCCCTCAATGGTTTTACTACATGACTTTAAAGAGTAGTTTCTCTGCAAACACTCGTGTCAGATTTTTCTTCACTGGGCGCAACTCAAGGTTTCTATCTCTCAGACACACTTTTCTTTTAAGCTGTGATTTGCACTGGCTCCATGCACTGGCTTACAGTCCAGTCTGTCAAACCCTACTGAAACCTGATGCCTTTTAAATGCCTCAAGTCTGTCTCGTGCCTTTTAGTTGTGTGTGTTAGCATGTGGTTTTGTCCTGTGGAAAAGCCTTTAAGTCAGTGACAGGCTGGACTCTAGAATAAGTATAATGGTGGGACAGAGGATAGCTTGAAGAAACAGGAAGTGACGCAGTGAGACTGAAGTGGATTCAGCTGAAGAATAGAATTTGACAGTGGCTTAGTCTAGAAATTGGGTAAAGGCAGCTTAATGTTAACTAGTTTAAGAAGTTGTAATTTGACTACTAGAAATAACAGCACACTTGCACGTGTCTCTGAGAGTTCCCCCCTCACTGATTATTTTTTTTGCCCCTAAAACTCACTTACCATTGACTCAGTAAAACCTGCGTCCTAGGTTTTTATCTGTCGTTTTATATCCTGGTGTTTAAATGAGAAACTTGTGTGTCATTGCTG
Organism: Rachycentron canadum; assembly: GCA_038496675.1. Classification (NCBI taxonomy): domain Eukaryota; kingdom Metazoa; phylum Chordata; class Actinopteri; order Carangiformes; family Rachycentridae; genus Rachycentron; species Rachycentron canadum. The sequence continues at coordinate 7,684,682 of CM076669.1, forward strand.
AATGTGACTAAAGATGTGCCTTTCCCGCTCCCTGTCCCATCTCCCTCCCTCCAGATCCGGGTGGTGAATGCATTCCGCAGCTCCATCTCCCTCTATGAGGGGCTGGAGAAGCCCGAGTCGCGAACATCGATCCATAACTTCATGACCCACCCCGAATTTCGGATAGAGGACTCTGAGCCCCATATTCCCCTCATAGACGACACCGACGCAGAGGATGACGCTCCCACCAAGCGCAACTCCGCAAGCCCCCGCAACACCACGCCCACGCCACCCTCACCCTCGCCTGCTACCACCGCCGCACCCACCACGCCAGTGTCCCCCTCCATAAACCAGAACAATAACGCTGTGGAGAGCAGTAACCATCTCCTCCCAGAGCCTCCCAAATCAGGAACCCCCTCGGCCCCAGGGAGCCCACTACACAGCCTGGAGACCTCTCTTTGATCTGACCCGCCCACCCCCCCCCCCCCTCTACCTACCTGCTCCCCGCTCCACACGTCACCGTCACTTTTCTACCCACCAACAAGGAGCTCAACTCAGACGACATGAACGAACACTTGGAGAAGAGAGAGGAAGAGCTAGGAGGAGAGCGGAGTCACGTGTGAGCTTGGCTTGGGCTGGACTAAAAGAACAGCAAACATTCAGAGGAATGTACGGCTTGGTGTGGATGCTTTAGTCTTCTTTTCTTTTTGGTTCTAATTAATACCCCACTACAACACAAGGACTCCACCCCTTCCTCCTTGGTAACTTGTTTTTCTGGGTAAACAAGGGGTGATTATAAACTCAGATTGAAAGTGACCTGTTTTTATTATTCTATTCTATTATTATTATTATTAATATTATTTGAATTGAGAAGGGGAGGTCCTCCTCCTGGCTTGAAGATAGATGAACGAACCTTTAGCTTCTCTTTTATCTGAATGGTGTTGTATATTTATCTCTTTGGCCCTTGCTCATTCAAAACTTATTTCTGCTCCATTGGCTGTTAATATTTTGAGTTATTTATGTTTTTGGAAAAAGCAGGTCTGTTTACAAAGTTTGTAGATACTTTTTTTCTGTTTGTAGGCAAAAGAGCTTCCTGATGTATGATGCAGAAAACTGGGACAGAAAAAATGAATGAGAGGATTATTTCAGATACTGCTGTATTTTCAGGAAAAAGGGTGTTTCTATTGAAACTTAACTATTTTTGCCTGCAAGTTTTATTTGTTATATATTTGTAGATAAATATAGAACCTTCTAGCCAAACCGATAAACACTAAGGCTTGTATAGAAAAGAGGTCCATTGGGCGAGGTGTTTTTCACAAGAGACAGGAGGGGAAAGACAATTAGGGCCTCTGTTCACGTTGCTATAAATATTTACTTCTTCCATTTCTTCGATAGTTTTCATGTGCACAAAACCTTCTGGAGTTCTGGATTCTCTTTTCATTCAGTATGTTGTGTTGGAGGATTTCCACATGTTGAAAGGTTCACTCATTAAAGGGATTTTAAAAAAGAAAAACAAAAAAAAAAAAAAACCATGTGGGCCTGTATTTAGCAAGCATCTCAGAATGACGCCTAGCATCCTGCTGAGAGCTGGACTAGGAAATAAAGTCTTACCTCAGAGTCGGACACGAGGTCCTTATGAAAGCCCCCTACGGTCCCTTTCAGCAGGAAGTAGAAGTTTTCCTTTTAGATTTTTGTGGTTTTACAAGTTGTTGTTGTTGTTAGATACATTCAGAAGAGGCTAATGTAGATAAATAGCAGGAAAAACAAAACGGCTTCACTCGTGGGTGTATGATGAGCTAATTTATGCACGTTAAGGCTAAAAATTTGTTTTTGCCAAAACTCAGAAGCATTAAAATGACTCACAGTTCATTAGCTTTTTTTTAACAACCAGCTGAGTTGAAACTAGTGCTGTATTTTGAGCTGTTCAACCAGTGCACCTATTTATTTTTGAATAAGAAGTTCGTATAGACTAAACGTGAATGTGCCTTGGCTACAATAATAATTTAGACGATGCTTGTTCTCATCATTTGCCACCTTCAGGAAACTCCACAGATAAAATACTGTGACTCCTCCAGCTGAAAGTAGAACCAAATAAGCCTCATTCTTAAAATTTTGGGATTGTTAGGACTGATCTCTTCTGTCTGGATGCTTGATAAATATGGATCCTGGTCATCATCTTTTGTTTTTTTGTTTTGTTTTGTTTTTTTTAATCGGTGGATTTTATTTTTCTCAGCAAAACGTTAGCCCCCTGCCAATGTATAATACTGACATTTGTTTACTCAGGCATAGAAAAAGGTATTTAATTTAAAAGAAATCTATAAAGAAAAAACCTTTTAACTTCAGACTTTGTGTATTTAGATAGTAAAACATTGTCTTGGTCAAAAAAGCAAGTGAATTATTTTCATATTTCAGACTTAGTTTTACTCCTCCGAGTTCTGGCTTGTTGACCTTTTAAAAATCAAAAACCAAGGGGAAAAAAAAAAAATTTTTTTTTTTTCCCTTTCCTCAGCCCTGTCTATAAAACTCCTTTCATCATGATTAAATGTTGCTGCATTTGATTTGTTTGTAAAATATTTTTGACACCTGATGTACTGGAAACGCTAAAGAATTGGACATGTGCATTTTTCAAGAATAAAGACTAGGCATACACTGGTATCTATCTGCACAGGGTACTTTATTTCGTAGCGTTCCTTGGGGAAAAAGAATTTTGATACAAATCATGATTAAAAAAAAAAACGTACCTTTGTATTTTTATGACACTAATGATGATACCTTTCATCGTACTAAACCAATTTTGGATGATTTGACACCAATCACATTATATGGGGAGTGTTTTGGCCACTAAAATGTGTGTTGTTCTGGAATATTCATCTCAGGGTGCAAATGGTGTGAAAGAGAACAGGCCTCTTTTAGTTTGTTACTTAATTCAATGTTTGGGATGGTGCTTGTCAACCACACGGGATGTCTCCGACAGCAGGCTGCAGATTCTTCCTGCAGCCTTCTGGCGGCCTTCGCCTGCATGGCCATGGACGGGGGAGGGAGGTGAAAATGTAAAATCACGACGTTCTCTGAGGAAATTAGTTTGTTTTCCTTGTTTTACAGATGACTAAATAGCAGCTAGGATTGCATACAAAGTGAGAAATTGAAAAGACAAGCGGAATCCATATGAGGAGTTTGTTCTGTAGCTTCTTCCTGTAATGGGAATGAATGTTTTTCCATCTGTTTTATGGATTATTATTTTTTTATCTTTTAACATTTGGAAATAAAAGTACTTCATGTCTGTTTATCTTGAGCATTTTAAATGGATATCGTGATTGGATTTACATTTGAAACTTGTCGAGTAATGTGTATGGTTTTTAAAAATAAAAAATGTATTTAGCCTAACTGCAGGGCCATGCTTTTCATTTATCGTGCAGTCTGTCTGGAATGTAGTTACTGTATGCAAATGTGAATGTTGCAGAGTTGAAAATCCACACTGAAGCCAAGCATGATTTCACAATTTGCAAATGTATGGCAGCCATTAGATTCCAGGTAATAAAAAGACAAGGTTAAATATACCATAAAGTGACAGTCTATGTCACCAAAAGGTAAAAGTGAACTGTCATTATCTGAATGAATAGTTGTTTTTGTTCTTTACTTCTATTCAGATTATGTTTAGCCTTTAGTCTTACTTGGTACGGGAACTTGCTTTAGAGACAATAATTATTGTCTTTGTGGAAATAACGATTCTTGATAAGAGGAATTCAGGTTTATTTCTGAGCTTGAGTCCAGCTCTGACGTTCAGGTACATACAGAAACCACATTTGCGCAAGTTGCCAGTGACTCACAATGGACGCTTTGTTGGAAATATTTTCCACAGCTGTCTCTCCAACAAGGCCACCTCCTGCTTCTTCTATGTGGGGGGGCAGGTACAGCAGGAACTTGTTTGCAGTGACAAATCAGCAATTCAGCAACTTGGAAAGTATTTATTTTCCTTATCGCTACATCTGCAGATTCCGTTCTGGATAAATAAATGGATAAATAAAACACACTATAGAATGTCCGAAAATCATGAAAATGCCCAAAACACTTTTCTCAAAGCCAAAGATGATGTGTTCACAGTGTTTGTGTGTTTAACTGGTCAAAAAACTAATTTTCTATCGTGAAAAACAATATACAAAACTAGACGACATTCACTTGTGAGAATTAAATTTATAAATGATTGAAATGAAAATAAAAAATAACCACACACTGTAAAAGAAAACATTCATTGGTAATTAAAATTTAAATAGCACCAATAACATGAACTAGAAAACAAAAATATAAGGAAGATTATATATATGTATGTTTTGACGAGACAAATATACTGCTAAAGCTCATGTTCCTGCTCATCCAGACCAGCAGAGAGCAGTAAACGTCTCTTCTTTTAGCACTTTTAACCTGTTAGCTCCTCAAAGATTGTATATTGGAGATGTGATGAACCACTCGGTCCCGGCATCCTAACGGGCGACAATAACCACAGCCGACCACGTCAGGGCGGGGAAGCAGGAAGGAGACTTCCACCTTAACGCGGGGCCTGTTCCCACAGAAGAACCACAGTGGGACTGTATCAGTTTTGCTTTGGTACTGGAACCTTGAGGGAACGTTCTCTGAAGGCTGCCAACATAATATTTTGGGACCGTTAGTTAAAGATTAGTTTATTGGACCCTTGAAGGAACATTCACTGAAGGTTACCAACATAACATTCTGAGAACGTTAGTTAAAGATGACTTTACTGAACCTCCAGAGAACCTTAAAGGAACGTTCTCAGAAGGTGACGTTAGTTAAAGATGACTTTACTGAACCTCCAGAGAACCTTAAAGGAACGTTCTCAGAAGGTAACGTTAGTTAAAGATGACTTTACTGGAACCTTCAGAGAACCTTAAAGGAACGTTCTCTGAAGGGATTGTTAGTTAAAGATGACTTTACTGAACCTTCAGAGAACCTTAAAGGAACGTTCTCTGAACTAACCTTAAACCAGATTGTTATGATGTGTTTTTAAACTCAGTCCTAACCAGACCAAGCAGACATTCAGTTTCAAGTCAGGGCAGAAAAAAGAAAAATCCCTTTAGTTAATTATTGTGTGTTACATTTGTATCAGTACAAAATGACGAAGATATTGTGTTTATTTATTTATTGTGTAATTATGCTACTTCACATTTTCCATTTAGTTGGCCCACATATGTGAAAATGAAGCAATGTTAATTCTGTTCTGTAATTTTTTTTCCCGCCTTCAAATGAACAAAAAGAACCGATAAGAGAATAAGAATGAGACTAATTCAGACCTCTCGTGTCGACAACGGAAAAGTTTCCAGAAACAGGAGCGGAGTGAGACGTCAGCTGATTTCCCTCTTCTCTGCGACGCGCCGTGCCTTTCCGCTCCGCAGGAATTTGTCCCGCAGTAATGGATCCAGGACAGAGGGCGAAGGTCCGCTGAAGACAGGTGGCTACATTTCTGTGAGTACTGGAGACAAACAGACCCCCTGGACCCTGGACCCCCCCCCTCCACCCGGTCCGGATCAGCTGCCCCTCTGACTGTGTGGAGGCGGGATTGAAGCCACGCCTCTGCGCGGGGAAGAGAAATAAAGTTGACCAAACGCCCCCCGTGAATAATCCCGCTAACGTGTCTTCTCGTTGCGTCTGTCAGGGGCAGGAATGCGACTCCCCCCAGCGGAGAGCTGAAGATGAGGGAGTGGTGGATCCATGTGGGGCTGATCTGCGTCCCGCTGGTGGCCGTTTACCTGCACGTCCCGCCCCCGCAGCTCTCACCTGCCCTGCAGAAGTGGCACAGCGCCGGGGACGTCTTCCACTTCAGGGGCAGGAAAATCTTCTACAGAGGCAAGAGTCACCCTCGAGCTCAGTGATGCTGTGACTGTGTTCTGATAGTGATTATCGATCGATCGATTGATTGATTGATTGATCAGCTCATTTTCACTCGAACAGAAATAGTAACAAGTGCCGGTGATGTCATCATTTCCATTAAGTATTTAAAGGGCTGATGAAACCCATGTGATATAATCAAAAGCTCCAGAGCGGGACACTCAATGGACCCTGTAGTGTGATTGCTGAATGAAGCCGAGCAAAGAGAATCAGATCAGAGCTAAAATGGAGAACAGCAGCAAATCATCACAAATTATTAAATAATTATCAATTAACTGTTAAACACATGAAGTGACCTTTTCATTATAGGTATATCTTTACACGCCTCTTCATTTGGAGTAGAACATGCACAATATTCCCATGAATCCTTGCATCGCGAGTTGAATATATTTGCCCCTCAGTTTATTGCATGTTTGTGTTTTCATTCATCTTTTTCTTTGTCTCTTCTTCTTTTCTCTAACCAGACTCCTACGGTGCTCTGGGAAGCTCCGACGTTGTCCTGCTGCTCCACGGCTTCCCCACTTCCAGCTACGACTGGAACAAGGTTCCCACTGCAACATGCTCAGTAGCTAAATCACTTCACGACCTCTTACGCTTCATGTGTGTGTGTGTGTGTGTTTCTCACAGATCTGGGAGCCACTCACACAGCGTTTCCATCGTGTTATTGCCTTGGACTTCCTGGGGTTTGGCTTCAGTGACAAGCCAGTGAGTAAAATTTCTTCTTTTTCTTTTTCAGAGTTTTCCCCTCTGGTTTTGTAACTATGACTATGATTTGTAACTCTCCTGTAACCTCGGCTGCAGCGACCACACAGGTACTCCATCTTCGAGCAGGCCAGTGTGGTGGAGGCCCTGGTGGCCCACCTGGGTCTGAGCAGCCAGCGAGTCAACCTGGTGTCCCATGACTATGGAGACACTGTGGCCCTGGAGCTGCTCTATAGGTGTGTGTGCCAGTGTGTGGTTGCAAATATTCGAAAACAGGTTAAAGTGATGAAACGACACCCACCCCCCTTCTCATTGTGTTGTTTTCCTCTGTCCTACCAGGAGTGACCAAAACCGCACAGGTCACCTGACCTTCAACAGCCTGTGTCTTTCTAACGGAGGTACAGCTTTTGTGCACCAACAGCAGGGATTTATTACATCTCTGAAATATTAAGTTCATTAAATCATCACTTGCAGCTCCTACACTCACACCAAGCCTGATTATTCTGCTGAGAAGGTCACAGGCAGTGCTGACACTTGTATTTCCAACAGGATTGTTCCCAGAAACGCACCATCCGCGGCTGCTGCAGATGGTGAGTCACTTTGTTTTCTTCCACCTACTTTTCAGCAGAGTCATGCTCAGTGTGAAGAGTTTAGGAAGCTGCAGAGAGTGAGCAGGAATTCAGGGGACAATCAAGATGTTTCTGCTCTTGTCTCTGAAAGCTTCTGAAGGACTCCAGTCTTCTGGCTCCGCTCCTGACACGTCTCACCAACTATATTATCTTCCAAAAAGGGTAAGCGGAGGAGGAGAGAAGTCTGAGGCTTGTTCCAAATTAACACATGTGCTGGAGAGTGAAGTTTGTTTCCTGTTGACCGGCAGGATCGGGGAAGTGTTCGGTCCGTACACGCAGCCCACAGACGCCGAGTTCTGGGACATGTGGACGGGTTTGCGCTACAATGACGGCAACTTAGTTTTGGACAGGTGTGTTTCTCTTCACTCGCTTTGTCTTCATCTCATCGCTGCCTCCCCCCCTCACTCACTTCTGCCCCTGTCCCCTGTCCTCTCCTTCTCAGCATCCTCCAGTTCATCAACCAGAGATCGAAACACAGAGACCGGTGGGTGGGTGCGCTCACCTCCACCTTTGTCCCACGTGAGTTGCGTCAGACATTGTGGTGTGTGTGTGTGAAGAAGTGTGTGTAGGCCAAACACTTCCTTGAGGTGTATTGACCCAGCAGCCTCGGCCAGAGAGCCGCTGATGCTAAGCTGCTTACTCTGTGAGGAGCAGCCCCGTAGTCCATCTGTGATCCTAAGCTCAGGAGGGAAGGGTGTGTGTGTGTGTGTGTGTGTGTGTTTGCACTACTGACACAGACCTCATGAGAAATGCAGCAAAAAAGGTATTACCACTATCATTGTGAACACGGTGACATTGAAGTGCCAGTGTTCCTCCAGCTCCACCTTGTCTTGCAGTGCACATGATCTACGGACCCCTGGACCCGGTCAACCCTCATCCTCAGTTCATCCGACTTTACCAGTGAGTGCCCTGAATCGTTTCTATTTTTTTTCTTTCTTTGCGTCAGGTTCTTCCTGACAAATAGCAATATATAAACTATATAAAGATATGAAGCAGCAGGTGGTGCAGGGATAATGGCTGGTGTTACGACCCATCAGGTTCAAACCATGATCAAGGCAAGGCTGAGAATAAGAGGTGTTTTGAACCATTTTCATAAAAATATGGACAGGAAATTAAAGTAGCACTGATCCCCAGTTTGATTTGGTTCTTCTTCATGACCTTAAACCACTAGGCCACTGGGACAATCCACAGCACCAACATATCAGCTCTGTTTGTCACACTCCTGAGGCCTGTTCTGCAAAGCAAGTTCAATATACCCAGAATATCTTTTCATTATGTGCCGTGACTTGACCTAACATGACTGCCCTGGATAACCTGAACTATGAAGCTGGAGTTTTTAATTATAAGCAACAGCATCAGAACCACGAATAAATGACTCAACATGATAGGAGGAGAAACTGTGATACCTGTTGGGAAAATTTGTGCATCACATCCAACAAGGTAAAATCTAAACGATGAGATTGGAATAGAAAAGAAACACAAGACCTCTTTTTAAATTGTATAAATCAGACTAAGGATACGTGCATGAACTTACTGTCTGACCGAAATATTTTTTAGTCAGTATTCAACAGTGTGTGGATCATTTGTGTGGAGATTTTTTTTTTTTTTTTTTTGACCAGACATCAGAAGGTCAGGTTTTTATTTCCAGTTATCTTAAAGTCTAAAGAGTCATAAAGAGTAAAAGCAGCATCACTGTCAGACTCTTGCTCGTTAAATTCAAATTAGGTTATAATGGTTATTAAATGTGAAGTGCTCATTAGCATTTTTCACTTAATTTTAATCTCTTTTGTTTCCCCCCTGTAGAAATAAAGAGTAATGTTTTTTCCTGCTATCTGATTGGTCAGTAGTGTGGCTGTGGACAGGTTTTGATCTGATCCTTTGACGTTAATCTGTCCAGGGGCAGGTCAGGAGTTCAGCATAAGTTACAATGCTGTTTTACCCAGTTAGAACTGAAAAGCCAGAGTTCAACCTGACGTTACCTTGATAATGTCGAATCCTATTTAGTTGTGCAGTTGTGAATTTACCTGTTGTCCAAACACAGCTTTGCGTTTGTGTCTCTTGTCCATGCAGGCAGCTGGTCCGGAGGTCGACAATCACCATTTTAGACGAACACATCAGTCACTACCCTCAGCTGGAGGATCCCACGGGCTTCCTCAATGCATACTTCAATTTCATTCACTCTTTCTGACAGGAGATGCAATGCCCACGTTCAAGAGAAACGCTTAAACCTGGCAGAGCTGATTTTACCAAAGTGGTAAATGATCAGATTTGGTGGAAAAACATCTCCTGACTAGTGTATAACGAGGGTCAGAGAGTCAATTACAACTTCATTTACCAGCATCAAACCCTCAGATGTCAGGTACTGTCACAGAAGACGGAAACTCTAGAGCTAAAAAAAAAAATAATAATAATAATTCGATCAATTGTATTTAAATGCAACTGAATGACTAATCTGATGAGTGTTCAATTCTAAACCTTCCATGGAAGCATGATAACGTGAGTTCGGTTTGGTTGTGTGACCTTTGAACTTGTTTGGGACGGTGTTTTGATTCCCTCTTTTTTCCGTTTGTTGCAATCTGCAGCTGCATTCTGAATAAATTTTGATATGATTTTCCATATTTCTCTCGATGTTAATGAAAATACTAAATGTCAACTTTTCTTCAAATAAAACTAGTTTTGTAAAAAAAAAAAAAAAAAAAAAAAATTCATTTTACCTTTTTATGTGACAAATGAAACCTGTTCTGTTTTAACAGTCAGGACTTTATTGTAGATTTGACTGAAGAAAAATCTTGAGGGCTGAGAACGAGTAGACATCACAAAGAAAACTGCAAAAACATGTTTCAGTTTATATCCTAGAAACAACATTTATGTTCTCTTTCAGTTGGATGGTGTAGTAATTACAAGAGCATTACACATTTAGAGCTGTGGAAAAAAAAAAAGGACATTTCAGACGTCGTGCTGAGATTAAAGTTCTTATGGTTGCGTTGGCACAAAACCGCCCTGCGAGCGCGTTAACCCACAGAGGCCAGGATGACGTCAACGACCGTCTCCTCTCCACTGCGAACCGTCACCTGCATTGTGACGCCGTCAGCCAGCGCCAGGCGGGCACGAACGAGCACATCATGGCCTCCACGAAACACACCTGGAAGAAGAGGGACGGAGGAAGGTTAAACAGCTGCTGGCCAATCGCATCACACGTGTCAGATCTTTTATTCAGCAGTTACACAGTGACACCCACCAGCAAGGAAGAGGACATGAGAGTTCTTGTTTTCAGGAACTTTGTCGGAGCGCTCACATGGCTGCATTCCCAGGAAGCTGATGATGTTACCCACCGCCTCTGTAAATGAAAACCACAGATTAGTCGCAGGGCGATGACATTCCTGAAAATACTGTGTAAATACTATGCAAAAAAATATACAAAAAGTACTGAAAACTGCATCTATCAGAAGAAGTAACCCTCCTGCGTACCGTCAAGAGTCCGTACAGACGCCAGGGCAAATGTTTCTTCCTTCTCAAATTCATCTCCCACTTCCTCCCACGCTGCCCCAAAGTTTGGTTTCAAAACCTTCTGGATGTGGTCTGCAACGGTCACCTCCAGATCCTCCAGCTGAAGACGAGTGGAGGATTTGATTAAAAGATGAGAGATAAGTTGGAGGCAAGACAGGCCAATGAAAACAAGAATGAGATCATTTAAATTGATGAAAATACACAAAGCTCCTTATGATGATAAACTGTAGAGGTGCTGCAATCACGTACCACATATTCATCGTCATAACCATCATCATCGGGCTCTCCTGTGTTGGGGTCGCAGTCTCTGACAAGGTACTTCATGGTGCAGCTGAACGTGCAAGACACTGTGGATAGATGAGACACATAAACAACCTTTTCCTCGCACTGACTTTGTGAAGTTTCTTTGAGCAGAAATTCAAATCCTGCTTTTCCTGTCTCTGCCGCAGCAGTCTTACCGGCAGTGGGGTCGTCATCAGGCAGTCGCACCAGAGTGTAGCAGGAACCGGGCTGACTGTACGGGAGGCTGGTGGCTGGGATGTAGTGTATCACCTCGTAGGCCTCCGATGGTTCCATCTGCACTATGACCTGAGATAAGGCACCATGTTAGATTTACAACTGTGTTTAAAAAAAAAAAAAAAAAAAAGTGAATGAAATAGAAGTGATTATAAAACACTGCTGGCACCTTCTGCAAGAGCTGGTCGTTCAGGGTGTTCGTGCAGTCGAACTGGAACACCATGTGCCTGGCAAAGGTGTGTTTGACGCAGCGCACCACATATTCTGTCTCAGCCTCCGTCAGCTGCACCGGCTCAGAAGACTTGAAGAGTGGGCCGAGACCCTGGAACTCTGAGATGGATGCCAGTTGTTCTGTCGGAGGAACAAAACGCAGGGACAAATTAAATTAAAACAAAAGACAAGGCAGACTCCTCATTCATCATATCTAGTCAAGCTAATATACTGTGTTCAAGGGCAAATATCAGTCTCTGATTGCATCATGTGCATCTTGAATCCCATTAGGGGCAGATACTGTTTACTGTCGTACCCTGATAAATGTCCTGGCGTGATGGGGCCAACTTTTCTGGCAGTTTGCTGGTAGCAACGGGGGCAATTTCTGGGAGAAAAGACAAAATTCAAAATTAACACACACACTGACAAACTTAACCATCTGATTCCTGACCACGAGAATCTTTCAGTGGAGACTTTCTTTGAGTGGAAATAGCAAGAGAAACCCTGCGCAGATCAGTTAACAACTGTGTGGTTGTACCTGTCTTCTGTTCTGTGATGGGAGTCGTGGCCAGAGGGACTGTCTTCATGTCGAAAGGTTTCTCCGAGGGCTCCAAAGTGTACTGGTGGAGGGACTTCTCCAGGCCGGGGATGGAGACAGACAGACCTGAGAGCAACACACAGAAGAGACTTTAATGCCCAACGTGCCATTTTGCTTCACTTGTCGAGGCTTTTGCCCTGCGAGGTGCCTGGGAGGAGCCCAATCAACGTCCTCTTAGCACATATGGCTCACCATTGAAGATGTAGGCAGCATTCAGAGCCTTCTGCTTCTGCTGTAGCACATTCATGTAGAAAGTAGCTCTGTCACGCACCTCATCGTCACTATCCATCATGCACCTGTGAGAACAGGCAGACACCACATATACACTGATATATACTGTATATGTCACATGTTTAGTCTCTAATTGTAATCATTGTATCTATTGAGAGTAGTAAATGTGTACAAATTCACTACGGGAGCATTTCTACAGAATGAGAAAGGCCTAAATCCCTCAGGGTCAAAAGTATACAGTGTTTTTGCAGGATTGGAGTGACACACAGAAGCAAAAGCAAAACTACTGAAAGTAAATGAATACCTCTGCATAAGAACCAGGACGCTTGGCAGCAGATCATCATTCTGAGCTCCAAATTTAGCCAAGGCGCTGACAGCAGCTGAGGGCGGGAGGAGAAAAACACATTATTTGGCTGGTTACAAAATGCCATGAAAAAATGCTAACTGCTAAAGTGGTTGTGTTGGAAAAATAAACATGTTGCTTAAGTTAGAGGTAACCCTTGGCATGGATGTTAAAGATCAGTCTCTGGACAAAGCTCTGAGATGCACGCTTCCCCGCTCGGTCTCACCTGCACGAACAGCCTCGCTCTCCAGCACCACGCGGTTGAAGATGAAGCGGATGTATTTGGAGGGCTGCGGGGTGCGTGGGCCCTCTTTGCCCAGCAGGTGCAGGATCTTGGTGGCTAACACTGTGTGCTCGCAGTCCTCAATGAACTCGCACAGGTGGGCCAAGCCCGTCTCTTTGCTCTCTGGGTTCTCCTCAATGATACTGATGATGCAATCCACGATGGCCCGCTTGTACTCAAAACCGCCCTGCAGCGAGACAGGAAATGGTCACTTTTCACTCCTGTGCTCAACTTAGAAGTGAAACACAACTATAGGCCTTAACTTAAGTAATAGTATTTAGTATAGTCAGTTTAATGGACTATAAATAATTAAAATATTAAATATTCAGAAAAAAAAAACTCAGTAGTTTATTGGTAATGATATCACCAAGGAAGGAAAAAAAAAAAAAACTAAAGGTGAATGACAGGCAGAGGTCACTTACATCATCTCTGAGCATGTTGGACAAGAAGTTCATCATGACGCTGTGCTTCCTGGGATACTTCTGACACAGAGCACTGATGGCCTGCACCACCACCACCTAAAGTAAACAAGTATCAGGGAGAGATTCAGGACAACAGACAATACAAGACTAAATAAAAGGATTTAAAAATGAGGACAAAGCAAAGCATAAATTCATTTTAGAAATTAATCTTTTGTGGCCACAGAATCTGAACTCTTGAGGGATTAGAAAGAAAAAAAAAAAAAAAAAAAAAAAAAAACTTACTCTCACAAATATTGCATTATATGTTTTTGACATGAGACAACACTCCAGGTTTTGATGCATTTGCAACTTAAAGTTCTGTGTGGCCTTGATATATAGAGCAATGTTTTGAATTGTTTCTGTTTTTTGCTCCGTGGAAGTCAGAGGTTGAATTAACAGATTACAGATCATAGATTTTGAAAATCCCACTGGTGGACATTTCAGCAGGAAACAACAGCTAAAGTCAGATCTTTCTATTCATGATAGAGCCCTAAGACCCTGTGTGTCTGGATTTTGTTGTAATTTTATGTCAAATGCGGAACAGAACAAGACCAAACTATGTCTGACCTTAAACTCATCCGAGATCTCAGAAACAAATGAGGAGATCTGCTTCATGAGTCTGTCCACGCTGCTCTCACTGCCCGTCTTCAGCAAAGTGGTGATGGCCAGCGTGGCGATGCTACGGTTGGAGTCAGTGATCAGGTTCTCCAGGTCCAGATTACAGGCTGTGACAGCTGAAGGATGCTTCATTGCCACCTGGTGGACCCAAAGGAAATGTCAGTATAGTGCTTGAAGTATTAGTATAAACAATGTATAGTATAGACTAAGTCGTACAAAGCTCTTTCAGTCATGCCTTAAGAGAAATAATGATGCTATAGTTAAAGTATATAAATAATAAAGCATATGAACTTTTCTTTAACAATTTTAAATGTTTGCTTATACATTGTCAAACAAGCCATGTAGAGGAAGGATGGAAAGTGAAGCTGTACCTTGTTGAGGGTCCTCACTGCAGCGTATCTTAAGGCAGCCTTAGGGGAACTGCAGAAGAGCTGCAGCACTGCAGGACACACACATTTACAACTTCAGATTCACAAGCTTGTGATATGACAGGATAATGGTTTATGCTCTCATTCAACAAAATAATTGGAGAAACAGTGTGACTGAGATGTGAGTTAACAGCTGACCTGACACAGCAGGGGCCAACTCTCTGGCAGTACAGTTGGGCATATGGACAATGGCAGAAGCAGCCTCATACACCACCATCTCATTCTTGTTCCTCAGGCAGCTCTCAATGAAGTCAAACAGGGGGCTGTCATGACTGTAAGCATGAAGATAAAACAGCCTCACTCACAGATACAATAAGTGACAACAAATAACTTATCAGTGGGGGATCAAGCTTTTGATACAAGTTTGTAGAATCGCTGCAGGTCTACTCACCCTCCCTCTGTCTCGTCCAGGAGTTTGCTGGCAATCCGGATGAGCATGCAATAGGCAAAAGGAGACTTGAGACCAGACTTGGTGAACTTGTTGAGCATCTTGGTGACAGCAAGACGGTCATTCTTCCTGAGGTGATACAGCAGGCCCAGGGCATGGTACTGGAGAACAGTAATATCAAATTATATTAGTTTAATCTTAACCATTTGACACGTTTAATTAATACACCTACAATGAACGTGTCAAAATTATTTGACCTTCCAGTGTGTTTGTCCCACCCACCTGGACCATGATATTATCACTGGAAGCAGCTTCCTGAGCTTCATTCACCCAGCGCTTCACCACATCGTAGCTCATCTTCACCATGTGCTATACATATACAAACAGAAAAGATCACTTCAGACAATGAGACATTGTTACACAATTACAGATTCATATTACTACATGGAAACACAACACCAGCAGAATAAAAACATGGAATCAAGAGCCTATTAAAAATATACATTTTACATGTTTAAATCAAATCTGATGATAGTGTTCCATGTCTTACCAGTGAGGAGACCAGAGCAGAGCTGGACACACTGGGCACCTTGTCAACAATAGCTTGCTTCATGTACCTCTCAATGGCCTGAAGCATGGTGGTCTGTGGAGGAGACGGGGGAAAAATGTTTTAAATGGATTAAACTAGTACAGTTGGAGAAAATATCAGGTACTTTTATATCTGATGGCAAAGTAAACAAAGAGATCGGGAAAGAGGTGAAGGCCAAAGCAGTACCCACATCTGTAATCCTGCAGAGGGCTCTGATAGCAGGTCCTCTGTACACATCTTCCTTCCCTGTCATGTCCTTGGTCAGGCTGTAAAATACAACACAAGGAATAACTGTGACCTCAACAGAAAAGTGAACACACTAAAACCCTTACAAAACATTTTTTTAGGAATCTCTCAACTCTGTATCATTTGATTACAACATATACATACTTAAAGCCATCATCATGTCATGGTACAAACCTGCTGGTGACAATGATGACATCCTCAGAGATGTTGGCCATCTCTTTGATGGTAAGGTAGCACATCCTCCTCAAGGTTTGCTGAGATGGAAAGAGAGTATAAACCTTCTATATTTGCATTTTAACTAATGCTAAGCTGTTTGAGTTAAAATAGAACCAAACATCTCAGATAAATCAGCGTTATCTTACATC
Organism: Rachycentron canadum; assembly: GCA_038496675.1. Classification (NCBI taxonomy): domain Eukaryota; kingdom Metazoa; phylum Chordata; class Actinopteri; order Carangiformes; family Rachycentridae; genus Rachycentron; species Rachycentron canadum. The sequence goes on from CM076669.1 coordinate 7,700,673, forward strand.
ATTGGACTGAAAGAGCCTGGTCATCGCAAAAAAGGCCTCAGTGGCCTCTGTGGTCCCGAAATGCTCTCCCTAAATAAGCAAAGACATGGAAGTGAGAGAGGTAAGATATTCAGGTGGGTAGACAGACATCAACTCAACACATTCAAATACAGAGCTACTTTACAGTTTTTGTCAATCACTTGTTTTCACCTGGTTGAGGAGGTAGATAATCTTGGTGAGAATATGGAGACATCTCCTCGGGTTGATGGGTGTTTCATTGAAAATTCGTGCCTGTGATTCAATAGAGTCATATTAATACATTTGAGCGGTGAGGAAATATCTTTGGCTACTGTTTTTCTCCTGTGTGTGCAAATCGTGTTAAGCGACACCAGGTGCAGACTGTACCTCCTGCAACACGGCACTCTTCTCCAGGTGTTGGAAAGGGTTGGACCCACTTCCTAGATGTCAAAAGAGAGGTGTAAGGTGTCTGAGCAGTTAACCATTACAACATACCATGTTATAAACACGGGCTAAACTTAAAGTCAGAGCAGACAAGTCTAATAATTCCTAAATGAACAGACATCACAATATCCAGCTGATAGCCGAGCTTGCAATGCTAGCACAGCTAGCTTAGGCTAAACATTGACGGCCCGCTGTATACACGTCAATAATTCAATTGCAACTGCAGCTTGGTTTACAACTGACCTAACTGCACTCAAAGACATAAATAGAAAGTCGCGGTCACATTAATTTGTCCTGACTAGCTTTTGTTAACTGTCGCTAGTAAGCGAACAGACTTAGCACCGCGTTAGCTTCCAAAGCGAAGAATATCCTCTCAGTCCAGCAATGACTTTCATTTTTCAAGGTCTTTTCACGATTTTTTAGTGAGAAAAATAACAACTTTTACAATCTTACCAGACTCCTCGTCCTTCTTGTCAAACTTTTTAATCATTATTTCGGAATGAATCGTCGGATGAGGGCAGAAGATGCTCTCAGCCTCGGTCTTACGAGAAGCTACTTCCACGTAGCTAAAATGAAAACTGGCTTCCGGCTGCAACGTCCACGTCGACGGAACATACGTCGGAAGCGTCCGACGTCATGACCGGAAGGGGGCGCTGCCTCCGCACGATGCACATAATTCATTCAACGCTACAAACGTGGAGGAAGACTAGTAATTAATAATTATTAAAACGTTGTTTCCTCCGTTTGTTCTAATGAACTAAACAGGGGCACAACAAATCAGGTTTAAATCAAAAGCCAACTTATGGAAGAGGATGGAAGTGGTGAGTTAAGAGGACAAAACTATTATAGTGCAAGTCAACAAAATGAATCAAAACAATAACGAAATAGCTAAAAAGTGAAAATACAGGTCTTGACATTTTTACGGGGTAATTTGTGTAATTGCACACCTTTGGTGTAGTAATCTTACATGGCCACAAGATGGAGACATTGGTCTCCTATCTGGGGCAGGTGTGTCCTTTCAAAACAAAACCCAAAAGCTGTGGCCTGATTTTTATGAATTTCCATGTGATTTTCCATGAATTACAGTGTGGGTCACTGTTAATTTTGTGAACATGCAATGATTAAATTTGGCAATTAAGAAATTGTGACAAAGTTATATAATCTACTGACTAGTATATTTTGTAAATGAAAAATAAACTTGTCAGTTCCCTCTGGTGGGAATAGTAAGTAATGGCAACACTTCCTAAAAAACCTGTGAAGTCTATACCCTAAACTTAGAGCTTGAATCGCTGCAATTTATTGTTTCTTATTGGTAGATACATACACTGATAGAAATATATGATAAAATGATCTCAGCTTATTATAGGGGTTGATGGATAATGAAGTAGTAAAGGATAAATAACATATAACAATATATTTTATGGATATCATTGTTCATAATATTGCATATAAAAAAAGGCAAATGTATGTTAGTTACATCTGCTTTATTTGAGGAAAAATAATCCTTTATTTAGAGTATAAAAATAACAGACATCTGATGAACACATACATTCCCATGCATTTGCATTTTACTGTTTTTCATTATCCTGTAGTTAGTTTGTACATTAGCTCAGTGTCGTCAGTGCTCAATGTTATGTTTTGCCACTTTCTGTGTTTCATACTACAATCTGGAATAGTTACAGGCTTCCATGTGAACTTCTGAACAACAAAGTCATTAAGAGGGGGAAAAAATACATGAAAATAAATGTAATGATTATGCAACAGAATCACAAAACATTTCATTGGTCTTATGCTAAGGACGTAAGAATTGATCATCACAGCTGCTTTCTTCCTCCTGTTTAGTCTAACTGTTAAAATTTGATGACTCTGGGGTGAAGTAAAGGCATTAAGAATTCAGTTTACTGGAAAAAGGAATTCCTTTATCTTTTCAGAGATCAGTGCCTGCTTCATTACAGCCAATGACCATCTTGAGTCTTAATAATAATAATAATAATAATAATAATAATAAGTGAAATGACTTTGTCCTTATTGCTCTTGACCTTATTCTGTCTTGATTCAAGATACTGACACTGTTGCTGGAAAATGTCCGATGGTGCATAATAAAAAGTGGACTATTCTCACCCAAGATGCAACATAAATAAAACGTTGAAAATATGTCTTAGAATAAATGACTTTGTAAATTGACACTTCTAGTCAAGTATATTCATCAGCCAAATGTTGCATTTTCTCTAAAACAAAAAAGAATCATCATCCAACTTTTAGTCGCAAAATTTCATTAGTTCACATCCTTTATTGGCCCTAATAGAGGTTTCCCCAGTGTTAAAAAAAAAAAAGATGAGAGATTTTTATCCCAAAGACCTTTCACATGAGAGCAATTCAGTTATCGCGATATTAGAAACGCTTCTTTTACCTGTAATGTGAGTGGGTACTTAGGGGGATATTTCGTTTCTCTGGAGAAACATGTCAACACATTTACTTTAAAAGTGAATAAGAAGTAATTCAGTACAGCAGAGCAATGAGGCCAACACCGGCCATGGCTGTCTGTTGAATGAAAGTTGTTCAGTATGTTCACTTTCTCCGTCCAATCTGCGCCAGGAGACGCGCGTTCTCCGCCGCCTTGGCGCGCAGGTTTTTGGCCTTGGCCACATCAAAGAGGACGTTCATGATGTTGGTCGGGACGTCCAGGGACAGGGTCAGTCTGCTCCTCCGGTCCCCTTTGCTGCTGTTGCGGAGCATCTGCCCTCTGAGCTTCGTCCTGCTCACGAAGCGATAGTTTGCGGGACTTGAGGTCCTTTTTTCTCGACTGGACTCGGCTGAAGAAGTGGAGGAGGAGGAGGAGGAGGAGGAAGAGGAGGTAAGATACTCCGCGGACTGCAGGAGCGACCCCCAGTCGCCCACGGGAGAGTAGCCCGGCTCGTCTTCGTCGCTCCGGAGCCCGATTGCCAGCTGGTCATCATCGCACAGGAGGTCGGGGCGAGTCTGGTAGAGGCGGAGGCACAAGCCGGAGGTCGGTGTGCACAGGACCGAGAGCAGCAGCAGGGTCTTCAGGGACGACAGCATGCTGTGTCCTCTAGGAGCAACAGAGGTGCAAAGGGGGGAGGAAGAAACATGGTTACTTCACGCTACTTAGCTTTTCTTGAACAGTTCATTTCATTATGTAAAGTCAGGGCACTGCAGTAAGTCCGATCTTACAAGTGACAAAGAGCAGAACGAGAATGAAGTGGCTCTTAATATAAAGTGAAGTTAGTCTTTACTCTGCTCTGACAAGCACCGTCTCTTCAATACAGCCACTTCTCCATCTACATTAAACCAAGCGTTGCGTCCTCTCTGGTTAAAAACGCGACTTCAGGACTGTATCTTTGTTTTAAGATCGATAGTTCAGAAGAAGTGGGCCACAAATGCAGCTGAGTCACACATAGGTAAGCAATAATTTTTCGTTCAACTTACCACTCGTGTCTTGTGACAAAGAATACAGCCAGAGAGGTCAATCAGCACGTACCCCTGCAAAGAAAAACCAAACAAGGCAGAAATCCTGACGAGTGAAACTCTGATCAGAAGTCCTGATAAACTAAGAGTGAGTGCGGAGGTCAGCAGCGCGCCCTGTCTGACCAGCAGTGTGTCTCCCTCGTCCATTCCCACTGCATTCATTTAGTAGGAGCCATCAAACTGCAGCCCTACGCCAGCAACAACGTCATCCCGTTGACATGTTGCTTTGCTATGAACTGTCCCCATTGGTTATGATGCAGTGATGTAGTGGCAAATTAAAAAAAAAAAAAAAAAAAAAAGTTGGTATGTTAAATGTGACCTGTCGGTGAACATGAGGCGTCACGACCGCTGATATTTAGGAAGAAACTTTCACGTTTCCTTCAGCCTGACACTTTGGAGTTTAACATGTCGATGTGTTTACTGCTCAAGTTAACACTCTGCTCGCCAATCAAATCTTTAATTTGATCAGAAACATGCTTCATGGCGGGATTGTGAGACTGCTCGTTCAGACTCACATTCAGGACCATGGACAGTTCCATCAGTCAAGACTTTCTTCAATTTAAAGCGAATAGAAGGAGGGAAGTCAACATAGAATAAAGAAGGTTCCACAGAAAGACCAGAAATAGCAATAACAATGAAATAAAATATCATAATATGATAATAATAGGACTAATGTGAAAATAATGAGAATGAGAATAATTGCAGCAACGGGTGAGGAACAGGATCATAGGTGCAGTAGGTGGCTTGCATTCATAGATCCAGCCTCTGCAGCTGCAGGGGCAGAGTTACTTGCAGAAAGCAACAGGAGTTATTTAAACTTAAGTCTACTCTTTAAATACTGAGATCGGTGCCTCCTGGACTCAGTACTGGAAGATGGTTCCACGGGAGAGGAGCCTAACAGCTGAAGACTCTTCCTTTTATTCTATTTGAGGAACCACAAGATATCTTATGCTAATCTTATGCAAGGTAATATGGGAGAAACATCATCTCTTTTCCAGTGTGGAAATAAGGAATTGCAGTAATCAAGCCAGGCAGTAACAAATACACAGGCTAGTTTTTCTGCATTTTTTTGAGACAGGATGTGTCTGTGATTTTTGCGATGTTATGCAGATGAAAAATGTTGGTTTCATGTGGGAGTTAAAGGACATAACCTGATCAAAGATAACTCAGAGATTCCTTACAGTGGAGGTCAGAGCGATGCCATCTAGAGTAAGTGTGTCATTAGATAATGTGTCACTAAGATGTTTGGGGCCCAGTACAATGGCCCTGAGTACAATGATCTGTAACCAGTTGATTGTAATGGAGGTGTCTTGATAAAGTGCTGCCGAGAAGACAAGAAGTCACACTGAAAGTGAATAAATGACAGCTGTAATGATAAAGTATTAGCAAACAATTTAATAACCATTAAGAAATTAGTTAAAACTTATTAACTCTTATATAGACCATTCTGATCCTTACAACTTAGAGGGCAGGATGTACCATATATAGAAAGTGTTCATCATTTTTCCCTCTAGTATTAAGCTACAATAGAAATATAATATGTAATATAAATGGTGACATTTGCAATGTTAAATTGTTAGCAAAGCATAGGCCCCTTGAAATCATCCCAATGGATGTTCATGCATTGTGACTTGTATCAGTATCAAAGTTAATTTTTTTCCATCAGATTTCTCCACTGATGCAGAGATGGTTGTCTGTCTTTGATGCTCAAATGATTCCTCAAAACAACTGTGTTTGATGTGTTATTTGCATGCTGGATATATGGTTACTTGATTTTTAAAAGAGGAAAGATGGCTGACATGTCTGGAGAAGATTGCGTTTTAATTAAAACTGTGAGGGCACACGCAACACACACCACAGAAACCACCCGCAGTGCTGTACATTACCGCGTCAAGACGAAGAAAGAGCATGGAAGGCCTGTGAGGATCAAAGGGTGTTGGGTCAAGCTCTAATGAGCAACCTTATTGTAGGATTAATATGACTGCAAGTCTTCACAGCTGGAGTAATCACAGTCTGTGACACACTGTGCAATGAGATGTCCTCCCACTCTTGCCTCCGCTCTGCAGTTGATCTCTGAAATGGAATTAGTTGTCCCTCCTCAACTTCAATGGCAAAATCACACTTTCATTACTTTGCTAGATTATTCTGTTGTTATTCACTTGAACAAGGAACTCATCTGGTCTCTACATTATGGCCTTTCGCTGAGCTAAGGTGCAAAGGTGTAGAGAACACATTGCACATTTTATTTCAGTCTGGAGTCTTATCAAATAAGTAACAGAATATCTACTTATAGCCGGAGGCACTTTCACTTCTTTCTCGATTCAAAGATTTGTCACTTTGCTGTCACCAGTGAAAAAAAATCACCAAAGACATTAGGAATCATCTTACAGTTCATGCCATTCTAGCCAATAGTTGTTGTGTTTCTCCATATGATTTGAAAACTCAGGCTATAGGTTTGAAGTTGAATATTTTTTTACAGTGTGGGACATGTCTGAGGACATGGTTTGGTTGTGGTTGGCAGGGGATGTAGTTTCATTGAGAACAGCCTGTCACTGTAGACTGTGTAACAATATCTTGCAGATCTATAAAGCATCTCAGTATGTGGGAGTACATTACAGAGCAGAATCGTGACTAATATGAAGGAGCCTTTGGAAGCTTGTAGGTGAAAGTCTTGTATGTCACTCAGAGGTGAATATAAATTCTGCTTTAAATACTGACTTATGTCAATGAGCAACTATTTGAGGAACTGACTTCAACTTGAGAAACCTGGTGGTGGAGCTGGTGCAGCATGTTGTACCAAAGATGCTAAATTAAAACACTGAATGCTGGCATGCAAATTCAGCCTGAAATAACAAGCAAATACTACGGTATCCTGCTCAAAACATCAACCAATGAAAAGCTGGTAATCTAAGTTGTGTCGTGTATTTTCATGTGTCACACTGCCAGAAAAAAAAAAAACCTTCAATGCGTGCTGCCCCCACATCAACACCCACGCAGGAATCCCCTGCCACTGCTGCGTCAGTCTGATGGAGAGTCCTGAAATCAGTCCCTGCGTGATCTCCCTCACTGGGCCCCTGTTGGCCCCTCATCTGGCTCCCAGCCTGACCCATAACACCCCCTGCCAAAGCAACATATGTAGTGGTGGAGGTGGCAGCAGGCAATCAGCCACCAGCTTCTTATTTTTCGAACCACACAGGATGCATGGCAATTGACAAAACATAAGAAAGGTGACTGAGTGTTCCATGAAGAGATATAGAGAGATACTGTAGAAAAATGTGGGCTGGAGAGAGAAATGCGTGACAAAGAGTAAAGATGGATTTAATCCATTTTGACATTCAAAAACTAAAAGAATGACATTTAACATTTAACATTCACATTTTAATTTTCAACACTTTGTCCATATGCAAAATCAAGAAACAGCTTTTAAAATATATAAATAAAAGAAATACAAAACACAAGGCAAAAACATTTTACATAATTATGTACAAAAAGTAACATCTTGCCTGGGGTTGGTGGCTTTATCTCCAGGGTTCAGTGCCTGAGTGTGAACAGAATAATATCTTTAGTGACCAATTTTTACATCTACAGAAATCACACATGCACACTTAGCAACTAAAACCTCTCTAAAGAAAAAAAAAAGTTATTCAGATGTGCTGTTATGTAAGGTATATTTCATGTACCTCTCCTCTCCATCCCACACCAACTAAGGCACTCTTGTCTTGAGGAGAACCTGTTTTGGTTGCCACCACAGCCCCCATACACAAATGGCCTGCACTCCCTTGAGCGAGCGTGGAAGTACCAGAGCAGAACGTAGTCTGAGCAGGTCCCTTCTGACAGGGGCTCCAGGCAGCGGTCTATGTGAATGTGAGATTAAAAAAAAGGAGGTGAGGGAAAAGGTTTGATACTAATATTAATAATAATAAAAAAGTTGAGGCTGTCCTACAAAGTAAGATGCTGCAGATTCACACAATTTTCCAAACGTACAGGTTTTGACTATGTAATATGAATGAGTAACCAGCAGCTTCTATTAACATATTGTCATCAATTGTGACGCAAATAAAAGGTCTAATTATCACGTTCTCTGTTACACTTCAAATCTCCCTTTTAACTTCCAGTTTTATTTATAAACTGCCTCATTAAATCTAACACAGGCAGTCATCTCTTCATTCTTGGATTAAATAGGTCTTATCATTCTCTACCACCTTGTGTTCCTAATAATCAACTCATTACTCATAGATGAAACATGAAATATGAAGAGAAACTGAAAAAACAGGAGTTTTGATATACAAAGCAAGTAAACAAGAAGGAAAAAAGAGAGAAGGAAGAAAGACAAGAAGAAAAACAGTTGTCTTGGCCACTCACCAGCAATATTTGTTCCAAATACCCTTCTTTTCTTTCTCTGTCCCCACTCCACAGTTCCTCCATCAAGAGAATCTGAAGCCAGAAAGAAAAACCAGTGAGAGACTTTCCAGGTTTGATTCAACCATCGTGGACCCAGAAGAACCAACACTTGAAGTTTAATATAAACATTTTTCCATTTTAAATATTTTAAAATGATTGGACCCATATTTCTTTCAGAGACAGTGTCAGTGAAGACAGCAACACTAATTGACGACATCTTGAGTCTCGTTGTTTTGATTGACAGACCTCTCGTGGAAGGAGTGACATGCTGTGTATTTCACGACAGTTGGTGGTATTTTGAGTAGTCTTAAATCCAAATGACGGAGTATTCATTCATAGATGTTTTAATCTCTTTATGCAAACTTTCTGTAAATCTGCAAACCCAGTGTGAGGGAATTATAAATCATATCCTGCTAACACTAAAACCAGGGATGAAAGGAAAATCCAAAAATATCAAGAAAACTCATTGATAGAGTTTGAAAGAAGGTGCATAGCAGTAAGTTCTTTTTCCAAATCTTTGCTCTACAAAGGTTGCTCCATTGAGTATGTGCTCATTTATAGCAAATTGTGGTACAGTTAGATTTGATAGAAAATTATCTGCTGATGATAAGATGGAAGAAACCAGATTACCAGAATCAGGTGATGGTGCTTCATTATCACTAATTGCACCTGTCACATTGTTTTAACAGTTATCTGATACATTGATATTATAAAAATATTAATTACAGCCACATTAATCAAAGGCATAAAGTGTAGCATGAGCAGAGCACTGAAGTCATGCTTGCTTTAGCTGATTAGCATCAACAGCTTCATTCACGCTTCAGTCACTGGCTCAATCACCAGCTGCAAAAAAAATAAAATAAATATAAATATTGTAAGTGCCTAGCATGAAACTAACACTCTCCTGATACAACTGTCCTGTAACAGCTCTTTCCTCTTTTTGGGCCATGTTAGAGAGTCAGTTAGACTAGCTAGTGAACATAGTGGACCAGCTTATCAACTTAAAAGGTGAGGATAGGTCAATGTTACCACTGCCCCTGAGTGGCCAAAAAGTCAGTCATTACAGGTTTAAACTACACTATATATGATTTTTTTTTTTTTGAGCCAATGACTCCTCTGCTCTCACACAATGAAGCCATGTGTCTGTTTTGAAGACCATGCAGAAGAAAAAAGAATATAGATAGATATATAAAGTATGTGCTAAAAACACTAGCCATCATCCTTTTTGTGCCATGAAGTGATACAATACACAAGTAATACAATATTTCTTGTGTCAACTTGGAGCCACACAACATTAGAAGTAGTGAAGAGACAGCTGCAAGTTTCCAAATTGTAGTGTAGTGTGGTCCACTTTGTTTGTGCATATATATTGTACACAGAATGATGACTTCTAATGATAGTAGTTTATGAATAAACATGCTGACATTGACAATGGGCAATGGCAGACTCACTCTTTGATTTATTTTTTGGTTATATTGACCTGAAGCAAGAATTACAATTATTCGAAATGCAGAAAGATGTTCTTGTCTGGAGGGTGGAGCTCACTAATGAGCTTCATGGAATATTTTGTGATTTCCTGGCACATGGTGACCTTTTATTTAACTTTCTGGTTGCCTTTGCCTTTGTATTGATGCTGATGGCTTCAAATACAGCAGCACTTTAGGAGGCGATGTTCTCTGAGCTTCTTGGGAAACACAAACTTGACAGACTTTCAAGTCAACAACCCCCTTTTCCCCTTCAGGATAGTTGAGTATGCTGTAGCCTAAAGTTAAATTCCTAATTAAACATTAGGCTACAGGGGTGCTGCATGATTTATGTCTCTTAAAAGTGAAAGCTGCAGTGCATCATGGCATTTTATGGTAAATGCAACTCAAAATCACATTTTTGTATTACCACACACAGTGTTAATCTAATCGCTACAGTTTAGTGGACCCTCAAGTACTCACTAGCACCTGTCTTTGCTTATCTTTAAAACAACAGGATGGAATCTGTGATAATAGTGTCCTGACATTTTCTTAATCAAAACGCCTCCCAAGTCCCTGCAAACTCAACTACCACACTAGAAAAATGCATCACAACTGTCACACGTAAGTACAACATATGTAACCATTAGGCCGTGGCACAAGTGTGGTCACACTCTACAAATCTGTTGAGGGGACAATTGGGCAATTTTTAAAATTATCCCTGGCATCTGTGTGTTTGGCCAGGGGGTTGGACCCTGCTAAAACTGAATGGTGTGGACAGAGACTAGCATGATCATTAATTTTACCAGTGCGGTTTGGCAGCCTCCCTTCTTCTCCAAGGATCACAGGAGCAAGACTGGTCATTTTTTCCAGCTTGTCTCCATATTCTTCCTCTTCCACTTGTTCACCTGCTCCTTCTGCTCCTTCACGGGAGTGAATTATCACTTCATCTTCTGGCTCATTTTTGCTGTCAGTCACCCTGGTTGTTCCATCTGGATCAACAGACTTTACCATGAACTTGTATTCCAACCCTGTAATGATAAAAACATGAAAAACACACTTTGACTGACATGCATGAACACCACATGAGAATTTAAGTTTTTTAATAATTTCTGTCAAGTACATTTTATTGTATTTTAAAACACTGCATATAATTTTTTAATCACAATGACATGCACATGTAATCAACAAACCCACATCTCCTTTTCTCAATAACAGCCATCTAATATATTTATATATTACATTATATATATATATATATATATATATATATATATATATTTACATATTTTTATTGGAAATATGGATATTATTTCCATGTCAACCTTCTATTAGTTATTACAAGTATTTAAAAACCAAAAACCAATTGTATTGCTGCAAGAGATAAACCTAGCTTGCAATCAAGGTAAAATAAATTATATGATGTAATAAATCATTGTAAAAAATGTATCAATGTATATGAGATGGTCTACAACTGGTCTATAAAACATAATACAAACCATTTTTGATATCAGATCACCAAGAAAAAAAAATTTGACACTGGCATCATGGGAACAATACATATATTAAGTGAAACTATGTTTATATATGTAGCACTTTTCAAAACCATTTAAACTAGATATGTAAATCAAAGATAAACAAAGATGGCTACAAATTGGGACATGAAAGGATTAATAGCACGCCACTGAGAATAAATAGGTTTTGAAATGCGATTTAAATAATCTAGCAGCCAGGACAGCAAAAGCCAGATCACCACAAACCCCGAACTTTGAGCAGGGCACAACCTGTTCCTGTGTGGGATCTGCAAAGCAATGACATAATGAGTCTTTTTCCACAAATGGCATTTTGTCAAAGTCAAGCAAGCACATGTTTTACTAATAACATTAACAATGGCTCTGTTATATTTAAGTGCCCCATTAAACAAACCCTAACAGTGTGACAGTGGAAACTGCAGCTGTAGCAGCTTAATGGATCATTAACTTTATTATTTATACCTGTGCTTCTCCTGCTGTGACATATCAAATGTGTTATGGGGAAAAAAACTACTGCAGATAGGTTGACGAAAAGCAGAGTTATCCTTTAAGTGTGTTGCAAGAGTGTGGATTCTTGGTGAGGCGTCCCACTTAATGGCAGTCTTGTGTTTGTGAATGGCTCTACTGTTGCTGGCACCATAGTGTGTGTTCCTCTGAGAGAACATAACAGATGGCACAACACACACGGGTGCCATGCCGCTGCCACAGGAGCTCTACAACAAACAACCACACAAGTACACATGCACCCACGCACACACACACACACACACACACACACAATATGCAGGCCCACCTAGAGGCACATTTATGCATTCTTGGATAAATGCACAGAAAAGTACAAGCACACATACTGCAGGGGGTTCAAAATGTGCAAGTGAATAACATAGCACCCCCGAAACCCACACTCAAACACACTAACCCACACTTACCACACTTTTCTGCCACTTCCTGAGTGACTAGCTCCTTCACCTCTTCAGCCTTGAAAGAGAGAAACACATGATTCAAAGACATTTCATTCTGTTAATCATTTTGACAACTCTTTATGCAGATTTTTAATGTGTGTGTTGGTGTGTTATTGTGTTTGTTTGTGTGCAGTTAACACATACTGAGAGTCCAGGCTCTCCCTTCTCCCCCTTTGCTCCTCCAGCTCCCACTATGCCCTATACAAAATACAAAAGAGCGCATTTACACATTCACATTTAAAGGTCTCGTTCATGTGTGGTGTATCCACACAGGAGATTTTACTTATTCTGGCTAATTAGATGTCTTCTCGGGACTGTATGGAGATGTAGATACAGACATCCCTCCACTTCAACCCCCTGGGGACTTTAATGAAAGTCTGTGATAAACTGTGAGAAACTTTTAGCACTAAACTGCTACAGAGCTACAGTCTAGTCAACCTCTGTTTCACTAGTTTCTGCAACCAAGATTAAAGGGCAAGATTTTTACTTTAACAATGTGTCAAATAGTAAATGTTCCCCTGAAGTGACAAGTCCACAGTTCCCCACTTCGGTATGGAGCTTTTAAACGTTTCTCAGCTTGTGGTTTTATGTTCATGGTTCATAACTTGACTGTTTTGGTTCACTTACATTCTTGTAAATAAATTCAATAAATGTGAATTGTGAAATTCACACTGTGAAATGCCACACCTTACCATAAAAAACAAAACAAAACAAAAAAAAAACACCAGGCAGACATAGCAGCTAGCTGGTGAACATAGCTGACTGTTTAGCAGGTCAAGGTGGACAGCTAACCAGAGCTAAAAAGAAAAATGCAAATTTGCTCTGTTTCTGCTCGATGTGTAAATAAGCAAATGTTTGCTTGATGGTTTTTAGCTTAAAATCTGTAATAATATGAAACTGTCGCATGTAGGGTTGATTCTACTGCCCCTGCGTGGCCAGTGAAGATGCTGCACTACTAACAACATAACCTGCGAGTCCTAGCCAGTGGTAAACTCAGTCTGCAGCGTTGTTGTGAAATGTTAACAAAATGTTTTTGCGGTCCCCGATAAAGCCATCTATGCGAAGTGTTACAGAAGCTGGTGGAAATCAAGCTGCCTCTTGTACTACAAGTGTGTTTGGAGAGCTGAATAGTGATATCACTCTCACAGTGTCTCCTCTTTTCCCTGGTATCCCAGGTGCTCCCCTCTGACATTGCTTCGGTCTGCCTCTTCTGCCCCTCTCCCCCTGTTTGACAAGAATCAAAGTGCACACAGAGGAAACACATTGTGAGTTATATTTCATACAACACTTCTATGTCAACAAGAAAAAAAAATCCATAGCAGCTCATCTCATCACTCATTTAAAAGAGTATGAAAGACAGACCAATTAGGTACATCCTTCTATAAGAGATTTCCATCCTCCCTGTCAACACTGAGTCTGGTAATTGTAGCTGAAAGGAGCTAATTGAGTAAGATATTACTTGAAAGCTGCAGACAGAAATAAACCTCTGTGTATGTGTGTGTGTGTGTGTGTGTGTGTGTGTGTGTGTGCGTGTGTGTGTGCGTGCGCGTGTGTTTTAATTAAGGACATGTCTCTGCTGTATCCATTGCTGCAGTATACAGAGCACATGCTGCCAATCAGACACAGACGTGGTGATGACTGTAATCAAGCTCATCTCATCCTTCTGTTCTTTGTGTTCTGTCACATTTTCACTCCTTTTTTCCTGTAAGATGGATTTTTTAAAATACATTGATGGGTTTGTGAGAGAGAATGTGAGCTAGAAATATTCTCAATGAGCTTGAACAGCTACATATGTACAGGTATGTGTTATACACCACTAAAGGTCTGTCAGTTTAATGGACTAAGTGTGTGATTTCTTACTCCAGACTAATGATGAATCCTAAAAGCAGACTAACTTTAAGTAATTTATAGATATATCTCACCCACAGGAGAAATATGCTACTTTATATAGTAGCTTCTGATTTAGCCCAGTGGCTTTTAATTGTTGTGGTGAACCTCAGTGTTAGTTAAACAAGTGGCTATATTACAGCACCATTCAGGTAAAGACAGTGGTAATTAGGCTTGTTCTTGGAGGGGTATACTTAACTAAAGTGCTGAGTCATACTTTCAATTGCACGAGTGTAGATGAATGTGACAGCAGCCAGTGAAAAAGTTTTTATTGCTGTCATTGCGTGGTAAGAACTTACAACTGTAGCTCAAGAAAACAAAGTATAACTTAATGTGTATTTCAAACTCTCCCTGTATGTTATTTTCCTGATGTGTTGAATACTGTTTTAATAAAATAATTATAAATTAAACTTAAGTATAGTCACAATAAGGCTTCATCACTTCACCATGATGATGGGGTTCTAAAAGTCTGAGACAATTTTTCCATGAGAAAGTGGTCTCAGACTTGTGGACCCCACTATATAAGGCATTATTATCTTTCTTCAATCTACTTCGGCATACTGAACCTTAGGTCCAGCGTCCCCACGGGGACCTGATAGTCCTGGTGGCCCCTCATCTCCGTCCCTTCCGGGATTCCCTGCTGACCCCTTAAAGCCTGGGAAACCTGGGAAACCTGCTGTACCCTGAATGAAGCAAGTATAATAACATACCATTACTCCTTTATGTGTAGGAAAATATATAAACACAACATTATATACTTATAGACATCACAATACTCAGAAAAGAATATCATTATTGTGGAAGCTTATCATGGGACAAGTACATAATCATCTGTGTTAATTTAAGCTTAATTTTAAGTTTAATTCATGTGTTAATTTACTAACCTTTTCCCCTTTAACCCCTGGATCACCATCAACACCATTTGTTCCTGCTGATCCCTTGTCACCCTAAAATTTAACATCATGAAAAATACAAATAATAACAAAAATAACATGTATATGTATGTGTTTTGGGGAGGAGAGAAAGAGCAATATGAGCACACTTGAATGTTTACCTTGCGCCCTGTAATTCCATTCAGTCCAGGTATACCAGGGGTGCCGGAGAACCCCATATCTCCCTGATATATAAAGACACCACGTTAACCATGTGACATACACAGAGTTATCTAGCTTGCTGATGGCATTTCTTCAAGAGACATTGTTAGATTCTTCTTTGGTCTAATGAGAATCTAATTAAGACCCGACCTTTTCTCCATCCAGGCCTGGACTCCCAATGTGTCCAGGGAAACCTCTGAAACCCTGGAAAAAAGCAGGTCACACAACTTAAAATTCAAGTAGGGAAAAAAACAAGCAGTGGAACAACTGTGACCAACAATAAATGTCTCAACCTTCTCCCCTTTCTCCCCTTTGTCTCCTGGTAAGCCTGGTTCTCCTGGATTACCCTGTGTAAAAATACAATAAGGAAATGAGAGAGAAAATAAGTAAACGAGATAATGTTGAATCTTTAAGAACTAAAAGAATCACTTTGATTATATATTGTTTTTCTGTGTACCTGACCACCCTTTTGGCCTTGGAGTCCTATATCTCCTTTGTCTCCTTTGGCCCCATCCACTCCATGGTCTCCATTGTGACCCTTAAATCACACCATGTGTACTATTGTATGAGATACCCTCAAGTTATACTAAGTTTTGCATCCAAAATGTTGCATATTAAAAATAAAATATTGTTTGTTTATGTACCATCACTCCATTGAGTCCTGGCTCTCCTGGATCTCCCTGTAGAAAAGAAGCCTTTGTCATACACAGCAGTGTAGTAATAAAGTATTGGATGATCAACAGTGTAGTGTTAAGATATTCAGATGACACCTTACTTACCTTCTGGCCAACAGGTCCTCGAGCTCCAAACCGTCCCAATGCACCCTTGGTGCCTGCATCCCCCTTTAAGCCCTTTTAAAAACAGTGTTAAACACTTTCCATAATACTGATTAATTTTGGTTTAGGTGACACATGTGGTCCCATTTATTATAGATGTAATTATCAACCAACATGATAATTGTCTAACAGAGATGCCATCATTCCTGGTATTATATTGCTATGGAAGTGCCCACGAGTCTGCCACTGAATCACCATCATATCATATTGGCCTCTAAATGTCTTGTGGGAAACATTCCTGTTCTTTATGGTTTTTAAATGTTTGCATCAGGTTTTATCACCTTGACTCCTGGAGGACCATCTTCGCCCTTTTCTCCTTTGTCACCATCAAAACCCGGTGGCCCACGTTCACCCTGAAACAAAACATCAATTCAATTCTTCATGTCTCTTTCTTCATGTGCGTTTTAGATGTATTTGAATATTTATAGTTTTTATGGAAGCATTCATCTCTGATTCCACATGTAGTTTTTAAGCTTCTAGGCTTTTATTGTTATAACTTTGTCATTCATTTTTTTTCCTCCATTGCTTATTTGTTGTGTGTGCATTTGTTGACCTGAATGCAATTGTCCTTGGAGAGATAGATAAAGCTGTATTGAACTGTCCTGAATGAAAGCCAGATGGCAAAGATTGTTGTATCACTTTGACTTGAATGTAAACTTATTCCTGCAATAGGACACATGACTATAACTTCAAGAATGCCTCACCGCTTCTCCTTTGGAGCCCTTAAATCCACGGGGCCCCTGGATTTGAAGCACACTCCCCTGCAGGAAGGAATTTAATTGTAAATTCATAGTGCAACTGAATGTGATCTGCAAGAAATAATACTGCAATCAATGTGGATTCATACAGATACACTTATAGAGCTGTGAATTTCGTACACTTCTTGTTTGGTCTTGTATGATACACAATATGTGTTGTCAGCAAAAAAACCCCATGTGAAGCCCTGTTGTAATTTGCTCAGTCAGCTGTAATGAATCGGTGCAATGGCTAAATACTTTCTGATTTTCCTACAGAGCAACAGAAAATCATCATACCCTTTCTCCTCTGACTCCAGGTAACCCACGGTCTCCCTGAAAAGAAACATGATTTTTCAGAGTACTTTCCAGATTTCATTATTTCAATTGTGTCAACACAAATACAGACTCCCTCCACCTTCAATAACTTGTTGCAAAAGGTTGTTGTGGACAGCATGGCCAGGACTTAGAGGCATTTGATGGGAATAAAGAAGAATGAAGGAAAAAAAACAAACAAATCAAAGGCAGACTGACAGAGAAGTGAGATCACTCCTGTCAAAACAGCCTGCACCTACTGGCACTTCAAAATGAATGAGAAATTGCCATCTTAGAAATGAAAGGAGCGTCTAGTCATTCGGTGTCAATGTTGGTCTCTTCACTCAAACATCATACCTCACTGTTGACACATAACAGTGAGTCATGTGTACTTGAAGATTATGGCTATAGAGGCAGATAAGGTCAAGGAGTTTATTGAGAAATTGCAGCCCTTTCATGCTCCTTATGAACTGTGGTGAAGAGATTTTACAGGAATCTGTGGCGCAAAGAAAAACAAGTTTGAATGCTTTGAGTAAACACGCTATGGTGCTAAAAGAGGTCAGAAAACAGCAAGAATGGTTCGAAGTATATATGTTGTTCATCAGACAGGTTCGATTATAACACACTGACACTTGGGACTGATGTTGACACAGACGATAGGAGTCCCCAGTCCTATCTCTTATCCTTCCTGCTGTGCTTGGTGGTTGTAATAAGGTTGCAATATTCTGGGAACATATTGTTGACACAACATTTGGTTTTTCCTTAGAAAAAAAAAATTCAACAAAACACTGATGATGATCAGAGGCATGATTTCAGAGCTATGGTCTCCCCTTCCACAAATGACATTGCAGCAGGACAGTGTTCCAGAGTGTGGAGATAGCTGCACCAATATTGTAGCAATTTCAATTTGATCCAAGTCCTAGAGGGGTGCCAACATCTCAATTTATCAGAGCACCTGGGGGATGAGGTGACTAGTGCTTTTAGTGGTTCAGTCAACATAGCTGTGACAAATTGTGAAATAACAGTTTACCTTTTCACCTTTGCTGCCGCGCAAACCTTTTGGACCCTAATTTAAAAAAAAAAAAAAAAAAGTAAAAGGACAAAATAAGTGACAATATCAAATTTAAATTTATAATGACTGATATGGTTTTGAAAAAAGTTGTTTACTATATTCCCAGGAGTCCCTTTAACACCGGGTGTGCCTTTTTCACCCTGAAACATAAGAAATTGTTTTGATTTTCTGCACATCACTGAGTAGTACATATATTTAGAAGACCAGTGAGATGGCATAGACTTTATTTCAATATGTGCAATAAATGCAGGGACAAAAACATAATATAATCAGTGATATGGTAGATGTGGAGACACTGTCATTGTCCCAGCAGATATTTCAGAATCCCAAACCTTGAATGAGTATGTGCTAACATCCATTCAAATAAGCTGAAATGAGAAATCTAATCATCTACCTAACACAATAAAAATGTTGTTCACCATCACTGGTAAAGTAAAGGTGTAATGAGCTCACCTTTCTGCCTAGAAATCCAGACAAGCCCCTGGCACCAGGCTCTCCTGGAACACTGTCACCCTGAGGAAAACCAGAAAGACAGGAATCCAGTCACGATAAAGGTTTGTTTTCTCTAGCAACTGATCAAAATATAATAACAGTATAGTGCTGTTACTAACCTGAAGGTATGATCTCATAACATTATATTGAATTCATGGACCAAACACAAAAGTAAGTGCTACTCAAATACCATATATGCAGTATTTGTACCTTTTCACCTTTTACTCCAGGTACACCAGGTGGCCCCTTTGTAAGAGAGATACACTGGTATCATTAGTCACAATCAAACATGAAGAATAACTTATCTTTAGTTGAACTCCAACAAACTGCAAATGAGCAACTTGACTGTATGCAATCATGTCGATAATTTGTGTTTTCTTACATGAGATCCTGATGCTCCCCGAGGTCCAGGAGCTCCAGGTGATCCGTTCTTTCCCCTTTTACCTCGGTCACCCTGCATCAACATACAAAAACATCTCTTTATATCTCTTTTAAACCTAGAGGTACAACCTTCTCTGTTTCATTGAGCTTTTTTTACTTGACCAAAGAGAACTAAAAGATGCACCTCTCTGCCTGGTTCCCCTGTGTCCCCTGGGGGGCCCCTAAGGCCTGGGGAGCCTTGGATGCCTGCATTACCACGGGTGCCCTGGATTCCCTGAGCACCAGGGGGTCCTGGCTCACCTGGTTCACCCTGAGGTAAAACAAGGGGGAAGGGCAGGGAGGAAGATAGAGACTAATGAAATGGTCAAAAGATAAATACATAGCTGAAGGTCACTTGTTTCATGTAACATCATTATTCAGCTCTTTTATTACTTTTGAATAATTGCTTTCAAATAAAGTCCCTTTTTCCCTTTATCAAACTGAAAGCTCAAACAAAACTTTAAATGAGTGAGTGAGTCACTGAGCCAATTAAATTCCCTAAATTAAAACCGTGATGAGAAACAAAGTCAATCAAAGTGAATGTGATGGAAAAGACTGTGAGGATTAATTGATTCAGTGGGGACATTGCAAGTAAGCAGCTGCTTGTGTTTTTCTTTTTTTCATGTGTGAGGAAGGGGGGATGTTTCACCTTCTGTCCTGGAGGACCAGCTTGGCCTTCTGGCCCTCTGTGGCCGATGCCTGGCTCTCCCTTAACAAACAAAACAAACATGGCTGCACAATGTTTCACTGTCATTCCTTTAAATAAAAATCATCCTAAAAGATGGATTGTATTGCACTGTATTGTATTGTATTTACCTTTTGTCCTTTTTCGCCAATTTCACCCTGAAAAAAAAAAAAGCACATATCAGTTAGACAGTTGGAAACTTTTTCAAGCGCCAAAACAAACAATCACAGATGAATTTCATAAAAAAAAAAACATAGGAGAATGAGCAGAGTCGTCAGCATGTTTAACAAGGGGAATTATTAATGTCTGCTTTAATCTACTGTCTCACAGTCAACCAGAAATAGAGCAGAGGGGACATCAAAGGCCTGGACTCAACTGTCTTAACTGACAGGCGAGACGAGAGAGAAGCTCTCCCTGAGCTCTGATGTCATTTGCTGATGCAATGTGGGTAGGCGGGGAGAACGGCGATGATATTTTTATGAACCGGTGGCACATTTCGTGTGGCGACTGTCATTGTGGCTCTGTGATCTTGGGATGATAATAATAATGATTTTAATCAGTGTAATGAGTGGGGTGATATCAATGGCTCTTCATAATGGAGGGATATATTTCACACACACAAAAAAAAGAACAAAATGTGTTCACTTTCTCACCTTTAGTCATGTTTAGCCATGCAGACAGTTTTGATTTTATGTGGTCAGGTTTTAGTTTCTGAGGCTTCTGCCTCCACCCCAGTGTAATGGACATAAATGTAACTTATGTAAAAAGTAGTCCCAGTGAAATCTGTTCACAGTGTGGTGTCTTTGGTTGTAAAATGCTTATAGTCACCTTTCGTCCTGGTTTTCCACTTTCCCCTGGTTGTCCCTATTACATAAAAAATGTATTGTAAGTAAACAGCTTTATATCATCAAACTGGACATTCACTCTTAAGGTGACGTTTGTGCTCTTACCTTCAGGAAAAAATACTCTGGAGGGTATGGGTATGGCTGTCCATTTTCTTCATCATAACCCCCTTCTCTCCCCCTCTCCATCTCTATCCTCCTCCTCTCCCATTCTGCCCTCTCCCTCTCAAAGTCTCTTTCTCCTGCTGTCTCTGTCTTCTCCCTCTCCATTTTTTCTCTCTCCAGCTCAAGCTCGGCCTCCCTCTCCCTCTCCAGTTCCTTCTCCCTCTTCATTTTTTCTCTCTCCAGCTCCACCTCGGCCTCCCTCTCCCTCTCCAACTCCTCTCTCTCTCTCTCCATCTCCAATCTCTCCCTCTCCCTCTCCCACTCCAGGTCCTCCTCCTCCTCCCCTCCCCTCTCTCGATCAACGTCTTCCTCGGCATCCCAGTCGTAGTCTCCACTCCTCTCCTCCTCCTCATAGACTGGATCGGGGATTGTTTTTGTATATCTATCAGGCTTGACTCCCTTCTCTTTTCTCATTTCCCAGTTTTTAACTTCTTCAGCTTTCATCAGTTCATCCCCTCCCCCTTGCATGTCTATATGGATATCTGCTCCTGTCTCTCTGTTTGTCTGTCTCTCTCTTCTTCCTTGCCTGTCCATCCTGGTGTGTGATTGAAGATCAGGCTTCTCTTGCTTCTTCTATAAAAAAAGAGTTGCACCATTTAAATTTGCGTTAATGTTCATGATCTATATCTGTATAGGTGATTATGACTTACATTGAAGCTGTAACCTTGAGCTCCAGATGACAGATACTGAAATTAAAATGAATCCATCTTTTATGGGGTTCACAGTGACCATGAAATTGTATTTTCATATTTTATCCAGTTTTAATTTTTAAGAATCTAGTGGAAAAAATTACTTTTTCTGCCTCCTTGAACCGATTTCTTCCACCTGGGGCACCTGGCATGAACACCTAAAATACAGAATTGATTACTAATGCCATGCTTTTTCTATTTTTCTATTGATTTGTCTTCTACAAAAACCAGCAAACACTTACCATGGAATCGGGCCAGAGGGCATCTCTTCTCACCCTGATTTGAGATTGAGGCATCTGTCAAGTGCCCCAAATTGTTCATGAGCATATTAAGCACTACAGTTGTGATAATGTGCCTGGTTTGTTGTGTGTGATTGAAAAAAATATAAGCAAGAAAGACACAGACTTGCTATTTTAACTTTTTTTTTTTACTGAAGGATACATGCACAGGGAGGTTAAACAGACAATTCAATGAAAAATTTCACCAGTGAAAAGTGTTTGATTTGGCTACAAAACTGCTTATATTCTGAATAATATCACTGGTATTCAAAGTATTTTTGATGAAGAAAAACAAAACATTTGTCCATGTTTCAATAAATAGAATTTAAGTACAATTTGACACACGGAAATATGTATTGAAATTGTTGGAACGAGAAAGATTATTCATTACAGAGAAATATTTGTCTTAATAAATAAATTAGGAGCTGTAGACAAGGGGAGTAAAAGTCAAGGCTACACTGGTGTTTACACCGAACAAACTGAAGAAGGAACCCAACAATCTCAATGTCAGTGGTGCCTGATTTCTAAAAAGCTCCACCACTTGAATTGTGTTATGGCCATGGCTTTGGGTGAGTGATCGTCTCCGATGAGTCGTTGGTCAGGTTCAGCATCACCATCACCATCAATACAGTTCACAGTCTATTCACACTCTCCATGTAGTGTGTGTTTTCTTATGAATGCTTAACACCCTATAGTCACAGTCTCTTGGGAATTAAGAGATGTCCTGTTTAAAAAAAATGAGAGAGATAGAAAGTATTAAAAGTAAACTCTCCTGCGTCTTAATAGTTCACTCAGAATATAGTAGTTTTTCTCATTCCCATTCAGGCAAGTTTTAGAGAAATCACGCTCAAAGCATGCTGCTCAAAAATGCTGTCCTGTCTCATGCTCCGGCAATGTCTATGTATTATTTAAAAAAAAAAAAAAACTGTAGGAATTTTTCCATTCCCATTGTAGTTGCATTAGCCTTATACAAACATATTTTTGCACTGGTGAAATTTTCATAGAAAATAGAAAGAGGAAAAGGTCTTGAAATGTGACACCAAGTGCTTCCTCTATATCAAAGCCTGGTTTATTTGGGATAAACTACATTATAACAGGGGGGAAGTGAAGCCCATCCTTCATTTTCTTGAAGCACTTGTCCATCACTTTCAAACCTCTTTGTTAAGTGTCAATAAAAGAGCTCTGCATTCCAAGGCATGCAAGTAACCAGCCTGAAAAATCAAAACCCTACCTTGTCTGGTCCTTCTGTTGTGATGGGAGGTGTCGGCAGTGACACTCCATCCTGGTCATGACAATAAATGGCAGATAAGCAAGTGAGAGTGGAAGAACCACTTCAAAAGTTAATTAAGCACTATATTGAGTAAACAATCCATATTGCAGTGAGCATCCACCAATACCTTTTCTAGGTCTTCCATGGGTTGTGACAGTGGTTCCAAGGCTGCTAAGACAGCCTAGAGAGAGAAAAATCAAAAGCAGAGGGTTACTCAAGTATGTGTGTACTTTTAAATTCAACCCACCTATCTATGGACAAATAACTCAAGTTGGATAGTTTAATTCAAGTTTGAAGTTCCCTTTTCTAACTCATACTCATTGGACATCCTCAGACTGTTTTTCAGTCACCTGTATAGTTGCTATCAGCACTAGCGATACAGTTGTTTTT
This sequence comes from Rachycentron canadum, assembly GCA_038496675.1. NCBI lineage: Eukaryota > Metazoa > Chordata > Actinopteri > Carangiformes > Rachycentridae > Rachycentron > Rachycentron canadum. Next base: position 7,724,127 of record CM076669.1, read on the forward strand.
CTTTGGTATTCTTTGACAATTATTTGCCATTTGCCTTTTTTTTAAAATTTATTTCTTCTTTTATAAGTTGACATATGAGGGGTTTTGATCTGTTTGTTGTTTCTTGGTTATGCTTTTGCCTGTGACTATTCTAATATTTAAAAAAAAAAAAAAAAAAAAAAAAAAAAAAAGGACTTCTGGTCAAACTGATCACTGAAGTACTGACCAAATCCTTTCATTTTTGTGTTTCAGATTAATTTTAGCTCGACCAATACAGTACAGTGTACAACATCTGTACTCACCTGTGCATGTGCTCCTCTGTCTGAGAAGGATGTCAGAACACGACTGGAGGTATCTTCCCATCTTTCTAACTGGACAGGGCTGTGTGTTGGTAATTGTTCCTCCTTCCCAGATGAAAACAGGAAAAATGTTATTATTCAGAGCGGTGACTAAATGAGCTCGGCTGTCTCTGTCCTCTCTCTGTCACAGCACAGTCTTGCAGCAGTGAATGAGTTTCTGTTACTATTTGGGCGGCAGAATTAATGATGCATAGCTGCATATGACAAAAACTTGGAACACATTTTACATTAAAAATGGATCATAGCATTTATACCCAATCCAGCTGAAAGAGATGAGGGCATGCTGTTTGAAGCAAGTTTACCTGTCTGTGGTGGCTGCTCTCCTGCAAGACTGATGGGTCATCTGTGGAAAGTTCTTCCTGTTTCCAAAAAAAATAAAAATAAAAATTTATCTCAACTTTTAAACACTCACAACCCACAGTGGATGATGTGCAGAGCAGATGCAGTGGGCCGTAAAGACAAACTAATTCATTCTTAATAATGAATACAGGTAGTGGGTGTGTCATTAATCAAGTCTCTCCAGTGTTTTATGTGGGCACAGATAAATTTCAGTCCCCAAGAGACACTGCTAAAAAAAATTGATTATAAGTTTGACAGGGCCGTTAACAAGGCACCCACAAAGACAAAGCTCCAAATCTGAAACAACCCCACGTCATCAATCATCAATTTAAACTGAGGTTTCCCACAGTGCATCCACTTAGTCATGCACTGCAGCAGCTGCCTACCTCGTATTCATAACTGTAGTCTTCACCGTTATAAAACTCCTCTTCTTCTTCCTCTTCTTCTTCGTCTCCTTCTCCTCCCCCTTCTTCATCCTGCTTGTCCTCCTCACTTGTCTTCACATAAAGGAGAAACGACAATAATTACAGGAAGATACTGTGACAGATCATCATTTGTCATTTGTGTGAATGACTGGACGACAACAATGCCAAGCAATTACAAAGCAGCCCATTCATCAAATTTATATGAACTGTTATTAATACGATGAGAAGCACATGGACAATAAGACAAATGCATGCTTTTAGTTTTTCTTGCCAAACCCTGTACAAAGCAACTGGTTAGTTCTGTTTGTTACATTTTCAAAATGTTAATTTATTAGGGTTAATTTTTTTTATAAAACATTTTGGTACTAAAGCAATTATTTAAATAATGTTATGTTCATGTTATGTCACGTTAGCAATAGTCAGTGTTAGAGCCTGTGTTTAAGTTCTACAGGGTGAAGTGGTGGTGTTAGTTGGTTTGTTTATGTTTAGTTGTGGTAAAAGTGGCGATAAGTTTCCGGGTTTAGTTCGACCCCTTAAGGACATTTACCAGGCGATGTCTCTGCCTCTTATGTCGTCCTTTATTTCCTTTGCCCTGGTTAAGAAGTTCACAGTCAGAGAGAAGACAACATAAAGGTTTCCCATGCTTCAGAAATTGTTGATGATCAAGTATGAAACTATAAGTTGATACTGTAAGTTTAGATAATTAAATGAGGAATAAGTAGTTAATAAAACAACAAAAATGAATGCAGCACCTTTAAATACCTTTAAAGATGTTTAGGAGCCCTAAGTGTTAAAAATTTCAATGATTTAGACCTATTTATATATGTTGGACCACACTGGCAGTTTTGCATGTTTCAGCTCATTTATTTCAAAATTTAATTTTTTATTTGAAATTTTTAGGAAATTATATGAATTTATTAGATTCTCTCATTAGACTATAATATATATTCATACACTTTCTTGCTGTGCACACTTTAATTAAAGCACACTGTGTTTACTCATAATATAATGTGCTATATGAATAATTTAGGATTTTTTTTATGTTGTATGAAATTGTTATTGTCATGTGTATATGAAAAGAGCAAGTTGTTGAATTAATAAAGAAGAATTTAGCCATATAAATCAGCTTATAGAGACTTTGAGAGTATTAATATAAGAATTGTGTTCCTATAACTCCACCTGGTGCATTTATGAAATGCTCCAAAAATGAAAGTGTGGAGTTAAATAGTTGCTGCAACCTTTTTATAAGAAACATTAAAGCCATCATTATAATGATAACATGTTTAATTGTCTATTTATTATTCTGGATATCTGTGTGTTCTTAAAAACACAAACAGAAGTTTGTTGTTCTTATCCCGTTTGATGATCTCAGAAGAGGCTGCTGTTTCCTGTACAGATGTAAAATGTAATATTAATAAAACTGACTTGACTTTTCAGCCCCTGCACCCATCGGCTTTACCAAGCAATAATACCCTAAAACAAAGATAGAAAAAACTGGTGCTTAAACAAATAAAGGTCACAAAATGTTTCTTTCTTATATATGTAAAGCAAATTTAGTCTCTGTAAGTAATTTTAATACGGTAATAGTATGAATTCAAAACCCTAAAAACTAGGAGGTGTGAGCTAAAACATGAAGTACTAGTGTGGTCCTTTAATTATATAAATATAAGTTATTAAAGACAATCAGGAACCTTAATTATACTTGTTAAAATGATCCCAAGAGTATTTTATGTTTTATGTTATATTTAACACATAAACAAATACTCCTGCTTGCCTTCGATCAGTCTGGACCAAACCAAGTTATTGATAAGATGACCACCGTGGCTTTACCTTCCCACGTTCCCTGTTCTTCTTCTTTTGTCCTGCATTCTTCTTCAGAGAGTCTTCCTGAGTGAGGAGAACTGTCTCCTCCACCATTTCAGGTAACTCTGAAACCGTCTGACATCCACAGGTTAATAAAACTTATTTACATTTGCATTTGAAAAAGACAAAACTCAACATAAAGAGACCAGACACGTTCCACTTTCCAAAGCTCCTAAAGCAGAGTGACTTAAAGCCAATTTGTATCTGCACTCTTTGGCTCATGATTTGAACTGTAATGATATCAGATATTCACTAAATGATTGTCATAACTAAAATAATTCAAAATAACAATATAATGCTATCAATCAAGTTCTTTAATGTTGTTTATTGTGTGTTTTGTCACTTTTTTGGCAAATTAATTATAATTCAGATATGAGTGATAGGAGGTGGAGAGCATCTCTAACTGTAACTATAAAGACAATATTCAATATTTTACATTTTATTTTTAAAATATCCTATATATTGTTAATGCGGGTTTTTGTTACAACAAGACATTTACTATTTTTGTCTCTTTACATGTCAGAAGTAGAGTGAGAGGCTCAATAAAAGAGAAAATCATTTGAAACGAAGTGTCAAGCAAACATATTATCAGTTATGTAAGATATAATTTCCCACTATGTTCACAGCTGCCAGTTATGAATATATACAACTATGGTATTTTCAATAGTTTTAATGCTGCTGTGCTTTATTTAAAAAATATTACCTCCTGGGCCGCAGTATAATTGAAAGTAGAAGTGACAACAGTCAGATTCATTTTGAATGAAGACACCTCGTCACTATCCCCGTCTACCATCTTCTTCCCTGTCGATCCCTTCAACTTGGCATCAACCGTGTCGAGCCCCTGCTCTCTGTTCAGTGTGGTCCATAAAGTAGGACCCTCTGCAGTTTCATTTACAGGCTCCTTCAGATGAAAAACACAATTAGTGGTTATTTCACAATGTGCCCTTCATTAGATTAATCACAAAATACATCACAAAGACATTTAATTGTGATAGAATAAAAAAAAAATCATATAAATATTGAAAAACAACAGCCAGTGGGGTATTGACAGGTTTTCTATATGACACCCAGGTCAGTCATCCTCTATCTTATTTAAATGTTCTTTGAAATGTATGACCCTGATGAGGGTGTTCTTCAGTATGTCAGTATGAGGGGTTGATATAATTTAACAAGAACAGGCCAACAGTCTGTGTCAGTCTTTAAAGTAAATTACGTCTGCACAAGTCATCAGGACTTTTCAAAGCATAAAAAATCTTCAGGTATGGGGAGGAATGTCACTTTGTCCTGGTGCAGACGTCTTTTTCTGTCACCATAAGTATCTTCGGCAGAATGCTGGACACAAAAATTGCAGCCAATTCAAGAAAATCTTTGAACCTGTCTGATTTACCTTAAAAGAGGGTCAGTCATTTTGCCCCATCTTTTTGGAAAATAGGATTAAATGACCCAACATAGACATTCTGACGTTACTTACAATCGGCAGTGATTCTGGAAACTGGCCGTCTAAATTTGGGTTTTCAGTGGTGTCCAGCTCTGGCAGTGGCTGGTTGTTAAGGTCAAACTTCACTGAATTCTGTGGAGATGACACAAGAATGATTCAATCTGACAGCACGTGTCTCTGTATCATGGAGACAGTATGACAAGTGCATCTAAACCCTCCTGTAGATGTCAAAAAGCTTGTATTGTGTATATAATACAGTGCATGGACTAATAGTCCACTGTATATAAACTCTCTACTCTTTATGTACCGTGTACTCAGCGATGATGTTGGAGGTGTGAGTTTCTGTGTTTCCTTTTGTTTTCTTGGTGGTGCCGAGCAAATGAAGCAGTTCCTCTATGCCATCCTGCAGCAGCCTGTCAATCAAAGCCTTCAGCAAAGGCAGCTGAAAAAAAAGGGTTTATTTAGCAGGTCAATTATCATAAAATGTGTCAATCTCAAAATCTACACAGTCTCACACTCAGAGCTCACCCTTATGCCGTAGGCTTCAAACATCATTTCAATGTCCTAAAGAAGAAAAAATTTGTTGCTCAAAGACTTAATAATGCAAAATGAGAACATGTATCCCAGTGGAGTAATTACTGCAGCCTTGTATTCACCTTTATCTTGATAGATTTTCCAGGAGCTCCGGCATCACCCTTTGAAAACATGAACGTCAATAGGGTGAAACTCATTTACATTTCAATATACATGTGTTTTTGAGGGATAACAAAGATCGGCACTACCTTTTCTCCTTTCAAGCCCCGTTCTCCTTTATCACCCTGCAAAAAAAAAACGAGTTACACACGAGTATTTTATTATTTTAGTAGTTTATTTTTTTCTTTTGCTTTAGTATAAACCCCATTACCATCTTACCTTCATCCCAGGTGAACCCTAAACACACAGAAACAAGACGTTGGAACATGCATCTACAATGCATGACATATCTGTTGGCAGTAAATGGCACAGCACATTGCAGCCCACAACAAATCATCATCATTGAATGATGACTCAGATGCCATGCAGGCAAAATACGAATTATACCACAGCTAAAATGATGTGCCATTATTCATGAGCTATAAATATGTAGAAACATGCGGAGAGTAAGTATCAAACTCACAGTTGCTCCTGGAGGACCCATTGGGATTGGGAATGCTTGTCGAAGTTCATCAATGGTGGCGCCCTGTGAGCGCAGATCCAAGTAAAAGTCAGTGATGTATTTTGATGTATTTCAAAACAATAATGAGTCTAGGCTTTAATGATAATTATAGGTACAATTACTTTGCTTAATCTACTGTTATGCATTTAATAGAGAAATATTAATTCTGCTTCCCTGTTTATTCAGTAAACAGGAGATGCAGGAGTTGTTTATACCTCTGAAGTGACAAGCACTTGCCTACCAGGCATACCCGGAGGTCCAGGTTCCCCCTTACTACCATCTTTACCCTATGAAAGAAAAACATACTTAAGGTTGCAATGCCAATTTTCTCACCGATCACAAGATTTTTTTTAAAAACTCAAACCACTTACATCTGCACCTGCATCTCCTTTGTCTCCCTTAAATTCAGAGGAAAGTTATCATGTATATTCAAAAATAAATTAACAAATGTTTTGGCTGGTTGCAAGAAATTTTAAGGACCTTTTGGCCGTCATCTCCTTTTGGACCCCTTTCTCCCTGTGAAACAGAAACAGACATTCTTGCTTTCAATCATTTACCTGACATTAGTCCAAATATCAGTCAAAACAATGTGGAACATTAAGCAGTAATCCAGCTGTTATCACACGCTACAGTGCTGTAACTATTTGATGAAAATGTTCCTCACGTCTTTTCCTGCCAGGCCCCTCTTCCCATCAATGCCAGGTTTCCCCTGTAGAGCAGAGGAAGTTAAAAAAAGATTGATGATTATGGTAGAGAAACAGAAGGATCATGCTAATTACACGCCTGAAACAACAATATATTATGTTAAATTGGCTTGAATGTTGACTCCAGTACTGACTGTCACCATTAGAAACATATGAAGGATGGGTAGGTAATGCCTGAGCCACAGGCACCACAATTCATAATGATACTCACTGGAGTTCCCGGTAAGCCAGGAATTCCTGCAATACCAACCCTGCCTTGGTCTCCCTTTTCTCCCCTCTGCTCACATACACACATATATGCACACACACGTACAAAAACGACACAATTGGTAGAAAGAAAAAGTGCAGAGATGACTTGAAACAAAGGAATAACATCATTCAAAAGCCCCATTGTTCATGATATCTCTGACAATGACAATGAAATCTGGTTTAAACATGGATACACAATCAGGCTATATCTATCTATCAGGCATAGTTGGGGGTTAACTTGACATCAGACAAAACATATGATCATCACAGCAAAGACATAAAACACCTGGAGTGCAGATGCAAATGAAAACAAAGTGCAATAAAAGAGTTAAGAGGCATAAAGAGAAATTCAAATTCATCTGCGTAGGTGAAACAATACATTGTAATTCACATAAGGCTCTTATGTTCTGTAAACTCCTTAATCAGTTGTTTGATTAAGCAGCTTTCCACACGTGGGTTGTTGACTGTGTATGAACAGTATAATTGCAGTATATTGCAGTTTTGTTGTCTTTTCTTTTATGATCATCTGCACTTATTCAGTAGATATTTAGACCAAGACATCCTACTGGAGTAAAGCTTTACTCATGTGCCTCACTTGTAAGCCACTTTGGATAAAAGCCTCTTCAAATGAATAAATGTCATATAAGTGTATAACGCTGAAGAAAAATTACTGGTGCACTCACCGGACCAGGCTCGCCCTTCTGTCCCTGTTCTCCCTGTAGTTAATAAAAAATATCATGTGAGTAAGCTTTAGATTTAAGCTTAAAGTATCATTCAGTGAGTACATTTTAATGATGCACATAAAAAAGATTTTTTTTTAAAAAAACCTTCACTCCTGGTTTCCCTGGTAAACCATCGAGCCCATCTTTCCCAGAACCACCCTGCAAAACATACACTTTCACTTGACTTTCACTTCACATGACCACCTGTGTGCTACTTTGGAGCAACAGCATCTGCCACATTACGCACACACACATACAAACAGTAAGACAATTAAGATTCACATGTACCGGAGATGGTCCTGGTAATCCTGGTTTACCCTCTGGACCCTGAGGACAGAGACGGATATTGACATAATAGGATGATTCAAAATGAGTTTATGTCATTTAAATCTGTGAAATGTCTTCCGATGTGTTATTTTTTTTTTATGTTATTTTGTCTTTTTGTTGACCACCTGTCAAAATCCCAAATGTATTCAAATTATTTTTATAGGAAACAGAGAAAATCTGTAAATTGTCATATTTGACAATTGATTTTCTGTCAATTGACTAATTCATTAATGGACTATATCCAGTGTAAATCAGAATAAAAAAAGAGGAAATCAACAGGAAATGTCTCACCCTTGCAGTATTACACCAACCGGCATCTTATATTTGTTACCTTTGATATTCTTTGTGATATTTGCAGTATCATTGTGATGTGTGAAACAAGTGATGAATCTACTCACTCTTGGTCCAGGGAGACCTGTTTCTCCTCTCAAACCAGGCTGTCCAGGCTCTCCTGGTTCACCCTGAAGGAGAGGAGAGGAGAGGAGAGGAATTTCAATTCCCTAATAAAAAAACTGAATAAAATCGTGTTTATTACAAAGTGTTCAATTGTTTTTCATGTTACCTTAATCACTCTGGTCAGTATATTGTTGTCTGCAATAATCTGGCGGGACAAAATAAAAATTCAAATGTTAACTTGCTAATTGATGCAATTTAAAAAGATTGAAAGGTCTTACTAAGGTCTTATGGGAGAGTGGTGCTTTTCTTTTCTTTATGATCTTTGTTAAAAATGACTCCCCATTTCAAACCTGGCTGAACTGATAAGAAACTGTCAGAAATAATGATAAAGATTTGTTTACTTGTGTTCCCGGAGGTCCAGGTTTTCCCTTTGTGGTGATGACAGCACGATCAAAGGAAGAGTATAAGAAAACACAATTAAAATCTAAAATGTCACACTGATTAACACAATCCATATTTGCAACACAAAGAGAAAAATAGTGGGGGCACTGAAGGGTGGCACACACTAAAAGCCAAAGTTAATTAGTGAATACACTGAAACAAAAACCACCGGAGGATAGGTGACTGACACAGAACAATGATCAGTAGGCAGTCAGCCAGGAGAAACAATAAGCACGCTTATCAATGAGAGAGATGGATACAAACATACTTGCTCTCCTTTGTCGCCTTTTTTTCCACCAGTACCCTTCAAAAAAGAAGGAAGAATACATTTATTCTACGAAACATAGTGGTTCCCTCCACACATATTTAGTAGTAGGGTTCTGTTCAATAGAGAAATAACCTGCACAGAGAACAAGGTGGAATAGTTTGTTGAAGTCTCCTTCAGGGTGTCGGCTTATTTCAAAGAACTTACTGGCATCCCAGATGTCCCAGTATCTCCTTTCTCTCCGGGGTCCCCTGGTCGTCCCGGTAACCCCAGAGGACCCTGATCATCCATAAGAGCAAAATTGAAAAGAGCATATAGGTTTGCATTAGCATTTTACAGTAGATACAAAAATAAACATGCAGGATTAAATGCTGCGTTGAGCAAATGTGTGTATGATTGCTGCAGCTTGATTGCCGCTCAGCAGGAGTCCCAGCACACAGCAGAGCGTTTTTATCTTAAATATACGATGAGAAAGAGATTAACATTATTCAGTGTAATCGTTCTCAAACCGATTGAGAATTAAATTGAGAGGGACTAAAAATCGGAAACACAGAGTGAATCACATGAGAGTATAACTCATTGAACTATTGATAGTATATTGGGTGGTGGTGAACACTTGACTGACCATGCAATGTGCAGATTTCCATTTTGTTACAGAATATTTTTCAATTATTATTCTCTCATTTGTCGCTGTACCCCTAAAATCTTCCACTTAGCTTTGTATTTTTTGCCAATTGACAGAAATTATTTCTAAGGTCTTTTTTAAAAAAAAAAAAAAAAAAAAAAAAGCACTAAAGAAATACCCTGATTCCTCTGTCCCCAGGCTCTCCGGGTGGTCCTTGTTCACCCTGTGAAAGACAACACCACTTTACTTCTTTAAATTAGTATTTACTGCAGACATGCCTGTAATAACTGTAAGTTATTCTTTATCCAGCTCACTCCAAACTGTTTAAATGTTCAGACACTGGCCGTACCTTAACTCCTTGGCCTCCTTTTGTTCCAGGTGCACCCTACAGAAAATGCAAACTGTAACTGTCACCAATATTAAAATGAAAATATTTAGCTATCTGTGCCATATACAGTATAGATAAAAATACAGGACTAGCATACGTCAGTTAAATTGGCATAATTTGGCATGTTTTTGAGTTTTTATCTGTACATATTGAGAGGTTTATCACGTCTCACTGTCATGTTTTAATTCATACCATGAGCTTTCTGCTGATGTTATGGATTCCATATAAACCCTTACAAAAAATATATAGCAAATCTGAATTGTACCGTATCCTTCAGAAAATTTAATTACTGGAGCAACTACTTAAGATTTACTTACATCTTTACCTCTTAATCCTGGTTCTCCAGGATTGCCAGGTAGCCCAAGGTTTCCTTTATCACCTTTAGAGCCATCATGCCCCTGGACAAACAAATTGTCATTGTAATATTAACAACCTCAGTCTATATTTTTTTAAAAGCAAGTTTATATTTAAAAAAAAAAAAAACATTGTAAGCTTGTAGTAGACTTCCATTAAAATAGTAAATAGATGTATTTTTTAGATTATTAGACATTTGTTGGAGTGGTGTTTGTGGCCACCTGATAAATACAAGCCTGAAATTCACTTTTGTCTTATCTTATCTATTGTCTGGGCAGGTATTGTACAGTGGGTTTTCAATGCTTATTATAAAACAGTTGCCTGCTTTGCCTGGAAAGAAGCTGAGCCAAAACAACTCACTATTAGTGACCACATGACCACTTTCACTTTGCACATAATCATTTAACCTCTCTGTTAATGGTAAAATATTGAGCAGAGCAGCTTTAATTAAACAGTTGTCACTTACCTTTGGTCCTGGTTTTCCAGACAAACCAACATTTCCCTGTGAAAGATAAAACATGAATATTCTAGTCATCAACAGCTGTTCTGCTCCTGCTCTGCTCCTCTATTATAACAACAGGCCATCATATTATAGGTTATAATGAAATATTTCACTTTTTCTGCAACTCACCCTCTCACCATTCTCTCCTTTTGGTCCCTGCTGTCCTGGAATCCCAAAACCAGGACTGCCCTACAAATATTAAAACAAATTGTATGTAAACTGTTGTCTGAATCAGAAATGAATTAATGCATGCACGATCTGCAGCATTTCTCACTATTAACCTTTTCTCCTTTGACTCCTTGGTCACCTTTTATCCCCTGGGGGCCAGTAGGGCCGACTGGACCAATGTCTCCCTGACAGACAGGAAATATAGACATGCACAGAAAATCAATCAGTGACTCTGATTATCAAAACAAATGTCTTTACTTTAAGTGGTACCCTGTGGACTGAGATTAAAGAGGTTCTATTCAATGATGCATTCAGTCCCACTGCAAAAGCTAATGAGAGAAAATCTTAATTGTGTTTGATAAGCAGACCCAGAGGACTGAGTCTGAGTGTGCAAGAATACCTCCAACAATTAATTAACTATGTTTCACCAGAACAAAACAAGAGAATCACTTCCCTTTGGCCGTGTAACTTGTTTTAAGCCAGTTAAGATAAATACAGGCAGACAATTTAGACACACATGACTAAGTTTAATAAGTGAGACTGTAGCCTGATTGTGTCACTAGTTTAAATCTCTCAGGGAAAACTTCTGAGAGTTTCTGAGAAAATTTTAAATCTGTAGTCAAGCAGCCACATGTGGCCCAGACTATGTCTGAATGTGGCCTGAGTGATCGTATCTCTAATGCGTCCCCAATGTGTCTTGTCTTTGAGCTGTCTGCTTGTGATCAGATCCTCTGAGATGGATGTTGCAAGGTTTGAACAGGTCCTCAGTGGCCAGCAGAGGAGGAGAACTCCACACTATTGTACATTTTAATTACAAAATTTAATGGAGGCACAGCTCCTCTGGTTGTAGGAGTAGTCTTACTGGCAGAGTTAAATCTCAGTAGGAGGATCCAAGACTAAAAAAAACACCCACTGGAATTTGTGTCAATATAGATATAATGAAAGGTATTCTGACTGGTAAAATACCTGCAGGTATTAATTTACAGTAGAAAATGTAGAAAAATGTCATTTGATAATCAGTTGACAGAGTGAAATCAGTTTTTCAATGAATGAACTTTAAAGGAAATTGATGAAATTCCACATCTACTTCACATAACTGGGGAAACTTTACCTGCAGATGAGGATCATGTAATATGATCAAAAGCTTTGATTGACATTTTATATGAGATTGTTTCATCAACTGCTGTTTCCAAGGTCAGGCTTGTACTTCATTTCACTTTTAAGACATTCACAGTTTGTAATAAGCATTAATTATCATTGGATGTTTAGTTTTGGATGTTACATATGATAGATATCTGTGTTGATCTTTGCTTTTTCTGTTTCCTTTTATCTGCAGCTGAAAATTGTGAGTAAAACAAAATGACTGTGAAAGAAAGGGTATACGTAAATGTTAACTTTAACCAAAGTGGTGCACACTGCCACTTAAAAAGCTTTTACTGAATGAGCACGAATTTAAAAAAAAAAAACACAGCTGGTTACTCACTCTGGTGCCCTTTTTTCCAGTTGGACCAAGTATCTGTTGTGATGAAAAAAAGGAGACTGAATGCTGAGTATCAAGTGATTCCATTTATAGAGATGAAATGAGTGCAAAAATGTTCTTACTCCTTTGGCAGGATCTCCAGGTGCTCCCCTTGGACCCTCATCACCTTTCAATCCCATCACCCCTGTGAGTCCCTGAAAGAATTAAGGTTAATGTAAAATACTTCAGATTTCTGCGTTACTCATTCTGTTGTTATTGATAGTTATTATCTATTATAGCTGCTAATGGCCTTTTAAAAAAAAAAAAATCACTGTGCTATCACCAGCACTTTATTGGTTGTTGTCTTCAAAGTGAAACTTTTTGACCTGAAATAATGAAAACTGTATCACAAAAGACAGGAAGTTGGTTCTCATGACGCATTTTTTGCGATAATCTCCATCAAGGGACTCTTCTGTCTAAAATTAAAAATCAGTGAAGCGGGGAAAAATAGCCCATTTGCTAAAGACATCCACTGAGGTCTGACAATTTGGCTCACAATTGTATGTAATCACAACCATCTCTGATAGAACCTATTCTAGAAACCAGAACAAAATGGCTGCCTCATTTGTTCATTTATCCATCTTGATGTCTGTGTGGAGACATTAGAAAACAGTTATTAAACAGTGTATCAGTAGCTTTTCCTGGTTGTCAAAGCCAGTCCCAGATGAATATAATGCATCTGCCTCAGGCTTCCTTTGTGATCAAATTAGAAAGTGGATTTAATATGGCCAGGTGAGTCCATAGAAGCAGTTCCACGGGCAGTATCCATATTTTTATGGCAAATATTTTGTTTTTGCAGCACAAGTGGCTATAACGTATTTTCAAATTAAGCCACATTGTATAAAATGTGATCCCCACTCACTGTGGGACCTTGTGGTCCTGTTGGTCCCATCTCTCCTCGATCTCCCTAAAAAGAAAAAAAAAATGCATATGCATGAACACATACTTGGTTGAATCAAACTGATTTTTCTTTTTTCTCTATCATATAAATTGTAAGTCAAATATTTTCAGTGGATGTGTATGAACTCACCTTGTCCCCTTGCTCCCCTTTGAATCCCTTCTTTCCCTGCAGGTACAAATAAATCATTGCTTCTGAATCCTTTCATTGCTGACTTTTACACAATATTTACCCTTAGTTAAATAGATGAGGTTTCACATCATTAGACTAAACTGTAATTAATTCATATGCATTTGAAGGTATAATATGCAGAAACTCGTTGCTGGCTATTGAAATGGAGAAATGAAAAAGTGCCCACCCGAGGTCCAATGATTCCTTGGATACCCTGTTCTCCTCGATCACCCTTAAAAGATCAAAGGCATTAGAATATTATTATTCTATGTCCTTTTTTCCCATAATAAACATGACTTTATGTTTGTGGTACCTTTGGACCAACTGGTCCTGTTAAGCCAATATTTCCCTGGAAAAAAAAATTAGAATTAGTTTGTTTTTCTACTGGTGAAGTGAGTCTCTGTCAACTGCAGAAGCATAAACGAACATGCACAAATTTAGCCTCTGATTTATTGTCAGTGGAACATTTCCAAAATGTATTTCTTGGCATCAAAGCCTCCAATCCTGGTTCTCTGAACTCAAGCCTTGGCTCTTATGAATGAGATTTATTTTTATAACTCTTAAATGATAACACTAAAATGATAATACTCTTTATTTATTGAATTTTGCATTTAATTTTCATGGTGATATACCTTCTCTCCTGGCTCTCCACGAGGACCTTGAATACCTTGTATGCCAATTCCTTCTTGACCCTGAAAAAAAAATAAAAAATTTTCTCAGATCCACAGTGTTTTTCATGTTCATGTATATATACATGTCAAGTGCAAAAGTTACCTTCTCTCCTTTCTGACCTGGTAATCCTGGCACCCCATCTATGCCAATGGGACCAGGCAAACCTGCAATACCCTACAATAGTTTGCACATATGTGTGTGCGTGTGTATGTCACAGCATGTGTGTGAGAAACAGCAAGACAGAAACAAAGAAGACAGGAAAAACATTTTTAAAAAATGCAAATTATTTTATCAAAAGGCAAACATTCATTGACACTACTGATAACTTTATCACCCAGGTACTTACATCTTTCCCTGCCTCTCCTTTGTCTCCTTTCAAGCCCTGCTTCCCACGTAAACCCTTTTAAAAAATAACGAAGACATTATCAGATAAAAAATTAAACAGTGCATGTTATATGACTAAATTACTGATCCAGAGGCTTTAAAAATAGGCCTGTATGTGAGAAGTACTGTACTTCGCTGTACATTATAGTCAGTTATTATTATTATATATTATTCTCTAAAACAAATTAATGGATAAAACACAACCTTTACACTTACTTTTGCTCCCAGCTCTCCAGGATCTCCCTGCAAAGTTCAAACAATACAAAACAACCATGAATGGTGCTGTCAAAACATCATCACATAGTATTTCAAGACAAATTGTATTGAATACTGTGAATTGACATTATATTATGTAATATGACAACATGATATTATAAAGAAAATTACAATATGATAAGGTTAAGGCCCAAATATGAGCATTTCCTTACTCAGTGATTACATATTAAGTATTAAAAATGATGATGCTTGTTACCTTGACAGATATTCCTGGTGACCCTGGAGGTCCTGGCTGGCCAGGCAGTCCTGGAGCGCCATTGACCCCTGGTACACCAGGAGGTCCTTGGGGACCCTGTAGTGTGTAATGAATAATGTTTAACTTGTATAATAGCTCAGCTGAAAATCTCCTAATGCATTTTTTTTAAGTACTCACTGAAGATCCTGGCTCTCCTTTTCGTCCAGGGACAAAATTTGCATCCGTGCCAGCTATAACGTATCCAGGTTCTCCCTGTGTTCAAACATAAAACATCTATCTGTTCTTTGCAACCATGCTATGAACTGACATCAGTCTACATGGACATTAAAAGGTTAGATTTTACTTACTCTCTCTCCTCTTTGTCCCTTTGGACCAGTGAGTCCAGGAGGACCCTGCCATGGAAAGACACATGAAAAGTGATTATAAGAAGAAGAAGAATTCAAAAGGCTGATATGTCAGGACATGAAAAGATTTCAGCAATCTTTTCAAGTGACCTCTTGAGGTGAATTTTGACATGTACCATTACAAAATTTGGACACACTTTGGTCCAGTATATCTAGTGTGTGTGCATGTGCATTTTGATGGTACACTGAAGAAGGGCAGAGGGAAAATGGAAACTGGTCACCTTTAAATGATATCAGGGAAATCTGAGTTTTAGTCTTCTTGGTCTGCATAGTGACCCATAATAAAGTTTAGTTTCATACATGGATTTGTACTTTTGATCTTACCATGTCACCTGGGACGCCCGGAGCACCCTGAAAAAAGCAAATGTCATTTTCACAATCAAATATGAATGAAATAAACTTTTACCACATCAGCACAAAGTTTTATTTCTCCTGAATTTAGTTACCCGCTGGCCGGCAGAGCCTGGGGGTCCAGTTCGCCCTGGTCGTCCAGGCAACCCGGGAACACCATCTGTTCCCGAAGGACCCTGTCAAATTAAAACATTATGGTGTGAGCTGGAATATAAAATAACAGACATACGCAGTGAGTCACACTGACAAACAATATTGCTGCGGGGTCATGAGATTGGATATAGTAAATACGAAGAAAGTAATTACAAGAGTAATTTGATATACTGGACTTTGTGAAGACAGAAATTGTGTGTTAACATTTTCTGTAATTGATTCAAGGGCTGAGCAGTAAATAGACTGTAGGTCATCTCTAAGTTCACCAATTTATACTTTTGTTTCTGTCAGTTCTTCTATCTGTACATCTGAAAATGGAATAGCTGAATATGCACATCTGCTCCCTTAATCAGATTCACCGAAAAGCTGAAACATCACATTCACAAACCCGGCTCACTCTCTAGCTCTGCAAACATCTGTTCACCTGTGAATCTGTCAGGACCCAACATGGAGCAGAGATTTGTGTCTCATCACAATGACAATGCTGTAGCCTTGTGTTGTTTATAACTCTTAGAGCATCAGCATATTTAGGAGTTTTTGATATGGTCCAGTGTGTATTGTTTATGTCTTCTGTGTTTGATGCAAGATTATATCAAAATGTATTTTAAATCAGTGTCAACATGCTTTCTATGGTGGTGAAATGGACAAAAAAAATGGGGAAATCTATCTGCTTTAAATTATAGTTCCAAATGGAGTGAATCGAAATGATCGGACTGATTTTAAGAGATTGACTTCCTGTTTGTCCACCCTCCTTGATTTTTGATAAACTATTTTGTTATGCCAATAAATATTTGCCACTGACCTGGCCAGTCCTCTCTTTGAAATTAGAGTTTGAGCTACTATAAATTTAGGTTCCCACTGAAAATAAAACATAAACGTATCATAGTAGTGGACCATAGATAGTAAAGTGTTGTATGCTGCATATTTTAGCTCCATGTCAACATGAATCAGTGAAAATGTATCACAATCAAACAGACAGCAGACAGAGCAATTCACGAGCAGGTGGTTATCGATGCCAATTGTAATGCTGTTAATGACGATGTGCATAATGTGTCAGTATATTCTTACCCTCTCCCCTTTCTCTCCCTTGGAAGAAGTGAAAGGATCATACTGTCCGGGGCTTTGCCTGAACCTCTAAATATACAAAACACACAAATTAATAATGAAGCAATTTATCAATTAATTTAAAAATGCGTTGGGAAATGTATTAGGAGCATATGACTCAATAGATGCCACATACCAGACCTCCAAGACCAAGACCATCCCCCTGAAAGAAAGAGGAAGATTATACAAATCAAAATGCACCGTTTTTATATGAATGTATAAATACATTTAACATATTTTTATTAACTCACCTTTTCACCTTTCTGGCCCTGGGAACACATATGATAAATATAATTAACAGCTGATCATCAGTGAGGAGAAGAAGTTATTAATCAAACCAGCAGATTGATGTCAGCACCCATCGGAGGTTTATATTAGGGTACGAGTAAAGAAAGACAAAGTGCGACAATAATATTTGTATCTAGGATTTTATTTCTGAAGTACCAACCTTCACACACTGGGAGGGGCAGGGACCCTGAGGCTTAAGCAGGTCCTCTGGGTCTTCAGTTGGAGTGTCCAGCTGAGCAGACTGAAAATGGAAATGAGAAAAGGGGAATTAATCATGACCTGGTCAACTGACACGATATAGATTACAGCAGCACAGAAATTCGTCTAATAAAGCTGCTCTCATTTCAGCTGCAGTCACATCCTCCACTGCTCTCACACCAAAATTGAGTCTTTGTGTGTGGATTAAAACAGTGATTGTATTTATATTGATGTAATACATGGATACTATGCATGCTTAACAATCTCCAGAGGTGGTTTGGGGCAACTTCGATTATATATCTATTACGGTGAATGCATTTCCTTTACATGTGCAAATTTAATGAGTTCTAATTACAGTCCAATCACCTCAAACCCTCTCGGGCTGTTTTGAACTGCAAGCATGTATATAATATGTAGCCTGAAAATCCTTCTGAATCAGTCTACCTGTACATGAATATCTCCATAAAATAAAAAAGAAAGAAAATAACGTTCCAGACTTTAGTTGTTTTGTTTGTTTGTTTTTTTTTTTGTTTATGTCTTACCTCATCCTGTAGTTTAAACTCGGAGAGAAGTTCTTCACTACAGATGCTATTGATAAATTCTCTCTCTATGGAAGGAAAGTCATCAAAGGTCGGTGAGAAGAAAATATTCTTGTAGCTGGTGGGGGCTGCTATTTTATTCAGCTCATCAGCGTCTGCATTCGAAACTCCAACTGCCAAAACACTGACACCTATGGAGAGAGACAGATTCAAAACATGATAATCTGACGTTTGTAGTACTCTGCTATATCATATGGCTTTAGAATAACTCTGACTGACCAAGAGCACGGGCAATCCTGGAGGGCGACGCCACATTATCCTGGGCCCTGCCATCTGTAATCAGAACCAGAACATGGGCCACATCCTGCCTCATCCCCAGAGACTCCTGGAAGAGTTCCTGCAGAACGTAGCTGATGCCTTTTCCTGAGGACATACAACAGATGAGCTGAAATGATCGTTCAGTCAATCAGTCTGTTAGCCAATTTGATTAGATTATTTGTTTCAGTAATGCCAAACATGTCCTGAACGCAACTTCTCTCATGGAGATTTGCTGCTTTTCTCTGTTCTTTTCTCTTCTTCTGAGGTTTAACCAGTTAATTATTATTATTATTATTATAAATAATTTCCATACATTTATATAATCTTCATTGAAAAGTACGAATTAAATTGAACTTTTTCTTTTTTTTTATTTTTTTTTACACGTGATCTGCACAGGACACATTTTCTTTTAAATATTATCTTACGTGGAACTATCTGTCAGCCCCCATTATTAAAGAGTTGTGTATTTTCTGTTCGCCACTTGTGAAGAGGCTGTGACATCAATAGCACAGCCTTTATGGGAATCATCTGCCATCTGAGCATTACCAACCTGTTTTGGTGTTGCCCCCTCCATAACGTAGTGCTCTCAGCACCCTGAGCACAGAGTTTCTGTCTTTGAAGTCACTTAGACGAAATTCAATCCGAGGCTCATCACTGTAATGAACCACAGCTATCTGAGAGGGAATTTAAGGAAAGAATACACATCAGCACAACATCACCTTCACGACTGCCCCAATGATTTAAAAATGAATGTGATGAAACTTTAAGTTGGGATTCATTTATTTTTAGTCAATTCCATCCTTTTTACTATCCATGATGAGATGTATTTAGCTTATTCCCTGCTACCACTTATAACTGAGGCTTATCACATTGTTGTTTTTTATTTATGCCAGTGTTTGAGTAACTTGTTGCCAAGTTGGTGGAAGAAAGGCACATTATGTTCCTGCTAATGCGACTGGTCAGCACAGTCGACTCATTGCAGCAGTTCCTTGCAGGCATCTACTATCATTTCAAATTACTGTAATCTGTTCCAATTTGTTATTGTCCTGGAACCCTAAACAACCTAAGAGAATACAAAATACACCTTAAGACATATCTGTGCCACAATATTAAGCTATTATGAGTGAATACAAATACAGTTTTTAATGAGAAAGACTTACCTGTGTGCCCTGAGGACCAATGACAGGGAAATAAGTGACCACCCGGAATATAAAGTCTTTAATCTTGATGAAGTTATTAGCACCAATGCTGGAGGACTCATCCACTAAGAATACTATGTCTGCTATGGTCTTACCACACACTGCCAAAACACAAAAATGCAAACCACGAACACATATATTCAGCTCTTAATGTACACAAAAAAATACTCTGATTGATCATATTATGTAGATAATAAAACAATATCTACTGTTCATCTGTCTGAAATACCTGGTTGGGGTGTAGCTGTTGTCTCACGATTTAATGTGGTTAATCGAAGGGAGGTAACTGCTGCTGCTTTGGCTTCAGTGGTACTCGGCTGACCTGGAGGCTTCTTGTTGGTTGTGGTTTGAATTGGTGGCACAGCAATGGGGTGCCGGGTGGTCCTGGCTGCTGTGTGAGCAATGGTAGTTTTGGTGATGGAGACGGTCTGTGAGGCAGTCGTGATACGAGTGGAATCGGGGGCCACTGTGGCTGGCACAGACTGGACTGTTACCACGGGAGGATCCAGTCCCACTAAGATGCACAGAGCCATAACATAACTGATTAAAAAAAGTTCTAAAGGTCTGTGGAAGGAAAATGAGTCATTGCTGCAGCAACAAAAAGCATATCACAGAAGAAAAGAAGGCTTTCAAGGAGTACATCTACACTGAATTTCACAGGGTAGGAAAGTGCAGCAGTCCCTCTCTCTATGGGTTTATTACTCTGAGGGTTGTTACACCAGCTTTTCATAAGTAGCCAACAAGTTTATGTGTAAGGTCTTCCCAAACATCTTGGTAATTACAAAGTTGTTTCAAACAAGTGAATAAATAAATCATATTGCACTTGGTAGGAATGTTCTCATCTACTAAAACTAACAATACCAATATAAGGGGTCTGTGATATATAATACTTAATTGCAATGTTTTGCAAATGTAGGTAGAATATATTACTACGTTTATCTATGTATACATACACAGTTTATTATGAAAGGTATATATCAGATTATGTTAAACCAGCCAATGCTGTTTAGCTACATTAGCGTTAATGTTACTAAAGTGATATTTTGTGTATTTTGCATATTACATATACATATTTTTGAGTAAGTAGTAACATAACTTGACCCTATTTCATAACTTGTTAATTACGGGCTAAACAAGTTCATATATTGCCAAGCTGATAGTTAGCTGGTTGTGTCAGCTGGTTCATTATAGCAGCTATACATCTGGCAGTTAAGCTAGTGGATGTAACTAAATATGTAGAAACAACAAAACTCTGCATAAGAACTGGTTTGTGTGTTGCAACCAGTTTAATTTTTCTACTCAAAAAACAATTTCATATGAGTGGAATATCATGAATGTATCACAAATGTACAATGAATCAAGAATGTTGTAACATGTATAACTGGGATTTAACGGATGGTTCAGAGTTATAAACGAAGCATTGAAGTAACGTCTTACATATTCTCTGATATACAGTGCTTATCGGCCCCTCCACCTCTCCATACAAAGGTTTGATGGTGAAAATATATGTCCTGCCATACAGGAGATCACTGATCTTATAGGAGGTGAAACCAGGACCCAGGGTCTCTGTTTTAGTCTCCAACACTGAAAAAACACAAAAAAGAAAAACTGATTGTTACAGAAAAATCATCTGTACTGATTAAGACATCAGGAATATAGAGTAGGATATCCTTATTAAAATACATTTTAGTCATCAGTAAAAGGACAAATGAAATTTCATAACCAAACATGTTCTCTCACGTGTGTCATACAAATGATCAAATAAGAGACCATGCTATGTGAAGCAGTGGCTCACTGGGAATGGATCAAGTACTTGTGATATAACTCGACATTCATGAAATGTCATGCTAAAGTGTTCTGCCTGCTGAATTACAAAGGGGACAGGAACTGAACAGTTTTCACTGACATTACAGTCATTTCCCAGAAAAGCAACTGAGAGCTTGTAAAAACACGAATATTAGTATTTGTTTCCCTTTTCAACAAAAGGGTGTTTATGTTTAGGCTCAATACACATTGCAATAACATGTATCATGCTACTTCCATTTCAAACCCTGGGGGACCCAGTACAGTCATAATGTAGTTGGAATTTATTGAAATGAATATTGGGTTTTAAAACCAGTTCTCACCAGGCTCAATACACAACACAATAAAATTTACACAGCATGGGAATTAAACAATATGCATGAACATTAATGTAATTAAGGGTGAAACAGTTTTGTGGTTCATGACTGACCTGAAATGTGCCTCCAGGAGAGAAAGTAGCCAGAGACGCCCGCCACTCGTGTCCAGTTCAGAACAGTGCTGCTGTCTGTTGTGTTCAGAGCAGCAAAGCCATTTACCTTTGGCAGATCCACTGAAAGATACACAGACACACACACAATAAAAACAACACATGAATGATAAAAAAAAGGATTTACTCACAGAAAGAAAGAAATCAAGATTTTGAATGTGTATATGAATGAATATACTGCAACATTTTAATTTATGAAGACTAGTGATGCACTGCTCCGGCTTTCTCTCTCACAAACTTCTAAGTTCATTTGTATACAACACTGTGTGCAACTAAGAACTGAAAATGTAAGCAAAATAAATAAATGAATAAAGGAAACACTGATTTTGATGATAATACTGATGAAGAAATAATTTGTAATGTGGGTCCTTTGTATTTGAATGATACCAACTCTGCTAATAAGGTCAGTATCACCCCGATATCAATCATTAGCTTCTCAACAAACATGAAGAAGATAATGAGATGTGATGGAGAGAGGATAAAAATGAATCAGTGGTGAAAAAGTGGTGAATTTTAAGGCTAAATTGGAAAATCTTCTTTTGCTTTTCTTTTTCTCTCATGTTAACGTTTAAGGTGGCAAACTTTAATTACTTCAAAGTAGGAGTTATCAGTAATATCTGAAGCATTATGAGTACATTTATAATACTAATATGTGTAACATTTAGCTGTGTAAATACCCCCCTGAAACCTCAGACTGAGAACACGCGTCACACTGCTCTTCAGTGTTTGGGGCAGGCAGGACTCACAAGTGCGTGCAGTGACCAGAACTGGGCTTCCCTCCTTGTTGCCCACCATAGACGACACCTGGATCTTATAAGCTGAGCTCTCCTGCAGGTTGTGGATGGTGAACATGGTGGAGGCAGCAGCTACCACGTGGGACTTCTCATCACCCCCTAGAGGAGGGTGTAATAAAATCCAGCATGTAGACATGAGTGTGAGGAACAACACGGCTGTGAACTGAATTGACAGTTGAAACTCTCACACAATAAGCCAAAAGAGTCCAACAGTGATTTGCAAATAATCTATTAAATGTTTATAATTTTTGGTTAGTAGAAATAAATATTAATATTATATCTAGTTATCCAGAGTGTTTTTTGTTGACATTTAGATGGAAACAAGTGTCCATTTATCAGAGTTTCTTCAAGCTCAATTAATCAGAACCGAGTTTGGGTGAACATTAATGTGTGTAGACATGCACATGCATGTGTGCACATGTACACGCATGCGCAGATGTGAGTATCAGGGTGTAAGCACACATGGTTAACTGTACACAGGATGTGGCCCCTTACCCAGAAAGGGGATCCAGGATATTTTGTATCCAGAAGCCCCTGGTGTTTTCCTCCAGGACAAGGTGAAGGTGTTGACTCCAATGTCCACAACCTTCAGGCCCCTCAAAGCCTGGATTTGCTCTGAGTCTGAGACAGCAGCTAAGGAAAACACAATATGACCTTTCAGCAGATATAATCATTACCCTGGTTTAATTTTGGCAATCGTGATGCAAAAAAGGGTCTATCCAGAATCTCTGAACTGGATGAACTGGTGTGGCTTTACACACACACACCCTACCATTTGTCAGTACAATAAAACACACACTAACTTTGACAGTGACAGTGATAAAATGATAGCAGGCCTGTTGACTTTGTCTCAGTGACACATACTACAAGTGACAGCGACAGGAACTGTGGTTAAAATGGGAAGCCCAAAGTACATGACTTGTCAGTCAAACAAAGACTCCACAAGGCTGCCGTGGCACGGGATGATGATCTTCACTGCCCTTCCCATTTAATTACAATGGGTGCACAGCTGCACACAACTATTTAAATCTAAAGATGAATCATGATACATTAAAATAAACTGGAAAGGCCCATTTCTGTTCTGTACCTGTGAGATGAGATAAGGAGATTTCTGGTCCTTCTGAGTTGCCGTAGACTGCACAGATGGTGATTGTGTAGGTGGACTGTGGGACCAGGTCTTCGATGCGGTGAGAGAGAATAATGCGATCCAGGTAACGGGACTGGGGGCTGCTGTCATCTACAAGTATGCAGGTGCACAGAAGCATGAATACACATAATTAATATTTCATGCTGTGTGCATACAGGGAAAATAAAGGTTTTAAAGTGGCTGACATGTTGTCTGACAGGTAAACACAAAGTTTACACCTTACCTGTGTTCCAAGATAGTTTGTACTCTGTGGCTCCTACGATGGGACTCCACTCCACATCTATGGAGGTACTGGTGTAGGATGTCACCTTGAAGTTGGACACATAGCCCAGAGGAGCTGAGAGGAGCGAGGAAGAAAAGTGTAAATACATTCATGGCACATGAAAATACACACACACACACACACACACACACACACACACACAGATATATTTTAAAATACGAGTAAAAGCTTAAGCTCCATGTGCGCTGTGGTTGAGTGATTCACTCTTTCTTCTCTAATCTAGTCCATGTCATTTAGCAGTGCTTTGATTTACTCTCATACTGCTCGGTAGAAGTAGCAATTATCTTTTATTGTGTTGTGTCTGTGTCTGTGGTGAAGTCCTTTAATAGCATTTTGAACTGACCATCTTAGACTATTAAGACAAATGTTATATTCTCCATTTAATTGAAATTTAATGATTGGAAAGGGTGCAGTATTTTTTGCAACTAGAGTTTCCCACAGAAGTAAAGGAGATATAGGCCGAGTCAAAATAAAACCCTTTGGACTTTTGTTGTGAAGTCTTCAACTTGCTGCTGACACTGACGCATACGACAAGTGACAACAGAAGGGATGTTGGTTAAGATAGGCACATGACTTGTCAGTCAAACGATGACACCACAAAGGTGTGAAACACTACACACAACTTCACTAGCACATTGTGTTTTGACATGGCACAGTCTTGCAGTTGCAGTTGCCATTGCTCCTGAAGTTCAGTGGTACCTCTGGTGGGTAGGAAATAATTTGGATACTGGAACTCACATGTTCTGAAGGTAGCGCTGATCCCAGGCCCCACCACGGATCCAAACAGCACATAGAGAGTAAGGACATACTCTGTATCATAGGCAACATTCTTCAGGTGGTACTCTGTGGTGCTGCCATTCAGAGCCAACTGCCGGGGACGATCCCGACCCACAAACTCTGAGAACAACATCAACATTAAAGTCACATTCATTTTACTTTGGGTTGATTATTCCTCAATGGCCTGCTATTGGTGTGAACATCAGTACCCCCCTCCTCTGGAAACAGCATCCTCCTCCTTTTTTCCCAACATTTGTAATTCATCAAAGTGACTCCTGCTGCCACCTGTCACGTTTGCCTGGCAGCAGCCTGACTGGTGGAGTGGATGTGATGAACTGTAAAAACAGTGGCATTTCAAAAGCTCTTGGCAGAGTCTGTCCCATGGAGAAAAAGAGCTGGAAACCAGAAAGAAGAAGCAAATGTCCTTTCTCTACTTCTATCTAACAGTTACACGCTCCCACTAGGCCACATCATACAAAACAATAACATAACTGTCAACATTTTGTAGACAACACCTATATTTGCCCTGCTCTGTCACCATGCGACAACAGTCCAACAGATTATCTCTACAATATATAAGAAAAACTAAAGGATCTTATGTACTTGAACTTTCTCCACCGAACAGAGCCAAGATAATTGTCATTGGTGGAAAAGAATTAACCAAATCAGACATTTTGCTGTGATATTGGACTGAACATCAAATACATTAAAAAGTCCACATTCTACCATCTTAAACACACAACAAGAACCAGAGGATTCATGTCCAGGCAGGACTTAAAGGAAGCAATCCATGCTTTAATTCCCAGCAGGTTAGATTAAAATGACGGTCTTGTGTCGAGTCTAACCAAAATAAAAAACACAGCTCGTTCAGAAAACTACCTCTAGCAAAGACTGAGTACAAAGTGAAAACGTTACACCAGTTATCAGGTCTCTTCAGGCTTCCAGTGTGTCGGAGAGTTTCAAGTTCTGCAGCTTGTCTATAAATCACTCAGTGGCTTTGAACCAAGTTACATCTCTGACTGTCATTTATTTAACATAACATTGAATTTAATTATGTTGCATGAACAAACTTACAACAATTATTTGGCTCTGACCACCTTTAATTTCAGGTTCCTCTCATCTGTCATTGACTGAACTTGAAATACTCATCATGAACCATCCTGCTCTCCTTCCCTGTATTTCTCTCTTGTGATTTATGAGCTGTATCCCTGGAAGGAGCAGATCTTATCACCATATGACCAATGGTGTGTTATGTAAAAAAAAAAAAATGTGTGAAATGACCTGGGGTGGGTCCCCAGGCTAGTCTATATCCTGTGGCTCCCGGGACACTGTTCCATGAGATGACAGCAGCACTGGTGGTCACAGCAGACACCTTCAGAGTCTGGACTGCACTGCTCTCCACTGACAGAGGGACAAAGACAGAGCAAGAGAGTGGATTACGCTTTTAGTACTGTAACCATTCATGCTTATACTTTTGTATTGCCTTCCAAGCACTTTAGTTACATGTCTTGACTTTGGTGGTGGTGACAGGTCCCTCGATGTCTCCAAAAATGGGGTTGATGGTAACAGTGTACTCAGAGCCTGGGTGGAGACCCTGGATCATGTAAAAGTTGAAGGTGTCCCCGAGGTTTATGTTCTCTATGTGACCATCTAAAAGACATAAGAAAGCTCTGGATGTCTAAATGCCATTAAATGAGCAGCAACTTTATGCCTGATGATAGCATGTTATACTATAAGGTTATCAAACATTCCAGGTAACCACAGTACCTGGAGATGCCCATGTCAGACGGTATCCTGTCGCACCCTTAACTGAGGACCACCTTGCCTGGACAGTGTCTGTGGTGGCATTTTGGACCAGGAACTTCTGAACCGGCACCAGCTTTACTATTAAACACACCACATCCACACACATATACAAGTTTAATATACAAATACAAATAATACAAATAATACAAATTATAAAGTCATAACAGAAAACAAAATTATTTAACCTGATTTCTGATCACTTATTTAAAATAAGATTTAAAGGGTAATTTAAAGAAATCTAGAAACATACTAATCTAAAT
Organism: Rachycentron canadum; assembly: GCA_038496675.1. Taxonomy (NCBI): domain Eukaryota; kingdom Metazoa; phylum Chordata; class Actinopteri; order Carangiformes; family Rachycentridae; genus Rachycentron; species Rachycentron canadum. The sequence goes on from CM076669.1 coordinate 7,750,893, forward strand.
CAATCTAAATGAAAACGCAGGCGCCAGAGATATTTGTAAATGTGGCATGAAATAGAGATTAAATTAGAGTTTTACTGTATGTTACAGACCTAATGCTTAGGTAGTTTCATATGGAACAACAGCACCCTACTGTGGATTCATGTGGTACTACACCACATGCTGTAACCACTAGCTGTAAAACTGTTATATAACTATAGTATATATAAATATAATGCTGGCATTTTGATCAACATCAATAAACGCACATGTCTTGCCCACTATAGAAACTGGTTGGCTTGGTCCTTGCGGGTAAACAGCATAGATGCTGATTGTGTACTTCTTATCCTCCTCCAAACTGTCAATCACATGTGAAGAGGTGTCTCCAGGAAGCAGCTGCTCATACGTGAATCCTGGCCGGTTGGCTGCAGAGCAATCATAAATCATAAACAAATCAATACCCAAGAAATATACCTTTCAAACTGCTCATATCTGTGGCACTGACTACCTTGTGTTAGATCAAGTGAATGAAAAGCAACTCTGAACTGATAATGGCTTTCATTAACAGATACATCAATGTTCAACATGGTGCTCAAATGTCAGATTGAAATTATGCAGCACCCTTAACATACTGTATAATATTATGATGATAAATACTCCTGAAAACTCCATACCATACCATACCATACCATACCATACCATACCATACCATACCATACCATACCATAACAATGTGTATATTCTATAATATCAGCAGTAAAATGTGGCTATTGTTCTTTAGTCAAATAATAAGGGTTGCATGGTCTAATGTTAGCATACATCTTGGGATGAAGATCTTGAACCCGCTGAGCTTCCCTAAAGGAGGAGTCCAGCCCAGGCGCAGAGAGAACAACCCCTCCTCAATCACACGGAAGTTTGACACCTGGGGCAAAGGGGCTAAAAGAGAGAGAGAGACTTGTTGCTCAGGAAAACGAGGTATGTGGGGACATTTTGAAAATAAACATTCATTCACATGCATATAGCATCTTTGTATTTCCTAACAGGTGCATGAGCATGCACTGACATCTGTTTGACACCTACTTGTCTGGATGGTGATTGTCACAAAGTCTCCTATGAGGCTGGGGTAGATTGCGTAGACAGTGAGGGAATAGTCTGTTTTAGGACTCAGCTCTGTCACCAGTGCTGTGCTCACATCTGCCTTCAAATCAATCTGTTACATACACACAGGATAACAGACAAAGAGGAGCTTCATGTGTGTGTGAGAGAGGGAATGAAATTCAAGATGACTGCATGAGAGAGAAATACTCAGAGACAGTGCAATGACACAGACATATACTTCTGCAAAGCGTACTTGAATAAATACCTTGTTTTAATAAATATATATATTTATATTTGTCTAAATAACCCATCTGTATCGTTCTGCTTTGTTTACATTTCCGTCCAATACCCTCTTTTCCACTATATTCAAATTAGGTGCCATGCTGTGCCTTATAACATAAATCAGAGACTAATATATTCCTCTTGTACTTCTGTAACATAATTCTCTGTCTCTATCAAGAGAAAAACTGAGGTAGTATCATGGAACCAAGCACAGGAGCATAGATATCGTTGGAGAAATCGACACCAAGGCAAACCCCACTGTTGATCCCATTAATGCAACATTGTGCTTTGTGAGGAATTATAGTGACTCAGGTTAAAATGAAATATATGGGTTACAGAGGTGACCTGTCTTTATAAGCTCTAGCAAGAAGTTTGTGTTTTGGGGATCTCTAAGGACATAAACAGTCCTGACTTCCCTGTAGAATTGAAGGATATTGTGAACTTTTGTGGCAGGAAATCAATATTTATCAAATGGAAGAAAAAATGTTTCTATTATAGAAGGATTCATAGATATGTCAGGTATCCTGTCAGCCCCTCAAATTCCGTATCAGTCAATATTTGTCTTTGTTACGCCCTTCAAAAGTCTAAACTCAGTTTTATTGTACAGGATCTGACAGATTCTCTTTAGTCTTTGAGTTTTGAGGCAATTCATCAGCAGTGAAAGTTATATCTAGGCTTAAATAGTTAAACAAACAACACACCCAATATGATAATATCATGCATATGCACGTTGCCTCACCTGTCTCTGCTGGAGGTGCAGGAGGTGTCCCTTGGAGGTGAGAGGGGTAACCAGGAGGCGATAACCAGTAACATCACCCGTGGCCTGGCTCCATGTCAGTCTGAGGGAGCTGTAGGCCAATTCACTGACCTGCAGATCTCTAGGGCCCACTACACGCTCTTCAACTGGAAGTGTGAGATGGTGCAGAAAGAGGGATGAGACAAAGAAAATAACTAAAAGGGAGTAAGTGTGGGAAGTGCAGATGGTCTAGACATATAATTTGTCTAAAAGATAAATCCATCTCAGTAAGAAAGCTCCAGTGTAAGGTGAAATAATAGAAAACCATTATTCATGTTTTTCTTTTCATGCTTGAGAGTGAAATCCAATTCATCAATATACAAATGTAAACAGCTGGCAGTATGAAGGCAGCTATAATACACAGGAAATCTCTTGTTTTTTTACCAAACTTACCAGGCTGGGACATTTTCACAGGACGTGGTGGTTCAGAAGCTGTGAAACACACTCTGCGGGACAGTTTAGGACGGACAGCTTCCAAAAGAGAGTAGTCAGCGCCCAGCAACAGGTGCTCTTCGTGTGGCTCAGACACAATCCTTCTCAGCTCTGATTCATCAGCCCCCCTAACACCTGGGCGCGCGACAGACAGGGAGACAAAAGTGACAAAGTAGATACAGCAGCAATCATGAAAAAACAGATTTAAAAAAGCAGCTAATTAACTGAATAATCTGCTGCACACATAGTGAAACGTGTGTTGTGATTCCTGTTTGACATTTTTCCTTTGCATTTTCACAGGAAGCACCAGGGGGAGCTGTTGCATTTTGAATTTATTTATGAAAAGCCATGAAAAGATGCTGACACCCATGCACATAACTCAGGTTTAATCAAAGACTGCTGGCACCTATCTCAAGTTATATTAAAATGTGTGCTTGTCAGGCCCCAGCTTGTGGAAGTGGGCCCTGACAAACACCTGATAAAGACCCAATCTGGCCGTTAGAGGTTAGACTGTCTGAATGCAAGAAACATGGGATTTTAACAGGAGTAAATGACAATGTTGTACGTCTTTTGGGGAAGCTAATTCACAGTTACAGTTATTTGGCCTCAGCACCTGGATGAGATAAATGTTAGTGTACTTTATTCCTACTTATTTTTTTTATGGAACATGCATGTGGGTACACATACTGTATCTGTACAGAGAGTATGTTTTGTCCGTGCTACACAGGCTCTACAAAGAATTTACTGCATAAGATATGCGTGGAGCTTCTCTGTGGAAATGATGAACGAGAGGAGCAGGCCTCGGTGTCAGAGGTGCAGATGGGGGACACTGAATCACCAAATGAAAAATAGCTGTGATTAGTGCACCTTCGGCTAATGAGCAGTAATTATTGCACTGCTCCCAGCTGAAGGGAATAAGTTGCGGGCTTATGTGCTTACGCATGTGTGTAGGATAAAAAAGTAAACTTATGGATAAGAAGTACTGTGTATTCATGAGCAGGGCCTAAACTGAAGTAGCTTTGCCGATGCAACACACAATACCAGAAAGTGCACCTTTATGTATAGGCTACAGTAGAAGAGCTGAATTAATCACTCACTTATCCCAATATACATATTTAGTAGATGCTGTTATGTTTGCACATGCATATACAGGACATGCACCTGCATGAGTGCACCCGTACACTTGGAAACAAGAGTCTCACACATTCTCATAAGTACTCACACTGAATCCACTGAATTCAAATGTACAGGACATGAATTTTCTAACTGCAAACACCGGCAGATAAGCCGGCAGAGCTCAGATAAAATCTGAAGGCCTGGCTGCAGTGGGGATGTTGCAGGAATTCACAATACCAACTTCCTCACTCACCTACTGCAAAGAGAGAAATCCCATTGTCAGCTACAGCTCTGGCTGAGGCATCGACCCGGTCGTCTGAATGTCCATTTGTGATCAAAATAGCAATCTGTACACAAAATAGGCAGAAAATCACATATGTAAGCTCATGAAAAATAAGATATACACTTATCAATAAGATACATTTGTCCAAAGTCAAGTGTCTTGATGCAAATTTGCAAACTCAAAAGTGGTAGATTTCTACTGTCAGATCTACAAAGCATATGTGAAAATGCATTTTAAATAAACAAAACAGTAATTCAAGTGGTGTCAGTTTCAATAGTTTTTTCTCTATTTTAATTTGTATTCTGAAATATCCCTATTGTTGATATCACAAGAGGCTTAATCCAACCTCCAAATAATCTTTTGAGCATCCTTGCAAACAGCATTATGCTCATAAAAGCCTCAGTGGACTTTAGACATGGTTTAGCCCATAATTGAACACATAATGAAATAAATCAAACCCAAAGACAAAAAGGAATTCAAGGATGCTTGCGCTCAACTGAGACTGATAATTTCCCCATTAAGGAAAATTTACTCAGTTCATTCAAAGGTCACCCCTCAGTCAATAAAGGCAAAAGCTAGAAAGCATCAACATGAGAAAGTAGCTGCTTCTTGGCATGCGCTCTGGCTGTACAGTTCAATATATCAGCCTAATCCTCAACTCTGCCTTCCCACATCAAATGTATTGCTGCAAGAAGATTCCTGCATGCACTCAGGTAGAGAGATGAATGCTAACCAGCTGTGTTTTACTGAGAATACACCACAGCAGTAGACTGTCAGAGAAATTTAGCTGAGGAAGCTTAAAAGTACATTTGGATATTTGAGAGGTACTTATGACACAAGTTTAGTTAAGTTTCTGGCTATTGGCTGTGGCATGTTTATAATCAGCACCAATGTAAGACATAATTTCTGAGGACTCTGTGACTGTGACAGAGCAGATCTCCATCATTAAACATCATCACCAAATGAATCCGCTATTGCCTTTTCTTTTTCTTTGTCTTTAAGCAAAACACAAAGCAAAACAAAGCAAAATTTCAATTTATATTCCAACATTAATAAGATAGTTTAATGACATTCACAGTAGTAGTAGTAGTAGTAGTTTGTTTTGTTTTTCCATAATATCCCGTGGAGTACAAAAGCAGACTGCTGTCTAGTCATTTGCTTTCACACAGGGCCAGAACATAGAGTATATGCATGTTGGCAGCCAGATGGAAGCAGCAGTCTCTGCAGTGGTAGTAATTTCAACTGAGTTGATTCTCTGTTGCTCGTGCATCCACACTTTGTCAAACATTTAACAAGATTTCTATCTGTACAATCTATACTGGATGAAATATTCTACCTTTGGGGCGTGATCTCGACTAATGACAGGGCTGAAAACAGGGTCGACCAGAAACTGGAGGGCATAACCGATTCTCCTGGATCCGCCCTCATATGGCAGGTCTCTGATGGCTCTGAGCACCTCCTCCACTGAACTATAGTCTGTCAAAGCAATCCGCATCCTGCCAGGACAGGATTAGAGAGATCACATAGAAATGATGGAACAATGAAGTATGGACATAAAAAAAAAAAAAAACCCTACTTATATTGACATTTTGATTATTAAGCGTTGAGTGAAAAGTGAACCCCTTTATTAAAAAATGCCTTGATGATAATTGACCATTAAAGTGTGCACAGTGTGTCACCTTGGAACATCCCCGAAGACAGTGACGCCAAAGCGAACCCCCTCAGCTCCCACCACACTGTCCTGGAACGAGGAGACGACGCCTGAAATGAAGCCTTTCACACTGGAGAAGCTGGTCTGACCCACGCCCCATGACTCATCCACCAGAAAAACTATGTCTGCCTGTGCCACTGTCCTGCATGCTGAGGGGAGAAGCACAAATGAATTAGTGCATGAATACAAAGGAAGGAGAAGCAAGGGAATGTCTGAGTTTTTTTTTTTTTTTTTAGAAAAGGCAAACTAAATTAATTCCTAGACAGGTGTTTACTTTCATATTCAAATGAATTTGGACAAAATCCAAAGTGAATCTTTTTAAAGGGTAAAGTATAACTGAACTTAAAGAGGTGTTTTATTTCTACAATGACCACCAGATAGCAGTATTGTTCCATCATGTTGAGGGTTTTCCTTTCATTTGCTGCTGTCATGCAGCCAGGGCACCACACAAATCCCCATGAATTTTTAATGAGACCCAAGTGAGCCAAAGAGACTATCAATATTCTGAGCACTCCAGCAATAAAACTTTGGTCGAGCGATGAGGAACGCTTAGAATAATAAGGTAAACACACCCAAAATCAGGGTCAGTCTCTCTGCCCAAGCAAACAAATGTATTTAACATAAAGATCTGCTGCATTTGGAGGGACTTGGGTGCTTTTTAATGTGGACTTAAATGGACAGACGCACACAAAGCTACACTGCCACACTGACTACATGCACATTCAACCGCACGCTATCCCATACTGTACTAGCAAACGCACACACTCCTCACAGAAATCTGCTGCGTCTGCAAACGCCCACTAAGTCAATATTCTAACATTACATATGCAATAAACCACAGTGACGACAACATTGATTAGGTTAGTGAAGAGATAGGCACCGCTGATTGTTCTGTAAGTGATAACTCCACTTCTCTGCTATCCTCAATTTCATTACCAAGCTTTCTCTCTTCTATTATCTCACCCTTCTCCCTTTGGCTGCAATCCCAGGATTCAGTGGGGGTGACATATGTCTCCAGCCCATGGCGACCTAACATTATGTTCTCCCTCACACACCTATACATCTCTGGCTCCACACCAAGGGAACAGAATATCATTGGGAATTCAATTTTTGGATCATTCTCTGGTGTAGAGCTACTATCTTTGCCTACATGGAATCTTTAGTGTCATATGTTAAGCAATTGTGAATTCATCTCTAATGCAACAACAACAAAAAAAAAAACAAAACACAGATGCAAATTCACAGGATACAACACCCCGAGCTGAGCCTCACATTGGCAACCAAGCACCTCAGAAAACACATGTGGCTCTTCCATTCACTGGGATACATTTTCTACTCCAGAGAGTTCTGTTAAAGCACATAAAATATGGTTGAGACTCTGAGCAAGGAAGCAGCTGGAGGTTGATCTCTGTCAGACAGAAACAGACTGAGGTAGAAAATAAGATCAATTATCCAGAAGTTTGTCTGTCTGGGCTGGCAGGTGAGAACCACATGCCTAAGATAAGGAGGCAATGCATGCTGAGGGATTAGGAATGGGTTTTCTTGAAGGTTATCAATGCTGATATCTCAAAGGTTGTATACAACTCTGTGTTAGACCACCATTGATTTACGCATTAGATGTAGCTCAATGGCTTCAGCATATGCTGCACAAAATTCTGCCAGGAGAGAAACTGTCTCAGAAATAGTGATGCATTACTGCAATCAGCTCCAACAAGATCAAGAGAAGAGATGTGAACCATCAGAGAGCACAGGTTTAAGAAACTCAAAGGGTCATCACGCTCAGATTTTATCCAGACAAATGAATGTAAAAGTTTCTCTCAGAATAATAATAAGAAGAAACTGCAGTCATTTGCAGAGAAATACAAACTGTTAAGAGTACAACTGAAATATTAAATGATAGAAGGACCAAATATTGGCAGTGTGTCCATGTGACAAATGCACACTCCCTCAAGATCTGTTTCCAGTGCTGTGCTCCCACCCCCTTTCAGGGCAGTCAGTGGGTGTAAGCAGGCCAGTCAGTCTCATAATATCCTGGTTATAATTTGAATTTCATTCAGTTCATTACGTGGTGAAAAACAAAGGAGTAGATAGAGCATGAGGCTGATACCTGGGCCAGTCAGGGGAACAGTTATTACTAATCTCTGCTTCCATGACAGTGTGGACACAAAAATGTTCCAGTTCCTTGAGTTTGTAAAGCTCTTGATCTAAACTTCACTTTTCTCTTTGAACACTCCTGAAGTCAGGAGCATGTTTGAGAAACAGCACCCTCTTCTGCAGGGAGGTTTAACTGCCCACTTTTACTTTACATACATTAGCATTATTCGCACCTTCTGGAAACACAAGGTCATATGTCGATTGACTGTTTGACTTAGGTCATTTATCATGCTGACAAAGCAGGTGAGTCAGTAAAACTGTGCCAGATACATGGTAGATTTTAGTTCACTTTGCAAAGATGCTGTGAAAAAAAAATATACATTGTAGTACAAACATGTTTAGACACATCTGCAAACAGGACAATGCACTTGCTCAGAAAAACACTACTGCAATAAATATTAACTACTAATGGGCCCATGATCATCTGACCATCAGCCATTTTGGCAGCACATTTAGATATTTTTACATTCTTAAGCGAACGCCAGAAAATATTTGTTAAATCTTCACTCATCATTTTTATCAGCCACTCAGGAGCAACAGATCTCCACAGACTTGACACAAACCAACATGTTTCATGATTGTTTCAGTTTTGGTCTCCACCAACTCCTGAGAAAAATATCTGGGTGTCTGACTGTCTGCAGCTGCTAGTCACTCATTTTATCTGTCTGGTTTTTGATGTTTGGCAGGTGGCATCCTGCAAGTAGGAGCCATACTTTCATCATTTCGGAAAAACAGCTGCTTGCAGTTGTTGATGACGGTGGCTCAGACTGCTTTCTCCTGTACAATCTTAGACTGTTAAACAAAAACACAGACTTAAATTCTATAGAGCATGGTGATCGTTCTCAAAAGGTTCCTCACAATGGCCATTTCATTAATTATTGCACAAAAAATACTAAGTAACTGAGCTTCAAGCTGTCAGTTATCTTAATGATTCAAAATTGACCACATGCCCTAAGGGATGTTATGGACAACCATCTGATGGCATTTGAATGAACACTGTCAAGAATAGACAATGATAACAGTTGCAAAGGAGCTCTAGCTTCAAATATATCCTTGGGCTATTTTTATCCTTTCATAATTCTACCCAACAACTTTACCAATCACTTCCTGCCAACCACATTCCAAGTGAAGGAAACATAACTTTTGATTGGCTGATTGACCTTTTGGCGACATCCAATAGCACCTGAGGCTAAGGATCTGTATCTAGGGGATGGGTTTGACAGGCTGGCAGAAAGAGCACTGTACTGTACATGAGGAAAGCAGATGTTTAAATTCCCTGACTAGTCACAGTCTGGAGACAAACTGGAGCTGGGTTGGAGTCTACCCCCTGTACCAATCCAGGTGTGGAGATTTAATGATGGAGCACTCGCACAGACTGTGTTCATTAAACACCTGCCCTTTCTTTGGCCTGAGCATGTGATTCGTCTAATTCATAGACCCATGCAGATTTCTGACAGATCAGGCATATGGTTTTGACTCAGAATTAAGAGGGAAAAATGCAATGAAAACAAGAAAAGGGTAACCACTGACCGGCATTTCAAATAAATTAGTAAGTGAGTGAAAAACAATAGAAAGAAATTATGACCTGTGTGCGAGTGTGACATTTAGGTGTAGGAATATCATCTTACCTTCAGTTTGTGCTGTGGCTCTTTGATGTAAGAGAGAGAGGGACAATAGAAATATCCACACAGAAGAGCAGCCCATACTCTTCCTCTCCTCCTCTTCCTCCTTCGATCACCTGCTCCTTCTCCCACTTCTTTGGCTCACGATTCTTCTTCCTAAATTCCACTCAGCGACCATCAATTCCAACTGTTCTCTCGTCTTGTCTGAAAGTATACAGATGAACAGAGAGTGGAGAAAAGTTAAATGTCACAGATGTCCGATTCTTATGCAGAAATCAAGCTTTTGCAAGTTTTTTTGTTTTTTTCAAGTAACACAGTGCTATTATTCAAAGGTGGTTATTGCGTCTAGTTTCAAAATTTGGACTAATCTTGCAGACAGGTAACGGCACCTTTACATATTTTCTCTGTCCAAGTTTACAACTTTGATGCCATACTGCACATGAAACATGCAACTTGGGTGCCTCTTACAGCTGCATCATTTACTATTCATTTCAATTAAATTGTAAATTCTTTGTTGTTTTATAACCAACTTTAGGTCATGTTAAGTTGATTGAAGCCAATATATTCGAGGTTAGCATTATGCTGTACTATAGGTCTCATCAGTGTTCATGTACACTTGCAGACAGGAGGAGCACCTGTTAACAGTTTTACGACAAGGAAATAAAAGCATCAAAAGGCCCTTTAAGCTGTCTACCATGAGCCCAGCTGTTGAAAACAGTTATTGGAAAGTGTAAACAAAGGGGGCACTAAAATTACCCCAGTAAGACAGTGTATCTGTTGTACATGGCCTTGTAGCTGCTAGTTGACCTGGATGCAGGTACCTTAGAGTTTTTGCATTGTTATTGTTGCCAGGACCATGAACCTATGAACCTCATTCCTGTGAGCATGTAAACATCTTCAGCCGTAAATATGGAAATGTCCTTTATAAGCTCAAAGAAGTGTAATGCTTCGATGTAGGCTATATTCAAGTCAAACCTCGTGCTGCTTCGTAAAAACATTCAGACACAATATGTCGAAGATGAGTCTCTTTCGCCAGTGGTTTTGACATCAGAAGAGTAAAGCTGCTGGAAAACTTTCAGTCAAAATAGCTCGAAGAGATGCAGTGACAGGCTCAAGGAAGCATTTGCAGGATTCCACAGGTGCAAAAGATGTTTGGTCTTTGGACTGGTCAGACAAGCCTGTGAGCCATATGCACCTGTCCTAGACAGCAGGCCAGAGGGTCTGCAAAGCCCTGCAACTCACACTGCAGAGGCGATTATCTACAGAGATAAGGCCAAGATGGCATGGCTAATCGCTTCCGGTGTGTGCATACTACGTTGCACTCGGTCAAAAAAAATTTGCACAGCGGCAAATCTGCAATAATATGCATCAACTGTGTCTAATTACAATTTCCACCTGCCTTCTGTTATGTTTTGTATTTGTGTGTATGTCGGTGTGTGTGTGTTTAGGTGTTTCATGTTTGGCTTGGGCACCATGACGGCACTGCAAAATTGCAGGGAAATGGCCCCATGTGAATAAAATTCTTATCCTTACATGTATTAGTGCATCATTCATACACTTAAATGGACAGACACATGAAAACAGATTCACTTACACACACCTGACTTTGTTTCATCAACAATGTAAAATGTGGCAGTTTTGAATTTCTGCTTCACTCTTTCTAAGCAGGAAGCATGAGGCACTCGCCCTGTAGTTTAGCTGAAAAAGGTCCAGCAGTGTTTCTAACAAATAACAGCAGGATGGGGACATTTAGACAGATGAGCCTCACTGTAGCTTTTCTTCACTGCAAATCTAGATGGAGGGAGAGTAATAGCTGTGCATGAGGGTAATTGGAGGTACAGTAACGCTTTGGGATACAGAAAATCCTCTTTCTCTTCCCCTGACAGACAGGGGACACTTCAGGTTAGCATGAAAAAGATCAGCCCTGAGGCTACAGCCTTTGACTTGGCATAATATGAGTGGAGGCAATTCAGTCCCATTGAGATGTTGCAGCTGCTTTTCTGGCATATTATCTGCCACTGAGACATGTACCTTAGAGGGTGATATTTAAAAGCAAGCATGGAAGTATACTCCAATCATAGTAACAGAAATGTATCAACAGAAAGAACTGCAGCAACAGTCAGTTAAGTGTGCATAATCAATGCCTAAGTAGAGTAAATCCAACACTTAAATCTGCACACGACGCAGTGGCAAAGGAGTCATGCAGCAGTAAAGGATTATCCCATTTGAAATGAATGAACTTCCATCAGAGAGCAACACGTTCGTCGTATTAACTGTGATCTAGGGAAATGGTTCATGCTGTTATGTTTTACATTAGCTTGCTAACCCCCACGTCTCCACTTAAGTGTGTATGCATGTCTAAGTGTCTCTGTGTGTGTGTGTGTGTGTGTGTGTGTGTGTGTGTGTGTGTGTGTGTGTGTGTGTACTGTACAGGCATGTGCTTTTGCAAATTCATAAGCATAACATCAAAGAGAAATCTGCCTTTACTCAACTACTCTACATGAGAGGAAAACATAGCAGATTTCTTTTGGATTTCAAGATTCATGTCCCGTTCATGCAGCTATCAACCAATACATCATCTCCAATGTTTCCCCATGAGATCATAGTACAACTATGATTTTAACATCATAATGCCATAAAAACAAATGCAAACCAATCTGACTTCCAGAAAATACTTCAGTGTGATTTGACCACCTGGTCTGAATAAGGCAGAGGGGCTGAAGGCTGACTAGTTTACAGCCTCTGCAGATGCAAGTGAGACTTGGCAGGGCTTGAACTCTAATGTAACACTGCCAAAAAACTACACTCACCTCCTCACATACCAATGCAAATCTAAGATCTGTCTCTGCATGTATCATCTCATTACTGAAGCACAGAGAGAAACTCAAAAGGTGTTTTCATGACTGACAACCACTGCAGATTACACAGTTAGTATCTTGTATCTATCCTACAGCGGGACTTTCAAATAGGTTTGCAGGTGTGTTAAGAAAAGCAGCAGGAATGCAGAATCTGAAGTTTTTGCAATGGTTTCAATGTGATGAAACAATTTTGCAACCTTTTTCCTTTTTATGTTATCACAGTGAAAGGTGAAAGAAGTTTCTTAAAGGAAGTCAGGAATCTGTCAGAGTCCCCTGGGATCAGTTGAGCCACATGTAAATCTGTACGTGGGGTGGATTTGCAATCTATGCCCATGGTTTTATAAATTGTGCACGGATTAGGAATTTGCAAAGAACTTTCTTGGGAGTACAAGGAAATAAACATTTTGATTATGTTAACGATTAGATTCATGCTATTTAGTGTTTCACACTGGATGTTTCACAGCTGTCATTGTGTGAAGTTGTATTTATTGTGTATTTATGTGCTTCCCCCCCCCCCCCTATGATGTCATCTAATCCAACACTGATGTTCAGTAATGCAAAAAAAATATATATATATTTTTTTTAGCTCACCATAAATAAGCTTTTGCATCCGTCCAAATGTTGTTGTGTTGTGTTTCGAGCTAAACGCTATGTCAGCAACATGCTCTCACTGATAATGCCAACATGCTGATGTTTAGCAAGTATAAAGTTTACCATGTTCACCAGCTGAGTTTAGCATGTTAGCATTCAAAAACTTAGCTGTTAGTACTAAACTTAAAGACCAACTGAAGATGATTCAACCCACTGATGTGACTTGTGGAAAAGTCAAAAGATCACCACAGTTGTTAAAAATAATCCACTGGAAACCAGAAAGATATGATCATTTCAATTCACGCCAATCAATAGTTGCCAAACTATTGGTGGACCCAGCAATTGACAGAAAGACATTGCCATTCATGCAAAAATCACATAAGGACATATATGTAATGTCTGCATCCCAAAGCCCAAGGCAGAAACTCAGACAAAGTACCTGCGAGTATCCCACATCAATAACACTACATCCACCACTCATACCATGCTGGGATCATAGGCACTTTGTCCAGACTCTCCACAGAGAGATTGTGTGTATTGTGTCCGAGGGCTTTAGTTTATCTCTGCCCCAAGAGGATTAAATAATGCAACAAAATGAAGTTTACTGTCTCTGGCCATTATACTCCCTCTGTGTTTCCTATCTCCTTTTCTCACACTCATTCACACAAACTCATTCACACATCGTATGCCCTGCAAGTCAGCACGTCTGCTATTTCTGCATAAGGGTATTTTCCACCTCACCACTTCACAGGGTGGATTATCCCTGTAGGTGGGAAACAGTTAAAAGACACACACGTGCGCAAAAACTGAACTGAACAGAATTACAATGTATGACAGTAGATATCTTCAGTAACGCATTAGCATCTACAGTTAAAACACACACGATCAAATAAAAGCACATCCGCTAAAGCACAGCTCATAATTTGCTGCATACTGCCTTAATATCCATTTGCATTTGCATTCAACCAACTCGGGTAAATCTATGCATATGGAGGGAAAAAATCCACTATTCATTATACTTAATTTCATCTTCTGACAATGCTCTCACAAACAACCTGGTGTGCTCTTCTTATTATTCATGAATACACTAGAGCTGACATGACTGTAAAATGCATGACATATTGTTTTTATGCTCCCATTAAGTTTGGAGGTGTAAAATCTTTGCATTAACTCTCACAGAGACGGAGAGTGCTCGTGCAAAGACAAACACGCGCGCACATGCATGCGCACAAGACATCAGCACTGCATAGACAGCAAGTATTTGTGAGTGCATGCTCTTAGACTGAGTGGAATGGTACATTTGTAGCAATTACTGTACCTTATCACATAAAAGCAATTGAGACAATGAGAACACAGGCAAATAGCGAGCACTAATGTCAGACAAGTAATGCTGTTTAAGGAGAATTTGTACTGTAAGAAGCTGCAGGAAAGGCTCACTACAAAAAGTGTTGGCCTTAGTCCAGACACTTTGGCTGGAACAACGGTATCTGGGCAGTTAAGAATTCAAAACTACTCTATAAAGCACCATATTAAAGAGCAGTTAAAGTAATGGGTTTTGACTGTGGCCCTAAAATGGGCCCACACATTTTCACTTACCACTGCAGACAAGTGAATCATCATTATCTTCCAAATCCAGGTGATCGTTTGAGTGCTGGGAGAGGAGAAATATCTCCTAATTTACACCCAAAAAAAAGTTTCATCCAGGAGAGGCAAAAATAAATAAATCAGTCAAATCATTTTTAAAAATCCTGCAGAGATTGTTGTCAGAGATAATAAACTGAAAGGTATGTGAGAATCAATCAGCATATCCAGGTGCCTGTGTCTGAGCAAAAGGAGGAGATAGGTAGGTGTGTTTGAATGTGTGTAAGAGTAGTTGAATGACATAGACTTTCTTTTCTGGGCTCTGAGACGTTTGGGCAAGGGGGTTGGAGGGGTGAAGCTGCTGCAACCTGTTGGCTCAGAGCAAGAGAAAGAGAGAGAAAGAGAGAGAGAGAGAGAAATAGACAAAGAGGGAAACAGATAGACAGAAAGGTGGGGGTTACTGATGAGCTTTGGCCCTGCAAGGAATGTGTTTCTACTGTGCTACAGTGTGTCTGCAGAAGGTGCAGACACACACAAACTTTCACCTCAGAAACAGAATAAGCAGTGAAGTAAAATGATGGTGGGCACTTCGTCACCCACACTCATACTGTAAGTTGAATCCTCTATGAGTATGGAATAAAAAAAGACACCAAAACTGATTTAGCAGCAGCTGTATGAAGTTGGGAGTCAGCCCATGAGCAACCTCTGCTTGTTGTTGCAAATTATATTTAAGATCTGACACATTCCTGGCACAGTGTTTTACTGCCTGTTTCATGTTTCTGTTTCTTTCAGGTGGTCGCGAAACATTTAAACGTAGGAGATGAACCCTGAGGTGATTTAAACAACATTTGTAACGAGCTTTTGCCTAATATTCTATTCATCCAACAAATTACATAACATCACACAATTAAAATACCAGATGATAAAAGCACCAAACACAGCCAAGGTCAATTTGTTGGAACATGAGCTCTTGTATTCCCCACATACCTCTGTTTTCAGGGTTTGTATACTCACATATCAACCCAACCAAAATAGCTTGTAGTGCAAACACCTTCTCAAAACAGAAAGGCGAGGGGAGAGGATAAATCTGTCATGTTTTACAGGCCCCTCTCAGTTGGTGTGTGTATACTGGGTCACCTTTTCACGCTGGACTCCAGGAATGTGGTGACCAGTTTAATAGGGTTTAGCCAGCTGTCAGTCTTGACGTGCTATAACTCAACATGCGCATGCACACGCACGTGTACACACACACACACACACACACACACACACACACACACACACACACACTTTCTCTCTCTCTCTCTCTCTCTCTCTCTCTCTAAAGGTAGTAGAATCTGACTGAGGTGCCAATTTAGATGATTGTGTAGAAATAGGAAAAGGTACAATATGAATATGTCCATTCAATTACAATGTAGTAACACACATCTGAACGTATTCATTACTGGCACACACAGACATACAATAACAGCTAAAGTAGTCTCTACACCCACCATATGCATCAGCGTTGCTATTGTACGTCCACGGACAAATCCTTTTGGAATTGGTGGAACAATGTAGCAGAAAGTCTGCAAACATCTACATAATGAGCCATTCGATGCTATTGCATCTGTATCTGCATCTGCATCTCTACATACATATTTGCATGCATGGATCTCTCAACAGAAGTATACCGAAGAAATTGAAATGAAACCGAGAGTTAAACAGGAAAATAAATAAGCTTCACTATTCAGTCTTTTCCCTTGACTATATCTGTGGTAAATGGAAACTAATGTCTGAACTATTTGGTACTCTTTAGAGATATACACACATAAAAAGGGCATCACACAGTGTGATGTGCAACAGTTCCTACAAAGAGTGCATGGTTTAGCACAGCAGCACTGCAGTATGTTGATTTTCAAATGTGCACTTTGCAGTCTCCCTGAATCAAAGTGTTAAATTTAAGGGCTACTTGCTTACTACTGCTTAATACTGTTTCCATGTGCTTAAAAGGTGCTGGCAATTTGGCTGTTTTATCACGTGCACACCTCTTTTTTTCTTATCGGTCTGTTTTATACTTTGATGATTGACTGTGAATTTGACTATGTTGGCAGCAGAGCAGTGCCGAACGGGTCAAAAACATACGGTTGTTAATTCAGACTACATGTCACTACAGTTTAATTGAATGTAAGACAATGTGGTGCAGCACTGCAGCACCAATCATGTAAAATGAAACACACTTATAGAGGATCCATCAGTGTGAGAAGTGTATTCTGAGCTGTATAGTAACAAGGTGGTATATGCTGGTTTGGCCTCAGGACTGTCTGTGCTACATGCTGCCCTGCAACTGACCCTCAGCACATACTAAGGAAGTTGAGGACAGGGTATCAATCATTCAAGCAATCAGGAGCACTCTCACTCGATGGTCTAGCTGGTCAAAGGTCAGTGCATACATATCTCTGCTGTAAAATAGCCCTTAATGTAAAGAGAATCCTCTAACACTGCTGTCAGTCCTGATTTCACGTTAAGCATAACCTTAAGTAACATTCACATCTCTTCAGTCTTGAGCCTAACAGTCTTTCAGCAGCAGGTGTGATTAGATATAAAAGGTGTTGTGGATCTGTTGGGGGTATTCAGATGGGGAATATTAACTAGCCTTGTCTCAGCTAATTGCACTCCTATTCCAAGTGGGCCTAATTCCCCCCTTAGTCACAAGAGGTGCCAGCTCGAAAGTGAGCTTTGATTAAATTCATGCTGTAGGCTAAGCAGAAAAGAATCATGTGCACTGGGAGTCAAGAGAAAGAAGAAAAGAAGAAGAAGGGGAAGGAGTCAGGGAAAACTAGCAAAAGCACTGTAAATTAGGAAATCCATTAGGACTTTAGAGGGAAGAGTGTGTGACTTAGGTTATTATGGCTGAGTGGGTGAGCTGGGAGCAAATATGGAAGGCAAAAGAATTTAAAAAAAATGTATTTGTGTGTGCAAGTATTCGCTCGTCATTCATTAAGATTACAGTGGGCTGGCCAGCTTCACTGACAGCCCAATAAACAAATCAATCACAGGTAATTACACATCCATGGTTATACAATAGCTTCTGTTAAGTGGGAGTTCAAATCTTCTCCTCATCGTTTCTCCTCCTACAATAAGCATGCCAAAAAAAAAAATTGTGCAGACAGTTCCTGTTTCTTAAAAGCCATATCAGTTCCATAACTACTGTGTTAAGCACAGAGGCCACTGATGATTTATAAAATGGAAGTACAAGTGAATATAATTACCTATTAATATTCTGTTTGGAACAGCCGTGGTCATTCACCATTCATGCCTCATGGCAGCTTTTCAAGGAGCTTCTACTTCTAATTTGATGAAATACAGATTTAATGCATTTCTGAAATCTTCATTTCTCCACCTCCCTTTTTTCGCTCCACTGGCTCCATCACAGAGGTTATGAGAATCAAACATTACTTTAGCCGCCGGTTGTGCGGCTTTCCGTTAATTGTGCGATTTCTCACATGGCACTTTAATTATATAAAGTTGAGTATGAGTTGAGACTCAGAAGTGATTATTTCTTTCTACAGTGTTCCATATAATTTGTGGTTATATTGGCTATATTGCTGCAGTATCATTAGCTTGAGCTCAAAATGGAGGTGGAAGTTTTTTTTTCTCTCTTTTTTTCCTGAAATGTATTGGCAACTCTAAGCTGAACTTTGACCATATACAATTTCAAACATTTTACAATTAAATTTCCAGAATCAGGACAAGTCGCCGGCTGCTGTGGCATGAAATCAGCCTCAGAGGCCTGTTTTCCCATGCTGCTCTTTCATTTGCTTTCCTGCTTCCTTTTGTGTGCTGTTAATGTAACTATTGATAGACTGACAGCATGAGATATGTGTCAGGCAGATTTGATGCTTGTATCAGTTTCTGTTTAATGCTGTCAGCGCTGGCACATTTGTTGCTTTCACACCAGGAAGATGGGCAGTCTTTCTCTGGCCTGAGGCTAATGCAATTCTGACTCACATCCATAAAACCTACAAGCTGGGCAGAGTGCCCACTGCTGCCAACTACAAAAGGTCTGCTCTGTGCCAAGCCTTTTAGCAGTACAAACATACGTACAAACACATGCACGCCTGCACACATACAACACACACACATAGCGGAGATGCATATAGACAGGATAAGCCACAGTGTGCGCAAGACAGAAAGAACACATAGACACACATCTATACCCTTGATGTATACACAATCTGTGCTCGCCTCCTGCAGACAATTTTGTCATGTTAAATTAATTTCATAAACCATGTGACTTCCTGTCGCCGACTGAGATATGAGCTGTCATGGCAACAGAGCAAAACAGCGGTTGCAACACGAGGGCTGGTTTGTTGAAACAAGCTGCGCCAGAGCAGAGAATTGAGATGCAGCAGAAGTCTGGGCTGTAAGAATTAGTCATGACTGTGTGTCCAATTACCACTCTGAAGTCGACGAAGGATATCAAAACAATGAACAAAGCCAGTTCTCGTCACTGTGCTTGAGAAGACACGGTGTCACAGTAAATCCAATATGCAGCACAAACAGAAAACCGGGGATACACGTGTACGAATGTGAGTCAGTGTAACCTCACAGAAACAACTGCTCCTGATTGTGGTTCTGGTTTCCGACTGCAACGGAGTCCCCCTTGACATAACAACAAAAGCTTCAATTAACGTTTGCAAATTGAAGACCAGAGATTAAAATCGGTGCATGACCACGAGCATCAGATTTTGCGTCATTTAGTTTTGGTACATAATGCCACAACTATACAGATTACACTGAAATTTAAAGCCACAATTATGTTAATTAGAGCCACATAAAATTATGACCGGATGACTCAAAAAGCCGCCCAGTTAAATGCTGTGAGTGCAGATAATGTAGCTGTACTATGTTATAAGTGAATTGCAGCTCATGCAGATCTAAGAGATTTGGTTTGCTGATGACAACCCTCTGGACTAATGAGCATGTGTCTGACCTGCAGTGATGGCTTACATGCATGTGGGACTTTTAGGAACTAGACAACCCCAGAAGGTCAAAGGGCAGCAGCTGTCCACACTTAACTTTTGAACCTTTCAGGGACCGCAGAGACAGAGCTAGAGGGAGACAGGGAATGACAGAGGTATTTAATCAGTCAAAAAATGGCAAAAGGCAAAGAAAAAAAAAAGGCAATGAACAACTTATTTTTACTACTGATGGAAATGTTGTAATCACCTTCAGTATCACAGCTCAGTGCAGAGCAGGAATCAAAACATCCCTCACTGTGTGTGTAACTGCAACACTCACACAGGATTTGACTGAACTTGTTTAAACAGCGTCCACAGAGAATTTTAACTGTGCATATATGATGATGATGCTTTGCTCAAGGGTAAGAGAAAAGCCTTCTGTAGATCAAGAAAAGTAAGATTAGTACTGTGTGTGTGTGTGTGTGTGTGTGTGTGTGTGTGTGTGTACGTGCACNGAGTGCACCAAGACGTCTGGACTTCTGCTGCAGCAGAATATTCTCATGTCAACAAACTAGTAAATCATCACAACCGACTTGTTAGCAAGGCTGCCTTGACTTTTACCGGGCTTGACAAAAGCATCACTTTTTGAAATGAAGAAAAATAATTAGTTTTGCTTTAACTTAACACTTGATGGTTTTTCAATAAGCTGACAGTGTTGGAATTTATTCATTTCTTTTGCATTTTTTCATGGCCTTATTCAGTTCACTCTCCTATGCACTTTAAATTCTTAGAAATAACAGTTTGAGTTTTTATGTGCATAATATGGCCAAATGTGAACTCAAGGGACTGACTGACAAAGGCACTGAATGCAATGACACACACACACACGCATGCACACACACAGTCCTACTCCTGATGAAACTATTCTTCCCTGCATACCTCTGCACATATTACAGAAACAATCTCTCTTTCTCATAATATACCAATTTGTCACAAATGATGGGCCTCGAATATTTATCATGATATCTTTATGCAGCACCACCCACAAAAAAAGAAAAATAATATAATCCTCCCCCACATCCCTTCTAGCCAGAAAGCTAGTGAGCTAGAGCAGAGTGAAACATTGTACTTAGCAAATTGCATTTGAAACCAGGGGGGAATAAATACTACAGATAAAGACTGCTCTAATGTGCTCAAATCCATTAGAAATCTCATATTCACACATAGCAGAAATCACATTACAAGACGCCCCTAATGTCATTTCACAGGGTTTTTCCACCAGCATTTGCTGCCAGGGTGAGACTCTTACATCAAACATAATGGATTTTCGCCTTCCCCTTGCACTCTACACCTCCCTTTTGTTGTTTTTCCCCTCTTTTAGACTGTTCTGTCCTATTCTGCTTGAAATTCCCCTCCAAACTTTATTGTTGTGGATGTGAGTTCTATTTCGGGTGGATGTAATGAATTTAGCCAAACAGGTTTAGAGAGACCACTTACAGGCAGAGGGGGCTATGCTGAATGTGTTTACACTTTTGCAGTTCATCAGCCCTGGAGGAAAGCTTGGCAGTTCAGTGTTGTTACACTTTATTGCAGAAGCGCTTCCATCCCTTGACTTCCCATGCTTCACTTATTTCAGTGACAAACAGGAGAGCAGATGGGGCCGAGTGGAAAAACCATGTGTACTTCATGCTGGGTTGGAGAACTTTTAAAGGGGAGTGATGAACATGTGCATCGATTTTCCTTCTTCAAGACTAGAATTGAGAGTCATGGAAGGAAACGGTATTGCTGTCACACTTGTATGAATTTAACTTCATAACCTCTGACTGGAAATAACCTTGGGAGGAGAGGAGAGGAGAGGAGAGGAGAGGAGAGGAGAGGAGAGGAGAGGCGAGGCGAGGAGAGGCGAGGAGAGGAGAGGATCGACATACGGATTCAATCAATCTGCCAATTTGGCTCTTCTACTGGTTGCACATTCAAAAGGCACACCATTACTCCGACATGACTAGTCAGCGATCAAACCATCACTGATAGGGGAGGAAGAACAAGAGAGGAAAACGATCCACCTTCTTAAAAGATGTATGCTGTGTCCTTCTCAGAGTTTTGGTTTGACGTCATCTCACAGTTTAGGTTTTTTGGACACGGGGGAATCACTTTTATATCAAGACTTTATCTGAAAGAAATCATCTCTGCAAAGCCACATTCAAAATGTTTTGGGGGAATAAAAAGTAGTTTTGCTTGATCTTATGAGATTTAAGTGAAATATGGTCATTATGTGAATATCCTAATAATAAATAAAACCAAGCACATTAGTTTGTGAGGGAGGGAAAGTGGCAACATAATGTGACATGAAAACACAAACCATATCCTTAGTTAACCTTTAGACCTTGATGTTACTCACACATACCCACTAAAGGACAAATATTCTCCAACTCTAATTATTAACTGTGAAACACTGCCTTGGAGAACTGCCTGGAGTCTGTTTAGCCACTATTGGATTAGATGTTGCACTGAGTTGAGACCATCTATCTTTGAGAATAATTAACTATCTAGAAAGATGGACTAACTTATGTAACCACCAATTAGGAGATCACAAACAATCCTTTCAGAGGGAGCTGGAGAATTTTAATGAGGTTTAATGACTTGTTTATTGGTTGGTGGGGTTTGTTTAGAGAGGTACACAGGGCATATGTGCTGGGAAGAGTTTAAAAAACAAACTCCCTCCACATTCTCCCTTATCTGTACACCTCTGTGTACCCAGTGCATGTTATACTATATAATAACAGAGGGTATAGCGTACGTGGGTGTGTGCGTGTTTTGATCGACAATGCGAGTCAAGGTTTGTGTGTGTATGTGTGCATGTAGGTTTATCTACAACTCCCCTCAACAATCAACCAACCCCCCCCACTTCCACACGCACACGCACGTTAGCACGCACGCACGTTAGCGCGCGCGCACACACACCCGTGAGGCTACTTCAGAAGCAGAGCCCCAGACAGGGTGAGCAGATCAATCAATTACATCTCTGCTCCAGCAATCAAACAAGGTTATTATCAGGCAGCAGCTCACCGACCTGGAAAGGCCTGGCCAATCAAAGGCTGCTGTGATGTGGGGGCTGGAGCTCGCTCATGTGACAGTAACACAGAGTGGCAGCTCATGTCGTCAAGGGATAGAAAGATGGAAAGAGGAAAGACAGACGACTGAGACTGAATTCAAAGGAGAAAACAGAAGAAAGTGTGTGAGACAGGAACAAGAGAATATCTTTAAATCACCCATCTCCGGCACTCTGTCTTCACCTTGACATTACTCTCAGAAGGGCAGGAGAACGTAGGAATACAGTTCTTTACAAATACTCAATATAATTTAGCCAGGATTTTGGCTTTTAGAGGGGAGCAAAACTGTTGTGTTTTTCTATCTTTGAGTGGCTGATTACATCCCTGAAGAATCCAGGAAATGACAGAAAAAAGGAGACAAATAAAAGACTGAGACGTGGCATAAAGAAACACATGGTGAAAACATCTCTTCATTGTGGTTCACTAATTCTCTTTTTGGCAGTGTCTCCCTCTGGCATTCATTCGATGAGCATTAAGGGCATTCTGTCCACCCACTTCTGTCCTTTCATAGCAACAGGTCTGAAGAACCATATTAGGCTTAATTAAATTATCGTACACTCAAAAAAAAAAAAAAAACTGAGATTTTCATTTAATTAAATTATTGTTGGTAATACAATACACTAAGACACACACACAGACCTACAAATCTGCAGAGAATACATTCTAATCTCTTTTCAAAAAGCAGCCAATCAGAGACAATCAGGCACCGTGGGGGACAACATGGATGGGGACAGCATGACTGTGTGAACATCTGTGTGATTATGACCTGGTCATCTGGACAAACTTCAAAGACCTATCCATGTGTGCGAGCGTGTGTGTGTGTGTGCGAGCGTGTGTGTGTGTGTGTGTGTGTGTGTGTGTGTGGAAAGTATATATAAATGTCTGTCTTTGTGTCCTGGCACAATTTCTGCCTCTAATCTGACCAGGCAACAATTCCCAGTATCCGCTATTTTTCCCCACACAGGCCCAAAACCTCAGGGACCTTCAAAGCCGACTTCATAAGAAGTCTACTGCTGAGCGTTCAGACAAACTAGACCCCCTTAAGCTCCGACTGACAACTGTCTGCTTCATGAGTCTGCTGGACAGGTTGCCCTGGGAACCGAGTCTGATTCCATTATGGGATGGATAAACACAATCAAAGAGTTTATCCACCTTCTATAGCTAGAGAAAAGACCCCCGCAATGATGGATCTAATCTGCTGCACAATATCTGGTGTGTCTGTTTGTGTGTATGTGTGTGTGTGTGTGTGTGCGCATGTGTGTGTGTGTACGTGGATGCAGTGTTCCTGCCCAAAGTGCGTATGTCTGTCTTTGTGCATGCGTGTGCTTGTAGGACATGAGGAGATTGAAAACGCCGCACCTCACTAGAAAGTGGCTGAAGTTGCACTTTTGGGAAGTGATAAAAACAGCAGTATTTTTTACAATGTGTGTGTGCGTGGTTCGTGCATGTGTGCGTGTGTGTGTGTTGTCCTGTGGGGCGAGCATCAGAGAAATAAGAGAATAAAGACACAGCAGTGCTGCAGCCAGTGACAGGTAGGAGCACCTGACAGATTCATGTCAAACTGGCCTTGTGTTGTGAACACATCCAGCAGACTTCCTTTTCCATGTGTGATTTCCATGTGTGTATTTGTTTCTTTCTCCGGATCACCATTTTATTTTACTTAGGTATAGTTTCCATAAATTACTGCATTATTTACTATTGAGGAGAAGGGCATAGCTAACCCTCTCAGGCAATATGCAAGTAAATAACTGACATATGCAGCACATGATCTGTGATCCAATCCAAGAACAATACAGAGAAATGTGTGATGATACATTGCTGATCAATGATGCAAATCCACTGAGACTTCACAGCAGTAGCTAATCAAGTTATTAAACACAGACATTATTATGGATATTACTTTAATTAGTTTAAATAATGTTTAATTTAATAGCTAATAACGCTAAAATTATCATATTTTATATCATTACATAAATGTGTGTATGTTTTGTACAGCCAGTTACTCAGATGTCAGGAGAAGTTGTACATGGTGGAGTCTGGGTGCCACTTTTGGCAAAGACTACCTAAAGTTAGTATTTTTCTAAAAAGCTACTTGGACACACAAAACAAAACAAAAACAAACAAACCACATACACCAGCAGAGCACATGAGGTTACCAGAAACTTGCACAATTCTCAAAGCTATACTGACCTTTACAAAAAAAGTTGCAATATCTTGCTCTCAAATGCTCTGATCAACTTTCCAATACACACTTCACTGTTTAGTGGTTTAGTCTTGTCATTTGTCCCCATGTACACTACTCTGTAGCTGTACGAGCGGCGTGCATACATGTATATAGACCTCTTATATCAAGCTCACTCGCCACCCAGTGTACCTGCAATCTAAAAGTCTTTCCAGTCCTCTATATTTTCTCTCTTCCCCTTTGGTCCTATCTCATTCAATTCTCATTCCACCTGTCTATTTGTTTCTTTTTATCATCTTTTTCTTTCATTGCCTCCAATCTACTCTCTTCTCTCTGTTGTTGGTTTCTTTCTTCTCCCTTCTTTATCGCTCTCTCTAAATGACCTTTTTAATGGGTGTGGATTAGAGAGAGAGAGAGAGAGAGAGGATGCTATTTACTGAGGAAAATCCTCCTGAATGAGCGAGAAAAGATTAGAAAAGAGAGCAAGGGCTGGCAGAGCAAAGCAATGTGTGCATGTATGTGTGAGTAAGACTTAAGACAAGACATCCATGCTGCATTTTAATAGCCTATGTTGAGACACCCCTTTGAGGTCGACTTCAGATGCTATTGTTGAGGGAAAACTGTATTCTTCACTAGTAATTATGATGCCGATGTCTGACTAAATGAAGGTTAGGGTTCAACCACTAATTATTTTTGCCATTTTCACTTCTGCCGGGGAATTTGCGTGTTTGAAAAAGGTCATACATATGGCGACTCGTGGGCAACTACAAACAGCAATCTTGTCATGAAATGATCTGAACAATGACTTTTTGATCAAACAAATCTTGTTGCTGGGATGTACTGTAAAGGATTTTTGATCTTGTGCTATAGCTTGTCTCTTACTGGCAACGTGGCTGTTCTTGCTGCCCAACAAACAGCCTAATGGATCAACATCATAAAAGACGGAGTGTAATGGCAGGATTTATATGCATCATAAAAACCTAAGTAATGGGTACCATTTTCCATGTTGCAGTGGGAGCATATGGACATTGACTACCGCAGCACTATTATGTCAGAGAACTTGTTTTTCTGTCTGCTCATCATTAGTAAACAATATAACTATCATAATAACTACCTGATTTTATGGCTTAACAAATCATGTCTCTTCTAGCCTTCACAATTCATTTGCTTGTGTCCCTTCAGAGTTGCATTAACTGTTGAAGGTGACTAACGTATACTGGACCAGGCTGATGAAATATTTGTCTCACATCTGATATGGATAATTTACACTTAAAACAAAATGCACACAACTCAACTGCAATAACCATCTCACGGTTGTATGTCTACACCAACCAATCAAATTGCAGTTAACATCCATGTCTGTCCGGACTCATGTAATATTTGGAGTGAAGACTGGCAACACAGAAGATCTATACAATCAGCACAGTTTCAAGGTGGGTACTCAAGATTAAAGTCATCATTTCAGAAGCTGACCAAATGTGAAATATGGTCACAATCCCCGAGATACAGCTTTGAATAATGGTCGGAAAAAGCGTTTCTACAAAGCATTATGTTTCCGTGAAGTTGACCTTTAACCGTTTGGATACACAATATCCTCCCTTTGATTTCATCCAATTAGACAGTTGTGTTAAATTGTCATAATTAGCATGTGAATTCTTGAATCCTTAAGTGGCACATTTTAAGAGAGTTTTCCTGACATATTGCCTTCGCTGCAATGGTGGTAGAATGATGTACTTGACATTTGTGTGAAACTTTGTGTCTTATGAGGGCACAGTGACCTTGACCTTTAACTTTTTCCCACCATATTCAATGTATTCATGTAATGATTCAAATGCTCAATGAGCTCAAACATATTATATTCTATTTTCTTAAACTAACAAACACGAAGTCTTGTTCTTCAAGAATGTTGGTAGGAATGTGGAAAATTTAACGAAGTCTCACCTAATTGTTTGATATACATGTATATCATATATCATATATATATAATATATATACTTCTTAAAAACTTCTTTAAAGAGGCTTAATTTCACCTCTAACTTTTACTCCTTCTATTTGTCTTGGTCTATGTGTGCTGCTCAGGAGTTAATGAGAGTATAAAATTAGTGCAGTGAGGTTTTCACCACAGGCTACAATAGTGGGTGGCAGAGCCCTTCTGTCCTTTTTCTGTCATCCGTCTCTCCATCCACTTCCAATTCCTTTCCTTACTTGTTCCGTTGTCCTTCTCTCTTTTCTTCCCCCAGGCACTATTTGTCAATCTTTGACCTTCTGACTCGACTCTCTCACGTACTTTTTTGCTCAACCATGGACATGTACAGTAGAACCAACTTCAAGTAGACCTTGCTTGCATTCAAGTATCTGCACATCAACACAAGTACTTTTAATAAGCTAATGCTGCGTATGCACATGGAGAACTCAATTGACTGTTAAACACAGTTAAGTGTTTACTGTAGCTCACCCACCAGCCTGACATTATCTGAGGACCAGAAGGTTAATTCCAAGCCTCCTTTATGTTTTGGTGCACATATGCACAGACAAATAATAACAGGAGCTAACATGAACGTACAAATCTGCTTTGAGTTGAATTCAGATAAGACACAATAAACATTTTTTGGAAGATGACAGAATCGTTCAAACAAAACAGCACCAAAGTTAACTCTAAAGTTCCAGCCAAGAATCTGTTTGGAGTCAGAACTAGTAATTAAAAATCAGCCAGATTAAAGACGAACTGAATTGAATCAGAATGAAAAATAGCCGAGCACAAGCCTGTTGCCATTACATTAAGCCCTCCAGCAAGCAAGGTGATGAATTTACGTTATCTCAGAAAAATATGATTTTCTCATAATCTCTGTTATTTTCCGACACCTGACCACCACTACTATTGGGTTATGATAACATATTAGTGCCCAACATAATTGCCCAGATACGGGAACATAGCAACTCTGCTGGACTTCAAACACGAGTGCTCCCAGGATTCGAGTATGACCCTTTTACCTTAAGTGCCAGCTATTTAGTAATCAAAGCAAAGGCAAATGTCTCATTGTCTAAAGGATCACATGGCCCTAATTAAACAGTGATCATATGGTGCGAACTGCATGTATAAATGTACCCACGCACACAAAAACACACACAGATTGCCACACAGCTACAAATATAGCAGACATCCAGGGGCATGGCCACGCCTGGTCATTCTGTGCATGTGAACGGGGAAGAGATTAGGGGCCTGTTGAAGCTTTTCAAAATGCCAACCTCATCCGGAGCAAGGGGTGTAAATATCACCCAAATGTCAGCAAGAGACCCCACAAGTCAAACTAAATTGGCTGCTACATGCACACAACACTCGCCTATGCCTGCCCCATATTTGTGTGAGCATCTTAAAAGACATACACTCTACACCCTGACACATCTGGTTACATTATATAGACAAAGGAAAGTGCCTGCCTCCCAATATCAAGTATATAAAAGAGAAACATAGGCATATTCAGAGTGGCATATGCATTAGGTCAATACAAATATAGACAGAAAGGAAAACATTAGCAATGACACAAACCCTCCTCAGATTAGAATCAGTCCATTTTCTAGCATTTAGCCAGGCGTATCTTGCAGTGACAGCTGACCAAGGTATCCCAGATGTCCTTCTCCCTAGTCACTTCTTCCAGTTCTTCCTGGGGGACCCAGAATTTCTTTCAAGACCAAGTGGGATACATAATTCCTCCAGCTTTCTGGATCAGTGAAATGCAATTCTGTTCACTCTTCACTCTTTGGGTGCTTGTAAATGCTCTGTCCAAAACAGAATAGGCATCAATCCAAGACTTGACTATGCCCAGTGCCCAAATGAACTTGACTTAAAAGTGAGTGCACAGACACAGCTCTCACGCAGGTAATGCAACAAGGACGGGATAGCTCAGGTACTGGCAGCCCATATTCCCACAGTGTAGAACACCCTGGGAAGACTGGACCTTCTGCTTGACATAAGTTGACATAGGCAGGATAGGATAGGAAAACCTCCATGACACCTAAAGTACCTTTCCATGGAGTTCCCTATTTTGCAAACCAATCACACACACACATCATCATCTGAACCAGGAGTGCTTAATATGACATAAGGAGAAATGGTGATGACTTTGTGATGCAGGCCCCAGATGCACAAAAACAATATAAAGCACATTTGATTTAGGAGGAGAAAAAGAAATATACAACACGCAAAAGCCATTTGCAATCATACATTAAGACCCTGTTGTCTCATACGCCTACACATTGCCACACACACACACACACACACCACTGATTTCCTGTGCTGCAACCCCCAACTGCTTCTGTCATTAAAGCTGCCATGAGTTGCATGGCTGGCTGCTGGAGGTGTAGTGATCCATCAGCGGAGTGCCAGAGCTTTGCCATTAGAAAACCATCTGCAAGCAACAGTGTTCCATTGGCACTAGAAGTCTAGAGAGGGCAGGTCGGAGGGAGAGAAAGAGAGAAGAGAGCGCTGTATGCGAGGCAGTTTGGTGTGATTGATATGAACCATTACAGACAACATGGGAGAGGTAGGCTGAGAGCTAGTCACCGTTTTATTTTTGGTCATTTGTTCTGACAAAAGCTTGGCCAGACAGACAGTGAACAGGGGATGAACGTCAACGTGTGTGTGTGTGTGTGTGTGTGTGTGTGTGTGCGTGTGTATGCCTGTGTGTGTCAGAAAAACTAGGGAAGTGTGCTTGAGGGGGAAGAGAGAGACAGAGAGAAGGGCCAAAATATTAGTGAAGGGACATAAACACAGTCAACCACCAGCAACAAAAGACATAAAACAAGCATAAACACATGCATGTGCACTTCGACACACATGCATAAAAAAAACACAATCCTCACTCTCGGAAACCAGTCTTTTGCTTTCAAAGAATATCAATCAGTCAAACAAAAGGCAAAATGACAACTGACAATACATCTTAGATTAGTAGGGCCGAGATGAAGAGCAGAAATGGATCTGATAGATGAAGTGCAATCTAGCTTGAGTGCAAACTAATTTAATCGGCTGCTGTGATCCCATATGTTGATGTTGATGTTAGTGGTCCATAACATTTAGCGGTCAGGGTGTACACATCATTTAGTTGCCAGTATGGAATTAAACAGCATTGCAGTTAGCTATGTTGTAATGCAGCTCCTTCCCGGGTGACCTGTTTGAAGATGTAGCTCTCCACTGCCTGAGTATTCAAGATACATTTAAAACATCTGTTATCAAGGGATGGAGGGAGTTCAGGGAAAAAAGTACAAGTACTGTTACTTAAGAGTTTACTCAAGTAGACAACAAGTCAGTAATTCAGTTGTACTCTGAGTAAACATTACTGCATTGCATTTTTGAAAGGGAGGGTAGTGTGATAATAATAACAGATGATAAATCTGTTCAATGAATGAAGATATTTTAGCTACTAGGTTTTTCTTTGGTATTTCAATGCAAAAACGCTGTCCCCAGGTGAAAACCGCACTGAAAGCAACCAATAAATTCCAGTTGGGCACTTTGCAGCCTGTGCATACAACTGATAATTACACACCACAGCAGGAGTTCATAGACTTTATGTAGGAATATTAAGCTACATAAATCAAACAGCTGCCACTTAAACTGGATAAAGCAGCAGAAAAGGCAGAGATGTATAAACAACATAAACTCAGCTGCAGCCAACAAACAGACAAAATGCTGTGTTGCTAGGCAACACACTAGTTGTTGGATGTTGTCCTCTGTACAGTGAGTTACAACAGTCATTTGTTGCACTCACCGGTCTGAACGAATCTGCTCCACATCCAACTTTTCTGATATATAACCAGTGCACTGAGCCTAACTGCTGTCGCTGTGCGAAACTGAATCAGCTCTGCAGTCACAACAGGGATGATCAGAAACAGCAGAAAGGTGCTGCACACCTGACCTGACAGCTGGAGCATTTAGCGTTTGGCCACACCCAGCACGGCCCCGTGACCTTTGTTTTGGGACAATTTTGACTGTAAACTTAACAGATGTTGCAAAATAAATAAAAAGTTACTGTTATGTAACACAAAAAAAAGCTGCTTTGTAATACTAAGATGAGCAAACGTAACTTCTTAGTTATACTTCTGCTGTAAACTTCCCAACTCTATGTACATTTCCAGGATGAACAAAGTGCTTAGCAAAGAGAAACTCTTATCCTGCTTCTATGCATTAAAAATATGCACCATCATGTTAAAACTGTAGAAATGTATGCCAAGCACCATATTGTGGAAATAGGAAGCATCTCTGTTTAATGGATCCTAGAAGGTAATGTATCACTGCACAGAGGCCAATTCAATTAAATTGTTTCACGATTAGATTTACAGTACTTTACTGGGACCACAGTGCTGTATAGAAAACTAGCACACATACAGAACATTAGCACAAAGACAACCCTTCAGAATACTCAAATTTAATGGAAATAAAAGCAAGGGTGGTAGTCAAACCCAATTCCTGCAGGGTATGAACAAAACATTTTGAACTGAGGGTTCAGTATATTACATCATGTTTGATTTATGATATCCAACGAAACATTAAAAAGGTTGAAATCAATAGATAGTCACTAAGAGGCTCTGTAATATAATTAGTTTACATTTACTGGTATTGAGTGATGTCCCCTGACTTCATATGTCTTGTGGCCTGGCAAACCCTGTATAACAGACAAGTATGACACTATAGGCCATTTTTACACATTCTTCATGTAAAATTAATGAAATCCTGCCCAAATTACTCCAAAACCAAGAGATTTTCTTTTTTTTTTATTAACTTCAATTTAATGTGATTCTATCAAGTCAGTATCTTGTTGGAAATCAGAAGTGTATTGCATCAGTGTCCTAGTATGATGCCAACCAAAAGGTCTCTGGTAGTAGAGGGTCTTGCCATGACTTATTTAATTGCATAATCTAATTTTCAAAAGAATGTCAAATATATCTTTTTCGTAATGCCACTCAGTCAATAATCAGCACACTGGTACTTCAGCAGTTACTCACACAGAACGCGGTGCCATACCAATAACTGAGAACATCATAAAGTTTCATTGCAGATGGGTGACTATAAACTTCCTGCTGCTTTCTGTTTGCTGGTCACATTCAATAAACTAAGAAGACATCCTGAAACCACATTCAAATCTGTCTTTGGTAGTATCAGTATTTCATTCAGTGTTGTACCTGAGGAGAGGCTGGAAGATCACAGTGATGTTCCTCGCTCCTGGTTTACACACAAACTTCATTTCTCCTCCTTCAATCAAGTTGTCATCAGCGCCACCTAGAATACAGGACACAGGACGTGAGTCAATCATACATGTCAAAACAGACATATTTGCATAGTAGCTTTGTTTTTAACAACACAGTATGTTAAATAGATAAATTTGGATCATATGCCATTAAGAGGATTCAGGGGATTGTGAATATCTGCTTTTACCTGGCCTACCCAGACTTAAATCTCATATTATTCAGCAGTTATAAACATATCACTCAGTCAGCATAGCTCTCCATCACAAACCTAAATGCCTCCCACATGCTCACACTCATCCATACCCTCCCGTCGGTGCGTGGGTAAAACCACAGCTAACAGGGTTAATCAGAAAATCATTGCCATGTAACAAAAAAAGGAGGGGGGTTACTGGGGCTCAGATAGGGGAAGAGGGGAGATCATAGGGGAAAGAAAGAACACCGAAGCTCATTACCTCTACTCATCCTGAAGTAATCAATATGATTGATGGAGAAGAAATTGCAGCTTGCTGTCGATACAGCAAACTGCAGAGTAACAGAATTGTCTGTGTGTGAGCGTGTGTGTAGAAAAGTATTGAAAAAAATACTACACAGATGTTTGAGCACATTTATCACATGTTCATCCGATTCTCACAAATTGTGATCAGCTGATGAATAAGAATGGGAGGGGACCGGCAACGTTTTTATGCCTTTATGCAGTCGAGACAATGTTATTCATTAAAGTTTATTGACTTTGGTTTATGGTTAACTCCAATAGCATAAAGAATAAACTAGAATTCTAAAAAATAGGTAATGCAGTAAAAAGTTTGAGTCCAATATTTTTGAAAGATAAATACACTCAACATGGAGACTGCACTTTCCTGTTACATTCTGATCAGTTGAAAGGAAGTGAAGAGTAGAAGGTAAGTGGAAACACTGGACAGAAATCAAACAAGATGTTGACCAAAGCTAGTTAAAAAAAAGGTTTTGAAATGGGTGAACACGCCTGTGTGTGGATCATAGTGTGGATGTGCATGTTCTGAAATGGTCAGATTTTAGCTTGGAACAAAGCCTTGCTCTGTAGATTTCCTGTGTTTCATTCCCATGTCCTGTACAGCCCTGCAAAGCTACTGTGATACAACACAAAGCAATATTGCGAAAACCCGTTTTGCATTACCTGCGTAGCCTGCCTAGCCTTGCATTCAAATGTTTATCAACCCATTGTTCCCTGAGCTGGGCTCCATAACACGTTTCTAATGGAACAAGTTTCATCTAAAATGTAGGGGAGGCAACACTCTGTATTTTCATTAAAATGACAAGGGAAGCTTTTAATTCATCCAAAACTTTCAAATCAAGAGTTTCTGATTGTGATCTGTTGCCATGAAATTCGCCTGCACGGTAAGCTCACATTCGTTGCTAAGTGGAGACAGAGATGAGGTCCAATTCACTCCAAGTCTCTCTCTCTTTCTCTCGCCATCCATTCATTCCTCCTTTGGTGCCAATTCAATTAAGACTCAATTACAGGCTCCTAAACAAAGGTGCCGCCAACGCACTCTCTTGCTCATCCTCTCTCTCTACCCCATGTTGTCTGTCCCTCCCTATATCCCCCCCACCCCCCCAAACTCTCCTTCTCCCTCATCATCAACATGGAAAGAGCTGGCTTAACTTTTGTTTCTTTGTCATCAACTTCTAAACACTCAAGTTCCCATGAATAACATCAACATATCACTGACTAGAGAAGTTAGCATTACTTGTTTGCTCCTGGAGCCACTTACCAGCAACTACACAAAACCCACACACTCAAACACACACAAGCTGACTACCATGTATGTATTCCCAATGACAGTGACCAATTTAATTTCATGCTCTAAACATCTGCATCCGTGTCAAACAAAGGAGCGAGAAGAGACCCCATTGATCCATGGGGCCTGGGACCAGCTGCCAACGGGTTTTAGTGCTGATGAATATTAAATAGCCCTGCATTAATATGCATGTGATTCTTCAGAGTTGTCTAGACGTGACAGTGTGGCTCCGGTTTCAGGTCAGGATGCCACCAAACTGCTGCCAGCCCTCTCTCGCTGTAATGTGTAAAAGTGCAACTTTGTTTGCAAGAGCCTGTGTGTTTGCATGGGTGTGCTTGAGGATTCGTTAGTGTTATTTGGATGAGTGTCTTTGTGCATTTGTGGTCCTTGGTGTGTGGTCTGATCCAGGATTACTGGGAGGGGTGTTTGAAGGTGTGGTGCTCAGTGGGATGGCAACAGAAAGCTGGGGAGGAAGAAGTGACACATTCTAATGTGGCCAAATCTGCCTGAAATCCCCCATGAGGACCAATGCTTCATCTGCAACACACACACCTGAGCAGACACGACACACAACTTCTATCCATAAAAACATCCATGGAATAAAAGGAGCACAAACCCAGAGGGACAGATATATGCGCACAGACACACAAACTTGTGAGCTGCATTCTGACACAGAGAGCCTAAAACAAATAGATCAAATAAAACTACAAAAATACCATATGCTCACAATCACTCACACAGTGACACCCATCCAGCCCCCACTGGTGCTTTAGCATGCGCTCCCAGCCCACATGCAATCAAGTCAAGCAGTGACTTAGTGAAATTGCATTAGCTACACTTTCTTGGGTTTGATGAGAAACAGGTTTGATCCTGTGATGAATTCCTGCCCTGCCCAGATTTAGGCAGAGAGAATGAACGTGCGATGCCTTCTTTAACACACTCCAACGTCTCGTGGGACCAGTGGGTTTCTGTATGCGTCCACGCTAGTGTGAGAGAGGACGAGATGAGGAAATCCAGGCAGACGAGCAGAGGAACAGTCATAATCCCTAATTTACAAGCGGTTTGAATTCGTCCTGTGTTCATAATTGTAAATGTGTGTGCCTGTATGGAAAACGACACATGCAGACAGGGGTGACATCTCAGTGATATGTGGATTCAATCTGCATAAATATAAAAAACTCTTGATTTTATGACTTGATGTTTACTTGCTTGCTCACTATCATCTCTCGACAAAATTGTATTATAATGATATTCCCATATTGAGATACTTGGTTAGTAAAAGAGTATTAATATAGTCAACAGCTTCTACCATATGATAGTGATCACATTGCTATCAAGGTCAAATTTTATATATAATCACAAAATCTCTCTACATACAGCATGAATATGGTTTCATAATGGGCTTTCCAATATCAACTCATGGAAAGCTAAATGTGTATAATCTGGTTTTTTTTTTTATTTATTTGTTTGTATAAAATAGTCATGTAGGCATTGTGATCACAGTTGTAATCTTTCATTTATAGCCAATGTGCCACACTGGGTTTGTGTCTGCGTGTTATCAGAAAGATCAACTCAAGAGGATCAAAGACACCTGTGGTCGCTCTGGCTAGATTGTGATTGGGCCTGGCAGGAAAGCAGCAGGGTGATTGGTGTAATTGACTCACAATCATGTCCCTCACACGGACACGCACAATGCAGCATCAGAAAGCTCAGAGCAAATGGCTGGCGAATGGCAAAGATAGCATGAGCGGAATTTAACATCAAACACACTCCAAGAAAATACGTTTGGGCACAATCTTCCACTCGTGACTGATCAAGCTGAAATTTAACTGGTTAGATTCTACAACATCTGCACCTTTTCCACAGCATGTTCAGCAATTGTTTGCCTATAAATGAGTGGAGAGAGGCAGGGCCCTCCTTTGATTGAGGCACCTAATATGTGCCGTTAGCCAGCACTGCACATTTCAAGCTAAATTGTGCAAAAAGAAAGCAACATATAGAATAATCCAATTTTCACCCTCAATGGTCTCATTCGTCTGTAGCTGTTATGCTATGAAAATTAGTTTGTGAGTGATCAATTCAGGTAATATTCTTCAAGTACATATTAGATATATTTCAGCGTGTGTGCGTGCGTGTGTATACGCTTGCACTGAAATCAGACTCCCAGTTGAAACCTGCTGATCTAATAAGATCGGTTTCTGTGTCAATAATGTATGAATCTCAGGTCAATTCTGGGCTTCCCATTCCACTCAGACTGTCTTCATGTCTGATTGGGTCTTAATGAGAGCCTTCTATTATTAAAATTAATTTGAAGGGATGGTATCGGCTGCTTCACCAGCCAGGAGACCAAATCCACTCCTCAGTTGAGAATAAACGGCATAAATAAATGATAGTATAAATAAATTCAGGTGTAAATTGAGTTGGATTAATTATTAAAAGTGTCACTGTGGCATACAATGTGTCTCTGTAGTCTTGAGTTTAATGAATGCACATCTGTCAGTGGTGGTATGACAACAATGCACTACAGTAGCAGAATGAATATTAATTGTGCAGAATGTCTCTTATGAGACATGAAGAAGTGTCACCCTAAACATGGGATACTTTTGAGTCTGGTGAGATTTATGAACAGCTGGAAATTCATGTTGTTTGTCTTTCAAACTTCAGCAATGTCAGTACAGTTCTGCCAAGTGGCAAGGGTAGTGTTAGTAAACTGGGTTTGTACTAGGTTTTAATTTTCATTAAAAAGAAAAGCATTCATAAAACCCGTTTATACAACACAGTGAAAACCGTAACTTTTTATTTTTGATGCTAAAATGAGTTTGCTGTGACACACATCGCATTCATATTCATTTTATCTCACAAAATAAATCCTCTGAGATTCAAATGAGATCTGCTACCAATTTTTGTAAGCTGAGAAGAGTAGAGCCACCAATATATTGATGGTAAAAATTGCAACCTGAATGTGAGATCTGAGCAGAATAAGATACAAAATGAGATAAAACATCCATCTAAAACATTGAAACACTGACTGTTTGACTCAATGTTTCATGCTGGGAGATGTCTAGAATCCAATGATCTCCCACAGTAAAAGACATGCCAGTCTGGTGAACCAGAAACTCAACTGTCATTTGGGGTGAATGTATTTGTCTGTCTATAGGTGTTCCCCCCGTTTTAGGGTCACACTCATAATATAACACACACAAGTAGTCAAAACATTGTCATACATCAAACTTCAAGCACCACTTAGACTTGCAACCTCTTGAGGGTCTAACACATATAATTTTGTTACATTTTGAGAAACACTAGCATCACTGCTCGCACTCAAATCATTGAGGGTATAAAAACACTTTTTACTGCCATGGTCTCTTGAATCTGTCAACCATAACAAAGATTTACATATGACTGAGTGTGAGTGTGTGACAGGGAGAACTAATCGTCCATAAGACCAATGTCATCACATCTTTGATTGGGCTCAGCAGGGAATCAGCCAGCACATTGCACACCCGCTTCTTTACAGGAAGAACCTGCTGCATGCTGGGAAAGCAAGAGGTGTGTGTTTATCTGTCAGGCTACCGGTGTAGCTGCTATGGTGCAGGTGCCAAGGTCTCTACAGCCTCAAGTCCCACGTGCCCTTGTACCACCCTTCCTTCTCTCCCTCCCTCCTCCATTTGTTCATCCCTCCATCTTCCCCAATCAGCAGGTCTGAGATTAAAAGTAAACACAGAGGTAACAGTCAAAGCCGCCAATAATGACAAGACCAATGCTGATTAAAATTAGCCTCAGACTGGAAAAATGCACCAAGCTCTTTCTCTCTGATTAAATGTCTGCACTGTGTAAACTATTACAACCTTGTTCTAGTCTCCTATTGTCCTCTGCATCTCCTCCTCCTTCATTTCTATTCTTCATGCTTCCATTTTCTCACTGCATTTAACGTCTGTCTTATCTGTCTGTCACCTCACAAAGGTATGGGTGTAAATCTCACGTGATAATCTCCTCACTAATTTTGGCCATGCTCACAGTGCTTAACAAAGTTTGTTAACCTTATGAATCTGGTTTTATACATGAACTTATAAAATCATTAAACGTTATCTTCATCTAAGTATGATCAAACACAATTTGACACATAATAATAATAACACCACACAAACAACTGAACAGAGCCAATAAACATTCATAGTGCTGGTGGGCACTGGTTGAACCTTCTTTGGCAACTACTTCCTGAAGATCTGACCTGCAGTGTTCAGGAGGAATTTCGGACTATTCTTCCTACAGAGATGCTTCAGCTCAGCCATATGTGCATTTGTGTGAGTGACTCTCTTCAGGTCATTTTTGACTCAGACTTGGCCACGTCAACAGGTGTCCTGCTGATAAGATAGGCAGGCCAAATAGGATAGCCAGAGTTGTCCAGGCTCAGAGGCAACAGAGCACCAAATAATGCTGCTCCATCCACCCTACTTTACCTTTGGTGTGATGTTTTCATGTTGGTATGAAGCAGCTGAGGAGAGCAGTAGCTTGTGCTGCTACCAATCGAACAGAGACATTTACCAGCTACTCCTCTTACTCTGACGTTGTGTCTTTAGAGTCATTTTACCTGGACACCCATTTCTAAGAAGAAAAAAAAACATCTCCATTTATAGACATTTTGACAACAGACTGATCAATATCTGAACTCTGAGGTCACTTTTAATCCTTTTCAGTTTTACGCAAATTATCAATTTTTAGTCACAAGTCTCATCACATCACTATTTTGCGTGGCATGGTCCACATCAGTAGATGTCTCTTGTTCATAGCAAACTCAAAAGGTTTGTGGTCCATGGAGCTATAACCCACTCCATCGCTCTGGTTTCATTGACTGACCTCCAGTTAGCTTTTATCAATACTATTAGCCAGGAGGTCCACATACTTTTTCCAGCCAATATGAATGTCTAAATTATGTTTTCAATATGGACAAGTACAATAGCATGCTTTGTATTATTGCAACTTAGATAAAGACCACTGTATGTTTCATCTTAGTAAGTCTTAGTGACTCTTCTTCCTAAAAAGTTTAGATTTCAATTATGCAAAAATAAAATAGCAACATGAACAAGACATGCATGCAGTGTTTTTTTACGTGAAAGCTTTGGATAATGCCAGAGTAATTTTAGTTTACTCCTGGGCTTATATCCAGATTAATTCCAGCAGCTGTTGCGGGCTTGTGTTTGGATAATCATCTGTAATTCACATTTTATCTAACATTAGAGTGCCACAACAACTAAATGAACTGAAAAAACAAGGCGTAATGTGCACTGTAGTCGCATCGATTCTGTAAAGATGCAGCAAAATGCTGTTGTTGTTGGTCCACAAACATATGACATAACAACATTGAGTCAAATGCTAGCAACTCCAATATAAGTCTTTAAATAAATATCTGCAATGTCTTTCCAATTATAATATTCCTATCCATCAGTTGCCTAACCAGGGGTTGGGGAGGGACACTACAGTAAAAATGTGTTATCATCATCATTATTATTATTATTATTACAAGCCACAGTGCATTTTCCACACTGTCTCCATGCTCCACTTTAATTTCAGCTGCAGAGCTACTGTAATCCAATCAGTGTTCCCAAAGCAGATGAGAATCCAACACTGTGCGTTTATCAGTATGAATGTCATAGAGGAGGGGGAGATGGAGGGGGAGGGGGGTGTCTGTAATGTTGTTTTTACCATGATCAACAACTTTGCTGAAATCTCTGTGTGAACTGAACACGATGAGTCTGACAAAATAACTACTGAGAGCTAGGACATCTGCAGGAGAGTGTTCACGTGGGCCTGTTTTCCACAATATGTAGAGCTACTCCATATTTATGTTCATGCTGAACACAAATACAGGCTTTTCACAGTAATAACCTGTCAGGTACCAGAGGTACCTTGCATCTGATGTACAAACCCAGTTATGTCGCTGCTGGAACAAAGTGATTCTTAAAAGGTCTGGCACTGGAACAAAAGGGGAAACATCATTTTCTAGTGACGTTCCTGTGGTGTGCAGAGCCCCAAGTATCGACTTGGTTACAACATGTCATTCAATAACAGCGCATTGTACATGTCATGTATGACATAACTTGCCATGCAAACTTTGTGTAGCAAACACAAACACACAAACACACACACACACACACACACACACCTGACCAGTATGTAAACCATGAACATGTTAATGCATCTTTTTTTTAGTCTTTGCTGTAAGAAAAGTCAATGAACAACCGCACTGTCTAATGTTTAAGTAAAGTCTTCTAAATTGTATATAAAACATACTTTCCACAACCCTGAGACTGGGTTTGTTTCATACCTTCTTCAGACACACACACCAAAGTTATGAATTGTGAAAGTGAAAACATTACATCCTTTATATAATTTATGCCTATTTAATTAAACCTATTGCTCAAAGAGGAAGACGTGTAAACAAGTTTTGAAAAGGGGATATTTTGTTTATTGAGTGTAGGAAATCACTTTTATTTTACATAAGATGTAATTTAAAGTTTTAAATAAGCCTGAGTACTTAAAGTGTATAAATCAGTTAAAAAAGAAATCCAACTCTATGGTGAAGTTAAATTATCTTTGCTTATACAAAGGGAGCAAACACTCAGTGGTGCTAGGATACACTTCATGTAGTCTTTCTTAACCAACCAGGATAAGTATTATATTACAAATGCTGGATGACTGGATTTATTTAAATAATTTGACTGACATTTACAAAAGGTGGTTTAATAGGAACATGGAGCACATGGCCTATTATCTTTTGAATGAGTAATCTATGTTGAGCCTCTTGAACATCAGTCTTCAAGTATCAAGGACTTAAAGAAATTCTCTACAATCATCAAAACCAAAAGTTGAGCATGAAGCATTGAATCATAATTCAATGAAGAAGGGGGCATCAATCTGCAGCTAAGCATATGTCAGACATTCCAGGGTCATAATCTCATAATAATCATTGACTTTTTTTACTGACAAAGTTCAATTCTATCTATGGTTCTAGCTAGGAATATGATAAATCATAATTGCAAGATCAGTGGAAGTCAAATATTGATCCACAAAATAAGCGTACAACTATTATCCTTGAACAACAAATCAAGAGAATGAACAATAATTGGGAAGGTCAGTCAGTGATGTTACAGTAAAAATGGATTTAAGGGCCTGGAGTGTGACCAAATCTGATCTGAAAGTGCTTGTTTGCCTGAGAATAAGGTTAAACCTGGAAAACATGGGTTCATTTTCCTGAGAGCTATCTAAACGATAAGAATGGGCTTATAGAGTATGTTGTTCGGGGGCAGTCATTGAGGGTGATGTAAAAGCCTTCTCTAATGACCCCATCTTTCTTTTTGAACATATAAGCATTTCCAAAAACTTTCTTTGCCCAAAACATAATACAATCCTTGTTTTCAAATTGTGCATCACCACACATCACTTGGCAGGAACATGCTGTTTCTGCTACTTCACCTTACAAACACACAGGCTTCTGAGAACACATGGCTATTAACATCTGCCAGCCCCACCCATGATATCTTACCTACCATTACCTCCACCCCCACGTCTCCCGCTAGACATTTTTCCATTTGCACCTCTTCTCCCTCGCCACCCTATTGGGCTGTACAAATCAGCTTGACAAGGAACACCACTTCTAGTTGCCCCCAGCAGTCACTCTCTTCCTCCCGCTGCCTTTCACTGTTGCTCACTCTCTCATGGGAACATGATGCTATTATACATAAACAAGACGCCCCTAAACAACATAGGGTTTTTTTTTTTTCCACCTCAGACTGAGCATTAGATATTAAAGACTGGACAGAAGAGGAGCTGTTTGTAATTAGATTGCTTGCATAGAAGACCTAGCCAGACTGCTCTTTTTGTTTGCCAGACAACCTGTGAAGAAATCTATTTGAATATCAAAAGAAAAACATGGAATGTGTGAAATAGATTTGGATCCAAGTTGATAATGAATGCATCTTAGGAGTGGTGGGAGGTCATAGGTGGGGGGAAACAGGAGTATATGTATGTGCCTGCAGGGGAAGTGGGGTGTGTGAAATGTGTATATTTGTTTACGTGATTGTCCAGGGTAAGTGTGTGGTGATAGGCAGGCTTTGTGTATGCCTGTCAAGGGAGGAGGTGTGTCACTTCAAATGTGCCCTGGGGCAAGGCAATATCGCACAAAACACAATGAACAGCCACGACACAAAGAAATATAAAATCAAAAAAAAAAAAAAAAAAATGCTGTTAATGCATTACTGGCTTGGTGCAGTGCAAGACTGCAGTAGTTATTGAGATATATTCACACTTCACCTCCCAGCTGACCAATGGGGCACTCAGAGTCATCTGCTGCCTACACACACGACAGACAGGCAATAAAAAAGCAGAGGGCGAGGATGTAAAAAAATCTAGTGGTTGGGAGACATGCATAGGAATACGAGGGCATGGTAAGACATCTATGGCTGAAAAACATTGTTTTCATCATTTATTCATAGGGAATGTGATTGAATCTGGATTGGGTTCTGTGATTCTAAAGTAGTGGTTTGCAAAGGATACAAACATACCCACAAACAGTATGCACAAATTTAGACACACAGCTGGGGACCTGCTGTATATATGAAAACAATATACTGTACACATTCTTGCTGGCAGTCTGACTACATGCATTCAAAACACATATCCCAGATGTGGCTACATATGGAGCTGTAATAAAGTCTTTAGATGAAGTATTGGATTAATTGAAGCATACGAGACATGCTTCAGTGGAGAAGGCAAGCAATTAAGTCCCCCTGCGCGTTTGCATGTGTATGTGAGGTATGTGTATATGCGACAATGCAGCCGTGCGCATGTGTCTAATGATATATGGCGGGTCCTTATGACACTCAGGAGACATAAATTATAGATATTACAGATTAATTTCAAACCCATTAGAAATATGCGAGTGTGTAAAGGCTACAAAATCATTACACATTCTATACAAACCCTGCAGCTGTGATCTTCACTTGCAGAAGGTCTGAGGACTCAATTTCAAACATATGTGAAACACTGAAACCTCTTAAAGCAAAAAAATGGATTTAATGTCAGAATGATCTCACAGCCAAAAAAGTGCAAAATGGAGCAAATATCGTAGCAGCTTCTGCACAAACGGGAATTATTTGTTGTACTTTCAACTTTATTTAGTTCATGTCCATTCTTGCATTTGTACACGGTGCATAGCTGGATTTAAGACGAACAATCAAACTCTTATTTCCATGGTTGTGTTGGTGAGCATTTGAGTTAATAACTATATTGACTTGAAGCAGAACGTTGAGAAAAAAAGAGTTTAGGAAACTCCAAGTAGAGAGACTAAGAGACACACATGACTAAGCTTTAAGTGTTGAGTAATCCTAGAGCCAGTAGAACTCATCAACTCAATCTCTCATTTCAAACTCTTTTCCTCTCCCTCCCTCCCAACAGTAAGTTTAATTTGAAGAGAGAGAAAAAGTCCCTTTCCACACTGTCCGTCTCAATACAGATTTTTCTAATTTCTTCCTTCAGAAATCTCTTAATGGCTTCTTTGCTGGACCTTGATGAAAACAATGACTTTTAACCTTCCTCTCCCACCCTCCTTCCCTCCATCCATCTTTCCCCTCCCTCCATCACAGTCGACTTATTTCACTTTCTAAATGATTTCTTACTCCTTCAATCTCTTTGCAGCCATTCAGGCCCCGGCCTGGGCTTGTGGCCGGTGCTACGCATTGTGACAGGTGAAATGAAAGCCCAGAGAAATCTCATCTTCTTATAAACGCTCCGAGGCATTCAGCCAGTCAAAAAAATATTTTTTCCCCTTCTTTCTGAGGCGCCGACAGAAGGAAGAAGAAAAAAAAAAGTGAGCTGTTATTTGAAGACTATTTTCCTTTATCCACAGTTAATCAATGCTGTTCTTTTTGTGGTAGGGGGCTGAGGCAGTAGATTTTGCATACATTTACACATTATCAACTATATGAGTGGCATTTCTTGTCAAAAAAAAAAAAAAATGATGTACAGCCTCTATTGAAATATCCTCTGGAATTGTCATTCAAGAAGCCATTCTTTAGCTGTTTTGACCTACAGATGCCTAATTAATACTACGCTATTTAAATAGTTTCCCCTAGTTAGTCATAATTACTTACAGATATTGTCAAAGAGTCATTTTTGCATGTGTTATAGCATTATCTCAACAAATCAAAAGCATTTTCAAAAGGAAGAAAATACGGTTATTGTCTCGCTCTGTCTCTTTACTTTTGTATTTTATCCAAACAATGCCAACAAGGAGCTTGGCATTGCAAAAGGAATAGTACCAGACAAACAGCGCTGTCAGGCACTGTTGATTAAAACCTCAAGGTCATATGCAGAGAAACAGAGAGCCAGGGAGAGATGGAAGAAGTAGGAGCAGTAGAACAGCAGAGACTCTCCAGGGTCTGGCTGTGCAGCTCACTCACTGTGCTATTTTGTGTGTGCGCCTGTGTGCGGATGTGTG
Source organism: Rachycentron canadum (assembly GCA_038496675.1). Taxonomy (NCBI): domain Eukaryota; kingdom Metazoa; phylum Chordata; class Actinopteri; order Carangiformes; family Rachycentridae; genus Rachycentron; species Rachycentron canadum. Next base: position 7,795,140 of record CM076669.1, read on the forward strand.
AGTGAGAGGTTTTCAAGGCCTCTCCCCGTCGGTGGATTCTGCAAAGTCACCCTGCTCCCTGGCTCTCGTCAATCTCTCTCTATATCACTGTTTCCCTCTCAACATTCCTATTATCTGCCTTTCTTTTACGAAGGCTAACTTTTTGATCTGCAACATGTCCTTCCTATCTCCGAAGGACCTTTTGTTAGTTCTTTCTCATGCTCTCGATTCCAACACTCCATCGCCCAGACATGACCACATCTCCTTCCACCTTGTCTGTATCCTGTTCCCACTCAAGGCAATATGCACCTATTTGCTATCCTTCATAATCTCTGTATCTATTTGCACAAACCCATCATTCCCATCTGTTCAGTAAACCTCTAGGTCTGTGTGTTTTCTACTTCTTAGGTCTTCTGAGTCAACCCATACACCTCTGACCTTATCCCTGTTTTCATCTCTCCACCCAACCCTAACCTTTGCTCTGAGCCTGTGCTGCTCTTTTCCTTTCTGTGTTATCCTGCACATTGTAAACCCTGTCCAATTTATTCTTCTGTCTCTGTCACATTTTCCCCTTTTCCCACATTTCTGTCAATACTTTTCACACCTGCCATCTCTACCATCTCCTTTTCTCCTCCCTTCACCTCACTGTCTGCCCACCCTCCTCCACCCCAGCTGTTCAGGAGTCTTCTCTTACACCCCACTCTCCATCCTCAGTTCATCCCTCCATCTCTCTCCTCACCTTGTAATTCTCCACTCTTGCTGTAGAGCTCTCGCCTCTGCTCTCTCAGGTAGGCACTCATGCTGATGGCATGGGAAGATGATTCAAACCTACAAAATACACCAACAGTTCAACAAGTGGGCACACTATGCAGCAATGCAATAAACAATGCAACAGGAAGCTACCTGAAAATAAGAAACAAGGAATAATGGCTGTGAGTATGAGATGTTAAACAGTATAATGTAAGGTGTTGTCCTTACTTGAAGAGAGACTGCTTGGCACGCTGTGGTTTTTTCTTCGCAAAAAAGGCAGCAAACTCACTGCCGGTGCTGGCGTAGGAGAGTTGAGCCGATGGCTCCGTGGTGCTACGGCTATTCTTCACATCCAGATACTCCATCAGCAAAACCTAAACAACACACAGAGCACTGGGTTAAAGGCTAGGAAGCAGAGGAATCAAGACAAGTACCTTAGTGTTAGCTGAATGGGGAACTGGCCTTTAACTTGGTGACACAAGTTCAAGCCTTTTCAATCACATATCCTTAAATGAGACAATGATTCTTCTAGGGCTGTTGATTTTGTGGAATATTATTTCTGGGGACAAGAAAAAAAATGAAAATAAAATTCTTTTGACTGATGAGTATAATGTATATTGCACCTCCATGCTGATGAAACAGTGCTTTTAACTCACTTAACAGTGATCAAGGTCCATAAAGCATGGGAATCAATTTAAACTAAGCTCACTTTCTGGACAATCAGATAATAGGTTCCCTAACACATATGTGATATTTCAAAGCCTGATCATAACTGTCATCACAGTGTACAGTTACTCACTCGCCAATGTATAATTATTCCTAAATTTATCACCTCCATATGCTTCCTCCTGATCTTATTACACCTCAGATAGTGTAACATGGAGTGCTCAAGCTTATTTAATGACTTCAAAGCCCCCACTCACAATCATATCCTGTCAGATTGGCCTGTCTGCTCTGTTCACCTGTTAGATTACTCATGAGTACCTTTTTATTCATAGGGCCTTTTTATAGCAGGTCTACATGTTGAAAACGACAATTTACATACATTTGCCAGGTTATGGTCTATTTCTGTGGAGCTTACTGCAATACCAAGCTTAAATCAAAAACGACTTGGGTGAGGAACTGCAAAAACTTTCCTGTTACTACCTAGCACCACATCACATTAAAGTGTTTATGAAAAATTTTTACCTAGCTCTATATTCAATGTCACATTCTTCTTTGTTGCTCTTTACGCGTGCTTCACTGATGACCCGTCTGCTCATACAAGCATTCATTCTCAACATCACCTTTCCAAGCATATTTTGCTGACTTTCACTTTCAATGTAAAACGTCTAGTGTAAAACTGCAATTACAAATGTCTTGTTCAGCAGAGATATTCATCGACAATATCAGCTTGAGACATGCTTGGCAGTCGGTTTTGTATTTATCATGGCTTGTAGTATTACAGTGTTTTACAATTTATCACAACGGTTTATCTACAAAAGCCAATTCTGGAAAACAAAAGAGAATCCATACTTTGGAGACAGAAAAAAAGCCACTGAAATGACCAGGTTTCTTGATGACCACCGTTAAAGTTCTTGTCCTCCATTTTCCTGATCTGTCGACATGATCCATGGTGAAATCCATCAATGTCTTATCATGCTTCATAAAAATCTTATCAACTTCTAACAATAGCTGAGGACAAGCACATTGAAACTCTGGCCAGATAGAGAAAGTTAACTTCCTCTACTCTATCATTATATCTGCACATTCCCTCTGTTGCTTTCACTGACTCTCATTTTTCAAAATCTCTGAGTGCCTCATCTCTCATTTCTCACATTTCTATTTTCTCTCTCTTGCTCTAACTCAGTTCATCGTTTCCTTTCTCTCTCACACTTCTTCATTCTTCTCTCTGTGTGAATACATATGTTCTAAAATAGCCCCCCATATCTAATAGCTTCATAATTTAGCAGGGCCATTTAGGCTGTGTGTGTCTAATTCTGAGGCACAGTGTGGGTCAGCCCAGAATGGGACAGGAGTAATGGTAGAGCAGATGGAGATCCATCCCGATCGTAATGATGTAATTAACGCTGTGGAGAGCACCCCCCGTCATGCATGGGAAAGCCTTCACATGCTAGCACTGATACTAATTTGAGCGCACACACGCACATATTTGCAAGAGCAGATTCATGAAAAACTGATGCAAAAGTAAATAACTTGTGGAAAATCCTATGTTTGAAAGGAAGCACATTCAGAGGTTTCAACGGAATATGACAAAAGCGTTTTTTTTTGTTGTTGAAAATAACTAGAAAAGTATTAGAAGTAGTGTCTCCTCAATCCCTATTGTTTTCTCTGCAATAGTTTTTCTGATATGAAATACTAAAATGTCAAAAATGGGAAACTACGCTGATATCAAGAGGGGGCTCGTGATCACCAATCACATAATTCCAGTTTAAGTAGATTCCAGTTGGAATGAAATATTCAAATATGAGGCTGTTTGGACTCAGAAATGGAAAACATCATTTCCATTTATATGGTCCCACTATTTCAAAATATAACGGATAAATAGTGGAAAATGATAAACCTTACTTTAGGGGGGGGGGGGGTTAATACTATTAAGATGGCTATGGCACAATTTAATTACATCTCTATGATGATACCAATAACCATATCCGAGACAATCTTGAAACAACATAGCTGTCTGATTAAGGCAGGCTCTGGAACATTTAAAAGCAGAGAATCTGTGAAAAAATGAAAAACATTATTACTGCAGCAAGAACAAAGCAAAGATCCTATTACTGTCACCTGTGTATGACCAACAGTATTTGAAATGAATAAACTTGCAGGACATTGGACAAATTATGATTCTAACCCTGGGTGGGTAAAGGTGGAAAACATACCTGAAGTGCCATCTAACATTATAGAGCTATTATCACAGAAGAATACAGCATCACAGACAGCACAAAAAAAAACCAATTTCACCACACTCCCGATGGTCATGGGAAAGAGAACACAAAATCTTCGGGCTATAGCAACAGTATCTCTGTTATTGCAATATAAAAAAAAATACTGTTGCATTTAGAACAGCCTTTCAGTGTATGTGGGGAAAAGATCCTTTCAATGGGATACAGCTACAACTAAGGAACAGTGTGGGCTCTGTCTTTGAGAAGTGTTTTATTAAAAAAAAAAAATCTAATTCTCAGGCTGGAATTTGCAAAAGCCTGAGATTAATATGGCAAATGGATCTTGATAGGGAGATTAGGGGAAGAATTTTTGCAGGATGTGATCTCAAATCTAGGGTGGGCTACAAGGGATGCAAGAGGTAAGCTCATCCATTATATAGCTGTACAGAGATATTATTTTACACCCATGAAATTGTTAATGGGCTTAACTCAAGAAAATGAGTACTGGAAATGTAACAAGGAAATAGACAGATTCCTACATGTTCAGTGGGAGTGCTCCTGCATGTTTCCTTTTTAGAAAGAGGTACAAAAACAACTTCCACCATGGTCCCCAGGGGTGTTTGGTTGTTTAACTGGGTCCAAAAAGAGTGAACAAAGTTGATTCAACTTGTGACGAAGACTGCTTCTTTTGAAAATTTGATTGCACGGGTAATTAATGTCCAAATTGTAACTGGACAAACATGGAATCATTTTTTGGCATATATAAAGGTGGAACATTTTAGAGAGGCTATGGTGGACTGGGGACAGTTTATTGTTGCGGCATTCTTGTTTATACCGTATGTTTTTTCATTTTTATTCAGCCGAGTCATATTGGTACTATATGTATTTTTGTATAATGTCAAACTCTTAAAACTAATAAAAAGTGAACAATTGTTGAAAAATGGTTCTCATGTTTAGTTAAATGAGTGTGGGGTCATAGCACTTGGTCACAAATCTTCGTGTAAATATGCGAGTTAAACAAGCGTACACAATCTTCCCCCACACACGTAATTACTCTCTAGCACACTTCACACATTGCAGGCAGCGCTGGAGGCCATATCACACACGCCCTCTCCAACCGGCAACACCACGGCTTCCACTTGCACAGTAGCCTCATGCAGCAGCTAATCCTATCAGTGTATTAATTACTAATGATGAGCTGGTGGAGCGAAACCCCCACTCGCTTGCAAGCTAACGCCCAAGTAGACTTAATGAAATGCCAGCACTGGGCTGATGAAGGGGCTCCGACCCTACTTAAATTGCATTAGCCCAGAGACAGAGTGAACTTTGGAGGCAATTAACTGGACTGCTAGGACAGAGAGAAAGATGGAGGGATTGGAGGCAGAAAGTAACACAGAAAAAGAGAAGGAAAGGATGAGAGATAAAGATGGGAAAGAGTCATGAAGAGTAGAAAGAGCAAAGGATTATAGGTGAAGAATGAAGCCTGAACAGAATGCAGAAAAGGGGCATTGAAGGAGTGAAAAGTGAGGGTAGAAAACACAAGAGACCGTTGCTGCTGATTTGACACCACTAACTGAAGTTTAAAAAAGATGGTTGGTTTCCACACCTCTACTTAGGGGACCTACTACTAATACTAGTGTGGGTACAAGCCTTTAACAGACAAAACTAGCCAATCTACCTCCAGTCAGCAGCAATCCATTTTACAGAGCTAATAACTCACAAAAGTGAAGTTTTTGTTAATGTCACCTCAAAATTTCCCATTTACTCCTTCATCCATGACAAAACTAATTCAATAACAAGTGCTAAATTGGTCCAAACAAAAGTTACTTTGTTGAAAAGCCAAAGCAATCTAATTTTGTGTTTTCTCTTGTTACAAACAGATAGAGTGCCACCGTCTTAATATATCTCAGTCTCATTCTGCAGTGTGAAAAATTATCAAGAGTAACAGAACACTCTATACCTGTTTGTCAAGAAATCGTCAGTTTCTTTCCATAAAGGACAAACAACGTATGACAATTACAAACACATCATGGCAGCAATTAAATACAACTTATTATTAAATTATCTGAGTTAAGTTTATGAATATTCCAGTGAACCAATGTCATCTCCAGCTGTAAACTACTCTATTCAAGTGCTGCCAAGGGGCTTAAAATTAGCAAATTACAAAATATACATGATATGAGAGAGCAGAAATCACTCTGCACTCGCCAGCTTGTGCTTCCCGCAAACAAGGCACAAGGCCTGTCTCCACCCAGTCAAGTACTGTAGTAATGTGCTATAACTGCAATTCATCTGACACAAACTCATACAACCCTTCCAAAATACATATCATTATTGTTTGATTAATTTTGTTTGATACAAATATATTTCTACACCTGAAAGATTGTGCTAGTCAGTTAATCACTAATCAAACAGTGGAGCAGTCTTTGGCAACTGCTTATATGACCTGAAAGTGCTTTACATGTCTCCATGGAAATAACAGCCTTGTCGAAATGACCCCTTCTTACCAATCAGGTCAAGGAGGTTGAACCCTAAAACCACTTACTCCAGCAAGAATGAGGCACAAATCATGTTAATGTTACGCATGTATGAGTGGACAGGTCATCAGTGACTTAAAGAGCAACAAAGAAAAAAAGAGAAATAAAGGCAACAAAAATCAGGAGATGACCTTTAGATGACAAAGAGTTGACCCAGTGACAGCACACAGCATCACAATGATGTAAAAATACACAAATCCACAAGTGACAAATTCAGTGGTCAACAATATTAATTGTGCAATGATTCCAAATGGGAGCGAATTTTAATTTTGCAAAATACTGGAGCATTCATTACATCTGATGCAACTGGCTCTGCTAGTGGTGGACTATTAGATTAGAAATTAGGCAAATATAATGTTAAAACACTCTCTCCCCCTCTCAACACCTTTAAAATTGGCAACACCCAGCAACAGATGGAAACAAACTTTTTTTTTCTTTTTGAAAATCTGGCATTTAAACATTAAAGTCGTGCCTTAGCAATGTCTTCAGTGTCGATGCATCTTCATAAGTTAGCAACAGTATCTCTATTCTAAATTAGTTCATCAAACTTCCACTCAAAGGTTACAAGAGAGTTGGAAAAACAGAAGAGGAGGAAAGGAACTGCCTGAATTCACTCAAAATCAATATTCATGGGTGAATCTGTGAAACAGTAGATGGAAAAAGGGGTGGTATGTAAAGATGTGAGACACAGCAAATGGCTCTTCACACCAGATAAGACGAAGCTCAAGAGTTCATATAAGCTTGAGTGTGGGTGCGTGTTTGTCTGTATGTGTGTGAGTAGGCACACATGCAAACCACATCTCTCTCAAGGGCTCCCTTGACAAAGACAATCATTTCCACCACAACTATTCAATGTAATTCTATCAGCCAAACAACCTCATTCGGCACTTGAGTGACTTGGGTCTTGCCCCAAGCTTAAATCAGTGCACTGGGCTGATTGCGAAGTTCTATTAAAAAGTGAAGAAAAGCTTCATGGAAGTGTGCCTCCGTAATTCATTACCAGCACTCCCGTTTATTTCTTCCTGACAAAATGTCCTCACACTTTGAGCTAGAAGAGAGTGTACACTTATCTTCTATTTTGTCCATTAGGGCCATAACACCAACAAATCAGAACAATTACGAGAGCGTCACTCAAGGCTTTGCAGGTGAGCACTTGGCATTGGGTAAACTCGAGATGAATTAATTGTCTAAAATTAAAGAAATAAATATCTCTTAATTTTCTATTTGCTTGTTCCCATCCACTTATTATTAAGTCATCTTAAAAGCAGCCGAGAGAACAATCTGAACACTTTCTCACTCCTCTCTCAAGGCTTATTGAAATCGGTTGTTTTCCCACTAAATCCCCTGGCTGGTGTCTTGTCACAAAACATATTGACTGATATCCCTTGTTGCTAGTTTGAAGTTAAAACCCAAAGTGTCCTTGGCCGTCAAAGAAAGGTTTCTGTATACACCCTGTATTGATTGTGTTCCAGAGACTTCAATAACCTTCACAAGTTTGGACAGAGCTTCAGCCACAACTACTCCCGCAGCACTGAACCACTGCTAACCAGTGGGGGTTCCCACCTGGAGTGGGCCGCATCAAGTCAATCTTTTGAAGGCTATCTTGTTGACGGAAGAAAAGGAAGATGTGCCTGTGTGTTCACTCAAATCCATTTTATTTCTCTGTGTGTCCTTGCTGTGTCCCTGGCATTTATTTATTCTTGGTTCAAATAAAAAAAGAAAGAGGAATAATAGAATGGGGTTTCTATGGATACATTGAAAAAGAATTCATTTTTATGTTTGCAATAGTCAAATTAGCACAATCCTGTAAATTTTAATCCAATTCAAAAGTGAGAACAAAACATATTAAACATGCTTAAATATAGCACACTGACAATAACACCATTTACTATAATTGGTTTAAATTATGGGTGAACTTTACCATTATAGTGACCTTTAAAATTCAATTCTCTCTGCATTGTTGCTCACTCAGACTATAGTGAGTAGGCATTAGCTTCTGAATTCTTTTCATTTTAGATATATAGTAAACAAAGGTAGGCATGATATTTAGTGACATATGAACCCCTTGGGTTTACTTTCTATGCCTCACAGCAGTACCTTGTCTCCAAGATTAGTATGTGAGAATACTGTATGTTAGAATACATAATGCAGCACTTTATCCCCTGATTTAATACTGTATACATGCTGTATACTTAAAAAAAAAAAAACACCACCTCACTAGTGTACTTCATTACAATATCTATCCCCAAAGCTATACATGCTGATGATATCTGTTAGTTAGACAACTGCCCTAAACTCATCCGAGATGCTTTTTATTTAAAGTTTAAGTAACACTATCTTTTATGGCTGAGGACAAAATATCATGTCCTCACTTGCAACACAATCATAAAATGTATCAGCACGTCAAGGAAACTATTGCAGAAATATACATCAGCATTTCATTAAGTCTGGTGATTTTGATGTAGTAGATGTAAGGTAGGGGGTGGTGGGGCGGAGCTGAGAGAGATGAGACTTTGCGACATCACGGAGATGGTAGACTTCAATGCGCTCCAGCGATATGTAAATATGACAGCGCTTTGGAGGGCAGAATAAATGTGACACATTGATTAAAATGTTGGGCAAGAACAACATAGCGATGTCTATGCTTCATATCTAATTAAAAGAGATCATTGTCTTCTGGCTACTCTTTGGCAGTTCAATTTGCCTCATTTTCACTCGGTTGATGAGCTGAGAGAAGGCAGTGCATATTTAAGCCACTTGTATATTTAAATATCTTTGGCACAAACATATCATCCCCTTTGTCTTGGTTAATCTACAACAATAAAATGAAGCAGATTTAGACTAAGATATAGGCTTTCTTCTGAATGAAAAAAGAAAGGGTGGCAGGCATGTGATCAGAAACACACAAAAAACAGGAAAAGAGTTTCAGAGGATTCTGTTGAAACGGTTGCTTACATATCTATGATCTAGAAATCAGTTCTTTCAGGAGGCAGATAATAAACATCCATCTATATCTCTGAATGCCAGCTCAGAGTTCTGTGTCTGCAGAGAGGAAGTCACTCATTAAAAGTGTGATTTGCACTCTGGTCACACACTTGCAGCAGACAACGGACATGGCAACTAGTCACCCAACCACAAATCCATGCAGAATGTGCAAATGGCGAGCTAATTAACAAACTCATACGCCTCAAGGTCAAAGGGTGATGGATGTCAGTTGCCAGAGGCACAAATATACATTAAATAACACTTCCACTTGGCAGTCTTAATGAAGAAAGCATGGAAAGGTTTATGAACTGTGATCTTTTATGAACTATGTTACCCAATTACCTGCTAAAGTATTGTGACTTCTATCTTATTAATGATTCAAAGGAAACTTATGGATTTTCTTGCTTGGCACATAATGATGTTTTAGTCTAACATTTTAACTCAGGGAACATCACATTAGACTTGCCGGGCTGATGGGCTGTCTTAATTGTGTGACAGTGCTGTACTGTATTTTCTGAAGAGGAAAGAGAGGCACATTAAACATTTATGGCCACACACAAATTCCAGTCACTCCGATTTCCTCGAAAAACCCGATCGCTTTGAAGAAGAAGAAGATGGAAACGAGAAGAAAAGCAATCATAGATAGAGAGTAGTAAAGAAGGGAATGCGTTGGTGCACACTCAGAAATGTAAATTCAATAATGGTGTGAATAATCAATAGATATGTTCACACCCTACAGAAAGCCACTGGAAAAAAAAAATGTGAAGTGGCATTAAAACACCTCCTTCAAGCATCAATACCACTGATTACCATTCAGTCTTTTATGCCTTGAATCAATACTTCTGCAATGAAATAAACAACAAGCAGGAGCATCTCCAGAATTTCAGAACAGGGATTAGAACCAATACATGAATCCTGACTTTTAAAAGCTTGTTTACCTACTTCCATTCACTCAGTCACACATTGATGAAAGCCGTTTCTCAACCGAGGCCTTGTAACTGGCTGCACCCCAGGTTTCTGTCGACTTGCATCTGTCTGCTGGTATGTCATGCAGAAAGGTCAACCTGGTTTCTCCACCGCACAAAGTGCAGGGGAAAAAAATAACACCTACCAAGAGGTTTCAGTACATGTCAAAAATGTGAAGTGCAATAAGTAGGACAGGTAGGGATTCAAATGATTTAACTGTAAAGGAGAAAAAAAGATACTAAAAAACAGTCCTCCTAGTAATTGGCAAAAATGTATAGTTATGTTTTAACAAATCTCTACAGTCCCAAGGAGAACTGCACAACTTCTTACCACATTGCAATTGTTACAAAAACCCTAGCTCCGTCAAACTGAATCAACAATACCTTTAGCTTCATGTTGCAGTTGGCAATTTTTCTGTACAAGGGTCTTAGAGGTATCACTTTTAAACTGCATATTTCTCAAGTAATGGAACATTTTAAAAAACGGTTATAGTAGTTTTGTGGAACTGAAGAAAAATAAACTCAAGAAGGAAACAAGATTAGGAACTAACAAAGATCTTTACCAAATTCTGACCAATGCTGAGTAGGTTCCTGCTCCTTTGTGGGTGTTAAGACTTGAGATAAGACCTGGCTCAGCATCCAATAATATTCAACAGAGACACTGTGGGAGCAGTAGGAATTTAATTTCTCTCATTGCTGATATGCGACTCTCTAAGACAGAGAGGGCTAAACGAAGGGGGTGAAAGGGAGTGTGGGAGTTGAGAGAGAAAAGAAAGATAATAAGATTAAGAAGGAAATTACAAGGAGCAAGAGGGGTATGCACAAGGTATTGGGACACTGAGAGACTGTAATACAGAGGCAGCAGGAATGATGCTGGAGAAGGAAGGAAGGAGCAAGGGAAATGGAAATGGAGAGAGGGAGAGAATGACAAAAACAACAACAAGCAAGACATGAGAGAAATGCCTTGGGGGGAGGGATGGACGAAGGGCCTTTATCTTGATACAATCGGTCAGGAAATAATAACACGAGTGAGTGAATAAGAAAACCTCATTTCACGTAATGAGTATTCTAATCAAGAGATTACATTATCTCACATCTCAGAGACGAAAGAGAGTGGAGTCCCTGGCAATGGGTGTTGGCAGTGGTCACATGCTGGGGAATGGCTTAATGCCACTGGTACAGCAGAGCTATTACAGTACATGCCTATGCACATTCACACCCTCAGAAACACACAGACACATACACCTTTACACTTCCGTATTAATGCATTCAAGCATGCCAGCTGAAAAAAAAACTGAAGTTATTGGAAGAGTAACTAAGCTGTAGCGCCTGAGCTAGGAATAGATACACTTTCAATTTAACTGGGCAACAGCATACTGTCACTTTATTTAGTTTTACACGTTTATGATCTGTAAAAATACTGGTGCGTGGTAAATAACAACACACAAAAAAAAAAAAAAAAAAAAAAACACAACCAAAAAACACATTAATTACTGATCTTGCTATCGATTACCATGGCAACAAGCAGGTTTGCCCTGATTCCTGAAGTACATTCCTGCTCTGATAAATTAAATTGCATCTGTATGTAATTTTATATACTGTACATGGATGGGAAATTTAAAGGAAGAAGACCTTCAACCTCTTCAACAAAATTGGGCTCTCAATCAAGTTTAAGTGTTGTTAAATACATCAGGCATGCTTCAGAAAATTACATAAATTTAAATTACACAACTCCCGGTGAAGGAGCAACAGGGTTTTCTTGCGTATGAACACACACACAGACAGACATATAAACACACACACAGCAACGACTGCCACAGATTTTCCTCTGAGATTCACCATAGGTCAGCTCAACAGCTGCTCATCCCCTCCGCCAATCAAACAGGAGCAGGGAGCAAGAACCAGCATAAATACACGCCAATTAAAGAACCTAAATTTAATCCAAGCAATCAAGCTTCCCCTGTCTTTTTCCCTTGTTACTTCTTGCTTCGGCAGATTGACTGCCATCCATCACATTGCTGCCAGTTTCTCTACTGATTAATTTACTGTAAGAGAAGGTGAATTAAATCAGTGGTTTTTTTTTTTTTTTTTTAAAAAAAGGGTGGAAGATAAATCAAGGGGGAACAAATCTCTGTGGCAGTGAATGAAAAATAAAAGCCTGGGGTATGCCTGCGAGGGAGGACAAAACAAACAACCCTGAGTGTACCATGAAAACATCTTGTCACCATGTGCAGCGCTGTAATAGGGCCCCATACAATAATCATACAATCATACCATGCATCAAAGTAAGCTTGACTTGCTCACAGAGGAATAATTTAACTAAAATATGGGCTGAAAGGCTGGGCATAACCTGTTTTGTGTTATCCCATTTACTAACATCTGATGCCCACTCAATATTTATTGTTGCTAATATTTATAGCATCATTTTTTTTTCTATCTCTAAGGTTTGAATATTTGTTTTTTTGTGCACTACTTTTCGTGTGCACAGTCGATCTGCTACAAACCTCTTGCTCTTTTAAACTGCACAGAGCAAATACAGTATATCAAGGGTCTGTAGACATTTTATCGATCACTGTTACTCAAAACTGACCTGCAACACCGTCTGGATTTTGGCAGAGACGTCCGCCTGCTCGTAGAGTTTGATGCCCTCTTCGTGGGCCCCGCCCGGGCACTGCACCGCAATCTGCTGCAGGTGGGCCAGCACCACACTGTGAGCCTGAGCCACTGCCTTGAATTTATCAAACAAAAGCTCCAGTAGTTCCAGTAGCAGGCTGCAGAGGGAGCCAGAGGGAGAAGAAAGTTGAGGGACGGAGCAGGGGAGTGGGGAGAAGAGATGTGGAGAGGAGAGGGGAAAAGGAGAGAGATCAAGACAAGTTGTGAGAAATGAGTCAAAGAAGTATTTAACAGTAATAAAACAAAAATTGGATAAATATTTTCAGACAAGTAGGACTACATTCACTCAACATTTTATGAATGAATGAAATCAACCTAGCCTTGAGTCACCAAGGAACTCAACCTGTTTAAAATTTTGCAGGAAGGGAAAATAAGCCTAAGCGCATTGCAACAGTCGACAACTACTTTCCTTGCTCCTTCAGGTTTGCCTTAGCTCCAAATTCACGCAACCCATTAAAAAGAGTTGAGAAATACAGATGCCTTTGATGATCTAATGTATCCAGATAAAAATTAATTTTTTAAAAAGTGATTGTATAACAACACAGTTCTGGAGTTCAAGTATCAAAACTACAGTGGTTTCTATATTAGTACCTTATTGTGTATCTCATCTTTTGCTTGGCTTAAATTTCCCTAAACCTCTTCACTGACACCAGAAGAATATTATATCTTTTAAATGATATGGTTCCCATTACAATTCATTGACCAACATAATCAGGGTAAAAAACATGTAATTGAAAAGTAAAATTGCTATGAAATAACTCCAGCTTATACAGGCAAAACTAAGGTTGGAGGCGGCAACTGATGATCTATGAAAAAATCATTACGAAGTGCATTTAACATTAATACACAATTGCACAAATTACAATCAAGTATTGCAGTTTCGTCTTTTCATTCACAGTGGAGCAGATACTCAGAGATATTATAGTTGCAGTAAAAACCCAGGACCTGGGCTGGCTATGGTAAAAGTGTAATAGTGAGGTGCCCAACGTGGACTCAAAGAAGGAGCTACTTTCATTAGTTGTAAATGGCTCTGGCTGAAGAAGAGTGCAGCCAAAACCAAGCTGACCTTCCACTTGATCTGAGTGCTACACTGTGGATTGGAAGCTCAGAGTTGCCTCATCTACACTAATGCTTTCATCCAGACTTTACTATAGCTGCTTCCTGTACAAGGACAAAGCTTTCAAAGTGAAGAGGGAACATGGGTTACATTAGTTGAGTCTGGATGAGTACCCAATGCACCCAAAGCCAGTGAGTGCCCACTTTATTTTAGTGGATATTGCAGTTAATATAAATACAGTCACACTGTTTGTCTAACAATGGTCTTTGAGTGCCTTGCTCTGTCTTTTCATTTGGGTTTAATTAATTGGTAGTCAGTGAAACCTCTGTTTATTTTAAAGATGATTACAGCTTAAAAGTTAAAAATATATTGGTAATTTAAAGTCCCTAATTTACCTAGACCTGGATTTATAATATATATATATATATTCTTTTTAGGCAACTGACAAATTAAGTGAATATTTAAACACACAAGATGCACAAATCTAATAAAATTATAATAAAAATATGAATAATATACATATTGCAAAAATGAAAGTGCTAAACTTCTTTTACTTATCCTGCCCATAGACTGTGTGAGTGTTCCCTTACCAGTTAGCCTCCAATCACACTGAATCTTTCCTGCACCTTCATGCTTAGCTTTTCTGCCAATTTAATTGAGAAAAGGGGCATCTGAGGTACGTTGGGTGCGTAACCATTAAATGACTCAAGAAAGACCTGTTGTAATAACCTGAAATACAACCTTTGGTGCCTAAATAGAAATTTAGGCACCAAACAAGAGGTGCTGGTACTGCACTGAACACAGTTTTTTATTATGTATAATCAGAAGCACATGAGCCCATACCTCAATAATGCCAAATGAATACAAATTACCACCAATTCAAATACTGCAAGAAAAAAAAACATCCTAAAAGTTTTGGGAAGCAGCCAAGGTTTCCTGGGAAGGTATAAGGATAACATAGAGGCAAGATGGATGTTTCACTAGGGGGCATTTTGGTTGGCTGTCTGTCACTACACTGGCAGTAGCAGCAAGTAAATGTTATTAATGGAGAGGAAAGCAGGCACAAATCACTATGAGCTATAACTCAGCAAATGGAAGATGTTCGTGAGACGAAGAGAGGGGCAGTGAAATGCCAACGAGTGAGGGAATCTCTCTCAGCCCCTCCCTCATGTATAAACATGAAGGACTGACAAGAGAAAGGATACACGGTGAAGACCAGCCTTCAGAAACAGACAAACAATATATGATCATGTACACCTACACAGAGGTCAACAAAACAAAATTTACAGCTCTGACCTTGTCACCTCTCCTTTTGCTTGATCTCTAAGTGTGCTGCAACCACATCCCCCACCTCACCCCTCACACACACACCCATAGACAGACACACACACATACAAACAGTAGACAGGCCAGTCTTCTCATTATCTCCCAGCGGAGGCCATCCTAATCCATATTGTCTGTTCTTTGAGACCTCACTTCTCATTTCCCCTCAGGATCGAAGCTGACGCACACATGGTTGATGAACAGCCAGGGGAACCAGCAGGGAGCACACACTTGGATGTACAGTCCCTGACTTAACAGACTGACAGTTTATCTTTGTGTAAATGTGTATTTCATTTTGGGAGGAAGATGATCGTGCCCATATTAGATTATCATTAGGTTGGTTGTCAATCACAGAAAATAGGGGTGTACTGAGTGTTTAGAGAAGCATTACATTACATTGAAGTATTAAATGTGCCAGGACATCCTGCTGTCATACACAAATGGACATGGAGTAGAGGTCACACAAGTTTGCCCATCATACTTTTCCGGTGACCACGCTACTGAACAGGCAAAAGAAAACAGTACATAAGAGACAAGCAGTCAGTCTTGTGATCAATGAGTTTTTCGTCTTTTTAAATTGGATGTAAAATACTCGTCTTTCATTTCAATGTTCTCTGGGCATTCAAGCATTGCTTCGCTTTAAATCAGCTCTCTTTCTGAGGGATTCAGATTAGATTCAGAATTGCCTATATATCAACAACAAAGAAGAGAGAAATATGGCTCTGTTTTTGTAATGCAAAATGAAAAAAGAATATGAGTTCAAGAACTCTGATTTGATGTAAATTAAACTGAACTACTCACAGATCAGTGGTGCGTACTAATAACTTCTGTGCATGGAGTGGGAACCTGTGTGGAGTATCTTTATGAAAGCAAGATCTAGTGAAAGGATTTGGGAATGAAAATGCACTTTCAATGTGGCTGATCACAGAGGACGTGAATGAGGACATAAACATCCTAGTGCAAACCACAGACCACTGTATATGCTGTAAAGTGCTTAAAGTGTTGCCTGCTAGTCTGCAGTGCTATAAAATATAGTGTGCAATAATGCAAGACCATTGTTCCTTACAAGTGGTACATTGGTTGGAGTTTCCATAGCAACAAACCTTGACTTTAAATTGAAGTGAACATAGGCAGTACTAGGTGTGTACACCTCTGAATTCAAACACACACAAACCACAAAAGTGTTCATCCAAACGCAATTCAGCATGCTCTGAGACAAATACAGTGTTAAGCACTCACATACATACGCACACTCAGGCAAACTTAAAACAATCTGTAAGCAGTAGAACTGGGAATGAGCTACACGGTGGCCTATTACATTGAGGTCAGATGAGATTCAGCAGGCAACAGGAGAAGGAAGGCAGACGAGGCCAGAGAGAACATCCCTGACAGAAAACAAGACGTTCCTCTTAAATGGTTCAGGATCAGTGGACTGAGACCTGTGCTTCCTGAGTCTACTCGCTGTATGTGTATGTCTGCGGGCACTGACGTGACTGCTTTTAAAATGTAGCAGTTCTCCATGGCAGGTGTGAAATTGTTTGTGTGTGTATGGGTGTGTTTAACCATGACTTGTCTAGGTTTAAAGCAGCAGAGTATCTGTTTTCATGGTCTGAGGCAGGTGCGTCTCCAGTCCTGGCCTTGACTGTGTTTCATACCTGGTTGACTGTCTGACTATGAACACCCTGGGAGTGCATTCAAAACATGTTCTCTACTGCCTTCACTGTCAACTCTTAATATACCTAAAAGACCCACTGCATGTTACACCAAAAATGACTGGTGACTAATCAAATCCATATTAGTATTTATAAACACCTGTCAAGTATTAGTAAGAAGGTACGGGGAAGATTGATGAAGGTTAAGTTAATAAACAGAACTTTAGCAGCCACTGGAGAGTGGCCACCTTTTACATAATGACAGTGGGGAATTGATTCTAATGGGAATACTACACCTAGAGAAGAATAAGCAAGCAAACTTGTTTAATAAAACTATTTTGCATAGATATAACACTGCTGGGATTATAAATGACAGCTTTATTAAGGTCTTTTATCAGTGATAACAGCGGTAGCTGCCTGCTGCTGTTTACACTGATCATTTTTGGAAACAATGCTAGTGTTACTTGTTATCTTCTGTCAGGTAAGTATGATCACTTCAAAAAGATGGCTTTCATCTTTCCACCAAACTATTATTATAGTTTCCTCTTCTTGGCTGTCTATTTACTGTAGTTCCCTCCTCATTTATTATTTATTATTAACCTCCAGTTTTCTCCATTTATTTTACCGATCTGTTGCTGTTGCTGATCTGAAGTCACTCCTCAGGGGATTGTTCTCCACTCTCAAGAAGGCGTGATTTTAACATAGTGCGTTCCTCATCCTCCCTATCTCCATACTTTACCTTGGCTGGCTCTCCTGTGCCAGGCTCTCCCCTCTCTGGTAAGCGTGGTCTGCTATCTGAGTGGTGGACCTCTTAACGATCTGTTTCAGCTCAGGTTCCAGCCGCTCCATTATTGCTTTAATGGTCTCTGGGATTTTCTTCAATTTGGCTAGAGCCTGAAGAAAAAGGACAATACAAACATTTTACTTAAAGCTGAAATGCCACAGAGACGCTGAAATAACAGGCATGGGGCACAGAGGTGGCTGTAACATCACTGAGGTGTTAGAATTCACAATTAATAGTATGTGCAATATTCAGTAACGTACCTTGATGAGGATGCCCATGAACTCAGCACTGTTCTCCTCTGGATCCACTTCAGGAAGGTCAGCTTGGTTCAGCTCCCGAGCATCCTGCTGCAGCTCACGCACTAAAGATATATATACACATAATTTAGCACATACTGTAAGACATACCAATACAATCATTTCAGTCATGGACAAATGTAAAATCATCATGATAAAGAGTCCCCACACTTTTTTGCCTCTGTTTGTGTATTTCTAAACCACTTATCCATGTCATGGTGTTTTGAACCCTCTTGCTTGCTCTCAAGACACAAAAGCAAAGGCCCTGGAAACATGTCACGTGACCTAGTCAAACAAACACTCCAAATCTATAGTATCCTATTGTGTTACCATTTATATGCCATGTATAAAATAAGCACTGTGTTTTCTTTAATTTATGGTCGAATTATAAAATGCTTTGTTAGCTATTTAACACAACCTATTCACCCAAAAAAAAAACAAAAACACACAGTATATAAACCTCATCAGCTTTTTATCAATGTGACACACAAAAATATAAATAAATAAATAAAAATAAAATTGCAGTTTTTATTCTATTATGATACTAAATCATTCTATTTTACACTCACACACCTGCACCTATCCCATTATCCTCCCTCCTTATGCTCTCACCATATGACTTAGCCATATTAGCAGCTAAATTGAGAGTGGCAGCATGGAGTGATGCTCTAATTTCCATTAGATGGGGCCTCCCAATTCCCCATCAAAGCACGTTAAGAGAGTTAATGTTTATGGCAAGTTAATGGACTTTGGGTGTATTTCCTCTTTTTCCCATTCCAACTGTAGTTTGTGTAATAATTATGACAATTACTAGCTACAAATTAGGCACTCTAATGCTATTAGACAAAATGGCAAGCTAGGCCACTGATGGAAGCTGGCTGCTGTGTCGTGACCACAATTGTTAGCATGACGGTGTATAGGCACTTACCACCTGGTGGTAGCTAATTTTCAATTGGGTTTTTTGGTATAATGGGGGGGAAAACTGTGATTTTTACTTTTAGACCTAAACGCTGGGTGAATTGAATGGACATTTAGTATGTATTAAGGGTGATTTGTACATTTGCGTATGTGTTTGAGGTCATGGCACACACATAGATGCTAATGTGCTGAGCCAAGTAAATATAAGAGGTGGAGTAAAAGGTATATAAGTGAAATGATAACTGTAGCTGATAAAAGCCTTCAATGGGGGGGCAGGGGACTTAAATACAAAAAGAAAAGAGATAGACATTGAGAAGGACAGAGCCACAAGAGTTTAATCAAACAATCACTGGATGGCAAAGAATTACTGGCTGCCTCATATCTTGTTTGTCATTGGCTAATCACATGCTTATGTTGTTAATGTGTCACTGCTACACTAGTAAGGTTGCGATGCAATAAGCAATTTTTTTCTGTGGATGCTGACTAGTATATATGATGGTCTATGACTGCCCAAATTTCAAAAAGCTAAAAACGACTTGGTGAGTCACTAATTTAGAAAGCCAAGAGTGGGTGGCAAAAAAAGTGCCAGGCTTAATATAAAAACTCAGAATCACCAAGAGAACACCAAGTTATTGCAGGATTAACTTTTTTCATTATCTTCTTGTTTGCGTTCCTCTGTGCTCTGCCTGGAAGGAATGCTGTGGTGACTCTACGCCCCTACAACCAAGAGAGAATTCAAACATTCCCGAGAACAGTTCTAGCCTGTGTTATCAGACTCTGTTAAAAGCGCTGGTTACCGGTTAGAGTGTAATGAATGCAGTTTCCCTGCTGTGATGACAGAGACACTGAGTGACTAATGGTACAGATAGGGGGGACAAGATGATTATAATTATAGTGAGGGAAATGCATACTATGATAAAAGTTGAAGCTGTTATGACATGTACTGCAGGGAAAGGCATGTGGGTGTATAGCTGTGTCCAAATTTGTGTGTGTGTAATGAAGCACCAGTGGTATGTTTTGTCCTTTGGATGTGAGTTTAGGATCAGCCATTTGTGTGTGTGTAAGAGAGAGAGAGAAAATACACACCCATAATGACATGCAAATGGATGTAAGCCGAAGTGGTGCTAATGACTTCATTATCACTAAGAATATCAGCACAGAGAAAATAAAATTGCCAGCTGAAATCCACACGCTTTGTTTATCCATAGAGACCAACAACACTACTTTGTTGATCTCTATAGTTCTCCTAATGTATGCCATCTTAATGGAGAGCAAACTATATAATGTATTGTTTTTCATGAAAAACACTCTCATTTCTTTCACTATTTTTTACCAGGCCAATTTTTTTTTTTTTATTCAATATTGCCTCTTAGACCCAAATTTAATATGACAGAAAAGCCATACCACTGCTGGATCCAGGTGTGCTGAACTGTGATGAATCCAACAGCTTTCGTGGAGTGGACAGGCTGCTGACATCCAACACAGGCATGGGAGATGTGTCTTTGGCAGTGGAGCTGCAAAGAAAATGAAATGAAATAAGTCATGTTATTACATATCAGGGCTGAACAATTAATCAAAATATTATCCAAATCATGACATGGCCAAGTGTGGCATCCAAATCACAGCAGCTGTAATTTTTTTCATTTAAGTAAAATAAAAGTTCACTATGCACTAACAGAAACGTACCCACTAACCTTCCCTAACAAAAACAATATACTGTTATTAGGAAAAGCCTTGCATCTCTGGGTAGGATTGGTGCTGCTTTCCAATGAGCCATTTATCAAGCCTTAAGCCGGAGGTGGAAGCAATCCAGGTCCTTTAAGTTGGGCGGTATAAACACAGTGTGCCTGCTAAGTGAGTGGGGTGTATGGAGGCTGGCTTGTTGTTAGAGGCGACCCAATACAGGGAGGCCAGGACCTGTCACTGGCTGACCCTCAGTAATAAATCATTCTACCTCACCAACCCACCACCACCATAATTACTACACCCCACACACAGACACACAGACACACATACACACATGTATGAAAGTGCAAAAAAACACTTAAGCTGAATGTCTTACACAGCCTCAACAGTGTGTTTGAAGCCACTGTGTGACATTATCTCCAATAAGTTATACACCCGCTTCATGAAACCAAGAGAGCGGCCTAAGGATCACGGAGGCATAGCAAGTTATTCTCCTAGTGGCTGCAAAACCTACTTGGTCTTTTGAAGCATCACTGCTGTCACACAGAAAACATGGATGTTGCCTCCTATCAATTTTATTTATTTACTGCTTGTAATTGGCAGCTAATGTTGTTGTCTAGGTTTAAATTTTTTTTTTTCTCAATAAAAACAAAAAAACAAAAAACAAATCAGCATGTGATGTGCGCATTTTGGTTTGTGTAGCACTCATCATGATGCCTCTTTATTCCCTATGAGTGAATTACTTCTGTTTGCCTCTTTGCAGGAAATGATATGGGATGGGTTTTTTTTGTCTGATTCTTTGGCACTTCGGAGCACAAAGCACAAGCCTAAAGAAGCAGAGCTACAAGTTATACAAGGTCTAATTGTTTTTGTCAGTAATTGGCTTGGTTTCCATACAGTAAATAATTGGCAAGTTGCACTTCGTTGTCCCAGCAATGAAATAACTTTATAATGAAGGCACATCTATACAGTCTAAACTTTTCAAACAAGAAAGCATTTTGAAGGCTATATTTCTGTTGACTACATAATAGCCAAACAATTGAGGTTTTTGGACCCAAACAAACTGTCTAAAAGATGGATTTGTATAACAGGCTATGTTTTTCAACTTCACATCCTCTGTCTCTCTCAGCCTTGCACATTTTTATATAGTATATCAATGATAAGGCTGTAAGGAAATGAAATAAAATGTATTTTATGTGTGCTGTGTGGACCCATAAAAGAACAGCTACAGCTTTGTTGAAGCTAATGGATGTTTATAAAGAGAAAGAAATGAAATGTGATGAAAGACAATCCCTAATCCTTTACAGCACCTTGACGTTGGACAGTTTTTAACCACTAGTTATGCTACTGCCCAAATACTGTTATTCCCTGCAAAAACACAGAAGCAATAATAAAGCACTGACCACAATTCTGTTCAAGTATGCAAAATCAAGTAAAAGATGTTGCTATCCTTGATGACACTGAGGAACAATGTTCACATTTCTATTCTTGTGAACCTGGGTGCCCCCAGAGTGGTAACAACAGATTACAAGAAATATGAAAGAATCTGCCCCCTACCCTGGAAGGCGAGTAGCATTTTTGTCCTTGTTCTTGTGTCCCAGGCGACTTGTGGACTTGATATAGAGGTGTCGATGCAGCTCATCTATGAGTACAAGGTGGATGTTGAGCTTCTTGCTGTGGAGCTCCAAACGCAGATCTCCAAGCCCCTCCACCTGCAGCAAGGGGCCTTCCAAGGACTCCACGGCAGACACCTGCACATGACAGCATAACAGCAAAGTGCCGGTTATCATCCACTTGCACGTTTCAAAGTGTCTAGCCTTATCTGGCTTTGCAACAAACATACCTGTTGTTTCCACCATTAACCTCCTGAGAAACCTTAAAATTCTAATTTAAATATGAAATTTTGTTTAGCTTTGCTATATTATTCATTGTATTGACATAAGATGACATAAAATATACATGTCAACAGAGGGAGACGCCACATGACAAGTATACTTCAAAGAGTGGAAAACGCATAACAACCAGGGACAACCCAGTGCCTGCTAGGCATCTAAATGTGACTCTGGCTATTTTACATAAAACCTTCTTAGTGGTAAAAGAAAAATTAATCACACAACCAATATTTGCTTGTACTAAAAATTGCCACCGTACCTGCAACTTGCAATGATGCATGAAAGGGAACATTTAGCGTTCTTTGATACGATTACAAAACTCCACACTGCACTCCAATTATGTACAGGGAAAAAGACACTGTAGTAGATCGCTACACAGTCATGTTTATGACAGGCCCAAACTCAACTCCATAAAGGCAATAGAGAGAGAGAAAGAGAGTAGAATTTCACTGGCAAATTAAATCTCTTATCCCTCTTGGCTGTGACGAATCTGCCCACACCAACCAAAATGGAAAATGACTGAGCCCTGCTGAAGATCATTTGATTTTAAATTACACCTTCTACTTACAACATAAAACAAAAGCTGTTTTTTTTTTTTTTTAATTTCCTTCAACCAGAAGTAAGCTTACTCAGTCAAAAAGACTCTCAGAAATATATCAACCATGGTTTATTTAACCCTTTCATTCCCTTACTAGTCTTCAGGATTCTTCAATAATGACACCTTCACAAGAAGCTCCCTTTATGTCTAACATTAACTCCAAGAAAGTGAACAATGGTGTAGCTTTACTCCATGTTTACGATGAGATAAACAAACAGAGTGGCACTCATTACAATAATCAATTAAATGAAGTGTAAATTAATTATCTAGTTTATTTTATTTATTTTCAATAGACCTACAAATATACACACTATTATGTACAATATATGAAGAATACCTTTCACTCCAAAAACTATACTCATCAGCTGCCGAGTCAAGCGCTTTATTTCTCCAAATTCGCCAGCCTGTCTCCCTCCTTCACTCGTTGCTCAGTTTTCATTAGCAGGACCAGCAGTGGTTGTGGCATGTTTGCAATTAACAAGTCTTCCCATTAAATAAAAAATGCCAGTCTGTACAGTATGTGTGCATTTATATGAAGACATGCTTTTATGTGTGTATTTCAAGGGCACTAATGGCCTGTTTGTAGAATATTTGCATGGCGAGGGCAGGCCAGAAGGGAATGGGTAGCAGTGGGAGAGGGTGGGGGCATGGGTCAAGTGTGTGTTGATGCAAATGAGAGCCACATTAGTGACAAGATGAGCTAATGCGGTGCATGATCAGCCCCCTTTGGCTTAATAGAATAACTCTGCATGCCTGCAAGGCTTTGCATGTTCTGTGTCCGTGTGAATGTACACACCTCTAAGATGTGTCTGTGTATGATTATGTGTGTGTGATTGTATGACTGTAAATCGTTTAATGCTCATGTGTCTCTGTGTGGGGAGATATCTCATTACCATTGGGCTGGAATGACAGAGGAAGGCTGGTTAACATCATTAGGGGGCCAGGCCTGTCAGTGTAATGAGGGATATGAAGCCTCAAGTGAATTTGCTTTTGGGAGAAAGTGAGAGAAAGGCAAAGAGGGTAAAGAGGAAAACAAGAAGAGAAGAGAAGAGAAGAGAAGAGAAGAGAAGAGAAGAGAAGAGAAGAGAAGAGAAGAGAAGAGAAGAGAAGAGATTCTATATGGGTTAAACTGTGTTTTCTGTAACCACGGGATGAGAGAGGAGAGGAGAGGAGAGGAGAGGAGAGGAGAGGAGAGGAGAGGAGTTTTTCTTAAACTAAAGCCGGTCTTGTTTTTAACCAACCCCATGGGGTTTAAGACTGCCATTCAATAGTAGACAGGGAGCATAGTCTGAATTCTAATTGACAACCCTTAGAGATAAGCCTCACATAAACACAAGGCTGGGAAGTTTATCCCTGGCTAATCTACTCCTGCTACAGTAGCGGGCAAAAATAATAGGAAAGATACATACTGCTCGTGTCTGTAAGGACAAAACAACTTCTTTTAAGGAAGGAAGGAAAGGAAGAAAGAAAGAAAGAAAGAAAGAGAGAGAAAGAAAGAAAGAAAGAAAGAAAGAAAGAAAGAAAGAAAGAAAGAAAGAAAGAAAGAAAGAAAGAAAGAAAGAAAGTAAAGTAGAAGCCTGTGAGACAATAATCTGACAGATGAGTGCCATAATGAGTGACAGCATGATGGGAATAAACACATAAGGGACTTTCTGAAGAGAAGAAGTGACAAAGGCAGTATGATGTTACAGCACAGAGACACAGAGTGTCTTGAGAGTATACAATATATCAGCAAAGAAATTCAGGAAACACTGCACTTTCTTTTGTAATTTGATATATTTCTAGTGAAAATATCTAGTGACAATGGGGGTAATATTATTCCATTTGGTCAGTTTCTATTGAAACTTAAGTTTGTGTAGAGACACCAGGTAAGTTATTTCAAGGGGGTTATTTTGCCATTTTATAATCTCTACTAACATCCTCTACTTTGGCTTAAGTGAAGGTTATTTAAAGTGGACTTTTCACACATTATTTATTCATGAACTGCATAAATATATCACCAAAGTAAACACCATTTTGATAGTTAAAGGCACATAATATGTGCTTTCAACTCTGCTTTTTACATACCAGTGAAAATATACCATCCTGATCAAGTAAAGTGTTTGAAGTTTGCAAGACAGAGGCGAAGCGTCCAACTGACTTTGAACTTTGCACAACCTTTCAAAACACGGTGAACTGGCTGAGCACAGGTTGAATGAAGTTCCACTTCTTTCCACCCCCACAAAGAGGATTTTTCATGGTCCTTTGGGCGCACCATCATCCCTCTTTTTTCCTCCTCCTCAGATAACCCCATTCTAGCAAACTAATTATTACCAAAGTCTGAAGGAAGATGTGTGGGAGTGACAGAGGAAGGGAGAGCGGAAAGGGAAGGAAAGGAAAGCAACGGAGAGATCACAGAGTCTGGTCGTTTAGTCCTCAATGCCATCCTCCAGCTCCCCTGCCAAGCATACTGCAAAACACACATCAAAAGAACAAGAGTACACGGCATACATACACACCTGCAGCACCCCCACTGCACTTAGATGATGTCTGCTTGAAGTAAAAGAGTTGCACCCAATGGACTGTTCAAGGCTAGAAAGGATTTTTTAAAAGGATGAGAGGCACCTGGAAATCAATCTTAGCAGCATCACTTTATAAACACTGGTGTTTATGTATGAGTACTATGAACACAATGGGTCTCAGAAGTACCCTATCATTGTTGTCTCATATGCATTTACACTGTCAACAGGTTTTCTCAAAGCTTCAACTTCAGCAACAAGACGACAATCGGTTCCTTTTTCCTTTGCTCACTTTCTTTACCTTTCACACCTTCCAACCAATTGGACAAAACATACCTGGAAGACCAAATATATCATCTATTTTCTCTCTCTCTCTGTCTGTCTGTCTAATTCTCTAACTGAATTAATGCACAGCTCTCGGCATACTCAAAACATACAACAACCACCTCTCTGACAATCAGTCTACTCACCAGCATATCTGTGGCATGAAGGTAGTGCTTGCTTGCCATATAGGCCTCCAGTCTTTGAGGCACCTGCTTGATGCTTTCAATTTCATCCAGCAGCTGGAGGACATGCTTGTGTTCAATGCCTTCTATCCACAGCTTCCTCAGCTCATCCCTTTTGCAATGAAGCAGCATTTTACAAGAGAGGAGGTTCTCCTTCACCTGCAGGACAGAGTGAAGTGAAATCATACATGTGAGACACAACATCAAGCTTCACCATATGACTCAGCAAGTATAAGTCAGTTTTTAGTCCTGAATGCTCAAGTCATGATATTTAGAGATCATAGGTAACCTTTAAAATAGTTCTGTGAAATTATTTTGAGATGCACTACCTGTTGACTTGAAACACTAATTTCAGGAAAACCTAAGTAATATAACAACATATTTTAGCTGTTTTAAAATACCTTTTAATAATTTCTTCTTTGTGCAACTACCAAAAGGAGGCAGACTTTTTAATAATATCAAGAACCTGCAATGTTTAATATGATAAACTGTTTTATATCAAATTATATAAAAATAAACTGAAATTCAGCACTGTAAAGAAAGCCTGAAAGTTGACTCTTCTTTTCTGACCTTACTTTCATCAAAGAAACAAAATTAATTAAAGAAACAAAATTTCTAATTCCCAAGATTTTTCTCATGCATTTTTCACAGAAGACATTTTGACAAATCACAAAAAGTAGAAAGGTGTATTTTACTCCATTGAATTCCACTAAGCTGCTTTGGTTTCATGGTCCAGGTTCACTGTTACATCTTACTGGAACACGTGAATTATATTTTGTGAAACCTGAGCTTTTCCTTCTATGACAAGTCAAGACATCTGCTGTTAAAACGGTCCTATGGAATTGTGAAATCAAAGTGAAATTCATTGTATCATTTAAAGACAGAACTAGGTGAGAACACCTCAGGTTAAATGCCAGGTTTGAACTACTTTGAGAAAGCACTGGGAAACTGGATATCTTTCTTGACAAATCTATATTGGTTTGCCCATGAGGGACTGACCTCAACATTTTGAATAATTTTAAGTAATGTGATAGAGAAAATTACATCCAGGGGGCTGTGGGTTCTGGACTTCAAATGGCACTCGTTAAATAGATTTGTGTTAATTAAATCAAACTTTCTGGCTTGAAGAGCAAAAAAGCCAAGAAACTGAGATACTAGACCCCTGTAATAAATGAACAGACACATGGAGATGAAAGAAAAAAACTGTTTTTCAGTAGACATCTGAAATCCACCTGAAACAATTTAGGCATGAACACTGGTAATAGTTTTCACAACCCTTCCCAGGTGAGCCCCAAGATCATTTCATCCAGTGTCCAATTTTGGATGCATGTCTCTGTTTTCTACCTGTTTGATCTTGTTGCGGGAGCTGGTGATGCGCTCTGTGATGCTCTGGTAGGTCCTGATGGCAGTGGTGAGCTCGGCATAATGCTGAACAATTAGCTCATCTAAATCCCTATCACATGTCTCAAAGGCCTCTTCCAGACGACCCTTCTCCGTCTCCCTGTCCTGCACATCGTCACTGCTAGACAGAGTCCTGTATCAGGGGAAGAGGGAATGGGGGACATAAGAATAAATGTAATCACTGAATTCACATCATAAATCTGAACAAGGCATCAGTGTTATCGCATCAGAGTGGAGCGCAGAGACCCTCAGGAAATGGCAATCGCAAACTGGGTTTGAGCTAATTCAGAGTTTACATAAAGCATTCGGCGGCACTATGAGCACGACAGTAACAGTGCAAGACTTTGGATGCCAACATACCCCTGCAATACAGGAAACATGGATAGGTACATTCACACAGTAACAAAACAATCTAACAGCAGTATTAGTGTTGTATCCATGAGTAGAGCATCATTTTACACGTTTAGCAGATTACTTGATCCTCCTAGTTCAAGAAATAATCATTTATTTACATACTGAGGGCCCACAGAAGCACTTTCAGAGATGCATGGTTATTCCTGACCACTTTGAGGCATATCAAAAGACAAAGCAAGGCTTGGAGATACTCAATTTCAACTCTCAGGACCGACAGGGTCACTAACTTTGGCTGCAGGAGTCTCGGTGGTCACAGCATGTGCCTCTTGAGCAACGAATGCATCTATTGTTTAAACTTTTCGATGATTATATATAATTATATTATATTAATAATTATTTACATGTGTAAGATACAGTGCTCCGCCAAAACAAACTTTGCTTCAAACCGGGGGAAGCACAAGCCTCGCCCGAGTCACATTTGTCATTATTTTATCTTCAGGAAGGAATAAAAC
Source organism: Rachycentron canadum (assembly GCA_038496675.1). Lineage (NCBI taxonomy): Eukaryota > Metazoa > Chordata > Actinopteri > Carangiformes > Rachycentridae > Rachycentron > Rachycentron canadum. The sequence goes on from CM076669.1 coordinate 7,823,388, forward strand.
TGCTGCTATCCTTTACCGGCAAATAATATCGGAAATTTAAAGAATGCTAACGGCGCGTGCTCTCATTTATTTCATATAATTAACAGTACAGGAATCATTGGGGCTAACTTAGCCTAAAAGCTAGCTGCTTATCCGTCTTTAAATCCAAATGAAAGCACTATTCAAGGACTGTCCGACATCTTTCCAGCACCGTTAGCAGCTATTAAAGTATGCGACAAGCCTCACCTTATGACGGAGATGAGAAGACCAGAGGGGTCCTTGTTTTTGCTAACAGCACTTCTGTATCTCCCTGTATCCGCTGCCATTTTTCCAGCTGCGGCACCCAAACAGGAAGACAGGAGCGCGAGGTTGCGCTGCGGAATTCTGGGAGTTGTGGTTTGAGCGCGAAAGTGCGACTACATCGATATGGACGAGACAAAACACCGGAACGGAAATTAGAGGCTCATAACTTCAGCATGATACAGGAGGAGATCCGTCTCTATGGGCCTGTTTTGTAAAAACAATTTGTACATTTAAATCATTCACGTTTTAATTTTAGATCATATTCATTTTTAACATGTCAACTTGTCTGGATGACAAATTGTTTCATGACATATGCCCAGCATGTTGTGCACAATGCTACAGTAATAGATATAAATAATAAATATTGATATTTTCCGTATTTTTTTAATATACAACACAAACATCACAATAAAAAAACTCTTCCATTGTAACATTTTCAGTCCAGTCCTCTTGAGACTGATAAAGAAAAGGTTGAGGAGAGGAGAAAGGACAGAGACAGTGTGTGTCAGTGAGTTAATAGCCTCTCCCACTTAGAACATATGGTTCTGGATTTGAAGGGGTTCTCCTGTGTTGTATCTCTGACAATCTCCGCTGTACCAATGAGAATGAGGGAGGGCATTGATTCTGGAGCAAAAGAGGTCGATTCCCAGCAGCCTGGGTCCTGATTGATGCGCTGGTGGACTGGAAAGATAACATTGTGGGTGATCTTTGTGTCTCTTCCAACAACAAAAAAAAGAAGAAAAAGAAACAATCGCTGTGTCATGCAGGAGCCATGGTTTTTTCTTTTGAAAGTGCCTGGCTTCCCAGGTCTAAGTTTAATTTTGAAGTTCTTATCACCTAACCCTGCAGCCAATGCCCCATCAGTCCAACTAATCTAGTGGGCTTCTTCTCTCCAATACCACAGTATTAAGGTTATTTCTTTCAGTTTGCTGTGTGCTTGGACACTAAGTGATTGCTTTGACTGGCTGACCTGTGTGTGGATTAAACACAAGGGCAATTAGGTCTTTGTAAGACATGTCTTCATGGTATAGATCTAAATGCAGATGCTATATTCTGTGTCCTTTGTCTAGCGTTCAGTAAAGAACATTGCAGTTTCTGTAAGAGGTGACTTTCACAGCTCTTTGAATAATGATGCAGGCACTTTATCAAATCAGTTGAATTTGTTTTACTGAGTTTTGCTGCATAATTTCAGTATGATACAGTATAAGGCCCTTGAAGAAACAGCAGATGATATGGATTAAGATCAGAGGAGCGCTACTAAAAAAAACAACAACCTGCATTTAAGCAGGTACTTTCAGTTGGATAAAGTTCTTGTGATCATTAAATAATTGATGTTTTTGATCTTAGGAATGTATTTTGATGTGAGTTTTTGGTTGTAGTAACTGAGTGAGTCATTGCTAATGTATGCAAATAGCTTGAATAATCTTTGTGAAAGAAACACAACGGAAGGATGACAAGGTTGTCTAAATACAGTATTTTTACCTCTCCAATTACACCCCTTGGAAACTTGTAACACAATGTCATCCCTTGTTGATTAAGAAGAAGATACTTCTTTACTTGTTTCCATGGAAATGTGGTTGGGGGGAAACAGAATTCACTGCATCCATTATATGCCTTGTGGATTTTTCACTTTATCTTGAACTGGATCAAACAAAACATGTGTCTCATATCTTAAGCCAGGTTACAGCACCTCATAGTGATTTTATATTCTATGTTTCATCCCATTTACTTTTTCAGACATGCTTGAGTCAACTGACATCTTCATTGAGTATAACACTCAATTTAGCAGATATGACACATAAAGAAGATTAGATGAAGATTTATGGATGTCTAATCAATTCAAATCAAGGCAAAGTAAGAGATATTGCCGGAAAGCTGTGATAATGGTGAGTGGTGAGGAAAAACAAAATGAGCACTATCTACTTTAGAAAAACATACAGACTAGTGTTGTACTTCTTCTTATGGAGAACCTGATCCTGTAGGTGAAGATGTGTGAGTTGCTTTGAGGTAGCAGTTTTTTCAACCAACAAAAGCAATTTTCTTTTTGTGCTGCAGGGAATCTTAAAGCAGCAAACGTTAACTGATTCATATAATTGTATAAAATGTAACCGAGGAGGACATGCACAGTGTGAAAACAAGATGATGCCAGGCAATAATGCAAATTACATTCACATCATAGGTGGTAGTAATATATGACAGTATAAATCACTGAACATGCAGGAAAACCATGTTTTCACTCCCCTACACGAAGTCATTGAGTAATATATTACCAGTAAATTCATTAGCTCATCAAGCAGTGTAATTGTTTCAAAGTCAAAGTCGGCTTTTATAATTATCTTGTTTACTATAATAATGTTGCCATAAATAACAAGAGAAGGCCTTTTACACACTCTATCATTCAATTATATTTCTGTTTTATAAGTACTGTATTCACTATAGCCTGAGGTGTTTCAAAGAGTGCCCTCAGGGCATTGCTTTATGTAATCTGTTCATAATATACCCGGTGCAGAGGTGAAAGAGAACCCTTAGAGGATCTATCTATCTATCTATCTATCTATCTATCTATCTATCTATCTATCTATTCTTCCAATTTTTCAAGACATACCTCATGTCACCATGACTGACATCCTCTCCTTTAATTAATTCTAAAATCATATCCTGAGCTTTCTTTTCCAATTTACTCATATATGAAGGTTATGCGTTTCATTTTGCACATACAGTTTGATCAGCCGTTCTGGTATATAGTTTTATATTAAAAATATGTATTTGATCAAGGTTTATATTGTGTGAAAGATCCGAATGTGAGTCCACTGTGTATATGGAATTTCTCAATATTACAGTATACGCAACCACAGTGAATTCTTAAAAAGGTTTTTATTGATTTATTTTTGCACAGCATCTGAAACATTTACAGTGCAGAAAACATAAAAACAACAAAAAAGAACATTATAAAAACTATATTGGGTTATTGTTTGAGTATCATATATCAACTTTAGAGGACAATTCTTATGAACTGTCATTATTTATAATATCCTCTCTGCTCCAGGCATATCAAATTTGAAGCTGCTGTATGAGACTGTGCGTTTCTGAAATAGATATATATAAAAAAGTCACAATCATGCAGAAAATCAAAACTCTCTCAACACAGCAGTTCAACTGTTTTTGATGTTTTTTTCTATGTTTCTAAATTACTGTAACACACTTAAAGAAAATGGCTCATTTATTGATAACCCTGCAGGTGATGGAGGTGAAGATTAATGTTTAGCATGTAAACCTGACCTTGGTGCAGTCATGTGATTCACAAAAGTACATTTAGTCTTTTTTTTCATATAATATTTTATTTTTTAAACGTGCTTTCTGTATTCTCTGATTGTTTTGTAAGACTTCTTTGAATGTATTCGATATTTCAGTAAATTGGGGTAATAATAGTCTTTTTTAGTTGTGTTAATTTTCCTTAAGATGCAACTAGTTAGCATCATGCTTTGCAATAAATAAATGGTAGCTGTGTTTGGCTTTTCACATATCTTCTGAAATTGTCACAGGTACAAGCAGTTTCCGTATTTTTTTGTTCCTCCCAATTTATTTTTCTTTTGCTGTCATTATTCATACTATTATGGTGAAACCTTGGCTGAGTCTGCAACGAGAAATCTGGCTGAAGTGCAGTCTGACTCGTGGCCTGATTCCAACAACTCACAACCAAGCCTGAAGTACTCCACAGGTGCCAGACAGGGCCCATTACCAGTTCTGGTGGTGGGCCAGAATGGCTTTTGATAATTTCCTGCTTTTTCCCCTTTTTTCCCTCAACCTTTGAAACCTGTTGTATGATTTATGATGCATTTATAGATTGAGATCTGAATGTTAAAGCCCTCATCAAGTTCCATAAGAAAGATAAAACATGATTTAAAAAATGGGCGTCAAGAGTCCATAGCTTACAAGAGTTTGTATCAAGTGGACACAAAGTTTATGTCATTTTAACAATGTGTAGGTTCTCAGTCATCCAGGTCATGGTAGTCTTAAATGCTGAATTGTAGGTATCTGGATTAAAAAAGAAGTCCAGATGCCTTCAACTCAGCACTAAAGACTCATTTTAACAATTCTTAACAATCAATTCTTGATTGAAATCAGGCAATCAAACTCTTTTTTTCATTCAGTCATGGTTGGTATTGTGATTTGTAGAATAATTATTCTCAAAGAATGTTTTCATGATGAAGCAGTTGCAGAATACATAATTGCAATTACTCTCATGAAATATTTTTTAAAGATTATGTACCACATTATGAAAAAAAAAATCACTTTAGACTTTATATCAGACATTATATTTTGGTGTGTGCAATTTGACCAAAGCTTCACACAAATAAACCAAATGTATGTTTTATCAGAATATAGATGGTATTTTGGAGGAAACATATATTTGCACCAATGTCACAACATTACAATGTCGTCAATATCTGACAATTTCAGGCAACATTTTGATTACATTAAGATTATAACAGACTTATGATGCTGAACAGTGAGAGTCAGACAGGCAGCGCGCTCACATTCCCACGATTTCGCTTGCAAATAAAAGCCAATGAAAACGGCTGATATGAGGACGGTGTAACCGTTCTGTCCAATCAGCTCGCGCCTTCTTCAAGCACGTCATGCTACGGAAGTGCGGACTTGTTGAAGTCGAGGCGTGTGGGCCCGAGCCAGCTCTATCTGGCGCTAACACAAGTAAACTGTCCAAAAACAAAAGTGGACACAAGTCGTTCTCATTACATGTAGATAAGTGACACTTTGACAGCCTGCGGTCTGACAATGGGAGCGAACAACAGTACCCGCCGCGTATCATTTGAATCAGACGAAAACGAGAATATAACGGTGGTGAAGGGCATACGGGTAAGTGACATGATACAAACTTATGTCGGGCGAACAGCTGTTACATGACTGACCTAACCCACTACCAGCTGGTACGATGGTGAATTAGGCTGTAACGTTAATGTTTAGCTTAGAGTAATGCTAAAATATGGCTTATCTAAAAGCAGCTATGCTACATACAGACTCTTGTCAGCCGGTAAACTCTCATTCATCCTGAAAGCTACACACAGGCTCAAGCTAACGTGGGGGAGAAGTTTATAGTCTAACGACACGATACTTAATAACAACTGCAGTGGTTGTGGGATTAGACACAGAAAACTTTTCAATGTCTTTTGTGGAAATGTTGACATTGACGTCACTAGCCACGTGTTCTGCTTTCTGTTACTGTGTGAATGAAAGTGACTACAACTGAATAGGCTGTCGCATTCTTGGTTAGAGATAATGTTATCCTTGGGAAGGTTTTGTCTAAAGGTTGGGAAAAAAAAAAAGTACATGGTGTTAAGGTGGGTGTTAATAAGTGACTATCCGCTTCTTATTATGAGGTGGGAGCTGTCCTGCCAATGTCAGCTGATGTTAAATATAGATTGAGAGGCTTTACCTGATCAGATAAGACTTGACTAGTTGGCATGACTCTGTCTATTATTACTCAGTTTGCAAGCCAGGCTAATGTTAACGTTTAATCAGCTGTAATCCTGTCTATGTCATTGCAAAAAAGGTTTATGTAAAAACATTATGTGAAAACAAAACATTTTCTTCCCAGATGAAAAATAATGGTTAGTTTTCTATAGGAACACAAAAGAATAGTTTATAACTTTGAGAGGTACTGGAAGCTGGAGGAAAAAAGCCAGGTCTGACTTTGTCCTCAGTTAAACCTAAAGTACCTCTAAAGCTCACTTATCAAAACTTATCTCCTTTTTTTTTAATCCTTACACAAAGAGAATGGTATGAATGACAAGTTGTGACTTTATGGGGAGTTATGTAATGTCACTGTTTGTACACAGACAAATAAATGTGATGATGAAATGATTTATTATATTTTAGTTATGTCACGTTATTTCTTTAAATCAGTCTTTGAATTTTGTCCCTGAAACTTTTTTCTCCATTCTCCTTTACAGCTATCTGAGAACGTCATCAATCGCATGAGGGAACCTGTAGCTCCTCTTAAGCACCAACATAAACCCGCTCCGCCACCTTCCATGGCACCCACACTCACTCCTTCTCCTCTCCTGCGGCCAGTACCTTCCCTTTTTGATCCGATCACCTCCTTGCCTCCCTCTTCTCCTCTTGTAGAACCTGTTGCATCTCCAGTTCCTCCTCCACCAGCCCCGTCTGCCACAGAGACTGTGGTTGCACCTCCACCACCTCCTCCTTCAGAACAGGTAGTAGTCCCCTCCATAATTGATATGGTGCTCCCATCCTCATCACCCCCAAATGCTGCTACTGCTGTTGCTGCTCCAGCTTTTGAGCCTGTGGCAGTGGCTCCCCTTACTCATCTTCCTGCTGCTGTTGAGCCAGTAACTTTGCCTACACCTCTCCCTCCTCCCTGTGCTCCTGCTCCCTGCCCTGCTCCAGCTGTGGTGGAAATGATCACTCCGCTTGCTCCTCCTCTTGTAATTGAACCATCTCCTCCCTTAAACCAATCCATTGCTTCTTCAGCTCCAGTAATTGAACCCATTGCTCCTCCACATGTGATTGAACCCATTGCTCCTTCATCTGTAGCTGAACCCACACCATATCCTCTTCCTGTCATGATTGAACCTGTTGCTGCTTCCCCACCTCCTGAATCGGATCCCCTCTCTTCCCCTCCTGTTCTTGAGGCTATCACCATCCTGCCACCACCCCTACATCCCTCAGGGGACTTTTTGTCCCCGCAGCCTGCTGAGCCATTTGCTGCACCTCCCCTGCCTGAGTTTACTCCTTGTGAACCAGTTGCACCTCCTCCTCAGCCCCCTCTGGAGCCAGTATCCCCTGCTCCATCCCCTGAGCCAGTGCCTCAGTCGAGTCCAGTCCCACCATCTCCTGTAGCACCAGCTGGTGAGTGTTATTCCAGGATGCTGAAAGTTTGTGTTTATGCAATAAAGGTCGAGGCTAAAACAGGCCAAGCAAGCTATACTTCACAAAGGACAAACTTTTGTCTTGTTACTTCTAAGTGAAAATACTGAATGATTTATTAAACAAAAAAGAAAAAAAAGAACCCAAAAAACAGAGGAAATGAACTGCATCTGGTAATGGCTCATTTGATTCTGAAATATATGGGGTACGGTTAATTAGACAGCAAAAGTTATGAGGAAATGAACTGTCCAAGGGTTTAAGTCAGGGCTGCATTAAATTGTGAAATTATTGTATGGGTGTTTACTTTAAGCCACTTTAAGCTTTTTGTCTTGAGCTCTTCGTGCAGATTGCAATTAGTCTTCATTTTAAAAATGGGCCTCACAGTAACTTTGGTCATATGATGATTCATTGCCAACCCCTAACTGTTAATGACATGATGAATTTGTTAATAAATTGCTGTAATTAGTAGCCTTCTATTCTGCATTGTCAATGTGGCAGCTGAGCTGTCATGTTAACCCCTCTTCTTCCTGTGGTTTGTGACATCACTCAAAGTAGTGAGGCTGACCTCAGCAGTAACCTTTGTTTTCAGCATTTCCCCATGAGTAAGGCAGCTAAAAATCAGTATTTTTACTTTCACAATGGCCCGCAGCTTCACTGTTTTGGATCACTCTCAGCAGTGTTTTCAGCCACAACAGGCAGCCGTTTGCAGTAAAAAAAAAGCTCCCATAAACCCTCTGTACTCTACCTGTCTAGCACCCAACAACAGACAGACAAAGATTCCTACTAGCTGCTAAATGTAAGCCGCTTTCAGACATGCACTGCAACTCTGAACAACTAGAAGTTATTTATGGGAATGCGAATGTCTGAATCCCTCACCTAAACCAACAGGGGTATTTCCTGATCACCTGTGTATGTGAGAAAACAGCTTTAGTGAAGCATTTAGCTGCTTAAGACTCAGGTATTCCTCTCAGGACTTGGTGGAGACCAAAAACCAAAAAATGAAAGCTAATAGTATCCCTTATCTTCTTGATATGTAAATTGGAGATTTTTTTGCTGACACTGTATCAACTTTATGAGGTGATATAATGTCATTATTGTGTTTCTACACTGCCTCCAAAGTTTACTTATTGTTGGTAGTGTTTTGGAACAGGACCGTTTTTGTTTTTTGTTTTTTTAGTTTTATAAAAGGTTAAGTCTTGAAAATCTCTTAATTTCTACTGAGAAGTACATTTTTCAAGTTCAATTGCATATTAAGTTTAATCACATTTTTGTCATATGAAAGAAGATTTGGCAAAGTCAAACTTGTTACTACAGATAATACAATATCAAACTACACTGATATTGCAGGGTTAATTGAGTTACATTATTTTAGTGTAAAAATGTGTATGCAAGGACTCAAACACACAGAAAAATCCGCTCTCTTCCCACTTATCTCTTGAAGCAAAGTTTTGGCTTTAGTTTCTCTTTAGTGTAGGTGCACGTCCCTTATCTCTTGACATATTCAGCAGAGGACATTTGAATGTTACCTGTTCATTACGCGGTACAGAATGGGGCGTGGGTGCAAGTTCCTCAGAAGGTGGCATCCAGGGTGTGGGCAGGCTTCCCCATCCTTGACTGTGCTCAATCAGTAAGGTAATTAAAAAAAGGCCAACTTATGCCACGCCACACTGACTCCAGTGATTAAAACGACACCTCCGCGGTTTCACACAACAAAACACTCGGCCTCATTAGGGGAAGGAGGTGGTGCGTGTGTGTGTGTGTGGTATATTAAATTTTTATTTGGCCATAGGGCTTCTGTGATATGACACTAAATTTTATGTGAGTCACTTGCCTTTTTGTTTGAACACATTACTACAATTGATCAATTAATGGGAGTTATTCATGTTTATTCAACACATTTTTGTCAGTTCTGTTTTCCATTAGCTCTGGGGCCACTGTAAACACAGAGTCTCGTTTTCCTCCTTGTTGAGTCAAATTATTCCTCCATTGTTTGCGCTAATTGGTTTTCAGATTAAAAGATAAATACAACAGTATCTCACTTAATTTTGTTAAAGGTGTGGGGCGTGTTGAGAGTAGTTATTATGAAAAGCCGCCTGCTGCTGTGAGAACACAACAAATCCACTGATCTGTTTCCTTTTTCAGTCGTCAGTTATGAATGCAAGTCCTCACTTGTCTGTCTGGGGACACGTAGTTGTCATTGCTGCTGTGTCTTTCCATTTCTTTTCTTCACTCTTTCAGTCTTGATACACTGATGGAAAGTTTGAAAGGGGGCAAAGGTCTCTCAGGACCAACTACTGTCCATCTCCTTGTGTGCACAGTATATCTGCAGTGTTCAGGATAGTGAGTTTATGTTTGTATTGGCTGTATTTTTAATGTTGCTACATAGTCAACACCTCACATTTCAGTTTTATGTTATCACGATAGTTTCCCTTTAACTACAGGTATGTGGCTGACTCCTATATATGTATCTCACAACAATAATGCGTTGACATTTGCTGAGGTATTTTGAATATACCTGGCTTGCAAGGTCACCTCACTGTTTAATATGTACCAAGCTCACCAAGTACTATAACAAAGGGGAAAAAAGTCAACTTGGACGATTGATCAAACATGCTCTTTTTAAAGAATAAAAAAAAAAAAAAGGTACGATGAATCTGAATGTGAATCTCGTTAAAAAAAGTTGCAAAGTTCAGCCCAATCCTGAAAGGCTACGACCTTAATGAGGCCGACATTGATTATGTGTGTCCGAGAGCTGGGTATCGAGTGAGGCTCTCAGCAGGTCGGCTGTCTCTAAATCATGGCCAGAGTCAGTATGTGTGCTGATTACACCATAGTCAAGGTTGAACCTCCTACACCTTCTCTAGTGTGCTATAAATATTCATATGCCCAAGCCCACACACTGTGCTGGACTAATAGTCTGCTTAAAGATTTCTCCCAGATGCAGCATAAAGAATTGGAAAATGGGAGAGACAAAGAAACACAGTGGGAGAAATGTGGGAGACTGTGTGTGTGTGCCCATAAATGTGAGTATGAAACTTGTGAAATATCACTCTGCTTTTGAAACGGGCTTTTCTTGTTATCTTGTGAAAATGTGAAATGATCGGTCTAGTTCTATTCCATAACATGAGATTAAATTAACAGGAACGACTGTGAATAAAAGAAAATCAGAAATGGCACCTGCCTGCTAGGGCTGGAATCTTGCTCTTGGCGCTTTTTTTTTTTTTTTCTTTCATATTTGAACATAGTGAAAGGTGTGCGGTGACTCGACTAAGCACAAGCTAGAAACGTGAGGAAGTGGTAATGTTACAGATTATGCCCTCCACGCGGGTCCTGGGGTTAATGAAACTTCTGATGAGAAATGCAATTTGCCTTCGTCTATTATCTCCACTGCCAATAGCCTGTGCTCCACCGGCTCTCCTCCTCCTCTATGGGTTTTTCCACAGGGTTTAGTGATTGGTGCAAAAGGAAATGTGGGGGACACGTCTAAAAAGATGATGAGTTTTTAATCTTTTTAACATTTACATGTCCTACTCAGGATTGACACGGGCTCTGTCGATCTGGAATTGTCTCTGACCCTAACCAGCTTCCCTCAAGAACCCCAGACAGTGTTTATCATATCAGAACCTGTTCTCTGGCTGACCCTGTGGGCCTGCTAGCTATCTGAATTCTCTCTCTGCAGGGCTAGAGAGGATGCGGTGATAAATGAGGAGTTTCTTAGGCTTGCCTGAACTTAGAGAAATTTTAAAATTTTACTTTTCAAAGCACACTGCTATGGGGTATATATTTTTTACATAACTCAGAGATTTTAAAGGGCAGATGAGGCTGAAATGCCAGTCTTACCTGATGGAAAAAGTTCATAATGACAGGGCTTGACCTCCCAAAGTGGCTTTTGTGCAAGGTGTTCCACACACAGTGTTATTCATCTACTCTCAAGATCTATGTGGGGAATAGTAAGTAATTGAGGGGTTTTCATACACAGGACACTGAACTGTTTTACAGCTGTTAGTTTTATAGTGGCCCAAAGCGCAAGTACTCTTTCCAGTCATAATCTCAAGTTTAATTGTGGCAAGATGACATTAGCCTGTCCATTCTGCACAGAACTGATTGAGTCTGTTTTGGCCAAAGGCAGCAGAACAAGCTCTAAGAACAACATTGACATATTATCACCCTACAAAGTGCGGGAGTCGTGTTTCTGGCCACCTGACAAATTAAAGTCCAATATTAACTATAATTTTAACTGTTTTTTTTTTTTTTGTTTGTTTGTTTGTTTTTGTCTCTATTCACTTAATGGGGAAATATGTGGCTCTTTAGCTGCCGAGTGTTCCATTATTCTTACCATCTAATTCCTAACTGTGCCTGCAGCTTAGTACTGAGGAGTGCACAATGACCTTATCTGAGCTTTTTCACTAAAAACAACTGCCTGCTGCATCAGAAAATGATGCTGATGAGATTTTTGAGAATGAACCAAAACATGAAAGCTGACGCACACTAAAACAACGCAGAACTGAGGGGAACTACAGAATCGGGTAGAAAGTTAAAGGTTAGAGAGTTTGTTGTCACTTTTGTTGACATCACAATTTTAGTATAATGTTTCCAGACAACACACAGACTGTGATATCATGGCTGGTATTATACTCATACAGTATATTGCGAAGTTCTTGTCACTGGGACCATTTCATATTTTGTTTATGATCCTTGTTACTTGACAGACATCCCTATTGCAGAACCCTTTCTCAGGACTAGTCCCACAGGTCTTTTTGCTGTAGTTCTTAACAGAGTTGTAATTAGACTCTCCTCTGCAGTGAGATCAATGGTGCTTCTTACTGCTGTCAAACATGATGGATATTATTTTCTCACACTCTGGACAGTAGGTGACAGCAGTCTCTATCTTTGAGGGTACACTATGCAGCAAAAAGTTGTCAACTGTCAGTCAGCGCCTGTGTTTGCTCTAGTGTTTCTTCTGAAGCCCTGTCATGCTAAACCTCCCTCCACCTGATGCTTTTTCAGTCTCTTCAGTGTAGCAAATCGTTGTCATACTGTGAGTTCTTGTTATGTGTCATTTGCAGCAGAGAATAAAAGCCTAAAGAGGGTGAAAATCAGAAAAGGGATTAAGTTGATTGTATATTTGTTTTGCATGTTCAAGCAGGAATGTCACTTTCACGGCACAGGAGAGCAAATTATTAACAGCAGTTGTGCCAAAGCTGCTGAAGGAGATGAAGAAGGCTACAATGACAGAAGCTGGAGGGAGAGATACTTGTTAATGAGCAGTAATTTAATGCACCCACCGACACCAGTTGTATTAACTTGACCTTCAGTTCATCCTCATGATATTAAAGAGTCAAACTTTTGCATGTTTGTGAAAACTGAGTCAAACTGTTTTGAACCTTAGTAAAATTACAAGTGGCTCTTTGTTAGGTCTTTACAAAGAGCAGAATACATTGAATGCACTGAGGTTGAGGCCACTACAAGTGCCAATCTTAGTGAGTCAGCAATGTTAAAAGGATACTACCACTTTTGCTCGGTGAAATATCAATTTGAAGCTAAGAATCATGGTCCAAATGGTTTTGTTTAGTTTTTAACCTTTCCCTGTGAGAGGTTTGTAGTTTGTTATTCTGTCAATGTGTCCACATAGTTTCTCAAAAAGCTTTAAATGGGTTTCCAAGACAACCGGCTAGCCGTTCTTTGTGCCTAGTAACATTTAAAACATTTAATTAGACTATGATATTGATCAGGAAGTTGGGCTTCTGCTTTTAGATTTTTTTTTTTTTTTTTTTAAGTGAAAACAATGAAACTAAAGTAGATAGACTCATTTTGAAATTCTAAGGGAATGTTATCACAAAATTAATTTAACTTCACATTGAAGTGAGTGAGGCAAGTTTAGGGAATTGTTTTTCTTCCAATGCTTCCAGTTGCGATACTGAACGAACATAATTAAGAAATCAGCCACCGCCGACACCACATGTTGGACTTAAAGAGGCACAGATGTGAAATCATGACTGTAATAACCCCTAAGCACTGCAGTGTTTTAAAATCACAGAATAACACTGTAACTAAAACAATTGCTGTAGAATTATGCAATTTGCCTAATTTTATTTTCTTTCTTTTTCTTACAACCCCAAGATTATAAGAAAATAATGGCTTTGCACATTTTAGGCCTTATATTGTTCATCATATTTAGCTTGATTAAATTTTTTTGTGTGTTTGTGTTTGCCTTTCAACTGGCCTGCTGTTACTGCATATTACCAGGTAATAATAGACTCTGACAATAGGGATTATCCCATCTAACTAATGCAGTGGGAGAGTAATCTTGACACACTCAGACACTCCCCCACTTACTGCAGTGTCGCAGCACACCGCATGGCACTTCTGTCTTCAGAGCACGTTTTGGCCCGGTCGCCGGCTGGCATCTTTACTTTCATGCTTAATTACCTGCCAAGATAGACCCGTGGAGACATTGAATCATACATGTATGATGCCCCTGACATGAATATATGTAGACAGGGTGGTGTGGTACTCTGAGTTTAGGAGGGGGGGTATGTGTGTGCCTCTTTGTGCGTGTGTTAAGGCAATATGGGCATTTTATGTTTGTGTGTTTGAATATGTTGCAATGTTATACTTTCATGCCACAGGTCATTACTCACTCATTATAGTCTAAATGTTTATTCTGAGCAAAACATTTTTTTAATTAATTCAGATTTTTCCATCACCTGTTTCTTTTTTTTTTTTTGTTACTTTTTAGACAGTATCATTCTCCTCAGTGTCCCAGTAAACTCAATTTGCCTGTCAGCTAACAATAGCTGTGTACTTTTAAATGTCCCTCTCTAACTGTCTTTCTCTCTGCTAATGTCTCTCTCCCTCCTTTTATCCCCAGTTGATGAGGAGGCCTTGAGGAGGAAGATCACTGACGAACTGTATCAAGGCATGGAGCAGGAGAGGGCCAAGGCAGAGCAAGAGCTGCAAGCCTGGTTAGATATATGCACACAAACATGTACTCTGGTTTAGCCCTGAAAACAGAACACCAGTTTTTGTTAATGACCTTGCACAGATATCAAGATAAATTTGTTGCTCTAATGCATGAGTTGAAGTTAGACTTGATATGCTTGGGTTTGCAGAAAGTCTGAATCTCTGGTGTTCCCTCTTCTGCTCTTGTTGCCCCTCTCTTCTCCTTGTCCTCTCTCCTCAACTTTCCTCCTTTCAAATCATGATAGATTGAATCAGGCTACTACACTAGTGTCAATTTGTGTTTCGTCTTTTCGTGATTTCATTAGAACCTGAAGACGTTTTCAGATTTTACCATTTTCCGCTTTCATTAATAGTCAAAAAGGTCAGCAGCAGTCTTTCCGATCCCCACTGTTTCCAATCTACCTCCCTTCCGAAGCACATCAGCACTTTTTCCTCCCTCTATTTCTGTTTCTCCTCACCTTCTCTCATTCACTCCGGATCAATTAATCATGCCTGAGAAAGAAGGGCACTATCCTGAGGTAATTTCCTGGGTGTTGAGTGGGTGATCCATTAGCCCTGCCTGATGAAGAAACACGCTCTTCATGTGAGGAGAGTACAAAGTTCTTTCCTCTCTTCCCTTTCCTATCATCTCATGTGCTCTCCTCATCTCTCCACTTCTTTTTTGACCCTAAAGAAGCAGGTGCACATGCCATAATGTCTGATAATTGTGTAACCCCCCCCCCCCTAATAGACCTGGATAATCTCCAATAGACCCTGATGAATGAACGACTGTGATTAGCCACTAAATGCACCTTTGTACCATATGGGGGGGACACAACCTTTCTATATCCAGGAGGAGGTAGAGTTAGCCTAGCAATTAGCCTCTTTTTTTTGCCTCTGAGGCTCATTCAAGATGAGAGAAATTAACAAGAGGTATTGAGAAATAATTTGTCTATTGATTTTTTTTTTCTTTTTTCCCCTCGCTATTTTATTTTTTTAAATGTAACTGCTTCCTTCAGTTCACTTATTGATGTCTGTTCAGAGGAGTAAGCGCTTCAAAATTACACCCTCCTTGTAATTAATAGAAATCATAGTGGCTTTCAAGGTCTCCATTTTTGTTTGGGTTTGGCATGGGCTGCATTTTCACTCAAGAACTGAACATAGAATAATGAATAAGCAATCATCAGTTAGCCAAGACTTGTTTATGTGTGTAGATGCATATTAATATCAGATTTAATATGGTCTTGTTTGCTATTTGTTTTTTGTTTTATTTCATTTGCTCATTTTGTGACATTATTTTTGTTCTGTTTGTGTGAATATGTATTCATACATGTGTGTCCATTGTACTAGCACATGGTTTGATGGGCAGTAATCATGGGACAGCCATTGAGGTGCTTTCTGGGAATTGAGGCGAACTTAAAAGCTAGAGCTCAGTGATGGGTTTTGTCTAGAGTCAGTAAATCAGAAAATAAATCACAATGTAATGATGTTGGGATAGAAAACCCTTTAAGAGTTCACTAGAGCTTAATTTAAGCACTTGTTTATATGGTGCAGACACTGCTGTCCGCACTTAATCCAACATCTGATTACAATTCAAGTCTGATCATGTGGGAGTGAGGTTTAGGTCATCAAATACATTCTCTACTGTGATTTGATCTGGCACATAATCTTCCCTAATATAATCAGATTATGAAATGGTGTGTTGATATATCCAAGCACACCACTATGCCTCCACTTCTTTTTGGCACCTCAGTTGAACTTTGCTATTAATTTGTGCTTATTGGGAGATAATGACTGCTGTTTTTATTAAATTGAAATAGATGAAGGGAACCTTTTTTTTTTTTTTTTTTTTTTTTTTTCTCATCTGGGTTGTCAAGACATAATTAAATTGTGGTGGTATTTCACTCTCCCACTGTGCAGATAGTAGTTACAGAGAATTTTTGGTTGTTAAGGGCAAACAAGGCACAGTGATTATGGCCTTTGCTGTGTCAGAAGACTCAGCAAGTAGACTAGATAGCTTTTGCTGCAAAATCAGAGTAAGATGTAAAATGTCTTTTGTGTGTGAATGCATCAAAGTTCAGCCAACAGGACTGCAAAGTGCCTTCCTACCTATAGAACCGTGCAGTGAAATAGCTACACAGCTTGAACACAGAAACACCCAGATCACTGGAAAGAGCAAACGCACGCACACACATGCACACACTACTACAATCTCAAGGTCATGTTGAACCCCTATAATAGCTCCTGCTGTTTGTTGGTTGTTAACATTTTCTCATGAAGACCTAAGAGTTTTTACTTATTCATTTATTTGTAACAGCCAGAAGAACATGCGTGCTGATATCAATATAAAGATCTGTTAAACAGTCAACAGTAAGGAGTCCTGTTGCCAGTCTTTCTTAACTCCTTTGGGTATTTAGAGAGCTGACAGGAAATGAGGAGAAAGAGACATAAACAGATGAGTGATGGGATTACAAGGTCAACTTTGTAATTCTGTACTATGCCGTATTGCTGTGTAGGGTGTGTAGATCTAGGAAATTTTGAGGAAGAGTGGTGTTCAGATTAGGTAGTATTTCTTCTGTCCTTTAGGGCCATAAATGAACTCCAGAGATCTGGCTTTGCATGTTTTGCTCTGGTAGGAGTAAAGTAAGGGCTCTGTGAAGGGTTCATTTGGGTGCAGCCTATACTCATTTGTAGCAAGGAGCGGCTGCAGGGAGCAGATTTGCCTCTGCCGCTTCTCTGTGAGGCACCAGAGCAGAACGACTCAGAGAAAAGGATGAGAGAGAAAGATGGATGAAGGGGGAGAGAACCATTCTGTCTCTCTTCCTTCAATCTAACTCATCCTGTGTCACCATTCGATCCAGTTCTTCCTCTCTGTGTTATTCTTGCAGACTTTTCCTCCACCTTTCGTTTCCTCTCTTGTCTCCTTTTCTTCTTTACCCTCTCCTCTTCTGTTTGTCCATACTTCCTGATTCCCGCCAGCCATCTTGTTTGTCTGTTTCTTAATCTCCCCTGTCGATTTCTTTCTTTCTTCCCTCCTGTTCATCTTTTCCCCCTGCCTCCCCCTCTCAATCTCCTGTGTTTGTGTCCATGCAGTGTATACTTAAAGGTTAGTCATTGTTGTGAAACTTCTGCCCATTATTTCAGCATGTAGTCAAGCAGCCTGTGTGGTATAATTGCATGTCAGACTTTTGAGTGAGAACACTGACCTTCCCTCAGAGCCTCTGTCTTCCTTCCTGAGTTAACCAGCCAGCCTATTAAATTCTTAATTGCTCACAGATCAGACACAGACAGATCGTGTAGCCTATATATTTTTACATTTTATTTATTTATATAATTTATCTTTGTTCGCACAGAAATACAAAGACACACACAAGGACCATCCAACTCAGTTTAACAAAGCTAGAAAGTTAAGTTATCATAAGACAAGAAGTTTCTAAATTATACCTTTTTTTTCATACTTCATGATATTATATTCTGTGACTACTGCGAAAACATAGTGCACCCCAGCAAAACAATCGAGCAACCAGCTGGATGCATGGTAGTATATCAATCATATAGAATACAATATCAGCTACCTGTACTCTGAAACCTACTTGTACTCACCTGTTGGTCATTTAGTGCCACTTTCCAAACTCTGCAAAACACCCTAGAAAAAAGCTACTCAATCTACACTCGACTCACATCCTGTAACCCACAGGGAAGATCATAGAAAACACCCAGTAGCAAATTAGGGACACCCTTGATGTTAGGATAGGTTGTCACTAAACTTGAGTAACTAACTCGCAGTACCCTCCCAGCTATTCAGCAACCTCTCAGTAACCCTTCATAAAATTTTCATTTAAAATTTTAAATCTGTAATTATGACATTACAGACACATACAACAACAAAAACTGAGAAACCCCCAAGTCCACAGCTTTCAGCAAGTTAAAACATTTCATTTTTGTGCATTGTTTTTCTTTCTGGGGACATACTTTATGTATATGGATGCCATGCATCTATTTTGTTTCAGTAGCTGCATTAAAAGATTTCATTTTCAACAAAGCACTTTATTCCAGTAGATTGATTCTTGCTGTGCAAATGATGCATTAACTTGGTCATATTGTTCTAAAATGCTTTTGAGCAGTAACTACAACTTATGAAAAAAAAAAAAAATTTCTTAGTAACGTAACCTGCTGTTGAATTATGTAGTCAAATAGTTATGGTTATTGACTCTGTCTCCTTGCAAATCTGCTCTCAGGGGTTTTGTGTATTACCCAAGGTGGTCTTGTATGAACAAAGAGTCAGTTGGAGAGAGTTCAATACAAACTTAGGGCAATCATTTCTAATATCATTGCCGTGTTTATGCTCTATAAGTCATCCTGGTAGCTATGCAGAATGATAACCATCAGGCCGCTGAACTTATTCCATACAGCTAAGTAGGTGGACCATTAACTTTGGCTCTTTCACTGTATTATATTGCGCAGTGTTGAGGGTTTGAGCTTCATGCTCGTCTGATATTTATAGAGACAATGGCAGAGGAGAGAGAGAGAGAGAGACAATGATATCCATTTTTGACAGTTTGCTGCTGATGAAGCTTGGTCCAAGCACCAAGAACATTGCAGTTATCTCTAATTGTGGGTAAAGTAGAGGGAGACTAGAAAATGGCTTTTATGTTTTTTTTTTTTTCCTGCAGTGTGGAGGCTCTTCTAAATTAATCTTCCAACTGTCCTTTGTTTCCCATATGCTTAATTTTAACTCTGTCCCAGCATTTCATAGGAACCAGAGCCAGGTGTGGTGTTTGTGTGCGAGTGTGTCAGGGAGAGTGCAGAGCTACATAAAATATTCATAGGCAGCATTCAGCGACATTATTCCTAACATCAATATTGCATTGCGCCTTTAAATGCCTTTGTTTCAAGGTACTTGGGTTGAGCCTGTACTGTCATGCAGGTCTGTCAGAATCCACCCTGCCAGGCAGACTGTATTGAGACACACATTGTTTAGATGACAGGTCGACAGGTGGAAGCCTTAATGAGAAAGGTGGATGGAGAGGTAAAAGGGGTACAGGTAGGAGACAGTCATTTTCAAATTTGTTTTGTTTTGATATCTGTGCAAGAGTTATAATATTTTATTATAGTGATTTGTTGTTAAGTAATTGGTAATGAAGGTTTTTACTACTAAATACTACTATTTAATAACTTGTACTGTTATTGAACAGTTTGCATATATACTCAGCCACGCACATATGTACAGCTTGTGGGGACACTTAGGGTTACTAAGCTGCACCATCTATAGCTGCACTAAGCTTCACCTATAAATCTTTTATATGAATTGCCATAGATCTGATAGTGTCCTAAAAGAACTGAAGTATTCCCAAGTACTTCTCTTCAAGGTCATCTCCTGAAAATAGTGTTACTTTTCTGGAAAGGCCAGCACAGTCCAACCCACTTGCCAACCACTCATCCTCAAATTAATGATACATTCCTGGTTCTGCCTTTCCATCTTTCTGTTTCCAAGACTCAATCCACTGAGCCATCAAAACACAGGTTACTGGGCCAAGATTATCCCTTCTTTTTATCCAGCACTGGTCCAAACATCATCCACTTATCCTTAGAAGATGTCTTTTTTTGTTTGCCATACATAGGTGCTGTCTTTCCCTCTCTCTGTCTGACTCAACCATTCTCTATCTCAAAGCTGCCCTTTCGTAACCACTGCCAATCTTCTACAGTCGAATGAAAAATGCTTCCAATATCCCATTGACAGGGCAATACTGACTGGAAACCAATAGAGATGAAGCAGACAGATAGGATCCAGCAAGTGATAGTAGTCTCTGCTTGGGTTAGTCAGTCAACAGACTTCTTTGTGCCGGGAATTATGCTGTCTTGGACTAAGTTTTATCACTTGTCCAGGTTGCAGCTTTTGCTCACCATTCATATATTATCTTGGTAATTTACTATTTTCCTCTTTCTGAATTTAGCAAAATGTCTAAATAAGACCTTGCTTGTTTTATTCAATTCTGCTTCACCATTTGGCAGTCCGAAGTGTTGGTGTTAACAATGAAACAAAGCTTGATCTAAAATTTAATCCTGCTGTGGTGGGACTAGTCCAATCCAATCAAGCATTTATTTTGTGCAGATATTGTCAGACACTTGTGAGCTACAGCTCCATGAGCTCCATGTTCATATCATAGAAGGCAAATTTGTTGCTTTTGCTGGCTCACATGAGAACCACCCAAATCCTTTTTCTAATAACTTTGTTAACTACTCCTTCTCTAACAGTAGTTGCAATGGATAAAGTCAAAGCTTTTTAAGTAAAGGTAGCTTGGGTACATTAGCAGTACAGGCAGGGAGGCGTGGATCATGGGGAAATGGTGAATGTAAAAGGCCATTAGAAGGCTCCCTGCATGAGTGTGCGTTTGTGTGTATGTGTGTGAGTTGGAGCCCGATGATGGATGGAGTGTGCTGACGTGTGCAGCCCAGTGGACTGTGAGACTGGACATGGCTGGTCTCTCTCCGTCTCCCTCCATCTCTTTCTCCCACTCTCTGCCTCACTCCCTCTTTGCTTCACTTCCTCAGGGCCAAACATGTCATGTCGCCACTACTCACGCTCGCTCTTTCCTCCCTCTCGTTCTGTCTTTTTCTCTGTCTCTCTATCTCTCGTCTGGCTCTCTCTTGCTCTCTGACATTTAGTGGTGTTGCAGGGCAAATGGCAGCTTTAAGACATTAGACATATTTTCATTTGACCTACCTGTCATCAGCTCAAAGCCAAAGGCACGGGGTGGTGATCATTTAGACCAGTCTGTCCATCATGATTCATCACTGTCTAAATTTTGGGTGTATTCACAGGTGAGTGAAGAAATGAATGAGATTTTTTGAAATGCAATAACAAATGAAAACCCTTCACATTGACAGATCAGTGCATAATTTCCAGAAAACAGAGCTCCAAGGTGAAAAAGGCACAAACTGTATCCATGCCTGTTACTGCACACTTGACAACCAGGATGATTCACTTAAATTATCATAATGAGCAGTGCACAAACCTGATGAGGCTGTAAATGAGTCATGCGTTTGACTTTAGTGTTCATGAATAGCAAAACAAAAATTTCACACCTTTTCAAAGCACAACTTGAAAAATGGGGGGAAACTAATTGAAAATGTGTTATTCTAATAATTTGTTGTGTTATGCTAATGGTGTTTTCACCACAGGCACCAGGCAAGTCATCAATTAGAAAAATGATGGCTCATAAATTGCTCCTTTTTGAATGTGGAGGAATTTCATGTGGCACTACTGTCCTATCTGTGAAATGCATCACACAGCCAGTCAACACAGTCCATCACTTTCAGGCATCCTCCTCCTTGTCAAGGTTACTTTAAAGCGTTTTCTTAGGATTTTTGTCAGGCTGGAGTTTATTAAGACCCTTGCCATCTTCATTTGTAATCACAACTCACTCAGGCACTCGCTCTGTCTGTTATGTGTTTATTTTACCTTGCTATGTTTGATTCTGAGCAGAGGAAGACTGTTAGGAAGAAGAATGTTTTCAGGGATGTTCCTCTTCTCCAATCAAGCACACTGTCGCCAAGTAGGGAGTGCGTTGCTAGGCAACTATGAGAACTCAGTGACAGGGTTCAAATGTTGGTCTTGTGTCTGCAGAGAGTGTGGTACCTCTGTCTATATCAGCACTTCACTGGATTGATGAGTCTTGTTTTGGGGAAATGATGTCTATTACACGTTGATAGTCAAATTACTCTTCAATATAAATCATTTGGAAAGAAATGATATCAATTGATTTGAAGTCCGACACATGTTAACTGACTGGCACATCAAGGGAATGTCCAAGTTCAACTCAACCCACTGAACATCAAAGTCGCAAATAACAATACTGAATAAAACAGATGATCGTTCCAATTACAGCGTCAAATCTCGTTTTTACTCTCTACCACTAGTTGGCAGAGAGGCACCACTTTGATTCTAGCCCAAAATTATATGTTCCTATTCAAAGTGTTCAAGGAGACAGCAGAGGGAAGATGCTCTGAATGTGCTCAAAAGCATTTATGCAGAAGCAATGGAAGTTATGGATCTGTTATTCGCCGATTCTGATTCTGAGGGAGAATATCTGCCTTTTTTGCGATGAGGATCACTTTTCTCATTTACACTCGGCCATTATCTCTAACAACTTTCAAGTCACAACCTTTTGAAATCTTGATGTCAAAATCCAGTATTTTTATTTATTTATTTTAATAAAACCCTGGTGCTTAAAGGGTTCAATGTTGTGCTGATATAGTATGACTTCTCCATGGTGCCCCCTCTTTGCAAGCTGTGGAACAGCAGGGACAAAACTGGATGAATCTGGCATGAGGATTGAAAATCAATATACTGGTATATTGGCCTATATCTATGCTTCATTAGCACTATAATTGCATTTGTGACCTTTTAATTCCATTGGGAGACACTGCAACAGTGCAGCATGCAGTACAGCAGGTTTGAGAATGTGGGAAAAATAATGGAAAAAGTAAAATACTGCTGCTCTGGAAAATAACATCACATTTCATTGAACCCATTCACTATCTTGCTTAAGGTGAAAATTTTATATGATGTACTGTATATTCCTAATTCATGAGCAATAGACACCTGTGTGGTTTTTAGTTTCAAAAGAAGCTTGATTTTTAGAATTAAATTTAAAAAAACGGGCTTTAGGTTGTTTTTCTCAGGCGACACTAAAGGATCCTGGTGTGCAGTGCTCTAGACACTTGAACAGCCTAACTTTTTTCATTAAAGAGTTGAGTGGCCAATCATGCATTATAGAGATACCTATAGGGGAAAGAATATAGATGAGTGTGCGCTGTAGTCCAGCACCATGACGTGCATCACTATTACTGTTACTATAGCCTTCTGCAAGCTACTCCACCAGGTTGTGCAGTCATCAGTATTGAAATTGAAATGGGTTGAAATTGTGTATTATTCGTTTCAATTATTGCTAATGCTCCACAGGTTGGAGGCGGAGAAGGCCCGGGTAACAGCGCAGGCTAACGCAGACGCCCAATCCCAGGTTCAGAACGAAGTGTCCAGGATGTTGTCTTTGGAGCGGGCTGTGGCCCAGGAGAGCCTTCAGCAGGCCCTCACAAGGGAGAGGATCGCCACTGAGGATGAGAGGCTCCGTGCTCAGCTCTTTGTAAGTTGTTATATAGATGTGAAGCAGCTACTTTGAACTTTCACCATCACATTTTATCTTTGCCAAACAGTTTTATACCATTTTAACATTCAGGTGGTTTAAGTCTGTTTTACAATTTTAGACACACTGAACATTTTAACTGTATGACCTTGTCAGCACAGATTTGCTGATGAATGACATTTTTACATGAGGACAGGCCCCATTTTATGGTCATACATTCCAGTTCTATCACAGAAGTGAACCTATTTGCTCTAATCGACAGGTCTTGTCTGGTAAAGTGACAAATGTCAGAGCTGTGAGTGTGTGAGCATCACTGGGAGCAGTAATTCATAAGAACTGTCTCGACCAGGTCAACACTCAACCCCAGAAACGTACACAGCCACAAATTACATTCACATTCGTTTTTTTTTTTTTTTTTTTTTCCCATGGTTATTTTGGAGACTTTTTGCATCATAGCCTATAGCCCATATCTACATAATACACACTCAGAGGACAGTTTCAGTTCATTTTAATCAACATATGATTACATAAATCTTCACTACAGCCTCATCTTGTAGTTCGATATTTTTGTCCTCCTCCGCATCTCTCCCTGTTCATCCTTCTGTATTATAGAAGCTACCTTCATTTTGAGCTGCCTGTGTCTTTATTTCCTGTAAATTGTCCTTGTAAACATTGTCAGATGAGTGTTCTTTACCACACACACAGGCAGTGCATTGTTTTTAAAAAAGAAAACACATTTTCCCTGGAGTGCGGCTGCTGTTTACAAACCTATGCTATTGATTATATAGCTCATTTCACACGCTCATCGGCGTAATAGAAAAATGAATCATTTTGTTGAGAGAGAAAGAGAGACAGAGAGAGGGGAACATTGACGTGATTCCACGCCGCAGGACAAGTGTATGAGTGATCCCTCGTTTGGAACAGCGATCAAATCGAAAGGGGGGAAAAAAAAGTCGAGGGGAGATATAGATAGTGAGGGAGCGAAAGGCATGATGTGATGTGTTTTTCGCCTTCAGCATCGGTGAAGAAAACTGTTTCAGTCATAGGTTTTCTGTTATTTAATTTCTCTTGTTTTTCGTAAGGAGAGAGACAGGACAAATGAGGGAAGGAAAGGCAAGAATGTAACACCTGCTTTGTATCTGTTATGTATGAAGCAGTATAGTGTGTGAGCTGTCACACAGGAGACTTGGTGTGCATGTCACTGCCTGCATCCTCCTGAAGTACAGACTCCCTGTACTTAAGAGAACCTTTCCTCCTATATGCTATGAAGATTTTCCTTGTAGCCCAAGGGCTAACCTGGGGACATTAGCAGCCTTTGAAACTACAGTTGGCAAGCACTGCAGTGTCTTTGCATTCAGTACGAGACTGAGCATACATACCCAGAATCATATATATAGTCCTTCAGTTGATTGTGTCTATTCTTTCTCCACTTTGTCTCTGCTTCTTCAAAGCGTGCATATTGCAGCAGAAGAGTCATTGTCAGAGGGCTTTTCTGTTTTAAAACTGTGTGTGTCTGTGTGTGTGTGTGTGTGTGTGTGTGTGTGTGTGTGTGTGTGTGTGTGTGAGATAATTTCTTCTGAGCATTCTTTTGGAGTGCTGGAGTTTTAATAGAATCCGACGGGTTATCAGTGGAGGCACAGTGCCGTTCTTACCACTCATGTAATTGTCAAGTCAGACGCTTCCACACAGCCACTGTTCTTTTCAACTGTAAATGGACTTTTCCATTTTAAAAGGCAGCCTCTCGCCCAAGACGTCTGCCGCCCATTGTCATTTCACTCTGTGTTTGTCAAACTCTGGGATTGTCCCCTACCCACAGTGAACTCAACTTTGATGAAACATAAAACATGTTTTTAAGGTCTTTTTTTTGTGTGTGTGTGTGTGTGTGTGTGTGTGTGTCTGTGTCTGTGTGTCTGTGTGTCCTGACTATCTCTCGTTCTTCCCTTCTGAGTCTTAGTGTGAGACTTTATTTCTTTTGACCTGAAAAAAAAAATAGCAGAAAAACCAACTACTAAGATATCCAACTTGAAATATGTTGATATGAGTATAATGACATTCTTTTCCCAAGCCCTCTCATCAAACAGTAAATCTTTAATAGCCATACCTATAGCCATAGGTCACCCTATAAATTAAATGAGCAGTGTCGTAAGGCACATGAGGATCAGTAATTTGCGGGTGAAATTGGTTCTGATTGCTGGACAGAGTCAATACGTTGATCGAGAAAGAGCTCCAGGGAGAGGTCGTGGTTTGCTGTACTAAGCACATAATCTGGTAGCTGATGAAGCTTTCAGAGGTGATTTGTTCAGTCCTTTTTCCCATTGAACCTGTTAACACCTCATGTATATCCCTCGATGGTGTACTGTTATGTCCTTGAAGAACCAGGTCATTAGATTAAGTCAAGTTGTTCTTTTACACTATATGTAGATTTCTGGACAACTCTTGACACAAAAAATAGGATTATGCTTTAGTGCTGCACCATCATAAGAACTATGACCATTTTGTTGTCAGGAAAACACCTGTAAATGCAGAGCATATCATGACTGCTTCCATGCAATGCAGGTAAGTAATAGCTAGAAATGTGTGTTTTGGCTTAATAACAACCAAATTTTGATTCAGAAAAACTTTAGAGTGAGTGATACACATTGCTTTGCTATGTTTCCAGAAAATTACTTGTTTTTTTAAATTACTGAAACAAGTGAGTGTTTTGAAAACTGCTGGATTTATCTCAGCCCTCTGGCAGTTTTGGTGTCAAGAGAAATTTGTTTTTTTCCACATTGTGGAAAGTGAAGAAGTTTGGAGAGCATTGACTACATGGGTAAACATCGCATCTGTCAACAATCAATCTATCTGGACTGAGGACTGTTTTTGTTTTTGTTTTTTGTTTTTTTAAGTTGCTTTAATATAGGCAGAATAATGAAACTGAAAACAGAGATGTCATACAATAAGCTGATTTGCAACATGTCTTGTCTTTTAAATGTGAGCAGTAGAAAAAAGGTATATTGACAAAGGGTAAAATCTTCAACCAACCACCTTTTTAAAGAAGATCTATAGAAAATTACTGTAAGAGGTAAAGAGACAGGAGGAGCTAGGTTATTTTCTAGTATAGAAAAGTGCTGTATTTCTAGATATTTCTAGAAAAGCAACATTCAGTCAAAATTTCGCTGTTGTGATTGCATCAGTGATTTTTATTGCACTTCAAATTGTTTAAATTGAATATGAATTGACCTGAACCCTGCTCTCAGGTTCATTGCTGCTAAAAAAACATTTGTGCTCACAGCTGTAGTTCTTGGGTTCTTTGTCTCGTGCAGTATTGATTTGTCCCCCTCATTAAGATACAGGTCACGGTGAGCAGCAGGACCCCCATACATCCCCTCCTCTACTTCACACACAATGAGAGCAATGCTATGAGCAGTTATGCCTCCCCATGCTCACCTATAATGACCATAACCTCCGCAACCATAGCTGCACCAATTACAGTAACACCCATTCTGGAGAATTGCCCTGAGACATGGGGTTAGACTTGAGTTGGGTTTCGTTTAGATTTTATTGATTTTGACTCAGCTGATAGATCCTGTTTCTTATTTTATCCTGGTCCAGATTTTTGCCGTATAAAGTACTAAATTTTATGGATAGCTGAAAGTAAACCATCTTCATATTTCAGGAAGCCATTAACAGTAATTTTGTCATAAATTATTATATATAAACTATTTTGGTGAAACTAATAAAAAAATAAAGAGGCATGATTATTCTCTCATCTCTTATTTGAATATCCATTCTTCTTTACTTGTTTATTTGAGTTAAATATCACTTGTACTCACCATCAATTATAGAAGTGTTGTGGAGAGCTATGACCTCACTGTCAACTTGCCAACCTGTAAATTAAGCCAGAAGTGTTTTTTACATCTGTTCCTGTAGCAGTTCCTGGGATCTATGCTTGTCCTTGATACATCAGATTATTTTTTAATATAAAATGCCGTAATGAGTGGTTTCAAGTGTAGCTTGGGTCCTAAATGGATTCTACCACCCTGGTGGGAGTGTGTGTCCTTCAGGCTTTTCCAACACCAGTCACTCCCTCCCCTGTCAGCCTGACGAGCAGTAGCTAGCCAGCAAGTCTACCAGTAATTGAAACTTCACAGCAGTGTAGGCATGGGTGTGTGTTGTCGTTGTTGTTGTTGTTGGGTTCCTGGGGTGGTGTTGTCTGAGGGCAGCATGTTCAGTGTCAGTGCTCACACATGTTCTGCCACTCAGGGTGAACCACAGTAAAGGAAAGGGGAACACTGGAGTACACAAGGGGTGCATGGTAGTTCAAGGCACAGCAGTATATTTGAGATTTCAGCATGCGTGTTCTTTGATCAGCTATTGGAAAGTTGAGAAACAAACAGACATGGTTCCTCTTTGAATTATTAATATTAAAATGAGTTGTTTTTCTTTAGTTGTGTTTGTCATTTTTAATTTCACTCTTGTCCAGAGTAGGGGGATTTCCTTGATCACAGTGGCTACAAATAACAGATGATCAAGCCAGTCAAATTCACAGTGAAAAGAAAATTGTTACAACACTTAAGTGTGTTGTTTTGTCTTCAACAGGCTTGGCAACCCAATAAAGACTGTATCTTCTCCTCATGTGGTCATTCTGAATAATTTCTTGATGAGTGGGATTTAATGAGTAGACTGCCTGGTGTGAAAGAGCTGATTTGTGGCTTTATTTGGTCAACATAGCCTCATCAAGGAGTTACTTAGGTTCATTACACAAAAATAAAATGACAGGTCAATAAGTGAATAATTACCGAGCAGTATCAATTAGGAATATGAGTTGTTTTTTTTGTTTTTTTGCTTTTTAGTGGATATCAGTTGAAGACAAAGCAGAAAAGAGTGGTGTATGAATGAACTCTACAAATATAATCTTGTCTTTATGTCCTGACAAATGAGCAAATTTGAGATATATGAGCACATGGCACGAGCGAGTCATGTAACTCTCTTATTCACAGTCTACATCCATCTGTCACTCCACACATCTGTGTTTTAATGAAATCATAGACTTCCACCCCCCCCCCCTTTTGATTTTCGACGGCGCTGCTCCCTGCGGAGGCAAACTGGCCTAGTGGCCAATCAATCACTGGCCGCAGCGTCTCACCCAGACACAGGCTCTAACCCCAGGCAGACTTTTCAATCAAACTCAGAATCATCAATCTTTCCTGGCTTTAAACAGTGGCCTGGGTGGGGTCTACCTGGTGGCAATGGTTTTGTCTACACTCAGATCTTACGTTGACTTTTTTTTTTTTTTTTTTTGAGAGCTTAAGCTGACACTCTGATTAACGGGAAGTATTTATGGTTATGCAGGATATAAATGTGTAACTGTTGAAGTGTATCGCATTATACAGGCAGGTGTGTCTGTTATCTATCATATCCTAATTGATAAAGATGGAGGGGACAAAGTAATAGAAACACCTGTATAATCCAATACATTTTATCAACATTTCATCAGCGCAGCAAACTGCAGCCTCCAAAAATGACCATACAGTTTCAATAACAACAGAACCTTCTTTATTCCAGACCTGCTGTATTTGACTAGATTAGTTTTTGCTAGTTATAGTAGAGTTTTAGTGCGGATATTTGTCAGGTTTTCACTGTTGTTCAAAGTTATATACACAGCTACTTAAATGTGAAAGCATGAGAAATGTACGCTTTGGTTCCTCCCTCTGTCTCCATCTTTATCTCTTTCTGTCACACAGATGCGCACATCCCAGTCGCTAATGTGATGTTCCATGTTGTTTTTTTTTCCCACTGTCTCTTCAATCGCAGCACAGGATAATATAGCATACCGCGAATGTTTGTTTGCTCCCAATACACGTACTGATACACACACCATGTCCATCCTGAGAGAGCTCCCAGAGAAAATCAGTACCTGCTCTTTCCTTAAACTGTGTTCCATTTGATGCTTGACTGGCTTGAAAATGACTTTGGGTAAAGCGTAACATTTTTAACATAACAACTCCCCCCCACCCTCTCCCAATCACCACCACTTTTTTTTTTTTTTTAATATAAATAGTGAGTCTTGTGTACTTCAGTTGCACACGGTTGCATTTTAGATACAGATGACTGGACCTGGCTGATAATGGGCCGACAATTTAATTTCCCAGGTATTAAAGGAGACTTGCTGGGTTTTGAATTGGTGCCTGTTGGTGGTATTTAAAAAAAATAAAAAACATTTCTTTTTCTCTCAACTTATTATTTTTTCTCTCCACATCAGAGAGTATAAGGAAGATTGGGGGGAGAGAAGGTCCTCATTTCTTTTACTTTTGAATGAGATAAAGAGAGGTAGTGGTACACTGTGATTTACATATATTTTGGATTTGCTCAGCTCACCAAGGACAAATTGCATCCTATCTCTGACTACAGTTCTCATGGCTGTTGTAAGAGTAAGCCCTGCCAGACTGGTGGTAGCTGGATTTAAGAGAGCTGTCTGTCAGTGTGATTAATATGAAGTTAAAACTGATTTTGCAGGTGCTCTGCAGATGGATTAAGAAAGAGGTTAGGGTGATGCAGCATAGATTACAGGTTGGTCTTAGACCCAAAGCTGATGGTACTTTGGAGAATTAAGACCAGCAGCCTGTCAGAGAAGCTGAGTATGGCTGTTCCTCTAGTCTGTGTAGAACACAATTTTTATACCTAGAACAATTTGCAAGACGCATGCTGGCATTGTATTGATAGTCGGCAGCCTCTCTGCCTGCTTCCTGACAGATATATAGTTTTCAGCCTTTGAGATCCGTATGATATAATGATATATATTTTTTTTTTTTTACCCAATCATCTACACAATTTTTAAACAAAATTCAGTTGATTTTGATATGACTGGCACTGCTGCTCCCCAACATTTTTAGGATTTCATTGACTGGACTAGAGGAGGACAGAGCGAGCTACAATTACAGCTCTAACAAGCAGACACCAACAGGCCTGGAGGGTAGGTGCATCAGTCACTATGTATATATATTAATAAGTATACAAGGGACCCTTAAAATGAAATTCCCCCACAGCCAAGACTTACTAAAGCCACTGAAAGAGTACAAACTGCCAGAATGAAAATCAGCTGTTTTACCTGTGTTTCCTCTTTGCCTGAAAGTTGCTTTTTGGAAATGCAAAGCACGAGGCATACTTTGTGTTTGTGTGAACATCAGTTTGCCCCATGGACACAGCATAATTAAATGTTTGTGTTGTGTATGAGGTCAACTTAAATGAGCAGATATTCTGTCTGCACCACTGCCTTTTTGATTCTTTCTTACCGACAATGCACTCTACATGTACATGTTTTTTTTTTTCTTCCCTCTCCTGTCTTTGTAATTCTCTCTCTCATCTTGGAGGGTGTCCATTCAACCGTCCTTTACATATTGGTGGCTGTGCCTCACCCCTGCCCTGGGTGTGGTGCCCACACACTGTGCCACTATTAAGGTTAGATGTGAGGTCAGACTGTAATTGGCAGGGCCTGTGGCTGGCACTCTGTGCCAGGCCCTCACCCTGTCAGCTAATTGGCACTGCGAGCGGCCAGCGGTGGGGCCGGGATACCACAGCACTTCGATTGATGGATGGATGGTGGTGTCAGGAAAGCTTCTTCCTGACAAGAGAGCTTGGAGAGTCAATTTGCTGCCCCAGCCTCAATGGGCTGTGTATCTATTTATGTATATGTTCATCCCCATTTATTCTAACATTCTGGAAAGCTGACTAGAGTTTTCTTTTTGTGTTGTGGGCTTTTATTCATCTTTGTCTGAGCAATGAATTGATTTGACTTGTATAAACTTTCCAGCTAAGTTAGGAAAAAAGTGTTCTTAAATTTCTAGCTTCCTATTATTGAATTTTATACAGTTTTTACGTTTAAATAAATATATAGAAAGTGCAACCCTCATTTTATTAAAACTCAGTTTTTAATTTCATCAGTTTCTGGTCAGAGTCCCTTAAGTGGTTTAAGAATGAGTCCTTCTCATAGATCTTAACAGGGTCTGATGGATTTAAATGTTGTCATGGTAAGGAGGAGGGAGTACATATGGAGGCAGTGACTTTGACTGCCTGTTCTGTGATGCTGTACATTTGTAATGCCATAGCCTGTTATTTGCTACAGTGTTAATTTTTATGGTTGCATATGCTCCAATTCTAAACAAGCATTTACCACAATTTTGCACATTGGTGTACACAACAGTTTACCAAATTTCTATCATCAAGAAAATCAAAATGACAAGGTAACAATGAGATGACAGTTAAAAAATACCTGAGCCAGACACTCAGCCCTTTTTACTGATAAATGTAACATCAGTGGTGCCATAGCTGGGGATTTTGTAGTCACAGCCCCTTTGCAGCCTCTCGTTTTACTGAAAATAGTTTTGTGATATTTTGTTATCCTTTCTTTCAATCCATCAAGCTGAAACATAGTTTGGCAAGCATTTGAATTCCAAAGAATAGAAAAGCAAGTGCCATGAGTTAACGTTGACGTGGCTGTGTGTGTGTGTGTGTGTGTGTGTGTGTGTGTGTGTGTGTGTGTGTGTGTGTGTGTGTGTGTGTGTGTGTGTGTGCAGTAGATATGTCGAATGTGTAATATGACAGGTATTTTCTTTTGCACTTGTCCTTTCCCCTTTTCTTGGTCTTTCTCTGTGTTTTCCCTCTTGGCTCTGACAGGAGAGTGGTATTAATGAGGTTCTATGGAAGTGAACAGCCGGCTCAGCTAATGGTGCTAGAGGGAGAGATTTTGATTGAACGATGGAAAGAACTTAAACATATAGGGGGAACAAAGACAGGAGGGCAGTCAGGAAGGCTGTGAACAGCAGAAAGTCTGGATGAGATATTGAAGCAGTGAGAAAATGGAGGATAAAAGATAGGGGAATACACAGAGGCATATGGAAAGAGCAGATGAGAAATATTGATTCACAAAGCAGTTTTCCAAACAAGTTACAAACTCCAATTAGGAAACATACCAATCGAAAACACCACTTAAAACTACAAAAACAGGATTTCTTTTGGGAGTAAAGGTTGAAAGAAGAATATTTATTTACTCATTCATGTGCTTTGCCATAGTTAGAAAGGATTATGACGGTTACAAGTGATGCTTACAAATGAACACTTTAACTTGATGATTTAAGAGAAGCAAATTATATCATAATAGCACTTTTCTGTCTGTCCCATTTTGCAGTTAGTTGTGGGTAAGTAAGACACCAAGGAAAGGGAAAAAGGGTTATTTGCAGCTTAAGAGGTCAGTGGATTAGAGGTGACCCTGAGTTTGCTGACATCAGCTTGATAGACAGAAGCTGAAGCTGGACCGTGGCCCCCCACCCAGCTTCATCATGCCTGGGAAGACCACCTGCTGCTGGGTGCAATGAATATGCATTAAAACACAGCATGAGCACATGTGCTCTGAGAAATGTACATTATGCCCATAGATATCCAAGCCAGACGCGGGGGTTCAGCCACTTACACATACAGTAGACTGCTCTTCAACACGAGCACAGATTCAGGTTTGGATTGGCACGTTACAGGCACTGGTCCAATGTCAGCGACACATCCTGCGGTTGTCCACTTTTCTCCCTGCATGTCTACTCCTATTGTCTTCCCCTCTATATTCCTCTCACCTTCTTACTGCTATAGGTTGTTCGTGCTCTCCTCTCTGCTCCATCTCTCTCACAGATTCATTTTCCTCCCCAGGGACATCTGTTGTCCAAAGGCAATATGCCTCCCTCTACTTGCAGGTCATTCACTGTGTCCTTTTCCGTCATGTGAAGGAATTTTCCGCCTTTAGTTTGTGTCTGACTGGATGCATACTAGCATTCTCCACACTTGTTTTCATCTGCCACTTCTTCTCTATATCCCATTACTCTCACTGCTTGCATTTAAGCAGGCATGTGGTCAGGAATTATAAATGAGTGGTTATATGTTAAAAAAAAATCAGTCACCAAAAAATCTGAAAAAACTTGTATGAAATAACATAAAGACTTTTTTTTTTGTTGCATGTAAACATTTTTTCCATGTTGCTACTATTGCACACTCCTTCCCTCTGCCTTTTATGTATGTGTTTATCTGTCTCACTGAATATGCACCAGTGCATCTCCTCCCTTTCTTTCATCCTCACCCTCTTTGTCCTTATGTTCTCATTGTTCTCTTGGCATGCCCCCTGTTCCCTTCTTGGCTGAGACTTCCTCCATACATGCCCCCTGTGTCTTGGTAATGAACCCACAGCTCTTCATCTCCCCTTCGTCTTTCCCTGTGTGTTGGACATGACAGATGACTGGGGACCTCCAGAGGTTCGCTCCCCGGGGCTCCAGATAAAGGCAGCTCCAACCGCAAGATGATCAATCAATCAGTTTACACCGCGGGCGTCTGATCAGCCAATTAATCAATCTCTGAGCCAGCAGATGTTGTTGCTGTCCCTCAGTGGAACTGGCAGTGGAGTGGTGGAGGTGCTGTCTCCAACAAAGGCTGAGGGGCTTTAAGTGTCTAGGAGTAGAAAGGAAAGTGATTTTTCATGTTTCTACCAGGATTTCAACCTTTGCAGGCTCTCCTGGCCCATTTGTTTTAACTAGAGGATAATTTCTTTCTAGTGCTTCCCATGTTGTTCCCTTCCTTTCAAACCTGAGAAGATCTGAAAGAAAGCATTATCCTTTAAGCGTTACTTATATCAGTTTTAACCTCACTGCCTAACTGTAAACCTCCTTTCCAAAAATAAATTAGTATGTTTTTGAAAGAGTGGTGCAAAAGAGATGTAAATGTGTGAGTGGGTTGACAACCCTGTCTCAGTATCATTAAGGCCAGCTGGTTAAGATCAAGCCCCCTGTTGACCCCTGTTCACAGTCAATGAGCTACAGACTCCACACAGACACTTCATTTCAATGTGCCCTGAAACAGCCGGCAGTTAAGATACACGCACAAACATTGAGACACCCACACTAACCACCTACACCTCTTGGCCTTTGGTCCCTGTCTTGGCCCCTTGGTCCCTGTCCTGGGCAGGTCAGGCCTTTGACCCACTAGGTCGCTGCATCATTACTCAATGTGCTAAGAGATCCCCAAGGAGAGTAATTCTGCCTGCTGCCTGTAGCAGTCATGTCTTTTTTTTCAACAAGGATGGTCCCAGCTTTGGTTATTTGTTTGTCAAATAGCAAGTCAAGTTACAATTTTTTCCAAATATAAGTGTCATTACTGAGGTTTTATAAATTCAATTCATTTGCCATGAAGAAGTGATTGTGTTTGATTGCACAATGCTACAATCAGATGCAAAGAAATGAAAACTCATAAACATAGTTAAGGTGGACTGACTGGCCAGCTACTTCATTGGATAGTTTTGACGATCTGCTGCATTACTACACTGTCATATTCTATGGCAGCAGACACCTGGAAAGCAACATTTGCACCCTGCTGTCAAAGCTGGCATATACACTGGATTACTTTCTGAATTTCAACAGCATGAGCAAGTGTCACTAGACATATCCCATGCCCAATAGAGAAAATGACAAAACAATGAAGAAGTGCATTAAGAAAATAGGCTAATCCTTACAGCAGAGTGGACTGAAGGTAATTGCTTCAGAAAGAGCTTCTTGACCACCACTAGCTTGTTTTCAGTGATTAATGATACAGCTGCTTCTTTTGGCTTTACTGTGACCATTCCTGGCTCTGCTGACACGGATTCCCCAAAAGAGGTTGCTTCCTGATTATGTTGCGAAAGGGTGACTGCGTTGTCAAATTTATTTTGCAGTGTCCTTGTGGCACAGCAGTCTAAGACACACGCAAATGATCTGAACAGTTGGCAGCCATTGTTTCAAGTTCAACTTCCTCCAAACTTATGCATGTTTCCTGTTGCTCTTTACTGACATCTGTCAAACACAAACTAATTTAGATGACCTGATAGGGTTTATTTATTTTCTGTTGTTGTCTTAACATCAAAGAGTTAATACTGCAACTAGACTTCATCCATCACAGATAAGGATTGCTATTAGAATTAGGAGGGACAAAACGATCTGATACTGAAACATAATTTGTAAAATGGTTGCCATAATCAGAAGACAAATCGCATACCATGTAATGTTGAGTCACCTCTCACCACATCTTTGTGACACAGGAACTGAGGGCACTGCTGGTCACAGTTTTCTTTGGCTGTTCTGAACAAATATAAACACTTTTGCCTTTAAACATATACAGAAGAGAAGTAGTAGGAACCAGTTCATTCAAGCACATTTACAAAACAGATGAATCAAACACAACAGTGTAGGCGTGACAGTTCATAAAGTAAAGGATCATTTGTAATGGCGGCCAGGTTAAGTTTCAAAACATGTCTATCACATTTACAATCAAGTATTACTTTGTGATAATTATCCAAAAACTATAATGATTGATTTATTTTGAATACTTGAATATTGAACATTTCGAATAACATTGAGCAGATACAATTTGAGGCTCAGTGGCTCAGCTAAATAAAACGTTTCAATGCCGAACCAATCAGTATGTGAGTGAGTGTTTACAGTGTGTTTGTCCTTTACTGTTATCAGTGAAGGTTAAGCCCATTAACTGACCACACTATATTTGACATGATTATATCTCACATACCCTTACCACCTCCCGTGGAGACTAATAGCTAGCCTTGAACCTAAGTGTTATTGCCACTCAGTAAAACCCTATGATACTAATTAACCAGTCAAAGGGAATGGTTTCCAATGTAGTTTTACAGCTACTGCTACCAGGACTGATATTTTATTAGTGACTCTTAAGGGTAATGTATAATACTGCCAGTAAGGTCTGTGTTGGGTAATATCATTTTACACTCCATCACTTAGATTTGATCTGCCAGTGATAGCTTTTAAAGATAGAGTTGCAATGGTCTTAGAGGCAGTTACAGGATGTGCCAAGAAGTAAGTGTAAGCTTTATATATATTCACCCATGGCTGCAAAAAAAAAAGTCACTGTGTGTTTTTCATCAAACCCCCCCCCCCCATTTTACAATATTCGCCTACCTCCAAGCTCGATATGACAGTTCACCCAAGAACTGTCAAAAAACCCAATTGTCTTTCCAACTATCTTGTCATCCATATTCCATCCACACATTGACCCAGCTCTCTCCCTAGTTTTCATCTTCTCTACCCCATGAAATTTCCCTCCCTTCCCTCCATCCATTGCTAACCTCCCACAAGCCACCTACACCTCTGCCGTGCCAATTAACACGAGAGCACGGTCACATTGTGCTGCCCTTTGACTCCCCCACCCCACCCCACCGCCCGCTTGTCAGAGCACACAGGACCGAGACCCACAGCTTCAGTATTAGTTTGTCACAGAGCCCTGTCGCGCAGGTCTGTGATAGATGGGCCCTGGTGAGCAGCTCTGACCCACCATGCTGCAGCAGTCACATGGATGGTGTGAGTGAGCATTGATTATGATGCTACTTGTGACAGGGGTGAATCACGTCTGAGCTGATGGAGGCAGGGAGGGAAAAAGTGCAAGGTTATGGATGAGCTGCTGTTCGCTAATGTGATGAGATTGAATTTGTGCTTTATGAATTAGAATAATATTGTAAGATGCCATGATCGATCATGGCATCTTACAATATTATTCTAATTCAGCATGATTTAAAAGCATGTAGCAACCATACTGTGTAACACAGACACCTCATTAAATTACAATTCACAGGTTTCCATCATTAAGGTGTGAAATGAAAAATGTAATATGTACAGAATTGCTAGATGATAGCCATAATCTGACTTTTTCTTCTTTAGCAATAGGAAATATTACAGTGCCTACCCTAAATACATGCTATCAGCAACTAGTGTTGTGAGCCTGTCATACATTGAATTCTATCATAAGACGATCCAGTTGTTAAGTTGATGGGTCTCAACCTTGGGGTCAGGAACCCACAAAGTGGTTGCTATATATTTCTGTGTTGTAACAAGATGATGAATGGGATTGGAGGAGATCAAAACACTGTGCATGACCACTTAATATTTAAATCTGCTGGTTTTATGTTACACTGTGTGAGGCAAAAAAAATAATTATTTTACTGTTGTATTTCTCATTTAAAAGCAAAAAGTCCTCAGAATGAAATGACAAAATATGTATTTTGTCCATTCCCTCTACAACGATACAAGCATTTTCTGATCTGATGCCCATGCTGGCAGGATGGTATTATCTGCCTGTGCCTTCTAAATTCCCTCCAAATCACTGCTGAAAAATCTGTTTTATGGTGAAGGTTCGGTTTGTTTTAGGCACAAAATGACACGGTCAGGTTAAGGAATGAAGTTATGCAATGATCATGGTTATGGTTAAGAGAAATTGGTGTTGACTCTCTCCTGTGATGAAATCCAAGCACTCCAGCCTCATCCCCTATGTGGACTTTGTCACTTAACACTCTCCTTTGCTCTCATTGTAATGGCCGGCAGAGGACTTTGCAACTTGTAATTGTTTAGTTTTCGGGCTCTTTCTGAAACAATTGATGCTTAGACTTTTTGGGTGTAACTGACGTAACTATAGGTCTTTATTATAATGAGTCCCATATGTATCCACACAGATCATTTATATATACACACAGATGCAGTTGACGTAGACCTGCTCAACACTGCAGGCAGGAGTCATTTTTTATTTCAGAGGAATGTTATAAAAGAAAAAAGCCAGTGTCAGAGAACATTTATAGCGAAAAGCAGGTGTGAAAGAAATAGAGTGTATGGGAGCAAATCAGTGAGAGAACAGGTCGTGGGTGGCGGAGGCCTGACGCAGCAAAATCCACCTGTTTTCATCCCTCTGCATCCTCCTCTCCTTCTCTCCTCCTCCTCTTCTCCCCACCCTTGTTCCCAGCTCAAACTGCGGCAGTCGGCTAATTAAAAAACATGGCTGTCCTTAATTATTCAGCGGCTGGCTAATTGATATTCACAGAGGCGTTTGCCTCGCCTAAACGATCCGTTTAATCTGACCACCGCGGTCTCACTCTCAGCCGCCTGTCACCCTCAGCTATTGTGCTACTGTACTTAATAATATACCAAGGGGAGATGGATACAGGAAGGTGAATGTATAAGTTTGCTGCTGATGTTAATGTGGTATCCTGTGCTACAAAAAGCAGTGTGTGGACTCACCCTGTCGGGGGAGGTATTGTCATGAGTATTTGTATTTTTACTGAGGTATTTTATTTCCCTATGTCAAGGGTTGGTGCACAGGAAAATTAGACAGAGTAAGAAGCTGAATTAGAATTAGTGAATTAACCTAATGAATTCCACCATCCTCTGGACTCTGCAAAGTTTTAAGATTACTCATATGTGTTCATCTCCACCACTAAAGTAATCACTGTCTGCAATTTCAAAGCTGGAAACTAAGAGCATCAGTGCTTTTTAAGTTCCTTCCTTTCCATACTTTCTGATACTTTTCTCTCTTTAACTTTCTGAGGTTGTAGAGACACTCCAGGCTCCATGTCCCTGCCACTTCTCTATACTTGACACAGCCAATGATAAATCACCTTTTATTGTCCACTCCTCTTTGTCTCTTATCGCTCTGTTCTTTCCACTCTCAAGTTCACTTCCATTTTCTTGCCTAATTCTGCCCCTTTTCTTCCTACCCCCACCCTTATTCCAGCTCTCCTCCTCCACCCGCGACCGCCTCTTCATTAGGGGAACAAAAGGTGTATGGGCAGTGGTGAAGTCTGTCCCATTGTTTGGCCTTTAGTATGATTAGATTATCTTGAAAGTCTGCTGAATGGGGTTAATCAGTCGGAAGTAATCCTGACATAGTGTATGTGTGTCTGGGCCTGTGTGTGTCACCAAAGAAGAGGGCCAACCTGCTTGCATGGAAATTGAACACATGCACGGGTGCGTGTGTGTGCATAGACACACACACGTGCATAGACACACACACACACACACACACACACACACACAAAAGTGAGCAAAAAAAATAAATCCCTGGGTACACATTTCTGTCACAACCTCTCTTCTTTTAATGACCCCTTTAGTCTCGCCTTCAGCACACATTTATCTCTCCACCCGCTCTCTGTGGGCACAGCTGCTCCGGCTGGTGCATGTGTGCATGTGATGATGTGTGCATTTCAGATCAGTGTCTGAACCGTTGTTTGTGATTTGGCGTCTGTGTGCATCTTTTGTCTTTCTCTGCAAAGCTAAACTCTTTAGTTGCGACCTATCAGCGTAACATTGAGTTTGGACACACTTGTGACAGTACACAACCCCCTGCCAATCCCATCCTCTGTGCTTCGCTCTATCCCATCATCCTTCTTGTTTTCCTGCTAAATTGAGCTGTTGATGGGAGACATTTTTTTGGTACCTCAGCCAATGTGATCCAGTTTTTGAAAAACTTTGCCAGTCTATTCTTGAAGGACTGATTGCACGCTCGATAATGCATTTAACACATTTAAAGGTCATAATAATGCTACTTGTAGTGTACTTAAAGCATACTTTTTAAGGGTGTACTTCAGACGACATCCACCCAGCACTATCATTTATGTAGGTTTAAGTCTAACATCATGAAGTGCAGGCAGCATTAGCTTTGTTATAACACTGACTACACAATAGCACTTGAAACTTGTAATGGGACACGATGGAGACAATTGCCTGACTGCATCATAAGGCTAATGTTAGGTTGCAGAGACAGAAACAACTTGTCCATGGAGTTGGAGATGATATATGTGCGTGTGTATATGTTTGCCAGTGTTGGTTGGTATGTTCCTGTCTTGTGTGTAGTAGATAAGCTTGGAGCCCCCCCTTGACTTTGAAACTTCCCCCAATCATGTCATGCATGGACAGCCACTCTGTGACACTCCATGCCACTCATCACAATGCACAGAGCATGCAGCTCCGCCTGCAGTGCGTTGAGCAGCCAGACACAGATGGTTATCAGTGTAGTCGAGATTGGACAGGGTAATGCATTTTTTTACCTCTTTACGTTGTATTTTGTTCA
The DNA here is from genome assembly GCA_038496675.1 of Rachycentron canadum. Taxonomy (NCBI): domain Eukaryota; kingdom Metazoa; phylum Chordata; class Actinopteri; order Carangiformes; family Rachycentridae; genus Rachycentron; species Rachycentron canadum. The sequence goes on from CM076669.1 coordinate 7,863,569, forward strand.
TTCATCGTCTCCTTCGACATCCTATTGTGCTTAAAGCAAAGGCGTCAGTGGTCTGTCTAGATGGCTGCTCTCCATACAGCAATCCTCAGCAGTAGAGTGGGTTGTGTGTATGTCTCTGTGTGTGTTTGAGTTTATATTTATGTAACTGCGTATGAGAAATGTACATGGTGCCAGTAAGTGACGAGACTGAGGATGAAGTGTGAGTATTCAAGCAGAGCAGTGTGGCAGCCAGTCACCCCTAGCCTCTGAATACAAAACCTTTCCAAATGTCACTTTGAAGACGTTCATGGATGAATCAGTGCCTCTTTACACTTATTCTCTCTCTTGTTTTTCTTTTTCAATGCTTCTCCTTTTTCAGGAGATAGGACAGAAGGTAAGCCTTTACTTTCTCCAGGACTCTAAAGTTCTCTCAGTTTCTGCATGATTGAGTCATGGAATTTCTTTTCAGTTTCAACTTCTTTGACGTGCAACATTTTTCTTTCCAGCAGGTATTTCAGCTGCTCTGTATTTTGATGATCCTTTTCCTTACAGCTCTCCTGCTTCAAATACTTTATAGAATATGTGAGCTGGTGATTTCAGCTGGTTTCTGAAGACTTATTAACAGAAGGGAACAATGATAAAAAAATCATCCTAGTTGGGTCCCAAAGTTCACTGCAGCTTTGAATAACTTGTTTAGGAGTTTTCTTTTTTATTTTATATACTCTTCATACACTTTGGAATAGCAGAGATGCTTTTTTTTTTCCTTCCAGTCAAAACCCAGTTTTGATATATGCAGTCCACATTTCAATTAAACTAATTCAAGTCAGTAAACGTCTCTTCAACTTAACATGTTAAGTGTTAAAACAACAGAATAAATGCTTCAAATTAAAACATCTACCACTTTTTATATCCTGTTTTATTGCTGTTTTATCATCCACAGCCATCATCTCATCATAACAAGTAAATGATGAGAAGCAATTCCACAATTAAAATATGTGGTCCGTAAAACTGTTGTCTCGTCTGTACAGAAAGTTGAACTTGTATCACTATTATCAAAATTTCAATGCATAATTTCATTTTGATGTGATTCACTTGGCCTGTATTGAAGTGTAAAGGTGTTTTTTTTCCCCTCTTTTTCCTCCGGGAGCAGATACATCTAGGTCTTATCTGTCCTGTATATCACCCAGAGAGTCAGCCATACATCTAGTGAAGGTCATAGTAGAGTGGAGGACAGTGGCGATAGGTGGGCTGGCTAAATATATACGCCAGACCGTGGTGCTAGTTCGTGCTGAGAACTGATGTTATCCTCTTGGACTGATAGTGGTTTGGCTGAAGATTGAACACAAGAGGACAAAGAAGCTCAGACAGTTCCCGCCAAGACGTGATCAGTCTCACACACATGGACACACAGGTGTATGTGAACATCTTCCAATACACGCAAACCCGCTCTGTGTGTATGTATATGTTTGTAGGCGCAACATACACATCTGCACGGTGTTTCAGTTTCACCTTCAGGTTGGTGTTTCTATGCCAACAGCCAAAAAAGCCTCTACCTTTGTTGTGATGTAATGTGTCTGCTTTATACAAAGTTGTTTGAGTCTCCATTGTGGGCCTCTCTCCTGTGAATGTATGCTTGTGTACGAGTGTGTTTTTGATTAGTTTGTTAAAATTGGCAATGCACCACTGAACACGTAAATAATGTTTTTTCTTCCCTTTTGTGTGTGTGTGTGTGTGTGTGTGTGTGTGTGTGTGTGTGTGTGTATTTAGGCTAAGCAGCTGGAGGCCAGAGAAGCAGACTTAAAGAAGCAGGATGCTTTCTACAGAGAGCAGGTGGCCCGGTTGGAGGAGAGGGTGAGAGAATGTTTAAACCTGAAAAATGGATTTAGGTGATATAAATGTTTGACCTGACTCACAAAACCTGCCACTCACTGCAGAAATCAAGCAACGATATCTGATTTATCTTACAATAATGATTTGTTCTCATTACGTCACTTTTAATCATTATGACTTTGATTTGCTCTGTCAGGAATAGAAAAATCTTAATAGATTTTTTAAAATTTGTTTTCTCTACTCAGATGTGTTGAGAGATAAATTACAAATCTATACCACATGACAGGTGGGTGAGCAGTTACTAGATAACATACTTCTTTTAATGTATAATGCAGTCTTTGACACACTGTACATGCTCAAACTTACATCAGTGATCACACAAAGAACAAAAGATCAGTCAAAAGTAGAGTGGAGCTCAACCTCTCTCTCTTTCATTCTATGCCTGTACATACTTGTCAGTCTTTTGCTGCCCTTTTCTCTTTATTTTCTGCTCTAAATTCCTCTGCCTGAAGGATGAAGGGTTAAATCTCATTCATCTTTGTGTGCGTCCTCCTGTCCCTGAAAATGACACTACCATGATGTTCATTGTCAAACCAGTGTCCTGTGGAGGGGGACCAGGGTCAGCTGCCGTGCTTAGCCCCCTTCAAATGGCAGCTTCATGCTGGTCCCAGTGCGAGATGCCTGTAAGGCAGGGGACCAGGGTCAAATGCCCTGTTAAAGTGTGTTAAAAAGGACGCCCTCATGCTGCTCTCAAATCATAAGTATGTCTTAGGAATGGTACAATGCCCTTATTTAATGTGCTTGAAATGACACCTTCATGCTGGGAAAGAGTTTTCTTCCCTTTGGAGGGTGCAAAAAGTCAAATGGCCTTTATAGTGAAAGCCAAATCGAAATTTCACACCGTTGTGAGGCCATATATTCATTGTGGAAGATGGAGGCACACACACAATCCTATTCTTCGAAGCTCACATGAATAGAAGGGTGACGGAAGTATCACATACTGTGTGCTTTGTCCTCTAAAGGACCTCGATGTGAAATGATTTTGTGTTTATCCATACAGCTCAAATGTGATTTCTTGGTGAAAAGATGGTCTCTTATCTTGTGTAAGCTTAACCATGCATGTGCATAAACCATTACTGATGAATTTACATACACTTATCTTAATCTTAATGTTTTTCTCAGCTGATTAAACAAGCTGCACATGAGCATCTTTGTTTTAATATTTTTAGTGTGAATTTGTTCCCATTATGTGCAAAAGATTCCCGCTCTGGGTCAATAAAGCTTGCAAAATTTCCTTCCTTCACTGAGGATGAACTCTTAAGCCAAACTAGTGGGTATTGAGTGCTAGTGGACTCCTGTCAATAATTGGAAGTGCATTGGTCTGTGCAATTTTGGTTGGGTAGTGGAGAGAAGAGGATTTACTGACATCAGGGGAAAGTGTAGATGAATCGATGGATTTACAAGGAAAGCAACTATCACTTTCATTCAAAATTTGTGTTGGTAGGTTGATGGCTTGGTAAAAGACCTAATAAATTTGAAATAATATGAGGTTCAGGCATGCATGAATCCTAGACAGATTCCAGCTATATAATGCGTCCTCTTTGGACTGTGTAGTTCTACAGTATCATACAGTATAGAAGCAAATGTGAGTGGTAGAAGAGATGAGCCCCAACTAACACAAGCATTATCGACTCGAGGCGCTGGCCATCCATCAGCCACGTTGGCCCCTGGTCAATATTCCTTAGATCAAAGTGTCAACAAATCACCTTCACCCCTCAAAGAGACAGAAGATTGAGATAGGCAGAGGAGCGAGAGAGATGGACAGACAACAAGGAGAGAGAGTCGGTACCGAAGACAGAAGCTAAAGGAAAAAATTACTTTAACACAGGGAAGGGCAAGAGAAAGAGACACAGGCAAGATTGTACACCAGAATGTATTAGAAGAAATTATGGTAAAGTGACATTTGTGAATGAGTGATAGTGGATAAGAACAAGAAAAAGAAAGAAGGCACAAGAGCTATAAGAAGATAAAATGTCAATGGATTGATAAAGAGTATGGTAAAAAAAAAAAGGTTGAAGGACCACTACAACCCTTCACTGAATAGCAGAAAAACTCAAGGTTAGAGAAACTAGTAACGTGAGAGGCAGGCTCTGGACAATGCACACTGCATTTATATATTGATTCATACACAAGAATGAAATGATTAATTATATTTACAAACCACTGTATCCACAACCACAGCATTTTAATCGACAAACAATTCCACCAGGATTTAAGGCCCATTGAGACAAAACACAGCAGAAGTGTCGACCATGTGTGCATTTTGTCTGACAATGTTTGATCCTGTGTGTAACTGAGGATCAGTGGTGGGCATATTGCATGTTGCCTGTCTGACTGTGCAGAAAGCGGCTTGGGACTCCATAGGGGGTTCAGTTTGTTTGGACAGTGTTAATAACACTCCTTTTTCTTGTTCTGGCTGCAGTGCCCCATTTGGCTCTCAGTCCAGCCTCTCCTCACCAAGCGTAAGCACAGCAGAATACCAAACAAGATCACTTTTGGCATGTTCTGTTCTCGTGTACTCACCATAGCTCCTGCCTGGTTAATTGCTCTTGTACCACATAAAATACATACAGAGAACAAATTTACAGGATGATACAAATACAAACACACAACTAAACAAACTGCTGTGTACATGTACTCAAGTTGGTATGAACATAGGTATAAAACAGCTATAAACAAAGACACACGTCAGATTACGCTTTGATGTTGTTTTGTTCCTGTGCTGCAGTGAAAGCAGTCATATAATCAGTGCAAAGAATACTGGGATAAACACAGTTTGGATAATTAATGGGTTTCTCTACAAACAGAGGTGGCTCATGCGCATCTATTGATGGTAGACGGCAAATTCACAGTATAGACAGTCTGCTTAGATTCAACGAGCAAATACCTCTTGGATTCTCAGATGTGAGGACTTGCTGCTTTTATTGGTTTAAAACAATGAAAATTGAATGTGTTTGGGTTGTCGACTGTTGGTTGGACAAAACAAGCACTTTAAGATGCTGCCTTGGGATCTGAGTTGTTGTCATGCATATTTTTTCCCTGTCCTCTGGCACAGATACATTGTGTAACTAGTAGGAAAATAATTAACAGATTAATCAATAGTGAAAAATGTTACTTGCAGCATTGCTCTGTGCATGCTATTGCACCATGTCTATTTTACACTATGATATGTACCATGATATGGTATTGCAGAGGATACATTTTGATTTAAATGTATTTCAGAGTGATGGTTTGTGAAAGAAACATTTTTTTGTGTCTGGTTGTTGTCGCGCACAGTGCCTCTGTAGCACCAGCTCGAAGGGGTGTGTGGCTGAAATAAGGTTTGTGCATGTAATAAAGTTTTATGAGTACAGACAAATTAAATCTTGAACTTGTTAAACTCCAGGGAAGAAAAGGAAGAGTTGACCCAGGGTAATTATTGGTGACATTGTTGACCAATGTATCAGTGGCGTGTGAACAAAGTTGTAGTTCCTCTAACCAGTCAACTTTCTGCTTTCTGGCTTCTGGTATTTTTTTAGTGAGATGGCACCAAATTTGATTCCAGTCAGAGTGTACTGCCAGCTTAATATTGTCAACCATGCTTTCCCCACATCTGCCCTGCATTCCTCCCCTTTACTTCAGGATTCCCCTCAGCATCTCTCACACCACCAGAAAGAGGCAGAGGAACCAAAAGAGGGTGAGAGAGGGAGAGAATATAAGTCTGATATATATTACACGTCTGTTCCAATCCAACATGGCCATTCATCAGAGGGGCTTCCAGTGACAGGCCATCACCAGGCTCCCAGACAGCTCAGCCTGCTGCTGCCGCTCATTGGGGCCACAGCTACCAAATAGCCCCTGAAAACAATATCTATATATTTATTACATTTTCACTCAATACCTGCCCCGCTGTAAAACAATCTCATATTTAACAATCAACTGGCCCATGTTTTCTTTTTTTTTCCTACCATGTCTCTTTCTACCCCCCCACCATTCCCTGCCACATCTGTCTCTATATCCCTCCTTTTTCCAGCTTTTCTTTTTCAAGTGTTGTTTTTTTTTCTCCCTGCCTCAATTTCATTTTTTTTTCTTTTTTTTTTTGAAAGGATTTTTCTTCCTTTTTTTTTTCTATCTTTCTTTTCGCCTTGTATATCGATGAAATTGGATTTTTCTGCTCTCCCATGGAGGACAATCACGGTAGCAATTGCCATCTCATAGCAAAGTTCCACAGCACTGTGAAAGGAAGAAATACGAGGGAAAGAGCATTAAAAAAAACAGTAATAGCTTCTATCTCTATCTCTGTCTCTGTCACTGACTTGCTATCTTCATCTCTCCCACTGTCTGTCTTTTCAGCATCCCTCACCATCTCAATCCTTTTCCATCTCTCTCGTTCTCACTCACTCACTCTCTTTCTCTCGCTCTCTCACGCAGAAGACTGGAGCAAACATTTTAAGTTCAATTTTGCTTGTTGTGTGATAAAATTAAAATTCAGAAATGAGAACAGTTGTTTTTTGCTTGTCTTGTTGCTGTTTTATAGAAGTAATGATGTTTGTGAATTTCTGTTTCACCGTGAACCAATCAATGTAGTCTCTGGTTCAGCTAGGTGCATAAACTGTAGACAGTAATCTGAAGTGAAGACATGACATTGTGCCGCGGCATTGAATTATTGTGCTTCAGTCTTTTTTTCCTTTATAGCACCATGATGGGATTCACAGGGATTTAACGGGAAGTCTTTTCAAGGAATGGTGATTTCACAACAACAGAGCAGCATGTTCATTTGAACATGAAATAAAAAATAAAAATCCTGTTGTAGTAACGCTCCACAGGCTAAAATAATGAATGCTGAGACACAACTTTTGAAATGTTCACTTTAGAGCGAAGTCAAATGTTGATTCAAGCAATGATAATTGTATTGGACTACATTACATTAAAATCCCTTTTCATTTTCAGTCTTCCTCATGAATGAAAATGAAAATGATGGTTTACACATTTCATTTTTCACAAAAAAGCTAGCTTTGCATTGCCTAAACTTTCGATATATCCGCAACATCTAGTGGTTTTGCAAGAAAAGTGTTCGGAAGAACTAAAAACTTTAAATTACTTTTAAACATAACACACTTAGGAAGTATATACTTCTTTATATATGCTTTCTTGCTAATTTAAAAAGATGTATACCACTCTCAGATCTGTATGCTAAATGTAAGGCTAAATTCAGTAGTGAGTTAGCATAGCTAAGCACAAACACTGGAAACGGGTGGAAACAGCGAGTGGCATTTTAAGTAAAAACACAATCTGACATGTTTACATATTGAATTATATTGGATATTATCTGTTAATCTGTGAGCTTCAATGTATGTTTAGACATGCAACATTACAAGTTATTTTTTCACACATTTGTCTGAAGAATAAGTTGCTTGTTTTTTTTTTTTGTTTTTTTGTTTTTTTTTCCCTGTTACAGATGTTAGCTGTACGATAGCTAGCAAGGAACACACACAGAGCTTGGGAGTGTGTCTATGTTTTAACTGTGTCCTATTTGTGCATTTCTGGGATGTTGTCTTGCCCCTTAAGGCAAAGTTTGAAATGCTTAGTCAATTCTGTGTAGGCAGGATAGGCTCAATAACAATTTACCAGCCTCTTTGGTCTCCTTATGAGCAAGTTGCACTGAGTCCCATTGCAGAAGTCTCATCTTTTTCTAGCTTTGCAGAACAGTAATGTTAGCCATGGTGGGGTGTCTTCTCCTGCTCAGCGGCAGATAAGAGAAAGGAGCCATCAGTACAAGGAGTTATTTGTTTTATTCATTAAAAATTGGAGCCTTTTTCTCTCTAAATTGAGCTGGAGCTTGTGTTTGGGTGCAGCTTCTATCTTCTCCATATCACTGCAGTGCATTAGCAGTAATGACTTAATTTGTCTATGACACCCCCCACCAGCGTTTAGTTTGGCTTCAGATGAGCTAAAAACCCAGCGGAAAGCAAATGGAGTAAATAGGATGAAAATAAACAGTAACACAGTTTTATTCAAGAGATGGTTAACGCTTGATTGCACATGGGGTTATACTCAGCACCAGGTTCCTGTAGCTTCACAGTTGTGTATCCATTGACAAAGAATTGCATGGCAGTGATCAAAAAACATCTTTCTCTGAGATTAATATCAAGGCCATGTTTAAAGCTCCTAAAAAATCTTGTATTTTGGTCAAGGGAGTAGTGTTTTCAACCACACCAAGCATCTCTGCTCAGGGCTAATAAAAGGTCAAAGCTACTGTTGAATCAGTTGGGGCAACAGCAGGAAATCACAATTTGAGACCACTCAGTAATCACTCAAATTACACTTTTTTCTGTATGGGGGTGAACTTTTTTCTTTTCCCTTTTAGTGTGGCACTGTTTATATATAGATATCTAGCCACTACAGCATGTGTGTAGAAGTCCTGACATACTGTGTGTTAGTACCTAGTGTGAATAGGTGCGTGTGGATGCTGGTGCATTGTTTTATCCTACAGATCATTTGTTATCCTGTTATCCTACAGAGAAATTGTTGACAAATTGTGTGTATACATGTATTGTAAGTGGTCCTGCAATCATTGTCACACATGGCCTTTTGTCCTCCCAGGTGGATTAGTGTGCTGATTAGTGCCAGCTCTGCCATTTAGGCAGGTATTATTACCTAATACTTAGTATTCCAGACAGACCCAAATCCAGCCCTTTCTGTCTCTCACTTTCAGTTCCAATGGCTCAATCTCGGCATTTAGGAGAAGTCTTATTCTTGCCTCTTTAGCAGCCCCCAAAATCTCTTTTTAGTCTTTTTGTTATCTGTGAATGAGCTTCTCTTTTAAATCCTTTTCCTTAGCTCAGACACTTTCTTTGTCTACACTGAAAACCACTTGATTCAAGGCCAAGAGGGCACAGATACAGCATGAGCTTACAAGTTAACTCTTAAACTTTGGGAACACGCCATCAGTGTTTTTTGGCAAACAAACTAATGTCTGTCCGGGGGACAACTGCAGTAGGTATTATATTTTGTTATTCTGTACATTTCATGCATGATGGTTTTTGTCCTATGAGATATTTTGCAATGCACAAACTGAAGCTTTTTTTTTTTTTTTTTTTTTTTTTTTTCCAATATTTGAAATTCTCATTCTCTCTAGGAAATGGTAAAAAGTTTTTTTTATTTTACTGATGATTTTATATTTACTGATGGGACATGGGACATCAGTCCTTTGGTCTATATGACACATTTGACATATTTAGGCATGTCAAAGGTGATAGGACACAAAATGTATTTATGAAAGAGTCCTAAAGTCCTAAATGTATGTTTTTGTTTTTTTTTTTTGTCAATAACTGCAGCATGCGCAAACGTGAATGACTTTGAATTCTCTAAATGCTCTGTACCCGTGTTCGTCCAAATGAAGAGGACTCAAATCTGTTCAGACCTTTTGTCAGCGTTGTCATGTTCCATCTTCTTTTAGTTCTACAACACATCACTATTGATCTTTTCAGCAGCGCAGTTCATTCCTATTGATCTTTTCTGAACTATGATGAATGCTCTCCCTGCAAGGAGGTTAAGTTCAAGCAGATAGGAGCAAGAGGCTTGCATTTATCACATTTTTTATGTAGCTATAATTCATGTAAAATCATTTAAGGTTTTGGTTTCCAGTAGATGGGATCTTTTGCATTACATTACACACTTCTGGGTTGATTGCAGCTCTTAACAACCCAACAGGGAATGGAACAAAACTTCTAAATTGACTGTCATATAAAATACAACCGTACTTGGTGAATTATTCTTTTTTTATGTGCAAGTCTAAGTATTATCAATGTCCTCTTAATTTGAAGACATTGGCAGCAGAAGACATGCATCAAACCTCATACAACTCAATCAAGCTATCCATCACTCTTTACTACCTCTCACTATGTGATCATAAATGTACATAGCAGCCACTGAAGGCAGACAAACAGATCTTCCTATAGTAGTATAAATGGTGTAGGAGCCAGGTTATATGGCTGTGTTTGAGGAGGTAATTCAGGTTGAGTGGTCCCGCTATGGGTTCATTTGCTATGGGTCACCAGGGGATTATGGCCATTGGTCGGTACGTTGTTGACTAGCAACCCTCTGACCTTACAGGATTGCTGCCTGTTATTACAGCAGTCTTTTTGTGAGAGGATAAGCACAAACACACACACACAAAAATACCCACAACTCACACACTCAAACAATGAGGAAAACATGTAGTGTGTGCACACACTAAACAACATATAAAAATAGAAAAATCCCACAGCCTACACACAGCGCAGAGTTAGCCTTCGTTTTGTGGACAATAAACCCAACTGATAATAGATCTCTGTCCTTAACAGATAGATATACTTTAATTTATCCCTGGTGGAAAATTAAGTTAATAATATCTCTCTTAGTCAGGTTTTAATGATGTTTGAGTGATGGCAGATAAAGCAGACATGCGTAGACTCGGCTTGCTGGAGGTAGGACTAGAGTAGACTAGGGGATAAAGAAGAGTCACATTGCTAAAATGTTTTGGACTAAATAACTCTGACTGAGAGGAGGGAAGATGTGAAAAGATTGGATGGACTTTTTTATATATAAGAGATCACAATCACATTTTCATGCATTTTTCTCTCTCACACTGCTTTTTTTGACTGTCTCCTTGCAGAGTGCTCAATTCTACAAGGTCACCACAGAGAACTACCATAAAGCTGCAGACCAAGTGAATGCCAAGTTCAAGTAAGTTAAAACTGTTGCTCCCGTGTAGATCTAAAACTTTAGATCACCTGTTAGTATTTTATAAGCTGTTTTTCATGATATCTTGGTGTATAAATATAATTTTCACTGTTGCTTCTGGTTTAAAGAATGATTTGTTTTTTCTATTCTCACACAGTTGGTTCTCGATCTGTGAAAGCTCCACGTGTACTGACTGTTATGTGAAGAGAAATTAAGCTTTCACAAAAGATTAGAAGTCCATGTTGACCGACCAGTGACTACACTATTGAATTATGCTAGCCACATTCTAACCTACATCTTTCAATCAGAACCACATTAGTCTGACCCATTAGCTGATGTTGATGATGTGGTTCACTGATAAGCCTGATTGCATTTGGGTGATGGCTGACAGGGCTTTTCTTGTGCTCTTTTAATATTTCACTGTTAGAGGATCATTTAGCGTGTAAAACTTTACCTTCAACCAGACTTGGGCCAAACAAGGTTTTCAAATAGTCAGTTTTCCATAACATGGCTAGAGTTTACCATATCAAGGGACAAAAAATAACCTTTGTGACACAATGAAGAATTTTTCATTGACCTTCAAATAGTGTAAACTTCTTGTCTTATATTTGTGAGTGTTACCAATCTTGCCTCGACAGCTCAAAGTGAATGGAATGATTACTTCATTGGAGCTGTTAGCAGAGGAGGTAATATTAAACATCCAAGTGGTCATAGTTGTAGCACATATCCGACACATAAATGTAACTTAAGAAGATGCCAATTCCCTCTCCATCCTTGTTCCATCTGTCTTCTTAGTAAGAGGCCATTAGGCTCCATAGTAATGTAGGGAAAGTGGATGAGGAGCCCAGAGGGGGTGGGGTAAGAATGGGCCCTGGCTCTGAGCTCTCCTCCAGGGAGGCTAGGCTAATTGTGTTAGCTTGTCATTAGCCAGCGCTAACACTGGGATCATTGTCTCCCTCAGAAATGCTGGAAAGTGATTAGCCTAGTCCACTGGGGGTTTAACGCTAGACTGGTGGAAGCCAGGGCTGAGACTTTCCAAATCACATTAAAGAAAAAAAATGGAATAACATTAGTGCCAAATGACAGTGCTAACTGTGAACGTTCGGCTAACGTGCGGGTAGTCATGTGACCCTGGCCTTTGAACAGAGGGCAGTGATTGGTGGATTGGATTATAGGAGGTGCATTAGCTGAGTTGAGACTTGATTACAATAGTGTAAAGGTAGAGGTGTGTGTGTGTGTGTGTGTGTGTGTGTGTATGTGTGTGTCTGTGTGTGTGCGCTAATGAAATGGCGGGAAGGTCTGGTCTTACAAGACAAGGGCAGGGATGCATTGAGGGGATCAGAGCATAGGGCTAATTGGATTTAACAGGGCGTGTTTGGCTCATCTTTGTTTATATGTGTGAGTTCATGCTTGATGGTGTTTGTTTGCTCTCATATCTTCAACATCTTTTGTGAACATAAAATGTGCGCCTTTTCTCAAAGCGCTCTCTCATGACGGAGGACTCTGCTGAATACTGGGAGGAAATATTTTTTGTCTCTCACACAGGCTTTTGATTTCCACAAAGTCAAAAATGTCCTCCAGAGATTAAAAAAAAAAAAGAAAGCAAAGCTGAGGTCGTATCCACACTTGATAGAATTAGCATTTCATATGTTAATGTGATGATGTTATAAAGTGTGCGAGATGACATCTTTCTTACCAGAATGTCTTCATTTCCCCTAGTTCATGTCAGCTGTAACGAGAGTGACAGTGCTCTAGGGATTGATTAGTGTTAAGGCTGTTATTAGTGCATGCTTTATTATAGTGAAGGGGAGGATGTGTGGGACTGGAGGAGGGTGACTGTGAAGGGTTATAACGTCTGTGTATATGGTTTGGGAAGATTTAATTGGAACTTGGTTGGTTTGAGTTTGCCGTGTGCATATGACATTAGATCAGTAGGGAATTTGTCGGATATCTGTAGGATAAGGTTGTTATTACTTTGTGACACTGGGATCGGGACAAGATGGAAAGATAAGGTCTCGAGTGTGGATGGGATTTGCGGTGGGGTGGGGGGGCTATGTATATGTGTCACAGCCATATGCAGCACCTGATCTTATAAAGGTTCTTTGGGTTGATGATCAACATGAAGTTAACCATGCGGTCTACAGATAGGTTTCAGCAGGTGGCCAGTGTATGTGCATGTTACATTCATACAGCAGCAGTGGTACAGTGTGGTCATTTTCACTGGCCATGTTGAAAGAAATAAATTAAAGTGAAAGAGGTAGGTACTCAAGGGAGGCAAAGGTGTGTGTGTCTTTGTGTAATATGAGTTTGTGTGTGTGTAGTTTCTCTGCGTAGGTGTGCAGTACAGCTGTTCCCTACCGTTCTCCTGCTGTATTCCCACCAGAGTTTTCTGAGAATGATGGAGCTCTCCCAACTGGAACACTCTCCTGCATCACCATGACCTCATTACATCCACACTCATACATACATTCACAAACACATACACACGTCCTTTGTTTTATATATATATATATATATATATATATATACATATATATATACATATATATATATACTGTCTCTTATACACATCTTAGGAAGACAAGCACTGACGACATGATCACCAAGGATCGCCATAGTCCATGCTACGCGTGGTAGGGAAGGAGATCTGCACCGCCCAGAGCAACTCCTTGGCTCACAGAGACGTTCTCGACTCAGCAGA